>JBBDGP010000557.1:0-595032 GCA_037952835.1 Lithobates septentrionalis | reverse complement strand
AGTGGAGACTCCACTAGGGTGGAGAGAATGATCTATACGAGAGGGGTAATAACCACAGCAGCTGTAATAGAGTGAGATAAATTTATCCTCTAAGGTACTAGAGAGAGGGGAAGGAGAAAAAATGCCCACAAACCAGAGGGACAACAGAGATAGCTTGCTGCAGTAAGGAGTATCAGACCGTAGGTGGTAGAAATAGGTAGCAAGTACAAGGAGTAAGGACGTGACAAGTATTCTGTAGTCCCAACAGGGAAGAGATAGTAAAATAAGATGGTATGAAAACATACACAGGTGCTGCATACACAAGCGCTGCAAGCAGCCACTGTGTGTGGAGAGACAATAGTAACCAAGCGCAGCGTGAGTGGGGAGAGAAGCAGGGGAGAGAGATCAACCACCAGGGAGGGAATGGAAGGAAAAGGACGGGAAGGGGAGGGAGAGGGAAGGGAGAGGTAAAACTTACCCAGATGCTGCTATCTCGTTGAGCGCGACGCTTCCCTTCCTCCCTTCCCCCCCCTCCCCCCCCCCCAACTTTCCCCCCCTCCTCTCCCCTAGTCCCCTACCCTCAACCTTTCCTTTTCCCCTTCCCCCCCCCCTTTCCCTCTCCCTTCCCCCCTTCCCCCCTTCCCCCCCCCTTCCCCCCCCTCCCCCCCCCCGCCCTTTTTTCCCCCCTTTCCCCCCCCCCCTTCTCCCTTTTTCCCCCTTTCTCCCCTCACTACTCTATTTCCAGTCTCTTTCCCTTGCACAACTGGGCTTCAAACTTAGAGCTATGTTATGGGTACCCCCACACTTTACCACGCTTTACCTCATTGTGTGGTTTAATAACCCACACATAAATCAACTTTTTAAATATTTTACCCACCAGAGGCTGTTCTGTTTTCCCCTGTGTTCATCGCAGGGAGAGCTATATGGGGCCCCACATATCTACAGAGAATACCTGAACGGGTGAGCCTGCCCTTTCTTATACCCGATTTGTATATTATTGTCCAATGTATTGTGTAATGATCTCGCTGCCACCATTACAAAAAAACTTTTTTTGCATTTATGAATCTTTGTATACTTATTATCTATTTTTATGCTACATTATAGACTTTACTCTCCTGAGGAAGCGGTGAATACCGCGAAACCGGTCGAGAATTCAAGTCACTGTTGCAATCCTTGTTATTATTGGATGCAATTTATGTGGTTGTAAATTTTGCCTTGTTCTGTACTACAACTGTATATGTTATTGTATCATTGAGATATATTTATCTTTTTTAAAAATGGTTTTCTATTAAAAATCTAGTTTTTATCCTATTATTTTTTTCACCCTTTTTGTACCAATACCTTGTTACCTCCAGTACCGAAATAGTCCCCTGTGGTTTTCCCTTTGTGTGGGGGGTTGGGATATCTGCCGACAGAAGCAGCGAACTGCGGCCCTCCCTACTCCCTACCTCTTTTTGTAGTAGATTGTCGGGATGATGGTACTTTACACTGGGTAATTCAATTATTTAATGGTAGGCGCTTTTCCTTACTGTTCCATAGGAATTGGTTTGGAAATGCATGTTGGGAAGCGCAACGCGTTAAGACAGTTATGGACTGTTCCATAGGAGCTGTGTCTGAAGAAGGGTGATATGCGCCCTTTAGGCGCAAAGCGGACTATGTTGGAAGGCAACATGGTTTAGTATCATATTTCTGGAGTTTCTTTCTGGTTGATACAATCAAGTTGGAATGCAACAAGTTGCACATCAAAGCTTTGGAGAACAAAAGCTTGGCTCCTGATTGACTATTGTGATAACATTATGCAAGCAAGCTAAGACTGAAGGACCCAGGCGATGATATATGGACGAATGCTGCCCCTACAGGCCAATACAGCAGGATGGACAGAAATATAATATATTGAGAAGGACTGCCCCGGAACTACTTTTATTTGCTAGAAACCTAAATGGGCAGGCAATGGGGTTGGGTCTGGACGGTGTATGGATGAAGTTTAAAAAAGTGCACACAGAAGGGAAGTAATCCCTTTTCGCTCTTGGCTCTTGCCTGATGGTTCTCTGAGCCTCATGGCTCTCTGTTACCATCCTGAGCCAAGCTGATACACCTGTCTAGGGGGGTAGCCTTGCAATAAGTATCTTTGATGTTCTTTTGTTATAGGCTTTGTAATATCTTACTTGTGTTTTCATGTTAACATTTTCCTATTTTCTTGGGAAAAAAATTAGACGTTGTTTTACTAAGCAGTGTGTTTGTTTGTTTTCATAGCTAACCTTATATCATTATGCTTATCAACAGTGACATTATTAGAGTTTTAATAAACTAGCTAACTATAGGAATAGACAAGTCAATACTTTTATGCAATAAATAGAAGGAATCCGTAACCACCCTCGGAATATATTTATTGTAGAAGTTATTTTAGAAGTGCTGACCATTCATTTCAATGGGCAGGGCATTTTGAGAGTGCTAAATACAGCGCTCCCAACCTGCCCCAAAGATGCCACCCCGGTGTGAAATGTCACACTGAAATGAAGGGGAGGAGGTTTTCAGTCGCTTTACAGGCGCTATTTCTAGCATGAAAACTGCCTCTGTGTGAAAGGGGTCTAAGGCTTATATACACTATACAACTTTTATTGTCAGATTTCCTTTAGATTTAACAAAACCATGTAGTGCAAGGGCCGCCCTGATTGCACACAAATTGAAACTCCTAAGGTTTGACCTCATTTTATATGGTTTCGGTAAATCTGAAAGAAAAAATCTACAGAAAATTGGATAGTGTGTATCCAGTTTTAATATACACAAAACGTTTTAAAACCTCTCCTGAATAATTTAACTTGACAGATCGTAACCAATGTTTAACCACTTCAGCCCTGGAAGGATTTACCCCCTTCCTGACCAGAGCACTTTTTGCGATGCGGCACTGCATCGCTTTAACTGACAATTGCTCGGTTGTGCGACATTGCACCTAAACAAAATTGACATTCTTTTTTTTCCCCACATATAGAGCTTTCTTTTGGTGGTATTTGATCACCTCTGTGGTTTTTATTGTTTACGCTATAAACAAAACAAAGCAACAATTTTGAAAAAAAAGCAATATTTTTTACTTTTTTTTATAATAAATATCCCAAAAAATATATAAAAAAACAAATTTCTTTCTCAGTTTAGGCGATATGTATTCTTCTACATATTTTTGGTAAAAAATTGCAATAAGGCCCCTTTCACACTGGGGCGGGGGTGTCATCGGCGCTTTACCGTCGTATTTGCAGAGGTATTCGGCCGCTAGCGGGGTGCTTTTACCCCGGCTAGCAGGCGATAAAGGGTAAAAACCACCCCAAAGCACTGATTTCAAAGGGCAGGAGCGGTGGAGAAGCAGTATACACACCGCTCCAAAGATGCTACTAGCAGGACTTTTTTTACCGTCCTGTCAGCGCATCGCTCCAGTGAGAAAGCCCTCGAGCTTTCACACTGAAGAGACAGGAGTGGCTCTTTCAGGACGCTTTGCAGGCGCTATTTTTAGCGCTGTAGCGCCTGCAAAGCACCCCAGTGTGAAAGGGGTCCAAGTGTACATTGATTGGTTTGTGCAAAAGTTATCGCGTCTACAAAATAGGGGATAGATTTATGGCATTTTTATTATTAATTTGAATTTTTAATTAGTAATGGCGGCGATCTGCAATTTTTATCATGACTGCGACATTATGGCGGACACATCGGACACTTTTGACACTGTTTTGAGACCATTGTAAATTTATACAGTGATCAGTGCTATAAAAATGCACTGATTACTGTGTAAATGACACTGGCAGGGAAAGGGTTAAACACTAGGGGCGATCAAGGGGTTAAGTGTGTCCTAGGGAGGTGTTCAAACTGTGGGGGGGTGGGCTACCACTGACATGACAGCGATCACTGCTCCGGATAACAGGGAGTAGTAGATCCCTGTCATGTCACTAGGCAGAACAGGGAAATGCCTTATTAACAAAGGCAGTTTCCCGTTCTGCCACTCCGTGACACGATTGCTGGACACTGGCGAACTTTGAGGCCGCGAGTTACTTGGGCACGGTCACGGAGTATGCGGCAGGCATGCGCATGCCCACAATGCCGCATCTTAAAGGGGACATACAGGTACATCCACTTGCGCATCCGTGCCATTGTGCCGACGTATATCATCGTGCACTGGTCGGCAAAGCGGTTAAAAATATCAGTTTTGCCACGTGTACATGCCGTGTTTAGCCGGGTTTGCATTTAGAAGCGTTTTTTTTTAAAGTAAAAAAATTAAAAATGTCTGTAAATGAAATGCGGACACATAGGATGACATGGACACATAGGATAACATGGACACATAGGATGACATGGACACATAGGATAACATGGACACATAGGATGACATGGACACATAGGATAACATGGACACATAGGATGACATGGACACATAGGATAACATGGACACATAGGATAACACGGACACATAGGATAACATGAGACACATAGGATAACACGGACATATAGGATAACATGGGACACATAGGATAACATGGGACACATAGGATAACATGGACACATAGGATAACATGGACACCTAGGATAACATGAACACATAGGATAACACGGACATATAGGATAACATGGGACACATAGGATAACATGGACACCTAGGATAACATGGGACACATAGGATAACACGGACATATAGGATAACATGGGACACATAGGATAACATGGACACCTAGGATAACATGGGACACATAGGATAACACGGACATATAGGATAACATGGGACACATAGGATAACACGGACATATAGGATAACATGGGACACATAGGATAACATGGGACACATAGGATAACATGGGACACATAGGATAACATGGACACATAGGATAACATGGACACATAGGATAACATGGGACACATAGGATAACATGATGGGGAGTTTATTGACTGTAGAAAAAAAACGTCTGAAGCCAAAAACAGCCGATGTAAAAATGTCCAATGTGCATGAGACCTAAAGGTGAGATTAGATGAGGAATACGAAGTATAAGAAAAGTATCTGATGGAAGTTTATTAATGGCAGACATGAAGACAGTGTGACTGATTGTTCTCAATACAATTGGTCCTCACACATCTGCACCCTCCATCCCCCATCCTAACACTCAGTATTATCACTCAGTATATTAGATCGGGTTCTATGTAATCTTACCTTTCAGGTCACACCAGTCTGTGAAGAGATGATCTGCACGCTCTGAACACAAACAACAAAATGAAGAATTTTGGGCGTGGGACAGAAAGAAATGTGACTGAGGAATATTCACTTTTTCTGTTCATACCGAGATCCTCCCTTCTACAGATATTTTACCCTGTGAGTGTAAGGCTACATACACACCCCGGCGTTTTCAGCTCATAAATCGCTTGTAAACCCACCCCAACAAGCAAAATTCCATTCATTTCAATGGCACCTGTTCACATCTGAGCATTTTGTCACCTGAAGCAAAATGCTTGAAAAATGTTTTACGGCCAGTTCACACCAGATGCAGTTCCATGCACTTTTTTTCTGCACTAAAAATGCATGCACATTTTTTTCCATATATTAAAATGGCTCTAGTTCACACCATGCAGTCGGTTTCCAGTGCAGAAACTGACCGGAAACTGACTGGAAACTGACTTCATCTGGTGTGAACTGGCCCAAGCTCAAAGAACAGCTTCTTTGGGGCAGATTACAGGCATTTTTCTCATTTTTACATTGGCGACCTTTTGACCTGTACAAAAAAGTGGTAATAATCGTGGCAAAAATCGCAGTAAAAATGCGCGACTTGGAAATGCTCAGGTGTGAATGCAGCCTAACTGTCACATCTCAGACTGTCATGTTTTATTCAAAGCATAATAAACCCAATGCCAGAAATGTCATATATTGCAGCTCCATAGGGGTGTGCACCCTAAAGCTCAAACCTGTGTGTGTTTTATATATACACCCCAGTGCAGAATTGTCAGTGCAGCTTTGCCCCAGTGCAGCCTTGTCAGTGCATCTTGTCCCCAGTGCAGCCTTGTCCCCAGTGGTCAGTGCAGCCTTGTCCCCAGTGGTCAGTGCAGCCTTGTCCCCAGTGCCGCCGACATACACAAGTTTAGTTTGTATTTTTAAATATGGCGCCGCGGAGTTTGGAGGGACTCGGCAGCGCTCGTTCAGCTGAACGAGCGCTGCCGAGAACACAGTGACTGGGCGGAGCCGAGATACACATAGCCGAGGGTTCTCGGCGCAATTCACAGTCACGCCCAGTCCCTATGATGGGCATAACAGAGGTCCAATGGCGGGACTGGGCGGGACTGTGAACGGCGCCGAGAAGAGCCGAGAACCCTCGGCTATGTGTATCTCGGCCCTGCCCAGTCACTGTGTTCTCGGCGGCGCTCGTTCAGCTGAACGAGCGCCGCCAAGTCCCTCCGAACTCCACGGCGCCATATTTAAAAATACACGCTATGTGAATGTTGGCGGCGATCGCTCCGATAGATCACAAAATAGCGGGGATCGGCGTATAACACGCACCCACGATTTTCCCTGATTTTAAGAGGGGAAAAGTGCGTGTTATACGCCGATAAATACGGTGTATATATATATATATATATATATATATATATATATATATAGTGGCATTGGGACCCTGTGCTACCTGGAATATTGCTGGTTTACACCAGATTTTGGAGAGAAAGGCACGCTGATTGCACAGCTGTGTGTTGGGCTATTTAGTTGTGACCTGGCTATGGCTCAGGGCCCCACCCGACAGACAGGAAGTCTGTGCATGGGGGTCAGGTGGACTCCCATTCCTCTGCAGGAGTCAGAGACTGCATGGGTGCAGCCAGAGCATGCATGTCTGCAGGAGGCAGATGTACTTTGTGACAGAGCAGCAAGGCGCTGATCAGGAGTAAGCTAGGAGAGAGCTTACCTCAAGGAAACTCTTTTGTTCTAGGGAGCAGACCTAAGGCCTAGGCTACAGGCCTGAAGCAGCCGTGTGGCAATAATGTAAGCCAGGAAGCTGTGAGAGAGAGTGTCACAGATACAGGGTCAAGAGGACCGAGGTCAAGGCCTGAACAGCAGTGCTGACCAGAGAGCCAGGTGGCTCGGTATTTTTCATTTATTTCATTATTGCTTTGTGGAAGAAACCCCTGCGTAGGAATCCTGGATGGACTGTTTTTCTTTCACTTCAATAAACGTGGGCCAAAAAAGCCCTTAAACTGCATATCTGGCATAGACTCAGCTCACTGGTAAGCTCTACACTGAAGTTAAACAACCCCCAAACCTCACAATACACACACACATACACACTGTATATATTGTCACTAGAGCAGAGGACAATGTCAGTAGGTTTGTGTCAGTCAATTATATTTTTATTCTTTTTTTATTATTTGCTACATTATTTGTTTTACAATAATTTTTTATTATAGTTTTTTACAATTTTTTATGAGCCCCTTTGGGGGGGCTTTGGTGAAATATCACACGTCTAAACAGACCCCCCGATGTCTCACATTTGAAACAGAGAAAGGGACTGAGGACAGAGATTACCCAGTCTCTTTCTCTGCAGCCAAGCAGCAAGGGGAATCTGTGCAGCACAGGGTGATTAGGGTGTGCCCAGGCATACCTGGCACACCCTGTGTGCATGCCTATGTGCAGCTCCAATCATTGGATGTGGCGGCTGCATTCCTTTTCTTTTTATGGCCTTTTCCCCTGATCTGGCCAGTAACACCCCTCCTGTAAAATCCTCCTGCCACAACACACCGCAAATTTCTTCTCAAACATTCAGGAGAGAAGGGACAAAGGAAAAGATTCAGATTAATAATTGCAATATAAGGTTTCTTTTTCTTATGGACAATTTAGTGCTAATGCTGAATCTGAAAGACTTTGCCCAGCAACAAGACTTGTGAAACATTTTGCCGGAGTCTCTCCTGTCATTTATGAATGAAAAAGTACTGAGAATACAAGTGCAATGGGTTGGAGGTTGGGGAAGGAATAGAACCTATCCAATCCTTCACAACAAGAAATGTAAAATATGTTTTTTTTGTTGGAGGGAGGAATTGAAAGAAGGAAATCATGTTTTTATTGTGGGACATGTATTGACATAACTGAATTAATATGGTGCAGGTACCCAGGAGGTTGGCACTTATGTATAATAAGGTGTCTGTTGGCCAGACTAGAAGGTGCCAGGTGACACATCAATGGGGTAAAGATTTCCTTACAGGGGTGATGTCTCAATCTTAGCAGTCCTACAGAGAGGTTCTCCGTTACTGGACATGTGGGACACCAGAGCTGGATATGGGGGAGATACGCCTGGTTGATGTCTCACCTGAGAGGTTGGAACCTTGCACAGGTAATGCCAGTGACTACACACAGGAGAATGCTCCATTAGATAAAGGGAACAAACCCTGGCTACCAGGGCACACATAAGGGAAGTCGTCCCTTTTCGCTCTTGGCTCTTGCCTGATGGTTCTCTGAGCCTCATGGCTCTCTGTTACCATCCTGAGCCCAGCTATTGAGACCGTTTCTAGGGGGGAAGCCTTTCAATAAGTATCTTTAATGTTGTTATTATTAATATTATACAGGATTTATATAGCGCTACCAGTTTGAGCAGCACTTTACAACATCAGGGAAGACAGTACAATTACAATTCAATACAGGAAGGATCAGAGGGCCCTGCTCATTAGAGCTTACAATCTAGAAGATCTATTGTTATATGCTTTGTAATGTGAAAAGTGTAGTGTATCTCGCGCCAAAAAACTGAAATGACAAGGCGCATGCGCGGACTCCTCCAAGATGGCCGCTTAAGCCCGGAGCTCCGCACTGCCCTGACCACCCGGCGCACATAGCGGGGGAACCGGGACCCCGTAGACCACGTAACCCACCTCAAGGCGAATAGGAAGGGTTGGGGAACAACCCTATGCCGGCCGGATCGTCCAGGAAGGGCCTGGAACCTCTGTTTAGAGCCTCGGCGGAGCGGGCCGAATCCAAGATGGCGGGCGCCATGCTGCACGGCATACAGACAGCTGCAGAGAGCCCAGGAGATAAACTTTCCTATGCCGCTGTGACCCGCTCTCTCTCCTCTGGGACCCCAGTGAGTACTTCTCTACACTCGGCTCAGTCCACGGCCCTTTCAGAGCACATTGCAGAACATCCCATGACGCCCCCCTCACAGCCTCCATCTCCTCACATTACAACAGGGCCTGAAATGGCGCCTAATCCAGCCCACTCAATCCTCACAGCTCCCGACCTCTTCTCCCAGTTATCTGCTCTGCTGGATAGAGGTCTGGCCCAAACTGCAGCCAAAATAACTGGTGATATCAGAGAGGACTTCCAGGCCCTGGGCTCCAGGATGGAGGCGATCGAAGATAAACTTGATCAGACCATCTCTAAAACCAGGCAGAACTCCAACCACATACAGGTCATACAAGACCAACTGGACATTGCTCTCTCACGCATTGATGACCTTGAAAATAGATCCAGAAGGGAAAACTTTAGACTCAGAGGTCTCCCAGAATCTATAACTGACTCTACGATGGCGGTCCAAGACTTCATTAAACAACTTCTCCCTGACATTCCTCCACATAAATTGGAAATTGACCGCGCTCACAGGACATTAGGACCACCGAGGAAAGATGGCCTCCCCAGAGATATAGTGATCAAGCCACACTACTTCTCAGTTAAAGAAGAGGTGATGAAAAAGTGCAGATACCAACAGCCCCTCACGTGCAGAGGCCACGCCGTACAAGTCTTTGCGGACATCTCACCTAACACAATACAAAAAAGGAGGGCGTTGAAGCCCCTACTCTCGGTGTTGGCGCAAAACGAAATCAAATACAAATGGGCCTTCCCATTTGCTCTCAAGTTTGATCACAAAGGCAAAACCTACTCTTTCCGCAGCCTCCAAGAAGGAGAACGGATCCTGTTAGACCTCCGCCTCATCTCGCAGGAGTCAGCAATGGACTTCAACAATTCGGCGGCGGGAGCATACAAGTGCCCTTCCCCTGCAAGCCCTTTGCAACCCCTGTGGGAAAAACCCAGATACAAGCGCCCCAAGGAAGCCAGACCTCCATGAGTCCTCGAGTCAAGACGCGGTTTGCTGGACTTTCCCTGATCCCTTTTTCCCTTTGTGGGCTCCTACACGAACACGATTGACATTTCCTTTCTTTTTCCTCTTTTTATTGCTGGTTTGTTTCTCCCTTTGGTCATAATAGCATTAGCGGATATGTGCTGGAGATTTACGGGTCTTTTTTTCTTTTAGCCGGGGGGGGGGGAGGGAGGGGACGATTTGTCCCCTTTTTCTTCTCCCCCCCCCTCAACCCTCTATGTCTTCCCTTGATGGGGGGGACATGGGCGGGTATCCTTGCCCCGGGGGGGTCCCTTGGGAGTAATCCTACTGGGGCCCTCCTGGGGCTGGGTATTTGAATGTCAACCAACACGATCCTTAAACGCCTCTTTCTGGCCCGGGCCTCCTAGGCACTGGGTAACAGAGTGTGTCATCATGACTTCTCCTTATGATGTGCCTTAGACGCAAAAATGAGCTTCGTATTGCATGGGCTATTGCGCGAGGAGCCCTCCTCATCCACCCGGAATTTTGTCCTGGGTGGGAGGGGAGGAAGGTGGGGAAAAAAGGGTGGGCGGGGCCCCCTTCGGTTCCCCAGGTCGGACTAGCTCCGATCAGTAGTTTTTTGTTTTTTTTTGTTGTTTATTCAGTACTTAACTGATGTGCGCCGAGGTCGCGGCAGTTAGGCTGCACCTCCATTAATCCCGAAGACCAGGTGATACTGGTCTCCTGGGTTAGGAAACCTCCCTGTCAGCAGGGTCTGGACGTTTCCTCCACTGTGAAGAGTGGAGTGCTCTGATGCCTCCACTATTCACACAAGTCCCGAGAGGACTCGTTCTTCCCCTCTTCCCCTCTTCCTATGTTCTCTTCTCTACTATCATCTCTAACAATCTATTCTCCTATAGTTGGCTGTCTGCTGGGTTATACCCACTCCTCCAGAAAGAAGCGGAAGGATGTCTTAATGGTCCCAACTTCGGTTCCTACTCTCCAACTGGAACAGGTAAGCGTCGAGGGATGGGGGGTAGGCCCCCTACTTCTGCTTCATGGCTGACACTGTAAACCTGCCCTCCCTTTTAAGGGTGGCCACACACAACACCCAAGGGCTGAACTCTCCTTCTAAACGAAGGAAAGTACTTGATTTTATGAAATCCCGCAAGATTGATCTTTTATTTCTCCAAGAAACCCACTTCCCGATCCGGTACAAACCTAACTTTATCCACTCCCAGTTCCCATTATATTTTCTAGCCAATGCGGAAGATAAGACCAGAGGGGTTGCTATCCTTATTTCTAAAAATTGCAGATTCTCGCTACAGAAGGTTCAACGAGATCCAGAGGGTAGGTACATCCTAGTTAAGGGTTCTGTAGAAGGCAGATTATACTCCCTAGTATCCTACTACGCCCCTAACACAGGACAGCATAAATTTTTTAAATCAATGTTTAAGACACTTGGACCACTGATTGAAGGCTCTGTAATTTTTGGGGGAGACTCCAATGTGGCCTTCGACCAGGGCCTAGACAAATCTAAACCCCCACCCGCCCAAAACATACGCCCAACCAAAACCAGCTTGAAAATAGCTAAGCTGCTCTACTCACAAGGACTCACTGACATTTGGAGGGAATTAAACCCCACCAAAAAAGATTATACCCACTTCTCCCACGCCCACCAATCCTATGCGCGTAGTGACCATCTGCTAGTCTCGAATGACTTGATCCCGGCAGCCCAAAGATCACAAATTACTGACACGGTCTGGTCGGATCATTCCCTGTTAAGTGTTCTGATAAATAACCAAACCCCACACCACAAATACAACCTTTGGAGACTAAAGGAAAACATCCTTTTTGACCCCGCCTGGAAAGTTGAAATTGAAAAGGCCATAAAGGAATATTTTAATCACAATGACACGGCAGACGTCTCCGCGGAAACCTTATGGGCAGCACATAAGGCCACAATCAGAGGGAAATTAATACAAATAGCAGCCAAACTTAAAAAAGAACATGGGATAGCCATAGTCAACCTAGAAAAGAAATTCCAAAAGTTATGTACGGAGCACAAGAGAGACCCTGCTTTGGTACCCGTATCCCAATTGGATGCAGCACGCCTAGAACTAAACTTAGCTCTTACAGCTAAAGCGGATAAAAGTATATCATGGCTAGGAGCGAAATATTACTATCAGAAGGACAGGGCTGGGTCTCTCTTGGCATCCCGTCTCACCCCGCGCCCTCGCACATATATCTTCCCCAAAATCAAAATAGCGGGCCAACCCCACACAACAAACCCACTGAAGGTCATGAAAGCCTTCCACGGGTTTTATGCAGATCTATATAGCGAGCATAAGACAAGTAATCCCCAAACTCTGACGAATTTTTTGAATAATCTCCCGATTCCTACCCTTTCGGCTGAGCACAGGGATAGACTCGAAGCTCCGGTTTCCGCCGAAGAAGTGCTAGCAGTTATTAAAAACCTTAAGAGGCGGTCGGCTCCGGGCCCGGATGACTTCTCCGTACCGTACTATAAAACTTATGCAAATACCATAGCGCCTTACCTTGCTAGATTCATTAACTTCAAAACCAAGGGGGAGCCTCTGGACCCGCAGTTGAACGCTGCTTTCATAACTGTAATACCGAAACCAGACAAGGACCAGGGAGAAGTATCCAACTATAGACCCATATCCCTGATCAATAATGATCTAAAAATTATGACTAAAATTATGGCTGACCGTCTGGCCTCCTTTATTGGATCCTATATCCATAAGGACCAAGTGGGGTTTATCCCGGGTAGGCAAGGTCCCGACCAAATCAGAAGAACGGTGGATGTAGTCTCCCTCCTGCAATCGGGCTGGGATGGTAGTGGGGCACAAAAGGGAATGTTGCTATCTCTAGATTTACAAAAAGCGTTCGACTCTGTATCTTGGTCTTACCTATTCTCACTCATACAACAATGGGGTTTTGGCCCACGGTTCACAGGGTTACTGCACTCCCTATACTCTAGCCCAGAAGCTAGAATCAAACTACAAGGACAACTCTCTGATCCTATTAAAATAGCTAGAGGGACCCGCCAAGGCTGCCCGCTCTCACCACTGATTTTTGCGATAGCGATTGAATCATTAGCGATTGCTATACGCACTAATCCGGACATAGCAGGGGTGAGCTGTGGGCCAGGAACACATAAATGCGGGCTGTTTGCTGATGACCTCATTCTCTATATGACGTCACCAGCAATCTCCCTCCCAGTGCTATGTAAGCTCCTAGACGACTTTGCACAGATCTCTGGGCTATGCGTTAACTACTCCAAGTCTCAAGCACTCAATGTGTCCCTCCCGTCAGCCTTGGTATCTCGGTTGCAGGAGGCGTTCCGCTTTTCGTGGAGCGAGTCCAGCATTCGATACCTTGGAATCAATCTTACCCCCAAATTTGAACAGCTATATCAAGCAAATTACCCCCCCATTTACAAAAAATTAGAATCTGATCTCAAACAATGGTCCCCACATCACATTTCCTGGCTCGGTAAAATAAACTCTGTAAAAATGACTCTGCTGCCACGTCTCCTATATATTTTCAGAGCACTCCCAATCGCGATACGGAAGGATCACCTCTCAGCATTCCAAAACAAGGTCGTAAAATTTATTTGGGGTGCAAAGGGGCACAGGCTCCCGAGAAACGTCCTGTTCGGCCCAAGAAAAAAGGGGGGATTGGGACTTCCAAATCTTTTTTGGTATTACCAGGCGGCTAGATTGGCACAGATATCAACAGTCTATGCCAAAACAACCAGACCTGATTGGTTAGAAATGGAAAGACAGGCAGTACCAACATTTACAATCGACTTCCTCCTCTGGTGCCCACCAAAGGCTAGGCCTCCGATCATGTCGCCCGCTTTATCACAATCTCTGAAGATATGGGACACTCTCAGAAAGAACCCCTCCTTAGTGTCGCCCAACAAACCTCTATCGCACATTTTCCGTAACCCCGCATTCCCCCCGGGCATGAACATTAAAGCCTTTCAGTGGTGGCTGGATAGGGGGATGTACCGGATCGGGAACTATTTTACCGCAGCGGGACCATTATCCCTCAACCACTGCGTCAAACATCTGAACCTCCCCAATTCAGAGAGGTTCAGGTTTTATCAAATTTCACACTTTCTCCAATCTATCTGGAGTGAGAAACCTGAACCCCCGCAGTTCACCCCATATGAAATATGGTGTGGAGGTCTCCTGGAGCAGAGGGGGGGGATATCCTTAATCTACTCCTCGCTTGCTGATACAGATAGGAAAGCAACGTTCATGCTGGCATGGGAGAGAGATTTACAGGACACTTGGGATCTAGATCACTGGCACATGGCCTTCTTCCGATCGTTCAAAGGCATTCATAATATTTCCCTGATTGAAGCTAGCCTAAAAGTAATCACTAGATGGTACCTGACCCCCTCCCGGCTTGCTATGATGCACCCCGCGGTCTCCCCTCTCTGCTTTCGCGGATGTCACATGAACGGTTCCATGTTACACATATGGTGGGACTGCCCTAAAATTAGGACCTTTTGGCAAAAAGTATTTTACGCCATATCCAAAATAATAGGTAAGACCATTCCCAAGTCTCCTCTAACAGCTCTTCTCAACCATCCCATCCCAGAGATCTCGAAATCATCACAGAAATTAGTTTTCTTCGTTCTCCTTGGAGCCAAAATTACCCTTGCTAAAGCTTGGAGGAAGCCTTCAGTCTCTCTCATAGCAGCTAAACGGAAAGTGTCATGGATAATGACTCAGGAGAAATTAGTAAGCTCCTCACTAGATACCTCAGCAAAGTTTGAGAAAATTTGGGACCCGTGGGCCAAATACATAGGAATAGGGCTTCATCCAGGCTTTTAGAAATGGTCCCTCAATCGAGGTGGGGACACCGAGCAGACAGCTAAACTTTTCTCTTCTCTGCACTTTACCTCTCTCTTTCTTACTCCTCCCTCCTCTCTCTTCCCCCTAACCCTGCTCTTGGTTCTTTTATTTTTGTTTTTTCTCTTCTCCCTGACTCCCCATACTCGGCAGGCAGGAATAGAACTCACTCCTGAAGTGAGCAAATCCTGAAGTGAACCATAGTTGAAAGTTATACTTTGCGATGTTTCCCTGAGGTTTACTCAGGAATGATAGCTTCTTATAGCACATGCCTTAACAGCAAATGTACAAATGGGATTGTTAAGTTACTTTAAACTTGAAATGTAACCCGTTTAGCAAACAGTTTTTTGTAATTAAGATCTTTTGGTCAATGCGCCAAAATTTTCTACTACTTTTTTTTATACATCGCTAATGTCTCTCTAGGTCCTCGGGTCACTAGCAAATAGGTCTCTTTCCGCTCCCCAGCACAGTGTGATCCCATGAAGGGGTGCTGGAAGTGGACTGGGATAAATACCTAAGGCTCTCCCGTTATGTTCGCAAGAACAAGGACCAGGTAGGACCCGTTAATAGATAACTCAGTTTACAGTTAGTTGACGATGTAACTCTAGTATATAAGTCATTATATTGCAAAAAATACCACTGTGAATATAACTTGCACTTCTCCCTTTTACCCCGCTTTAAAATGTGACATGTAACAGATGCTTGTACGTACAATTTGTTTTTTCTGACAAAATCCAATAAAAACCATTTAAACACAAAAAACTGAAATGAAAAATTAATTTAATATAAAAATAAAAGTGTAATAATTAATGAGCTGCTGTCCCCAAACTGAAACAAGATTGGTAGGGAGCGCTTAAGTAAAACCCTCTGTGAGTGAAAGTTTAAGTAAAAAATCTATATAAAAAAATTGGTGAATTTGCATATAAAATAATAAAGCACCAGCCTACCTACTTAAAAACTAACATTCATCTGACTTTTTCAATTAACTCGTGTAGAAAGAGATAAATCTACTACAATGGTATCAGCAGTCTTGTGCAAATGTACACACACAGTGAACAGTCCTCTGAAACGTGATCGTATTGTTTTGCCTTATCCCATCTGTGACCCCCAACGGAGTGAGGGGCGAAACCAGTCCACAGTCTCCCCATTTGCAGCAAGCATTATCTTGCTAAAGCCTATTTGACCTTTTTTTCATTAATTAGGTCAACATCATCTGGTAAGCTTCCACCCATTTACTGAGCACTTTGGGTGATGTTTTAATCGGTGAAGGTGTTCTACCTATCAGGATTGGAAGTTTTTTTTCACAGGATTCACCATATTTGGATTTTCATTCATCTACATATGTGACACTTTTCTCTTTGGTTAATCATAGGACTATTATGTTAACACATTTGGGGGTCACAGATGGGATAAGGCAAAACAATACGATCACGTTTCAGAGGACTGTTCACTGTGTGTGTACATTTGCATAAGACTGCTGATACCATTGTAGTAGATTTATCTATTTCTACATGATTTAATTGAACCAGTCAGATGAATGTTAGTTTTTTAGTATGTAGGCTGGTGCTTTATTATTTTATATGCAAATTCACCTATTATTTTATATAAATTTTTTCATATGCTTTGTAATATCTTCCTTTAGTGTTTTCATGTTAACATTTTCCTATTTTCTTGGGAAATAAATAAGACGTTGTTTTACTGAGCAGCGTGTTTGTTTTCAAAGTTAATCTTATATCATTATGCTTATCAACAGTGACATTATTAGAGTTTTAATACACTAGCTAACTATAGGAATAAACAAGTCAATACATATATATAATAAATAGAGGGAATCCGTAACCACCTTCAGAATATATTTATTGTAGAAGTTATTTCAGAAGAGCTGCCCATTCATTCCAATGGGCAGGGCATTTTGAGTGCTAAATACAGCGCTCCCAACCTGCCCCAAAGATGCTGCTTGCAGGTCTTTTCCCAACGTCCCACAAGCACACCGCCCCGGTGTGAAAAATCACACTAGAATGAAGAGAAGAAGGTTTTCAGGCGCTTTACAGGCACTATTTCTAGTGTGAAAACTTCCTCAGTGTGAAAGGGGTCTAATGCCGCGTACACACGGTCGGACTTTTCGTCTACAAAAGTCCAACGGACGCTGATGGACTAAAGCTGGCTGGTAATCCGATCGTGTGTGGGCTTCTCCGGACTTTCAACGTACTTTTTTAGCCTCAAATCCGACGTACTTTAGATTTGAAACATGCTTCAAAACTTTACGACGGACTCGAGTCTGGTCGAAAAATCCGCTCGTCTGTATGCTAGTCCGACGGACAAAAACCCACGCTAGGGCAGCTATTGGCTACTGGCTATGAACTTCCTTATTTTAGTCCGGTGTACGTCATCACGTAAGAATTCGACTGACTTTTGTGTGATCGTGTGTAGGCAAGTCTGTTCGTTAGCAAGTCCGCCGCAAGTCCGTCGAAAGTCTGTCGGAAGTCTGTCGGAAGTCTGTCGGAAAGGCTGTCTGACTTTTGTAGACGAAAAGTACGACCGTGTGTACGCGGCATAAGGCTTATATACACTATACAACTTTTGTTTTCAGATTTCCTTTAGATTTACCAAAACCATGTAGTGCAAGGGCTGGCCTGATTGCACACAAATTGAAACTCTAATGCCGCGTACACACGGTCGTACTTTTCGTCTACAAAAGTCAGACAGCCTGTCCGACAGACTTCCGGCAGACTTTCGGCGGACTTGTGGCGGACTTGCGGCATACTTTCTAACGAACGGACTTGCCTACACACGATCACTCAAAAGTCCGTCGAATTCTTACGTGATGACGTACACCGGACTAAAATAAGGAAGTTCATAGCCAGTAGCCAATAGGTGCCCTAGCGTGGCTTTTTGTCCGTCGGACTAGCACACAGACGAGCGGATTTCGGGGTCCGTCGTAGTTACGAAGTAAAGATTTGAAGCATGTTTCAAATCTAAAGTACGTCGGATTTGAGGCTAAAAAAGTACGTTGAAAGTCCGGAGAAGCCCACACACGATCGGATTACCAGCCAGCTTTAGTCCGTCAGCGTCCGTTGGACTTTTGTAGACGAAAAGTACGACCGTGTGTACGCGGCATTAAGGTTTGATTTCATGTTATATGGTTTTGGTAAATCTGAAGGAAAAAATCTACAGAAAATTGGATAGTGTGTATCCAGCTTTAATGTACACGGGACGCTTCAAAACCTCTCCTGAATAATTTAACTTGCCAGATAGTAACCAATGTTTAAAAACGTCAGTTTTGCCATGTGTACATGTCACATTTAGCTGCATTTGCGTCTAGAAGCGTATTTTTATTTTTTTTTAAGTTAAAAATGAAAAATGCCTGTAAATGAAATGCAGCTAAATGCGAGTTACCACGTTTACAAGCTTTTACAGGCATTTGGTGTTTCAAATGTCTCTGACCATCCGTCCTGAAAGCTTTTTTTTTGCTTTGCCAAAAAAAATGCTTCTAAACTCAACTGTCTAAAAATGACTATAAGGCCTCAGGCACACTGGACTTTAATATAACATTATAAAAACGCTAGTAGCTTCTTTTTTAATGGATCAAAAACGTTAAAAAACACTGGTGAGCCACATTTTTGAGCGTTTATCAGGGTTTTTTGACATCAGAGCGTTTTTACAGCTGAAAAACTCCTCTCAGAACCCACTAGTTTTGGGGATTTTTTTACAGACAAAAACAGTTGATAACAGACTATGTGTGCATGGACACATAGGATAACATGGACACATAGGATAACATGGACACATAGGATAACATGGGACACATAGGATAACATGGGACACATAGGATAACATGGGATAACATGGACACATAGGATAACATGGACACATAGGATAACACATAGGATAACATGGACACATAGGATAACACATAGGATAACACGGACACATAGGATAACACGGACACATAGGATAACACGGACACAAAGGATAACACGGACACAAAGGATAACATGGACACATAGGATAACATGGACACATAGGATAACATGGACACATAGGATAACATGGACACATAGGATAACATGGACACATAGAATACCATGGACACATAGGATAACATGGACACATAGGATAACATGGACACATAGGATACCATGGACACATAGAATACCATGGACACATAGGATAACATGGACACATAGGATAACATGGACACATAGGATAACATGGACACATAGGATAACATGGACACATAGGATACCATGGACACATAGAATACCATGGACACATAGGATAACATGGACACATAGGATAACATGGACACATAGGATACCATGGACACATAGAATACCATGGACGCATAGGATAACATGGACACATAGGATAACATGGGACACATAGGATACCATGGACACATAGAATACCATGGACACATAGGATAACATGGACACATAGGATAACATGGACACATAGGATAACATGGACACATAGGATAACATGATGGGGAATTTATTGACTGTAGAAAAAAAACATCTGAAGCCAAAAACAGCCGCTGTAAAAACGTCCAAAAACATCCGGTGTGTATGAGGCCTAAAGGAGAGATTGGATGAGGAATAGAAAAAGTATCTGATGGAAGTTTATTAATGACAGACATGAAGACAGAGTGACTGATCGTCCTCCATACAATCGTTCATCACAAATCTGCACCCTCCATCCCCCATCCTAACACTCAGTATTATCACTCAGTATATTAGATCCAGTTCTATGTAATCTTACCTTTCAGGTCACACCGTTCTGTGAAGAGACGATCTGTAAGCTCTGAACACAAACAACAAAATGGAGAATTTTGGGTGTGGGAGAGAAAGAAATGTGGCTGAGGAAGTTTCACTTTTTCTGTTTTCACCGAGATCCTCCTATCTACAGATATTGTACCCTGTGAGTGTAAGGCTGCATTCACACCCGGCATTTTCAGCTCAAAAAGTGCTCATAAAATGACCAGCAAGCAAAATCCCAATTTTTCAATGGCACCTGTTCACATCTGAGCAGTTTGTCACTTGAAGCAAAACGCCTGAAAAACGCCCTAGGGCCAGTTCACACCAGATGCAGTTCCATGCGGTTTTTTTTTCTGCACTAAGGGCCAGTTCACACCAGATACAGTTCCATGTGCTTTTTTCTGCACTAAAAATGCATGCACAGTGTTTTCCATGTATTCCAATGGCTTTAGTTCACACCATGCAGTCAGTTTCCGGTGCAGAAACTGACCAGAAACTGACTGCATTGTGTGAACTGGAGCCATTGGAATACATGGAAAACACTGTGCATGCATTCTGTGCAGAAAAAAGCACATGGAACTGTATCTGGTGTGAACTGGCACTAAAAATGCATGCACAGTGTTTTTCATGTATTACAATGGCATTAGTTCACACCATGCAGTCAGTTCCAGTTAGTTTCCGGTGCAGAAACTGACTGGAACTGACTGCATCTGGTGTGAACTGGCCCAAGCTCAAAGAACATGGGATTGCACTCTGCACCCTTTCCCCCCCATCTCTAAACACACACAATAAATATTGGACACAACACTCAAATATTGGCATAAATTGGCACTTTATTGGTTTACAAATAAATTCATCACTCTTCATAACCATATCACAATTCTAACTCAAATCAAATTATCATTCTCAAAATTGCTTAGCCTTGATGACTCAAGCAAATTATATTTCATCAACTTTATAATAACCAGTCCCCCTTATATGTAAAGTGACATACCACATAAAGTGCACACGATTAATCTCTTCTTTACCAAACCTTCAGCCTTCCAGCAAAACTACTGGGACAGTGGGCCCTTTATATAATGAGCCCCACTGCTTCCAGACAGTTACATCCACTCTAATTGGCCCATTCCTACCTGCCCCAGGTGAGCAGGGAGGGCCAAACGTCCCTTGATTCCCTGCCTAATCTGACCATCCTAATCAGCTAACACCTGGGGGAAGGCAGAGGCAACCCCATGCAGGTGCGCCCAAATAATTGTGCCCTCCTATTACATGGGATTGCACTCTACACTCTTTCCCCCATCTCCAAACACATTCAATAAATAATGGACACAACACTCAAATATTGGCATAAATTGGCCGCGGCACCTTTATTGGTTTACAAATAAATTCATTACTTTTCATAACCATATCACAATTCTAACTCAAATCAAATTATCATTCTCAAAATTACTTAGCCTTGATGACTCAAGCAAATTATATTTCATCAACTTTATTATAACCAGTTCCCACAAAGTCGGGGCTTTGCTTATCAATGGCCAAAGCACCGACCTACCCCAACCCGTGGCCATTTCAATCATGCCCCGCAGATCCCAGTTAAAAATGTCCAAGCCCACCTTGGAGCAATGCACAAAATCCTCCCGATACAGGCCTGAAAAACCACCCTCCAAATTGATATGTCTAAACGATAACCCCCCGATAAGAGGCATACATTTTTTAACAGAGTGATTCACCCTCTTCCTAATTTTCTCAAAATTCTTTAACTCTGGATGTGATAACCATAGTAGTCTGGGAATGATATCAGAAAAAAACAATAGTTGTGTTTGAAGATGACATACTCAAATGGTGCAGGTCATGCTTGATCCTGTCGATCAAATCTAAAGTCTTCGTATGACCCATATCATTCCCATCCAGGTGAAGAATCATCACCGAAGGTGATGGCCACAGTAGATACAATTCAGAAATATAATAAATAAAAATTCAACCAATGCAATCCTCTTACTCCTTTCCACAGAATGGTGCAAGTTTTGGGGTTGATATTTAAATTAGGAGCTACAAAGTGAATGTGACCTGTCTCAGCCTTTAATCAGACACCGACATGCCTCCATCCCTGCATATATATGTAAAAAGAGAAGGGGTAATTGGGACTTTATATGAGGCATGTGGGTGTATTTAATAATTTGTATGTGTAACAAGGGGCTAAATTCTGTGTTACATTTATTCATAGATTCATTTATATATTTACCCTTTTAGATATGTGGTCAGTAAATGCAATGATTAAAACACAAAACAAAGAATGTAATAAAAGAGATTTACTTAGCTTCGATTAAAGATGTATTACAGATGTTACAATACAGGATAAATTTAGCATTCAATCCAGGGAACCTCTCAACTTCTGAGTTTTCAGATAGTTCTGGAAGCGACAGTCCAAGATCTGGGGACCTCTTACGTCCTCATTGCAGTTCACTGCCCTGCTCTATTGTCTGACTTTATAAAGGCAAAATATCAGGCGCGAAAAGCTGGTTTAATCTGGTACTAACAACAGACTAAACAGAGAATAGAGCTAGAGACAATGACCCTCTGTGAATGACCATCTGTTAGCTCAGAAACATACATTTTTACATATATAGAAATAATCACCTTAAAACTATTACTAAGTTTCTTGTAATTCAATAACTAAAGTTACACCCATACTACATTCCACCCCTTGACTTACAAGATTCTTAGTTTAGTTTATCATACTCAGGATTACTTATAGATATATCAAGATGTTCTACTTAAGGTAGTCCTTTCGCTTGTACTCCAATATAAACATTTCTGACTTCATTAATTTCATCCTTCACATTTCCAGTATTATAAGTATGTATGCGAAACACTCCTCATTATTAAATATGGTCCCATATATCCCACCCCTTGGGTATTTTCCACATGTAAATCAATGTATAACAGTTTTACATCCTTCCACACCTCGTCTTATTTATCTAAAGTTCTATCTCTTGACCCACTTTCTCTGTCTGATTTACCTGTCCAGGAAATCTCATTCTGCTATGTTAGGGCTGAAAAATATAAAAAATGTCCAGGCTTATAAAAACAACTATATGTTGGACTAACAGAATAACACCAAACTTCCTTTTGAAAGTACAGGCATGAGCATCAAAGTTCCCTTTCCAAGAGTTTAAACGCATAGATACTTGTCAAAGTCCTCCATATCTGGTGATGGACAGCAGAGTCTTAGACATCCGGTTATCAGATCGCAGCTGCAGCATGACACTTGAAACACTGTAGAACTGAAAGAACTGTAGAATACAAAGTCCATATCCTTCGGACTATTGCAGCTCACAAGTCACAAACGTGCAGGCACATAACCACATAGTAGCTGGAACTTCTACAGACAGTTCAGGCACATGACCATCAGAGCAGATAAAACAGTTCAAGTACTTCACCATCAGATTCAGGTACTTAACCATGATAGCGGATGGAGCAGTTCAGGTACTCGACCCTCAGAACAAGTGGAACTTGCACCAACAGTTCAGCTGCTGATCATTGGTAAAGACTTTATAGACCGTTGCTGCTGTCAAAAGTGTTTGTCTCCTTTCTTCAATATGCTTCTAGTTGACATCCTGACAGGTGTGTTACCAAATATGTCAGTCCAACATTTCTTAATTAACAACAATGCCCATATAGCCCATTGTAGATTTCTGAACAGGCAAATCGATAATCATTAGTGATCTGTCTTAACACTGAAAAACTCAGCTTTCTACATTAAAGGTGAAATATTATTACAGGTAGATTACTCATCCCCCACCTGAACTATACACTACTCTGTCTCAAATTATAGGCCCAACTTTAAACTAGTTCATGTGTGTTTCCTCTATGCACTTTGATCTCCTTCCACACTCTAAAGACATTCTGGCAGGCTAACCGGCTCTTTTGTCTACACTGATCCCAATATGTGCATATAATATGCCCATGCATATGTGTCACTGTATTCTACATGCCAGTCCCACCCCAAGCAATCAAGGAGAATTGAGGAAAACAAAACCTAAGAACCTATTTTATAACTCTTTTTCCTTTACTAAGAAAATTTTATGAAAACTCAACCAGGTGTATAGAACAGGGTGGTCAAAGAATCACTGAGTGTCAGATATAACTGACCATATATATAACACTAGAACACCTCATGTTAATAGACTTAAAAATTGTGTTCAGTGCAATAATATTAACCTAAATGTACAGTTATAAGTAGACATAAGTACTTTTTTTCCTTGAAAAACAAAATGATATTTTTAAATTTAAACGGTCAATCATGCAGAAAAATGTACTTTATATGTAAAACCCCAGGCACACTCCCACAGTGGTACCAAAATAATTATGGCAGAATATACAGAAGTAGATGCTGCCATAATTTAGCTTACATATACACAGAAAAGAACAATATGTAAATGTTTGGGTATTCTTACACCCTTCAAACCATTTCAAGTATTATATCATTCCAGATATCAAAACAATCTTGCTGTCAATATTCAAACATTATTTGTTCTATATCATTTTAAATTCAACTCAATCAGAGGAAACCCTTATAAATCTATTATGCAGCATCGAGAGTATTAGCTGCTCTGGTTTACAATCAGTTCCAATGAAAACTTTCAGTACATTTGCATATTGCATAAAAATAACAACAAAAACAACATAAATTATTTATGACTGTAATCTTCATCTTTAGTTCTTGGACATCAAACCATATCAGACAGGTGGGTTGATGCTGTTTAATATTGTCTAGGAACTAAACAAAATAAAAAGGTATTTAGTGTGATGTTATTACAGCTCATTCCTAGAAAGTAACAAATAGTTAGCAACAAACACATTTAACCAACACTTTCCACAAACAACAAAACATATGGCCATTATTTCTGTTATTCATGAGTGCACTTTTATTACCCTTATTAATTGAGCTCATATTACTTAATTATCACCACGTGGATTTTCATTAAAGGACGTCCATTCAAAGTTGTCATTAACCATGGTTGAAATAATTCACAAGAACAGTATATGGTGTTCATTACATTTTTGCACAAACATTATACATCACCAAACTCATATTGATGTTTCTATTGCAACCTCTTGTTCAATACCATACAGATCTACGAAACTTCTAGGAATAGATCTGGTTTCTTCTGTATTAACGAAAAACTTAAATAAAAAACATTAGTGTTGTATCCTAGAACATGACACTTTATTACATTCACCAATAAAATTATAATAATCATGACTGCTATTCAGGATTTTAAAGGGTGTTAACATCAATCAGCCATTTACTTTCTTTGTTTCAAATAATCCTAGATTTAAAAAACTAACAATTTCAACTAGGATGTTTTTTTTTTTCAACATGATTAGACATTTCTCAGATGTTCAGCACTGTCCTGTTTTATCACAGGCATAAGCTTTTTACAGGGGGGGGGGGGGGGTTTGAGGGGGAATATCTGCAACAAACTCTGTCCCCCTCTCTTAGGGATCGTCTCATTCAAGCAGACTCTCACAAATACAGTCTAAAGCTGCAGCTCTTCTTTTCACAACATGCTGGACTATTGTCCATTGTCCGGGGAGGGGGGGGGGGGGGGAAGCTGCAGCCATTTCTGTATGTTTAACTGATCTTTTCAGTTAAACATACAAGAACTCACTTAAACATCAGTAGCCAAATGCATTTTACATATCATACATACAAGCAACTTTTCCTCACCAATAGCTAGCTAAACAACCAACAAACGAGCTCAACATTTAAACTCAACACATATTACTGCAGTAATCACAATCTAAGCATCAATACAGGTCATATTTTTCCTTTTCCTACCTGTTTTCTGCTCATCGTTTTCAAACCTCAAAGAACAATTATGTGAGCACCAGCGAAAGGGCCACTCGTCCACCTAACGCGGTCATCAGCTCATCTGTTCTATATCTCAAAAGATCAAAAGCTTGCCGGGGGCTCGCTAAGCACACAATGAGTGGAAACATTTGACCATCTACCCCCTTTTTGTTTCAATGCCTGCAAAAATATCCATCCTAATATAGATGCAGCTTTCTGTTCCGATTTTGAATATCGAAACAAATCAAGAATCAGGAGACAGTGGCGGGGGTCTTCCACTTTAAATGCATCCTGATACTTGATCAATTCACGAGCCAGAGTAGACCAGCGTCTAGAATCTGACCACTCTGAGATGGGGCTCTTTCGACTGTCTCCCCCCTTCGCTTCTTTTATCCAGTTAAACATATCTGCCACCAACTGCCACCAAAGCAAAGCTAGCAACAAACCTCCCATCACAGTGCACACTAATAATACAGTTTCCCAATTGTCAAAAAACATTACAATTCACAACAGTATTACTAGGATTAATCACTGCACTTCAAACCAGCACTGAAAGGGTTAAATACCCTGCTCGCAGCGCCATTATGTAACAAGGGGCTAAATTCTGTGTTACATTTATTCATAGATTCATTTATATATTTACCCTTTTAGATATGTGGTCAGTAAATGCAATGATTAAAACACAAAACAAAGAATGTAATAAAAGAGATTTACTTAGCTTCGATTAAAGATGTATTACAGATGTTACAATACAGGATAAATTTAGCATTCAATCCAGGGAACCTCTCAACTTCTGAGTTTTCAGATAGTTCTGGAAGCGACAGTCCAAGATCTGGGGACCTCTTACGTCCTCATTGCAGTTCACTGCCCTGCTCTATTGTCTGACTTTATAAAGGCAAAATATCAGGCGCGAAAAGCTGGTTTAATCTGGTACTAACAACAGACTAAACAGAGAATAGAGCTAGAGACAATGACCCTCTGTGAATGACCATCTGTTAGCTCAGAAACATACATTTTTACATATATAGAAATAATCACCTTAAAACTATTACTAAGTTTCTTGTAATTCAATAACTAAAGTTACACCCATACTACAGTATGGAATGTAAATAAATTGAGTGTCTCAACCCCAGGGGGTAGTTCATGATAGTGATATTAATACACATGATTCAATAGTATAATAAAGCATTTATGATGTAGAAATACAATCATAAAAAGGTTCAACATAAGTTGATAATAATAATTCATTTATTGATACAAGGTTATTCACTAAACATGATTTGTGACACATATTACATTTCATAGCAGAAAACAAATAAATACAGATAAAAAATATGAAAATATATTATATATACATAATTCACATAATGTGTACAAATAGAAAACATGATTGGCTAGAGTTTTTGGAGCAAGCATAGCTTGGCATCCCTGGAGGAACACTCTACGTGTTTCATGGCCTTGTGCCAATCATCAGGAGTTGGATGCAGGTATTATGCTATAAAGTAAGTAAATAATTGATGGATTTAATAGCTAGCTATGCATTTTATCCTAAAGGTGAAAAAATAAAAAGGGTAATTCCATTACTACTTACAAAGTAGCCCAGGAATAAAGTTCAGCTCCAGAAGTGAGGTTAAAAGGTGGTCTGGTGTAAGTAGTCTTACCCGGGGCTGAGGCGGGGAATAGCCAGACAGAAACCAGGGTAGAAAACCAAACCCCAGGACCAGGTCGATGATCACTATATGAAAGGGTATGATGCATGTTGTTTTTTCTTTGCCATACAGCACTTGGTAGGCGCTCGATACGTGCATCAAGCGCCTACCAAGTGCTGTATGGCAGAGAAAGAAAAAAAAATTAAAATATTTAAATTAGCCTTATAACAATGATGAGATGCCCGTTTATGCGCCCAGAAAATGTAAGAAAGCCTGATTATCCAAACATATTTTTTCTGACCTAAAATTCAAAGCAAGAGGTTAGGCGGACATAAATACTATAACGCTTAGACTCCCATCTTCCCAATCTCCTAATCAAAGCCTCAATCTCTGAATATATTTCCTGAATACTGCAACAAATTGAAATCTGGTAACCGGGGAACCATCGGTATGACTTAAAAATTGACCTGATCTATCGGGCCTACAGGTGAAGAATTGATGAATTATCCCAACTGGACAAATAGCTGGATTCAAACAAGAAAACAGCATAATTCAAACACCCTTGCCCAACTGGTCAGTTTTGGATTTGGCAATAAGTATTTTTACAGCGGAATCCCTGACCACCATGTGATGGGACAACAAGTCTGAACATCCTTTCTTATTACTGGGTACAATTTCCGATAAATTAGCCGTAAAGCCCCAAAAAATGCTATTACATACAAAGCTCTAAACAGCAGAGCTTCATAGGATGAATAGCAGACTACTGACACCACTGAGGTCAGGTTTTTTAACATCTCAAATGTAACGGGCCTATGGTCATCAGGAACCATGTGCGAAAGTCTATACCCCTTAATGGCCTGCCGTACCAGAAAGAAACTACTGCATGCTGCAAATTGCATAATTTTAAAGAAAAAAGAAATACCTGCCAATATTTTAGATATCTGGCTGTGCGATATAGCTTCCTCAAACAATCTATGTACAAATGCTAAAATAGTTCTCTCTGAAGGTACCGTATAACAAAAACCCAAAGTAAAAATTTCCATCTCTGCCATGCAGCCGAATATTCAGTCCATGTCTTTGGGGTGACAGAATTCCGAACAGCGATACTAATGGGGCTCAAATCAAAGTCCACAGATGGTCAGGAAAGCCAGCTGGATCTGCCTCCGGAAGTAAGGTGCAGAAACGGACCATCTGGAACTGAGACAAAGCATCCGCAATAACATTATGGGACCCAGGTACATAACTCGCTTTAACCCAAATGTTTAAACAATAAAATATAAAATAACGCAGGAGTTTAATAACCGGTGGAGATTTTGAGGACAAGCAATTAACTGAAAAACTACCCCCAGATTTCTATTGCCACAATGACTGGAAAGAGTTCCAGAAGCACAATGTTTTTAACAGCTTTACTGAGTATTCAAGAGGGCGGCTACCTGCCGCAGTACCAATGGCTGCACCAAACTGCCGTAAATCCTCTTGAACCCGCAGCATCCGTAAACAATTCAAAATCAGCTGCATTTATGAATTCCTCCTGAAAGAAATACCTCCCATTTTATGTATCCAAAAACCGTGACCAAATCAGAAAATCCGCTTTAAGGTCATTATTCCACCATACATAAGAAAAAAGGACTTTAAACCCAATGTTGCTAAATAAAGCCTCCTAGAAAAAATTGTTCCGACTGGCATAATGCGACACGCAAAAGCCAGGACCCCAAACAACGACTGAAGCTCTTTTAGTAGGACTTTCCATTTCCTAATCAAAAAATATATCAGATTTTTTGCCTTCTCTATCTTTTCTGTGGGCAAACTAAATACTGACAACTTTGTGTCTATGTGAATTCCTAAAAATTGCAAAGAAGTGGAAGGGAAAACAGTCTTTTTCTGCGCCATGGGAACTCAAAAATGTCTCATAAGGAGCAAAAAAAGTTTCAAGGAGTAAAAACAACTGATGAATCTGCCGGCCCTATTATCAGGAAATCGTCTAAATAGTGGACGATGGGAGCGTGGCCTAGCACATGGAGCTGTAGGACATCGCGGTAGCTCCCAGTCTTGACGGTCTCCATGGGGCTCTAGCTCCTCCACCGCAGTACACCCACAACATCCCCAAATCATACCGATGGGCAAGGGAAAGCCCAAGGAGTAGCCCAAACCCACCTGCGATCGGCCGCAGGGTGACTTAGGATGATTCCTGACTCAGGTTTCTGCGGCCTACATGTCAAAGCTAAAATCCAAGATGGCACCGGCACCTCCATCCCTGGCCCACTCCGAGCCTGCGGGGCCCCCCCACCCCAAAGCACCTTGTCCCCATGTTGATGAGGACAAGGGCCTCTTCCCGACAACCCTGGCCGTTGGTTGTCGGGGTCTGCGGGCGCGGGGAATCCGGGAGCCCCCTATAATAAGAGGGCCCCCAGATCCCGGCCCCCCACCCTATGTGAATGAGTATGGGGTACATGGTACCCCTACCATTCACCCAGGGAAAAAGTGTAAATAATAAAACACTACACAGGTTTTTTAAAATTTTCTTCGGCCGGCTCCTCCGCTGTGTTCAGGTAGCTCTCTTGCCAGCAGAGGTCCGGACTTCTGGGCTTCTTGTCTTCTGGGCTTCTTGTCTTCTCTTCTCTTCTCCAGATGTTGACACGATGCTCTCTCCAGCTGGACTGCTCTCTGAGGGCTGCGTTGTGACTTACATAGGTGGAGACCCTCCCCCTTCTGATTTCACAGTCCCTGGGCATGCTGGGACTGTGACGTTTTAGGGGGCGTGGTCAACATCACCCAGTGACCACGCCCCCTAAAACATCACAGTCCCAGCATGCCCAGGGACTGTGACATCAAAAGGGGCGGGGTCTCCACCTATATAAGTCACAACGCAGCCCTCAGAGAGCAGTCCAGCCGGAGAGAGCGTTGTGTCAACATCTGGAGAAGAGAAGACAAGAAGCCCAGAAGCCCAGAAGACAAGAAGCCCAGAAGTCCTGACCTCTGCTGGCAAGAGAGCTACCTGAACACAGCGGAGGAGCTGGCCGAAGAACTGGAACACCGGGAGAAGAGAGCGGAGAAGAACCAACCGGACGCCGGGAGATGATGAACCGGAGGGACCCCTGAAGCTGGAAGAATACCCCCGAAGCCAGAGGAAGATTCCCCCCCGGAGCTGTTTAATAAAATATTTTAAAAACCTGTGTAGTGTTTTATTATTTACACTTTTTCCCTGGGTGAATGGGTAGGGGTACCATGTACCCCATACTCATTCACATAGGGTGGGGGGGCCGGGATCTGGGGGCCCTCTTATTATAGGGGGCTCCCGGATTCCGATAAGCCCCCCGCCCACAGACCCCGACAACCAACGGCCAGGGTTGTCGGGAAGAGGCCCTTGTCCTCATCAACATGGGGACAAGGTGCTTTGGGGGAGGGGGGGGCCCCGCAGGGCCCCCCCCTCCCCCAAAGCACCCACCACCCATGTTGAGGGCATGCGGCCTGGTAGGGTTCAGGAGGGGGGGCGCTCACTCGTCCCCACCCCCTTTCCTGACCGGCCAGGCTGCGTGCTCAGATCGGGGTCTGGTATGGATTTTAGGGGGGACCCCACACCGTTTTTTCGGCGTAGGGGGGGTTCCCTTTATAATCCATACCAGACCTAAGGGCCTGGTATGCCCCGCGACAGGGCTCGCAAGGTGTCAATCTCACCGATAAAAGCGGCAAGATTGACTTCCTTTTCTAGTCCCGTCGCACCTGAGTCACGTTCAAAATGAACGGACTTGGCCGTGTGTGGGCAAGTCGGTTCATTCTGAAAGTCCGCCGTAACTCTGGCAAAAGTCCGTCGGAAAGACAGGCGGACTTAGCCCGCCGGAAAGTCCAGTCGTGTGTGGGCAAGTCCGTCCATTAGAAAGTCCGGCGCACCTGGTGGACAAAGTCCGTCAGAAAGTGTGCCGGAACAAGTAGGATAGAAAGTCCGACCGTGTGTATGCGGCATAACTCCTCTATTTTTACAGTGGCTAATGTGTATGGACCAAACCAAGACCGGGGGGCTTCTTATCCATGGTCCTGAACAAATTACTCTCGTTTGGCAGTCCCTGTTTCATTTTAAGTGGAGATCTCAACGTGACCCTTTCTCCGGCCGTGGACACCTCCTCTGGTAAGTCCTCCATCCCACACTCCATTCTTACACACATAAAACAACTCTTGCACTCTGCTCAACTGGTGTATGTTTGGTGAGTGCAACAGCCATTTGAGAGTTGACCGGGTCAACTGGCAGTTCTTACACCTTTCCCTAGAACAGATAGGCCTTGGTCCCACCTTTGTGTCCAAGGTTATGGCATTATAATCCCATCCCTCAGCATCCGTCTTAGTCAATGGCTCCTCATCTTCTCCGTTCCACATCTCTAACGGTAGCAATTTTAAACTAAACATATCCAAGACAGAAGCCCTTAATATCTCCCTACCACCCTTGCCCAAGTGCAGGCCAACTTCCCATTCCAATGGGGTTCCAAAGGCATCTCCTATCTGGGGATAATGATTCCATCCAACTTTTCAGACCTTTATACCCTCAACTATCACCCTTTACTGACCCAGCTTTGGAAGGAACTAGACACATCGAACTTATCCCCGCTGCCCTGGTTTGGTCACATTAACACACTTAAAATGGACACCTTCCCCAAAATACTCTATTTATTCCAGACAGTGCCTATTACCATTCCCAAACACTTCTTCAACTCTCTACAATCCATGTCCATACGCTTCATCTGGCACCAGGGACTATCCTGTATCCATCACACTCTATTCACATACCCCAAAACTCAAGGTGGGGTGGGCCTCCCAGACTTCGAACTATACCACAGGGCAGCACTGTTGTCTAGGATCTTGGAATGGTTCCCCCGACCCTTCCCCAAAGCATCCACCAAGGTGGAACAAGATCTCCCCAACATTGACCTCTGGGCATTACTGTGGGACTATGGACAGAAGCTGCACCTCCTATCCACTTCTTCCCGTTAACAACCGCTGCACTACACCTATAGTACAAAAATGGACTGTCATCGTTGCTGTCCACAGATCCCTCACCACTCACATCGTTATTTGACCACCCTCACGAAGCCTTCATCAAATTTAAAATCCTCTGGCTCACTTGGATTTACTACTTCTGACTCCCTGAAAGCGATGTTGACACCCCATAGTTAATCCGGACACACCTCCTGACCCTATTTTTCCGGTTTGTTCACCCCCTTCTAACCTACCTTTCCCCCTTGCTACATCTATGCCTTTCCCCTTCCTAATCTCCATATTCCTTCCCCCTTCTCCCGCTCCCTCTTTTTCTCTTTCTCCCCCCCAATCCTATGTCTCCTTAACCGCTACCCAGATGTTTTCCTCCCCAACCCTTATAATTCATCTTGCAATACACAACGGTTACAACCGCTACTTCCTGAAAGACGGTTGTGCCCATATACCCCACTGGATTACATCCTAAAGTGTATTAGATAAGACCTACATTGTATTGTCTCCTGTACTGAACATCTGGTCATTACCTATGTTATGTTGTTTTATCTTGTTAAACGCAATAAAAAACATATTTGACTCTAAATAGTGGACAATATTGTCAAAACCTGACTCAAAACTGATTACCCAGTACACAAAGTTCTAGAAGTTTTCGAAATAAGAGCACAACAGGGAACACCCCATTGGCAAACACATATCATAAAATAAATATTTTTGAAAGAAAAAACCCAAGGAACTATACGAACTGGGGGATACTGGAAGCAATCTAAATGCAGACTTAATATCAGCCTTTGCCATTAGAGCCCCCTGGCCAAAGGACCTGATTTTGACTATCGCCTCCTCAAACGATGAATAAGAAACCGAAGCAAAGAAATCATCAATCTCATTGTTAAGGGAGGACCCTTTTGAGTATTACAGGTGATGGATGATTCTAAATGAATTTGGTTCCTTTTTAGGGATAACCCCTAAAGGCGAGATACACATGTTTTTGAAATGGGGAAATGGGAAAGGCCCCACTATGCGGCCCTCTGCGATTTCTTTTTGCACTTTTTCCCTAACTACTTCTAGGAATTCAGCAGCTGACTTCAAATTGTCCACCACCGAGCAACCTATTTCTGAAAATGTACACAGTAAAAACCCGTACGTAAACCCCTCAATTAAGAACTGTGCCATCCTCCGATCTGGGTAAAGTTCCAACCATGAGACCATGTTTGTTATCCTCAGTGGTGTGAATGCTTTTGGCTTGAAAACTATCCCGCTGTTGCCCTGACTGACTGCTACTTTTGAAGCATTTCAAAACTGAATGAAGACCCGAGCAAAAGGAACACTCGTGCCTATATTTACACAATGCACCCCACTTGCACTGGTTCTCATTAAACGCATAGCATACACCTTTCCTGTATGGGGAAACATTAGTAACGGAATGCTGCTGGGGCACAATCAAGTTCAGCCAGAGGCCTACGTCTTTCATGCCCCATTTTAGATCGGGATAAATGGACATTTTTTGCCTAAAAGACTCATCATATTGATACCAACTATCCCCCCCCAAAACTCCTGTAAGCTTCCAACACATTCTCCAAATGTTGGAACAACCCACCACATTTCTCTGGATGTTTTCCCCTACAATGCTAGAGAAAATACAGTATGTCTGCAAACAATTATTAAATGACCTTGTAATGGGCCTGCGCCTATCCTCATCCCCTTTCTCTTCAGCTTTGCTATCCGTTTTTATTAGAAATTCCTTAGAGGAAGGTAAAAGGGACAGCATATCCAAAAATTCACCTTTCCATATTTTCTCTTTCACAGTTGCGGAAAGATGGAAGCCCAGCGGGGATATATCACAGGGCAATTCCTCTTTAAAACAGGTTTCTGGCACCGCAGGGTTAACCATTACATGTGAAAGAGATTCAGCAACATACCAGAATCCTGTACATTCAAAAAAAATTAACAAGAGAAAGTATATTCAGTGAACCCGTTGACATTACTGAGGGACCCCCAGATGCCAAAGGATTAACTGCCACAGCTGCTGGAGACCATACGGAAGTAGGAGCAGCAACATTCCCTTTAGCTGACACACAAATTTTTGCTATATTAGGCAATGATGATAGCAGTTGGCGCCAAGGCAGCATTGGGATTCTGCTGATGCTGACTTCCCATAGAGGAATCAGGAGCAGTGGCTACCCGTCCATCACAATCTTCGGCACCTTGCGCCTTCCCTTTCAGCTCCTCGGAGGGGGCAGATCACCTACTGGGGGCAGGACCTGGTGTTCTGAAAGAGAGTCATTCACCCTGACCCTGCCTCTGTCGCTTCAGATGGGAGATGGAGAAAAGGCCCGCCTCCTTCTCTTGTCCCAGAGGCCGTATCTTCCCCCAGCGCCGCTTGCTCTTTGTCCCACAGTGCCGACTGCGCCATGTACTATGGTACCAACTGCGCCAATCTCTCCCACACCAACTGCTCCATGCTCCACGACTCTGCTCCTTTCATGCTTCTCTGCGTTGTCTGCTGCCACCACCACTGGACCCACAGCATTCGCACGCTCCAGGGGACGGCTGTGCTGCAGCCTAGTAGACTGCTGAGATTCCCCTGCTGATGCTGCCGCCGCTCTCCTCTGCTCTCCTCTGCCGCCTGGCCGGCCATGGAGTAGATACAGATGTGCCGACCTCCTCTGCGATAGCAACCTGCTGCGCTTCTCCTGTTGTTTCTTCCAGACAATGCCTCAGCCATTCCTCTCCACTGCTGGCTGCCACCTTCTCCAAAAGCTGCCTGACGAGCGTCTCCATGTCCTGAGGTAGGTGATGAATCTTTATATAATGAGCCCCACTGCTTCCAGAGAGTTACATCCACTCTCATTGGCCCATTCCTACTTGCCCCAGGTGAGCAGGGAGGGCCAAACGTCCCTTGATTCCCTGCCTAATCTGACCATCCTAATCAGCTAACACCTGGGGGAAGGCAGAGGAAACCCCATGCAGGTGCGCCCAAATAATTGTGCACTCCTATTACATGAGCGTCTTTGGGGCAGATTACAGGCGGTTGACCTTTTGACCTGTACAGAAACACGGCAAAAAAGTGGAAACGCTCAGGTGTGAATTCAGCCTAACTACTGAGTGACAGGTGGTTTATGTGTTGGTCTCGGACAATCATTAATTTGCTTGGTAATCCTGGGATTCTTATATAAAAGCGGGGTCACATGGTTCCGGGGGGTCCGAGTCCAGTCCTGCTCTGAGGAGCGAGAGAGCCAGCCTGGTTCCCAGAGGGGAAGTTGGAGGTTTTCCCCTCCGGGGAGCCAATGGAGCTTCACCTTAGCGAGAAGGATGGAGATCCGGTCCTCATGGAGGAACAGAGGACATCTTGCCACGTGTAGTCGTGGATGTCGTAGGCCACCCCTGTGGGGAGGGGAACGGGCCACAAAGAGGTAGAGAAAACTGAGAATCACTGCGGATGAAGTAGCAACAAAGCGGAAGGAAACTGGGCGATCGATCGTTTATGAGTGGCACATGGACTATTGATCACATGAGTGAAAGCCCAAGGGAAAGCTACTACCAAAGTCTGAGGGTTGTTGGTGCACAAGTCAGTGAGATGGGCAGTAATGGCCTATGACTTTAAGTTGAGCATTGCCCCGGGATTCCAATCAGTCAAGCGGGAGGAGTTATTCAGATTGGCTCTCCTTTAGCTTAATCTGGAAGTACCATGTCGGTGGGAAGTAGTGGTAAAGAGATAGCAGTGAAGCTGCAAGCACACATGTAGAGATATGGATCGTTCTTTTAAAGTTATCCAGATGAAAAAGTTATTCAGAGTGACTCTATCAACTCATTCTCTATCAAAATCTACTTCCATTGTCCCTGATTGAAGAGATCGTTTAAAAATGATTTCTTGACTACCCGCAATTGTACTCAGATTTTCCTGTATGATTCATTGAAAGATGACAATGTAACAAAAGAGCATCTCAAAGGAAGTCCTTCTCCCATCCCAGTTTATGTTGATGAATAAAGCATTAAGAAAAAGCATTAAGGACTGTGACTTTTAAATCTATAGGCTGCGAGGGTTGAGTAGTAAACATGAATTACGGATATAGCAAATATTAAGCCGCTCCTTCGGGGGTAAGCGCTACATATATATATATATATATATATATATATATATATATATATATATATATATATATATATATATACACACACACACACACACACACATACATATATATATATATATATATATATATATATATATATATATATATATATATATATATATATATATATATATATATATATATATATATATACTGTGGCATTGGGACCCTGTGCTACCTGGAATATTGCTGGTTTACACCAGATTTTGGAGAGAAAGGCACACTGATTGCACAGCTGTGTGCTGGGCTATTTAGTTGTGACCTGGCTATGGCTCAGGGCCCCACCCAACAGACAGGAAGTCTGTGCATGGGAGTCAGGTGGACTCCCATTCCTCTGCAGGAGTCAGAGACTGCATGGGTGCAGCCAGAGCATGCATGTCTGCAGGAGGCAGATGTACTTTGTGACAGAGCAGCAAGGCGCTGATCAGGAGTAAGCTAGGAGAAAGCTTAACTCAAAGAAACTCTTTTGTTCTAGGGATCAGACCTAAGGCCTAGGCTACAGGCCTGAAGCAAGCCAGGTAGCTGTGAGAGAGAGTGTCACCAGAGGTACAGTGTGGGTACCAAACAGGGACACAGTTACAGGGTCAAGAGGACCGAGGTCAACGCCTGAACAGCAGTGCTGACCAGAGAGCCAGGTGGCTCGGTATTTTCCATTTATTTTATTATTGCTTTGTGGAAGAAACCCCTGCGTCGGAATCCTGGATAAACTGGTTTTCTTTTACTTCAATAAACATGGGCCAAAAAACCAGTTAAACTGCATATCTGGAGTAGACTCGGCTCACTGGTAAGCTCTACACTGAAGCTAAATAAACCAAATACCACAAGTGGTGTTCGAATGCGGGCATGACGGAAGAGTTCCAGATCCTCGCATACCAAAAACAGTGAGTAGCAAGAAACTGTGTGTTTTGCAGCAATGCTGTGAGGATGAACTAATGTGAACCAGTGGAGTCTGCATGTGAAAGTGTGCTGCTTGCAAGTCTTAAAGAGACAGTACACCAAATTTTCCTGTGTTAAAGGGAACTGTGTTAAAAAGCGTTGTGGGCCTGACTGCAGAGATGGGGCGGTCAAAACGCAAAAAAGGAAGCAATGTTTGCTGAGATGAGAGACAGAACCCTGTGGCTGGAGGGGTTGTTACCAACAGAACAAGCCCCAGACTGGTGCAAGATGCACTTGGCTGCACTGGAGCAAAGAAAAAAGGAAAGTAAGCCATCACTTAGTGCAAAGAGTGAGCAGATGGGTGCGGTTGCCCATGGCAACAAAGCAGAAATCTGTACAACTGACTTCATACGGCCTATGCTGCCTTCTGAACATGTTTAAGACTTTTTGGCTGAATTTGCGATGATTGCTTCCTTCCAAGGGTGGCCCAGAATCCTCTGGGCTGAATTTGTGCAACGTTTTCTGATGCAAGAGTATCAAGAGGTGTACCGCGGGATGTGTTATAACCAAGATGACTACGACAATTTCCTGGGAGCAATCCAATCTAGAAAGCGCTAGAAAAATTCAGCAGGGAGGATGTGGTCTCCCATAGCAACCGGAGAAAGTCTGTTTGCAGAAAGGAGGAGCTACAGCGGAGATGTGGCTCAAATTCTGAGTTAAGAGATTTGTGCAAAAGTGTCTGTTGTCACCCCTGGCAACCGTGAAGGAAATTTTGTTCAGCCTGCAGGGGGTGATGGAGAGCACAAGAAACCAGTGGTTTCAAGTTATGTCTGCTTGTGTGAAGTGGTCAGCCCAGAGAAGAGGGCACAGTATCCAGCATCCTGCAAGGGGTATGACCATGTGTGTGGGTCTGCTGTTACCCCTGGCAATGGGATCCTGTTTGGCCTGCAGGGGATGTTGGAAAATCCAAGAAGGATGCAAAGTTGCCCTGTGTCCATGTGGGGACATTAGCTTGTGAGAGCACAGCAAAGAAGGGACAACGCCCTCAATTGAAGCTTTCAACACCTGTCAACTGGAGTGGTAAGACTTACAAATGTGAGAGAGACTGGTCATGGGACTATTCCCTGTGAAGTGGGAGTAAGTCCAGTGAGAAAATCTGCTTTCAGAGACTTAATGCAAATGAATACCCTGTCTAGTAGCAAAGCACAGTTTGAAGCTGAACCTGCAGCAAGCTTGAGGACTGTTAAGGTCTCCGTGCAATGCCCTTTGTAGCAGAGAGACAAGGGTTAAAGCTTAACCTAATGATGTGGTGTGCACCAACAATTCTGAAAATGGTGGTACATTTCCCTCTATGTTGGTGTTTAAGAGGGAAAATGGTTCTGTGAAAAGGACAGGACTGATTCAGCAGAGTGCTGAAGTATATATGTCAGGGGTGACCACTGAGAGATATGTGCCATTGCCCCTAGCAACCATAACAGGTGCAACAGGGTTGTCCCTGGAGACCTCCCAGGAGCTCATGGTGTCTGAGCTTGAGGTCTCCCAGGATGACTCTCATAGTTGTCAACATTGTAAAAAAAAAATGTGGGACACTTTTGTGGCTGTAGGCGGAGCCGTAGAATAATTAGGGGGCGGGGCATTCGTTTGTAGGCATGGCTTAGGAAAAACACACAAGTGTGGCACACGGAAAATGGGCGTGGCTCAAGAGGGTGTGGTTAGAGTCTGAGATGAATGAGGGATGGAGAGGGGGAGAGGGATTAGAAGGGGAGAGGGAAATGACGGGACAGCAGCCCCAGATCCTACACAACAATAGAAATATGTGTATTCTAGAAAGTTTAACAATCAGCAGATAAAGATACTCCAAACACCTGGTGTTAGCACTTCAATCATCCCGGCACTATGGTTGTTATGGTGTCAGGATGATTGAAGTGCATTATTTCTATTATTACATTGTAATATAAAATGAAATCATTCAACTCACCATAATGCAGAATCAGTGGAATCCCTGAGCGTGTCACTAGCCACGTCGCCTGCCACCAGCCGTCCATCCTTGCGTCAGATGTCCCAGCAGAGCCCCCCCCTCACACCAGGAGTCCCCGGCGGAGCCCCCCCTCACACCAGGAGTCCCCGGCGGAGCTCCCCCTCACACCAGGAGTCCCCGGCGGAGCCCCCCCTCACACCAGGAGTCCCCGGCGGAGCCCCCCCTCACACCAGGAGTCCCCGGCGGAGCCCCCCCCTCACACCAGGAGTCCCCGGCGGAGCCCCCCCCTCACACCAGGAGTCCCCGGCGGAGCCCCCCCCCTCACACCAGGTGTCCCCGGCGGAGCCCCCCCCTCACACCAGGTGTCCCCGGCGGAGCCCCCCCCTCACACCAGGTGTCCCGGCGGAGCCCCCCCCTCACACCAGGTGTCCCCAACGGAGCCCCCCCTCACATCAGGTGGACCCCCCCTTCACATCAGGTGTCCCCAGTGGAGCCCCCCCTTCACATCAGGTGTCCCCAGTGGAGCCCCCCCTTGCATCAAGTATCCCCAGTGGAGCCCCCCTTGCATCAGGTGTGTGTCCCCAAAGGAGCCCTCCCTCACATCAGGAGTCCCACAGCGGTGCGCCCCCCCTACCTCAGAGGTGTCCTAGTAGTAGCATTGCTATAACCCCGCCCCTTTCCTTTATCAGACAGGAAGACGACTGGGGGGGGCTAGACGGAGCTCCTGCGTCGCCGCTCACCCTCCGCCCCGCTCCGCCTCGCCCCGCCTACCCCCCCACCCCGCTGCCATCTGATATGGAAAGGGGCGGGGGGTAGGCGGGGCGAGGCGAGGTGAGGCGGAGCAGTGCGGAGGCGCAGGAGCTCCGTCTAGCCCCCCAAGCCGTATTCCTGAACTTCATCAAAATGGCACGGACCTCTAGCGGCGGCGGCGGCGAATCGTGAACAACCGGATTTCTCTGGACATTTCCCAGGACACCAGAAATTCGGGAATGCTAAGAAGGGTTAAATCTGCGGCGCTAATCAAAATAAATAAATTCCTGAGAAATAAAAAATGTGTAGGCTAACGTGAAGAAGCCAATAGAGGACTCAAAGAATGACCAAGGTTTAAAGATGCGTGAATAACTACTAATATAAAATTACTGCTAGGTGTCAAAACAAATACAGGATAATTAAAGCAAAAATAATAAACATCAAGCTCATGGAGGAGCAAAGAAAAAACGACCCCTGATGATAATGTTCACACACCTACAATTAATAAGGGGAGGTAAAACTGCGGCGCTAAAATCAATAAATTCCTGGGATAACAGAGGAAAAAATGAACACCAAAGGAAAAAAGCCTTTAGGAAAATGCAGGTAACAATTAAATTTCCTAAGATATGTGAATAACTAATAAAACCTTGACAGAAATCAGCTATGTAACAAAGGAACTAATAACTACACCAGGAAATAATTCCAAGTAAAGATCTAGTTCATGTAAATTAATATTCCACCATTTCTGTGCAACCAAAAATACAACAAATCAATGTTGCAACAAAAAAGTGCAGCTAATAGGGGAACTCAATGATTGAAATCCAGATGATTAATGACCTTTAAAACCTAAATTAATAAATGTGACTCGTGACTCCAACAACACAATAATCCTAAAAAATGTGTGTAAACAATATTCTAAAAAAGTGTGTGCAAACAGTATTCCAGTGCAGCATCCAGGGTGAAAAATTAGAACTCTATAAAATATATTGTGCAGATATATTCCAGTATTCCAGTGCAGCATCCAAGGTGAAAGATTAGAACTCTATAAAATATATTGTGCAAATGTTTGTGCAGCATCCAGGAAAAAGTTTCCAGGTTAAGGAAAGTGTATCAAATCAACCAATTGTTTCTAATAATCATACAATGTATCTTCCAAATAAATAAATAATAGCACACCAGTGAACGGCAAAGCCAGTGTTCAGCACAAATGACACACTGAATGTGATAAAAATAAACGTGATTCCCAAAGTAAATGAAAGTCGTTTCTGGACTGAACAAATGATGAAATAATGAAGAAATAGTTTAGCAAAGCATCCCATCCATAACTCCTTCCTGATGAATAAAATCCTTCACATATCCCCAGTGAAGACAGACAAGTATATGGAAAAAATACCGGTTCCCCCAGCCTCTCACCTCCTGGCTGAGCGATAACAGCCTAAAAGTAGCCTCATGCAGTCTGTGCTTGCAGGTGGTTTTGAACGCTGTCAGTTCTCAATAGGGTGATATCAGCCTCCCGATCTCCAAGTTTCTCAGGCAGTAATCGTTCAAAAAAATAATAAGGGGAAGGATTCCATAGTGTAGTATGTAAGTAATAATTCTTTATTAAATAATAGCCCACTTACATTCAAAACTAGCAGCATCAGCAAAAACTTTAAAACCGGCTCACTGACTCACCGATCCCGGCCGTGATCGGAAAGACAAGTAGCCCAGCAATACCGCCTCTCTTCTCCCTGACGCGTTGCGTGACTGTCACGTCACTTTCTCAAAGGGTATCATGATAGCAAAATGGTCTACTTCAATACATAAATAATTTGACATAAATCCAAGAAAATAGTGCAATAAAAATATTGTAATATGATTCCTAGTGCTCATAAATATAAAAATATGTATTAAAGTGCCCCGTGCATAGTGCAAAAAATGCAACTCCTGTTGCGACTAATATAACATAAACAATGTTTTAAAAGGTGACACAATGTGCAAAATTACCATAAAGTGCATATGTGCGACTATAGATGCGACTAAAAATCCCGCATAAAAACCATAAGCAATAAAGTACATCCAAAGTGACAGTTGTGCAATTAAGTCCACAAAAACTCTTTCATGCAATGCGACCGTAATGTCCGCAAGGGGATGTCTATTAAGAAGTGCAGATAATGGTGACTTGTGATAAATTCTTCCAATTCTGTTCTGATGCGTGACAATTGTTTCCCCCAGCCTCTCACCTGCAGTGGCGGCCCCCAATGGGCCGAATCAAGCGAAAATGCACAGGTGGATGGTGCTCTGTACAGAGGATGGGTCTTCTAAGGTGATCCCAGTTCCTGGGAGGACATCCGTGGATATGGCTCTCTGCAAACCTCACCACCACTCACAATGATCCCAGGGTGATGGTGAAGGAGAAAAGAATAGCCTCCATAGTGTAGTATTTAACGTAAAATTTATTTAAACAAACGTAACCACTTACATTAAAATACACAGCGAGCAGTGTGGAACAGAAGGCTTCCGGGTTCGGCCATACCCGGAAGCGTCGGCACCTGGCCCCTCCTACCCTGACGCATTGCGTCACACCACGTGACTTTCTCAAAGGGATGAGGAGTCCGGTGCCTGGCAGCCAGTATAAATAATAGCCGCTGTCATGGCAACGGCACAAGCAAACAATAAATCCTGATCCCCGTGCATGCTAACCACGCTTAGTACATACTATCTTTAATAACAGTTTCTTGTATAAAATTATTCATAGACAATGGATTAGATCTCATGGTCTCTCGGGAATATTATATAAAAATATTAAAAAATGAAATGAAATATAAATATTTATATTTAACGAAACAAATACATCACCTACACCATCTAGTGGTGAATAAGGATACAACATCTACTGAGCTAGATGCATCTATGGAAAGGAAAAAACTGTTTTAGACACCATCCAATGGTACAGCTGAGATTCAAACTCCTACACTCTCTGCTGACACCAAGTGGACACATCCAAACTGAACAAATGTCCAAGAGAAACAAAGATAAATCTGAGAGTTTCGCAAACCCATTTGTGACATCTAAAATAGATACTGTAATATAATCCAAAATTACAATCAAGGAAAAAAGGCACAATCCGACTAGTAATACACATAAACTAACTAGCATATAATTCCTATTGGGGGTATTTAAAATCACAATAGTATAATTATCCTAAAATAACCAAATATTAAAATGTATTAAAAATTAGAAATAAAACAATTCAAGTCAAATTCTACATTATGTCCTAGAGGCGATAAAGTACGTAATTTGTGAAGCCATCTTGGATTCTGCTTGGCTGATCTTAATGATTTTATTATCGCCCCTCCAATGGGGTTTATACTTTTCTATTCCGCAGACTCTCAGAGACGAAGGGTCACTATTATGATATTCTGCTTAGTGTTTTGATAAACTATGCTTATCAAAGCTTTTTTTAATGTTACGTACATGTTCTTTTAATCTCATCCATAGTGCTCTTTGTCCTGCCAACATATTGAATATGGCAGGGGCACTCCAATAGATAGAAGAATTTATCTCATGCAGGAGTTGTCTATCAAATAATTTTGTGACATTACAGTAGACGTAAAACTTAAGTTCTTCTTTTTATCTTCTTTCGTATGCCTGCAAGTATAACAATTTTTACACGGATAAAACCCCTTACCTTCAAAGAAGGAAAGATTTTTTTTTTTGGGGGGGGGGGGTCTAGAACATTTTTTGCCAGGCGGTCTCTTAGAGTAGGAGCTCTTCTATATAGGAATTTCGGTTGGTTTGATAAAATGGTACCTAGATGACGATCCATTTTAATAATATCCCAATATCTTTTAATAATTTTTTCAATTTGCTTATACTGGATATTATAATCCATAATGATAGGTACATTATCTTGTTGGATTAGATTTTTCTCCCCATCCTGTATTAGTTTTTCTCTATCCAGTAGTGTGACGTCATTGATTTTCTCTTCAATGAATGTAGCATCGTATCCCTTCTGAACAAACCTCTCTCCGATCATTTTTGCTTCACGGATTTGGGAGTCGGTACACTAGGATAGGGCAGCGCCACATATAATTTTATTTGAATATTTCTCTGTCAGAGTTTTGTGAGTACACTAATCTATGTTGGCAGCTTCTTGTCTGGTACTATTATCTATTTATTTTGTGGTTTTGCGCATTTAGTGTGATAGAGATATATATATATATATATGTGTGTGTATGTATGTATGTATGTATGTATGTATGTATGTATGTATGTATGTATATGTATATATATGTATATGTGTATATATATATATATATATATATATATATATATATGTATGTATGTGTGTGTGTGTGTGTGTGTGTGTATGTATGTGTGTATATATATATATATATATATATATATATATATGTATGTAGAAAAAGAGTCCAAGAGGTTGCTGCACTTAAAAATTTCTTTGCTTTATTTCTCAAATTGTTCAGTAGGGATTTACAAAGCAAGTATAATCCAAAAACACAGGCACGAAATGCCTACACAGTTTGAGACACAGGTAGATTCAGATATGGATGGATGGATGGATTACGTCTCGGGCTAGTCAGCTTACGCCCTTCCTAAGATCCATTGAAGCACATCTGAGAGTTTCAATCCAATCATTCATTTAAATACAGGTTAAGTGAAGTACTTCACATATGGAATCAATATGGCTAATTAGTTCAAATCGCATACCATTTAACATCTATATATGCATATATTTATCTATAACATGCCATTAAAACAAGGATAAGCAACAGGTGTCGAATCTCTCATTCTCTTCACTCTCATTATAGAATATTTGAAATACCTATAAAAACGCAGGGAAATGTTGCATTTATGAGTAAATACAAAAACAAAAAGAAAAAACAAAAAAGATATCCCCATCATGAAGTTATTTTATCTGGCTACTTTCATATACTTATTCCAACAGTTAAACAAATAAATAAAGATCCAAATCAACATTTAAGCCATATGGAGCAATTGTATTCAAAAAATGTATCCAGTATACTTCTCTTTTTCTTAGAATCAATTCACGGTTGCCCCCTCTCCTATTTTTCTCAATACCTTCTAGGACCATATACTTTAGTTGTGATACATTGTGGCCAAATTCCAAAAAGTGTCTCGCCAGCGGTAATTGGGTTAATTTATCTCGTATTGAGTATTTGTGTCTCGCTATCCTATCTTTGATTTTTTGTGTAGTCTCCCCTACATAGACTAAACCGCATGGGCACTTTATGGCGTAAATTACATATGAAGATTGGCATGTGTAGTAACCCCGTATGGGGATGTTGAAACCCCTATGTGGATGTGTAAAGTATTTACCTTTAATCATAGAGTTACATTGTATGCATGACAAGCAGGGATACGATCCCAGATTTTTAGGTCCCAGGAAGGTTAGTTTGGCTGCTGCAGCCACAGGTTGATCAGATTTAATCAATCGATCTCGTATCGTTCTACCTTTTCTATAGGAGGACATGGGTGGATTCCAGAATTCCTGTACCATGGGGTAACTGGATCTTAAAAGATTCCAATGTCTTTTGATAATTTGATTAATTTTGTTGGAGAAGGGATGGTACTGCATAATAAAGGGGATTCTCTTCTTTTCTTTTCGGGGTGATCGATTACTATCCGTATTAGGATGATCGATATTAACTAAAGCTTGCGGATATCTTCTACTAATAAGTTTGTTTTTTATTTCATCAAGTCTCTGATCACGGCACAGCGGGTCACTCACGATCCGCTGCACCCTCATCATCTGACTTTTTGGGATGGATGAAAAAACGTTTGGGGGGTGAAAGCTATTAAAATGTAGCAATTGATTGCGATCTGTGGGTTTCACATATAAGTCAGTAGTGATCTGCACTAAATCGTAAGCAGAGTGCGGTCCTCCTCCACAAGTGAATATATATATATATGTATATATGTATATATATATATATATATATATATATATATATATATATATATATGTATGTGTGTGTGTGTGTGTGTGTGTGTATATGTGTGTGTGTATATATATATATATATATATATATATATATATATATATATATATATATATATAAAATCAATGGACACAGAAAGGGATAGAGAGGTTAGTGGGAGCCCACGGTTCAGGAAGAAGTACTGGTGGAAGCACACCCAGAAGAAGATGTGGGTGGAGTGCCCCTTTAGAAAAAAGGTTGGGCAGATTAGGACTCCTCCTGCTGATAGCTGGCACAGAGGTGCCAAGGTGAAGTGCTGGTGGAAACATACCCAGAAAAAGAAATGGGCCTACGCAGCTAAGGGCTGGGACAAAGGTGTCCTATTCATAGTGACGGGTTTATGTGTTCCTCCCTCCGGTTCAAAACAAGGGGGGAGGATATGTGGCATTGGGACCCTGTGCTAACTGGAATATTGCTGGTTTACACCAGATTTTGGAGAGAAAGGCACGCTGATTGCACAGCTGTGTGCTGGGCTATTTAGTTGTGACCTGGTTATGGCTCAGAGCCCCACCCGACAGACAGGAAGTCTGTGCATAGGAGTCAGGTGGACTTCCATTCCTCTGTAGGAGTCAGAGACTGCATGGGTGCAGCCAGAGCATGCATGTCTGCAGGAGGCAGATGTACTTTGTGACAGAGCAGCAAGGCGCTGATCAGGAGTAAGCTAGGAGAGAGCTTAAAGAGGAGGTCCACCTAAAAAAAATATATTAAAAGCCAGCAGCTACAAATACTGCAGCTGCTGACTTTTAATAAATGGACACTTACCTGTCCAGGGTGCCTGCGATGTCGGCAGCCAAAGCCGATCAATCGCTCGGCTCTTGGCTTCTGCCACCGCCATCCTCAGTGAGGGAATCAGGAAGTGAAGCGTCGTGGCTTCACATCCCGTTTCCCTACTGCGCATGCGCGAATCTGGATGGTCCCTGCTGTCTCTGGGACCAGTGTGTTTCCCAGCAGACAGCGGGGGGGGGGGGGGGGGAGAAGCGTAGACTCCTGCATGAGTCTATGCCTGGAAGTGGGTGCAAATACCTGTATTATACAGGTATCTGCACCCCCTCCCCCCTGAAAGGTGCCAAATGTGACACCGGAGGGGGGAGGGTTCTGAAAAGTGGAGGCTCCATTTTTGTGTGGAACTCCGCTTTAACTCAAGGAAACCCTTTTGTTCTAGGAGCAGACCTAAGGCCTAGGCTACAGGCCTGAAGCAGCCGTGTGGAAATAACATAAGCCAAGAAGCTGTAAGGGAGAGTGTCACCAGAGGTACAGTGTGGGTACCAAACAGGGACACAGTTACAGGGTCAAGAGGACCGAGGTCAAGGCCTGAACAGCAGTGCTGACCAGAGAGCCAGGTGGCTCGGTATTTTCCATTTATTTTATTATTGCTTTGTGGAAGAAATCCCTGCGTGGGAATCCTGGATGGACTGTTTTTCTTTTACTTCAATAAACATGGGCCAAAAAAGCCCTTAAACTGCATATCTGGCGTAGACTCAGCTCACTGGTAAGCTCTACACTGAAGAAGAAGGAAGAGACCCCCGAAGTCAGAAGAAGACCCCCGGAGCTGCCTAATAAATTACTTTAAAAACCTGTCTAGTGTTTTTTTTTTTATTGACACTTTTTTCCCTAGGTGAATGGGTAGGGGCATGGTGTACCTCATACTCATTCACATACGGTGGGGGGCCGGGATCTAGGGGCCCCCTTATTAAAGGGGGCTCCCAGATTCCAATAAGCTCCCCACCTGCAGACCCCGACAACCAACAGCCAGGGTTGTCGGGAAGAGGCCCTTGTCCTCATCAACATGGGGACAAGGTGCTTTTGGGGTGGAGGGCCACAGGGCCCCCCCCTGCCCCAAAGCACCTACCCCCCCATGTTGAGGGTTTGCGGCCTGGTACGGTTCAGGAAGAGGGTGGCACTTGCTCGTCCCCACCCCTTTTCCCGACCGGCCTGGCTGCATGCTCGGATAATGGTCTGGTATGGATTTTGGGGGATCCCCACACCATTTTTTCGGCGTAGGGGGTTCCCCTTAAAATCCATACCAGACCCAGGGGCCTGGTAAGCTCTTGGAGGGGGAACCCATTCTGTTTTTTTATTTAAAATTTGGCGCGGAGTTCCCCCTCAAGATCATCTGAGCACAAGTCGCATGCCAAAGTCGGATCATACAAGACGGCGATCCGACTTTGATCCGACTTCAATGATAGTCAATGGGCTGAAGTAGGATCAAAGTCAGACCAAAGTAGTACAGGGAGCATTTCCAAAGTCAGACCGACTTGTGTCCGACCAGTTAAGACGGCTCCCATAGGGAAACATTGATTTTCACACGTCATGCGACATAAGCTCCTAATGTTGGAGCGTTTGTCAGACCAGTGTGAACCCGGCCTTAAAATCCATACCAGACCGAAGGGCCTGGTATGCTCTTGGAGGGGGAACCCATGCCGGTTTTTTATTTAAATTTGGCGTGGAGTTCCCCCTCGAGATTCATACCAAACACAGTGCCTGGTATTGGCGGAGATCCAAGTCAGATCCCTGTTCATTGAAAGTCGGACGTATGTCAGCTTCAAGTCGCAGGGCAAAGTCAGATTCAAAGTAGGACAGCTGTTGTGTCGCACCAGTGTAAACCCGGCCTTACTAATAAGGAATGTGTTTTTTTTATACGATGTAATTGATTCCAGCTGAATTTGATTGATTGATTAGTAGCCCCCACAAGCTGCATATATATAGACCTTTGTATATGATCAGTTGTAGGTATGTGGTCATGAAGAAGGGCAATACCATTGTTAGCCTGAAACGTCACCTGAAAATGCCTGATATGATATCTAATCTTTTATTAATAAATTTTCACTTTTTTGTGCAGCAATCCTCTTGATTTTTTTTTAATATTTTAGTCCCTGAGAAGGACTGGATTGCTTGCACAATACTTTTAAAAGACCATTCAGTGCACCTCACCCAGTGATCGATATATATTATATATATATATATATATATATATATATATATATATATATATATATATTATACACACACCACACACTGTGTATATATAAACAAATAAATACATAATGGACAGTGTTACTAGAGCAGAGGACTATGTCGGTAGGTTTGTGTCAGTCATTTATATTTTTATTCTCTTTTATTATTTGCTACATTATTTGTTTTACAATAATTTATTATATTTTTTTACAATTTTTTACGAGCCCCAATGGGGGGGCTTTGGTGACATATCACGTGTCTAAACAGACCCCTGATGTCTCACATTTGAGACAGAGAAAAGTACAGAGATTTCCCAGTCCCTTTCTCTGCAGCCAAGCAGCAAGGGAAATCTGCGCAGCACAGGGTGATTAGGGTGTGCCCATGCACACCTGATACACCCTGTGCGCACACCTATGTGCAGGTCCAGTTATTGGATGTGGCGGCTGCATTCCTTTTCTTTTTATAGCTTTTCCCCCTGATCTGGCCAGTAACACCCCTCTTGTAGAATCCGCACTAGGAACTGCATGTGAATCGCACCACATTGCACCAAAGAAGTGCATGCACCTTTTTTTGAGCCACACTTAACCACATCTCATCCCACCACACCACACCGTCGTTTTGTACAATGCAATCCAATGCAGGCAAAGGCAGTGTCTATGTGACCTGTGTTTGGGGTGTTGGTAACTTTGTATTTACACCCGCTGCAGATCTCATGGGTTGTGCGATTTGCATGCGGTGTGGGAAAATCACACAGATCTGTTTCCCACACCACATAAGTGTGAACTTTTATTAGAGTGCCACCACTCTAAATAAGGGAGCACAGGAGGCACCTTTGGACAGCAGCATTGTCAGTCTAGGGGGAGAGGAGTGTTAGGCCCCTTCTACATGAGGCAGATCTGTTTAGTGGAGTCCGCCAGCTCAGCAGGGAATCGCTCCGATGATCTCTGCTGAGCCGGTGGATGAGAGGTCCATCTCTGCTAACTGAGTGAGGGAGGGGCCTGTCAGAGTGCCGCTGATTCCTATGGAGAGATCTGACAAAATCGGACTCAGCACATATAGGGTAATAGGTTTTTATCAACCATTGCGAGATGTTGAAGCGCCATGTGGTGAAGGCATACTGTGCCCTGGTATCTAGCGAAGCATTTTCCTGTGTGTAGTCACTGGCATTACCTGTGCACGGTTCCAAACTCTCAGGTGAGATATCAACCAGGCGTATCTCCCACATATCCAGCTCTGGTGTCCCACATGTCCAGTAACCAAGAACTTCTCTGTAGGACTGCTAAGATTGAGATATCACCCCTATAAGGAAATGTTCACCCCATTGATGTGTCACCTGGCACCCTCTAGTCTGGCCAACAGACATCTTACTTATGCGTAAGTGCCAGTCTCCTGGGTACCTGCACCATATTAATTCAGTTATGTCAATACATGTCACACATTAAAAACATGATTTCCTTCTTTCAATTCCTCCCTTCAACAAAAAAACATATGGAGCCATTGGCTATTGCAATAAGATTAAACACAAATATGGCTGGTTCAAGAGAGCAATAGGGGAGGAGAGAATCACATTATATGCAGACGATGTTCTCCTCTTCCTAGGAGACACTGAGCAATCATTAAAGCAGGTGATGTGTATTGTCAGAGACTTTGGAAGACTCTCTGGATTAGCCATAAATTGGGAAAAATCAGCACTTATGCCAGTGGACCCCATTGGGAACCAAATATCTCCAGGAAACCCCCAAGTGGAAGTAGTTGAGATAATGAAATACCTGGGAATACATATAACAAGAGATCCAAATAAGTTTATAGATAACAACATAGTCCCCTTTTGTCTAAAAGTAAAATAGAAATTTGGTGGCAACTCCCATTATCGGTCGCAGGGAGATGTAATTTGATTAAAATGTTGTGGATGCCACAATTATTGTATCTATTGCATAACTCCCTGACTAGGATACATAAGAAATGGTTTAAAAAAAAATAGGATTTTTAAATGCAGCTTACCTGTAAAATCCTTTTCTTGAGAGTACATCACGGGACACACAGTATTCATTACATAGTGGGTTAGATAGGCACCATCGGTGATTAGACACTGGTTAACCCCAATTAAGGATCCTCCCCTATATAACCCCTCCCATACGGGGAGGACCTCAGTTTTGTAGCAAAGCAATAGGTAACCACGTAAGACCCATAGAAGGGCGGGAGCTCTGTGTTCCGTGATGTACTCTCAAGAAAAGGATTTTACAGGTAAGCTGTATTTAAAAATCCTATTTTCTTGAGAGTACATCATGGGACACAGAGTATTCATTACATAGTGGGATGTCCCAAAGCAATGCTCATTTGAGGGGAGGGAGACACAGATCAGAAAATGGACCGCAAACGGACCAGAGGAACTAAACTGCAGCCTGCAGTACACTGCGCCCGAAGGCGGTATCCTTTTGCCCTCTTATATCCACCTGATAGAATCTGGTGAATGTATGGACTGAAGACCAAGTCGCAGCCTTACAGATCTGAGCCATGGAGGCCTGGTGATGCACTGCCCAAGAAGCGCTAACAGCCCTAGTTGAGTTCGCTTTCACATGAAAAGGAGGAGTCTTCCTCTTTATATCATAAGCCTGAAAAATAACCTGTCTAATCCATCTAGAAAGAGTGGATTTCGACGCTGCTTGGCCTTTCCTATGGCCATCCGGCAGGATAAACAATCAGTTTTCCGTATCTGAGCGGTTGCCTGCAGATAGATACTGACTGCTCTAACCACATCAAGAGTGTGCAGATTCTTCCTCCACAGACTGCGGATCTGGAAAAAAGGATGGTAGGATTACATCTTGATTCAAATGGAATCCTGAAACCCCCCTTAGGTAAGAAGGAACGATTAGGACGCATAACAATCCTGTCCTTGTGAATAATTAAATATGGCTCTTTACAAGAACAAGCTGCAATTCTGATACTCTCCTAGCAGAGGATATGGCTATCAAGAATACAAATTTTTTAGTCAAAAGCGCTAAAGGAGCCAGGTGCAGTGGCTCAAAGGGTTGTCCCTGTAAAGCCAACAACACCAAATTCAAATCCCATGGGCATACTGGAGGTTTGACTGGTGGATTCAACCACAGTGCCCCTGAATAAAGGCCCGGACAAGGGAATGTGAAGCAATTGGCTTCTGAAAAAATACAGACAAAGCCAAAATTTGGACTTTGATAGTGCTCAAAGCCAATCTCATTTCTAGGCCTGACTGAAGAAAGGTCAAGATTCTGCTAATCATATACCTTCTAGGATGCCATCCCCTGGGTTCACACCAGGAAACATATTCCTTCCAGATTTGTAGTAAATAAGCCTGGAGGCCGGCTTTCTGGCATTGACCAGAGTGGAAAGGACTGACTCCGAGAGACCACGGTCTTTTAAAATGTGGGTCTCAGCAGCCAAGCCGTCAAATTTACTTCTTAAAGCAGGGTGGCAAATCGGACCCTGTGTGAGCAGATCTGGCCGGAATGGGAGGACCCAAGGCCTGCCCACTGCCATCTTTACGATCTCTGCATACCAAGGTCGTCTGGGCCAAGCCGGGGCTACTAAAAGTACAGACTTTGCTTCGCTTTTGACCCTTCCCAGGAACCGGGAAGAAGTGGGTTCGGAGGGAGGGCATACATTAGATTGTACTGATCCCATGGGATTGTCAGAGCATCTGACCCCTAAGTACATCCCTTGTTCTGGACACAAATTTGTCCAGCTTTCTGTTGAATCTGGACCTGAATAGATCCACATCTGGTGTTCCCCACCTTTGACATATGGTCTGGAATATGTCGGGGTGTAGGGACCATTCTCCTGGGCACAATTGCCGGCGGCTTAAGAAATCAAATGCCAATTTTCCACTCCTAGTATGAATACCGCAGACAGGCAGGGAACATTACTTTCTGCCCATGCAAGAATGTGATTCACCTCCCTTTGGGCATCCAGACTTCTGGTGCCTTCTTGGTGATTGATGTAAGCCACAGCCGTGGCATTGTCGGATTGTATCCGAATAGGATGACCCTGTAGCCTGTAAGACCAGTCCATGAGGGCCAAGTAAATTGCCCGAATTTCTAGAATATTGATGGGCAAGCGTCTCTCGGTTGCAGACCATCTTCCCTGCGTGCATGTTTCTTCCAGAACCGCTCCCCAGCCTGTCAGACTGGCATCTGTGGTTACAATCTTCCATTGTAGTGGAAGAAAGGCTTTGCCTTTCAAAAGATTTTTGGTTCGTAACCACCAATTGAGGCTTTTGCGTATCCTTGGGGATAGGCACATTGGAAGATCCAAGGCATGAGTCTTTCTGTTCCAAGCTGCGAGAATACTTCTCTGCAGGGGCCTTGAGTGAAACTGGGCAAATGGAACTGCCTCGAAAGTGGCAACCATCTTTCCTAACAGTCTCATACATAGCCGAATGGATGGACTCTTTTTGCTTAATACTAAGCGGATTAGAGCTCTTATGGCCTTGACCTTTGGCTCTGATAGCAACACCCTGCCTTGAGCGGTGTCTATGATCATGCCTAGATACTCCAACCTTGTTGAAGGTTTCAAAGAAGACTTTTCTAGGTTGATTATCCAGCCTAGTCTTTCCAAATGTCTTACTGTCTTGAAGACAGCGTGGTTCAGGTGTGCCACCGATTGCTCTATGAGTAGCAAATCGTCTAGATAAGCTACCACAGTTATGCCCTGAGCTCTTAGATTTGCTAAGAGAGGGTCTAGAATTTTTGTAAAAATTTGAGGAGCTGTAGCAAGACCGAAAGGAAGGGCCACAAACTGGAAATGGCGCTGGTCTACCGCAAACCTTAGATATGTTTGGTGAGTGGGAAAAAATCGGCACATGAAGATATGCATCCTTGATATCTATTGATATAATTCTCCCCCCTGCAGGGTGGAGACCACCGAACGAATTGACTGCATTCGGAAGGATCGAATGTGTAGAAACTGATTCAGATCCTTTAGATCTAGGATGGGTCTGACATCTCCATTTGGCTTTGGAACAGTGAAGAGATTCGAGTAGAACCCTGAACCCTGATCTTTTGGGTTCATTTCTACTATCACTCCCTGGGATAGTCAGCGATCTAAGGCCAGTAGTAGCGGTTCTCGCTTTACTGGATCTTTGGGAACTTTTGACCTTAGGAAACGAGCTGGTGGAAGCTCTAGGAACTCTATTTTGTAACCTAGAGATACTGAAGAGACCTGTCTTAAACCTCTCCCCGCCAGGCTCCTGAAAACTGTAGGAGCCTTCCCCCCACTCGGCCGAGTGGGGACGCCCCTTCACAGGGATGTTTTGGGGCCCTGCTTGGCAGGCTTTCGTCCCCAAGCCTTTTCCTGCCCTTGGGTGTGACCCTGGGCCTTTCCTCTGAAAGTAGATTGGGAAGGCCGTCGTCACTGCTTAGAGCCTAATGTTCCAGGGGAAGGGGAAAGAGACCTTTGAATGGTGGACGTTTACTCCTCTTAACTGGTAGGAGTGTAGACTTGCCACCTCTAATTTTTTGGATAAAATTATCTAGGTCATCCCCAAATAGGTGTTCCCCTTTGAATGGTAAGCAAGCTAAATATCTTTTGCATGAAAGCTCTGCTGCCCAACTTTTAAGCCAAAGGGACCTGCGCATGTGTACCAACAGGAGAGACAAACGAGATGCTTGCTGGGCAGAATACAGAATGGCATCAATTATAAAACACAGCACCTGTGGAAGGTCTGCATAGTTCTCCACTTCCTCACTGGGAAGGAGGCCAAAAATCTGCTTAACCTGTTCCTTGAGGAATTGACACAAACCCACAGTTGCGACTGTAGGTTGGACTACAGCGCCAGCCATGGAGAAGGAGGCTTTTAATAAAGTTTCCAGCTTTTTATCAGTTGGATCATTAAACACCTGAGCATTGTCCAAGGGACAGGTCAGGTTTTTATTCGCACAAGAGACAGCCGCATCCACGGATGGGACCTCCCACTTCTCAGTGAAGCTTTCCTCCAGAGGATAAAACATAGAAAACCTTTTAGGAGGAGTAAACAGTTTATCGGGATGTCCCCAGTCCTCATACAACAATTTATCCATTAAAGGATGAATTGGAAAGGAAAACGCAGTCTGTGGGATCCTTCTGACCCCCAGGGAAGAAACAGAGGATGTAGCGGCCTCAGCAGAGGTCATTTTAAATGTGGAATGCACTAGTTCAGTATAATACTGGACCTGCTTCTTGAGTGCCTGAGAGGAAGAAGCTCTCTCCTCTTCCTCTGAATCCTCAGACTGCTCTTGATCCCTATCTCTGGGTAGGGATCTCTCCTCATTGTCAGAAGAATCATCTGAAAGAGAAAGAGCAGCAAATGAAGGGGATCTACCCCCTTTTTCTGCTATCTTTTAAGGAAGCTGAAATAAAATTCATAATTCTTCCCTCAAAACCCTCCAATGTAGCCCTAAGGGAATCCTCTGTGACATACGCTGGGGCTGTAACATTAGGAGAGGCTGCAAAACCTGACAGGGGCACTGACTCATCCTGTGAGGCTGGCTCCAGTCTTGCAGGGGGGGGTGGTAATCTGCAGGCATCTTTAGGACCCCTAGACACAGGCGGTGACTTTCTTGTGGCTTTGTTACCTCCCCCGAGACCCTCTTACGAGGAGACATAGTTCCAAGCTACAAAGCAGAGGTACTAGTACATATGCAATCACTGTTCTAAAAGTCTCACAATATACATAAATGCTTAATACTACACAAACCTGATGCCGAGTAGGTGTCTTAGGTTAACCTGGATCCGACCACTTTAAGATGCTCACTGCCCAGACTCTGTGTCCATCTGTTTACAGAGCTCTGAACGCTCGAGGCTTTTAAATTGGCCACCTGACGTGCACACCTGCAGTGGAGGAGGGGAACGATTGGACACCAGCTTCACTGAGTGTGTCTGAAAAGCACACAAGTTTGCTATTTACTCCCTCTAGTGGTGGAAATCAGGTAAGACATGAACTCATTGAAGAAAATCCACTTGTAATATAAATATATATATATAGGATTAACTTCTCTTCCCTGTCCCCACCGCAGTAACTGCTGAGAACAGACAGTTTCCGGCCTTCACCCATCACGGCGGGTAGCGTTGTGCCAACCTTCAGGGTTTTTTGGGTTCCTACTCAGAGAAACCACTTTACCTGGACCTGTAAAAGACTCTGCCAGAAACTTTCGTGCCACTGTTTTAATAGTACACCAAGCCTGGTTTTCTCAGAGCCCAGTCCTCCAAAGAGAAACTTACAGGCAAAACCTCGCTTCTTCGGATGACGAGGCCCGGGTACCATACCATCTTGGGAGTCAAAATATTGGCCCGAGATATGGATCATATGGAGCATAGCCCTTTAAGCCCCCGCAGGGACCAAACTGGAGCTTTCTTCACAGCACATGTTTTACGTGACCAACCACCTTAGACACTGGTGAAAAAACTGAGGTCCTCCCCATATGGGAGGGGTTATATAGGGGAGGAATTCTCCTTAATTGGGGTTAACCAGTGTCCAATCACCGATGGTGCCTATCTAACCCACTATGTAATGAATACTCTGTGTCCCGTGATGTATGATCAAGAAAATTGATTCTCTGTTTAGAGGATTAATATGGAAAGGAGGCCAAGTCAGGATAAGTTTACAAACCCTACAGCTATCAACAAGGGTGGGGGGTATGGTGGTCCCGCAACCACAAAGTTACTTTTTGGCAGCCCAACTGCAACACCTAAAAGGGAATAGAGAACCAGAAGGAGATATAAACAGGGAATTAACGATATTAGGGACTCCGCATAAATCAGTAGTGGAGGTATTGGAGGCTGATTCCTTTGTTAGTAAAACCCCTAGAGTAGGCCTAGACATAAAAGTATGGAAAGCAGTTAAATCACTTAGGGGACAAGGTGGTGTGACAGAACAAACTCCCCTTTGGGAGAATAAAAACCTGCGAGAGCTGGAGATGATAGGGAGGATTAAAGAATGGGAAAAGAAAGGAATAGATAGATTGGCCCAGCTGTATGAGGGAAGAACGTTAAAAACATTCACTGCATTGAGAGTGGAATATGACATACCTAAAAATAAATTTTATAAGTATTTACATATTAGACACGCATTAAATGCCAAGTTTGAGGAACAAGGCCCGGTCTGGTGGAATACTCCTATGTATCAAAAAATCATTAGTCCCGGAAAGAATAGGGGATTTATATCTGTAATCTATTCAGATATATGTGGAGGAAGCATTGAGAGGATCTAGGGACAATATCGGACGGACAATGGAAGAAGATACTAGAGAGAGGACACCTAGTGTCGGTCTCGTCCGCACAGAAGGTTTCTTTTTTGATGCTGGTTCACAGGACATACTATACACCAAAGAGAATGTTTGAGTTTGGATGGAGAGTAGATTCTGGGTGCCCTAGATGTCAGGGTACGGGGGACTTGCTGCATATGATATGGAGGTGCCCTAAGTTGTTCCGTTATTGGTCAGAGATCCTTGAAACCATAAACGCGATATACAATATTAGACTGGAGATGGATCCCAGACTCTGTATCTTGGGGTTGGGGGAAGGAATAGATGGAATAGCTGGCGTAACTAAAACAGTGCTGACGTGTCTCTTCCAAGCAATAAAATTAATAGCACAAAGATGGCAAGAAAAAAAAAAACTCCATTGGTAAGAGACTGGGTCAGTATAGTATCAGAAATGATATGGAGGGAGAAATTAGTGTATACAAGGAGAAGAAACATTAAGGAATTCAAAAAAATGTGGAAACCCTGGTTGGAGAAGATGGGATATCCTATATAAAGCATTAAAAGAAGGGCTATGGGGGGCGTGTCCTGACCATGGAGGAGTGAAGATGTGTGTCTTCTCAGCTCCGTCTCACCGCCACACTTTCAAAGTGCCACAGCGGAGAAAATACCCGCTCCAACAGCGAACTATGTCCCTGAGACACCGGGCATCCTCCCAGCCACAACGGACTGACCGATCACGGCAGTCCCAGCTAGAATCCTACTACTCCGGGCACAACGGGAGAGGCCGCGAGCCTTCCAAGATGGCGCCGATCGGGAAGACACAGCGTGCACACAAGGCCGCAAAGACCACCGCCGGCCAGTCACAGCAGCTGGACGAATCCCCCATACCATCTCCAGGGTCGGTGAGTGACTCGGCCCCCCTGATCTCCCTGGGCTCCCCCACTTCCGAGGACAGCGATCCTGCTGACTTAGATCCCCTGGCTGATACAGATATCAGACGCCACATTATGTCCCTACCCACGAAAGCTGATCTTGAACGCTTTGCTGACAGGGTAGAAAAAGCTTTCAAAAAGACATTGCACAGTTCAAAGCTGATACACCTCACCTAGGAGGCAGGCTTAAATCCCTGGAGCAAAAATTTGAGGATGCCCTCCCCGTCATCTCCATGCTTCAAGACAAATGCACTATGCAGGGCCACCAGATTGAGGCCCTGTTATGTCAGTTGGATGACACAGAGAACCGTAGCCGACGGGCGAACATCAGGATACGGTGCCTACCTGAAGCCACTGGTGCCAGGGACATTATCCCCACTCTGGAAGGAGTCTTTAAAGAAATTCTGGGTCTGCCTGCCACTGCTATGATCGAAATAGACCGAGCGCACAGGGCTCTAAAAACCCCATCTCAGGATGCAAACAACCCAAGGGACATCATCTGTAAATTACATAAATATAAGCTCAAAGACCGCATTATGTAGAAGATGAGGGGGAAACCCTATTTTGATTTTGATGGTGCACACTTGGCTTTTTACCAGGACATTTCGAGATGCACCCTTATGCAACGCAGATCACTATGTCCTCTTCTAACAGCTATTCAGGACTCAGGCCTAGTGTATCGATGGGGATTTCCTTTTTGTCTCCAAGTCACTAAAGAGGGCAGAACCGTGACCCTTCGCACCAAAGATGACCTCCCGCACTTCTTAACCTCCCTGGACTTGGATCCGGTTGACTTTCCTGATTGGAGGTGTTCCTCAGACCTTGTGTCTGCTAAGCTGCCCGCTTACCAGCCGTGGCAACCTGCCAGGAATCAAAACCGCAGGAGAAACCGCAGGCGACATCCTTCGGAGTCCTCATTGGGACCGGCCCCATCTGGGACTTAACAGACGCACTCTTTTTGGCTAACGAAATGACAATGAGATTTTTGTCTCTTTGTCTCTTTGCATATTGCACTTGGAACTTCCCCCCAACATTAGCCATAAGGCTATACATAGGATTAAATGCTTTAGAGTCTTTAGGGCCCCCCACTTTTTCCATCTCTAATTGCACCACGTTAGATGAGGTGGGCGGAGACGGAGGCCCTCTCACCCTCTCCCCAAGATGGCACACATTCCCCCCGTAGGCCGCCCTATTTTTATGGGTATTGATCCCCTTTGGGATCTTGGGTCATGGTCTGGACTCCCTCCTTTTTCTAGGGGGGGACTCCTCAACATGACCCCTAGTAGTTGTTACATGAGCTTGGATGCTACCATCCATGCTGTTTTGATGGTTGTACCTTTGTTTTTGTTTCTTACCTCATACATGTCTTGTCTTTCTCTCCCTTCTCTCTGTTGCCTTCTCTCCTCCCTCCCCCCCCATTACAGGTTACTTCGTCTCACCGTCTGCAACGGGCCCTCCGCCAATCTACACACCTTGACCACCTACGTATAACCCCATGGCTACATTACGGGTAAGTACATATAATGTCAGGGGCCTTTGCTCCCCACACAAACGTAATAGGCTCTGGGGGGAATTAAAACGTCTGAAGACTCAAGTGATCCTCCTCCAGGAAACTCACTTTACGCCAAAATCCCTTCACAAATTGCCAACCCACCTTTTCAACCAGTGGTTTATCAGCACGTCTCCGACCCCCAAATCTAAGGGGACAGCTATCGCTATACACAAGACATGCCCCTTTCAACCTTCAGGCCATGACGTGGACCCCTTGGGTAGATACATCTTCTTGAAGGGCAGTATTGCTGTTGAGAAATACACATTCGCGACAATCTATGCTCCGAACGCTGACCAACTCACCATTATTGACAATACACTGGACCAATTGGCAGATTTTAGAGAAGGCTTCCTAGTCCTAGGGGGCGACTTTAACGTAAGCCCTGACCCTCTGTTAGACATAGCCCATGCAAGGCCCGAACACTCCTATGCATTTCTTAAACACTTCCGCAAGACTATTCAGTCCCATTTACTGACCGACAGCTGGCGGACGCTTCAACCACTAGACCGTGACTTTAGCTATTATTCTAAAGTACATGACGTATACACCCGCATTGATCACATATATGTAGACCGAAATATTCTTGAACTCTTACAGTCTGCGTCCATTGGCTCCATTTCTATCTCTGACCATGCCCCGTTGACGATGGCCTTTACTTTGCCATCAGGCACGCAAAGAATGAGGACATGGCTGAGGTCGCAGACACCCTATCCCATTATTTTAGGGAAAACCCAATTGACGAACACAATGAGGGGATGCTCTGGGAGGCTCATAAGGCTGTGGTTAGGGGGACACTGATTTCCCAGGGTTGCAGACTTAAGAAGATCTGTCAAGCAGACTTCTTGAGAGTACACACTGAGCTTCAGAAGGCAGAACTTCGACACAAAGCTAACAGGAGTCCTGAGGCGCTGAAGGAACTGACAGAGCTACGTGAACTACGCCTACTCGATCGTCAAACTCGCAAACAGTTTCGATTCATAGCACATAAATACTATGAACACGGGAACAAGTGCGGTCGCATGCTGGCTCATGCCCTTCGGAAGCGTCATGCACAGATGTACATTCATAAATTACATGATGCTTCAGGGACCCCGCTCCTGCACTCCTCTAAAATTGCTGTGGAATTCCGAGCTTATTATGCTACTCTATATAACTTAGATTCCAGCCTCCCTCCCACTTCACGAGACACTAGACAACGTGCGATCCGAGACTACCTGACTGCGGCTGGACTTCCAGCACTCACGGACAAGCAATCCTTAGACTTAGATACCCCAATTTCTCCAAATGAGCTTTGTGCTACGGTGAACTCCTTGCCCAATGGAAAGAGCCCTGGACCCGATGGGTTCACTAAGGCATACTACAAAGCCTTCCTGACTCATCTGGAAACCCGCATGTGTAAATACTTTAATTCTATAGCATATGGTGGGACTATCCCATCGGAGGCCCTTCTGGCCCATATCACCGGGATTCCGAAAGAGGGCAAGGATCCCACCATCCCCCCGAGCTATCGGCCAATCTCCCTCCTTAACCTAGACGTTAAAATTTTTGCGAAAATACTGGCAAATAGACTTAAATATCTTGTCCCCGAAATTGTCCACCCAGACCAAACGGGATTCATAACGGGTAGGGAGGCCAGAGACAACTCTATTAGGGCGGTACACCTCATTCACTGGGCTCATAACCGCCCAGAACCACAGCCCTATCTTATATTGTCAACAGACACTGAAAAAGCGTTCGATCGCGTTGACTGGTCTTATCTGGTAGAGGTGCTCCGATCGCTGCGGCTAGGTCCACGAATGCTGTCCTCCATTATGGCCTTACATTCCACACCCTGCGCCCAGGTTAAGGTAAATGGGACCCTTTCAGCTCGCTTCCCCATCAGAAATGGCACGAGACAAGGGTGTCCCCTTTCACCGCTCCTGTTCGCCTTAGTGCTGGAGCCATTCCTCCGCACAGTACGCGCTAGCCCTGACATTAAAGGCCTTACGGTTGGTAATACAGAACATAAACTCTCGGCGTATGCCGACGATGTCCTGTTTAATGTCTCAGACCCCCTGCTCTCTTTGCCCAACTTGATGAAGGAACTGAAGCTCTTTGGGTCTCTTTCAAATTTTAAAATTAATTTTTCAAAATCTAAAATTCTCCCCATCTGCCTGGTGCCCCACCTAGCCACGACCCTTAAAACCGCCTTTCCCTTCACTTGGGCCACGTCGGCTATACGATACCTAGGTGTACAACTCACAGATAGCTTTGATAACCTATATACCGCCAATTACCTCCCATTGTTAGCGTTGGTAAAAAAAAGACCTCTCCCAATGGATGCAGACGGCCTTTACATGGCTAGGTAGAGTGAATATAATAAAGATGAACATTCTGCCACGCATTCTGTTCTTTTTACAGATGCTACCAATCCTCCTACCTCGACCTTTTTTCGACAGGCTATCTAGCCTATTGTCAGATTTTATATGGAACGCACGCAAACCTAGGATAGCCCTATGGGTTCTTCGACATTCAAAACAGAATGGTGGCCTGGGTCTTCCAGACATCAGATGATATTATAGAGCCATAGCTTTGCAGAGGATGCTTAACTGGCGTTTCCATACTCGCTCTAAACTGTGGGTGTCCTTAGAGAAATGCCTAGCGGGTAGAAACTTATCATATGCTCCCTGGTTGTCCCGAGAGCATAGGGGATTGTCGGAGACGACGTCCCCCTTGATGACTCAAGTACTGTCGATTTGGGATAAGATTAACCCGCTGCTAAAATTGGCCCCTCCAGTGTCCCCGTTGGCCCCACTGGGGGGTTTCCTTTGGTTCCCCCAAGGGGAGCAGATGGGCTTCTTTGAGTCGTGGGTAGAGGGTGGAGACGCCAGTTGTGGTAAGCTTATGAAAGACGGTAGACTCCTGAGTTATAAATTATGTAATGGTTAATTGCGCTGATATTATCCTCTTGTTACTAATTAGGTACTATAATCCGTGACTACCTATAATCATCCTCATTAAATAAAAAAACCCCTCCAAATAATCACAAAATTAGTGAAAAAACCTCATACAATATTGTATACTAAAATTAACTTCTGTAATAAACGTGAATGTGAATAAATAAAACTAATATGCAGGTGCTAAAAATTATTTGTGTTGCTTCTGCTTAAAAAGATTATGTGCATAAAATAAATGCTAAAAATAATTAATTTAGTATGCAAATGCACCCAAAAATATCTGCTGTTCAGGAAAAATGATATAAGTGTGTGCAGTACCACATGAATTTTTTCAATATCAACTGAAATCCAATGTGTGAACAAAGACAAATTATTTCAAAATCATTAGCATAAGGTGCTCCAAATCCATCAAGTGTTCTTGTGTAACAAGTTCAATCAGTGCCGGTTATACTGTGACAAAGTTTATAAATAAATAAATAAATAGTGTCAAGATAGGTTTTTACTTTCACTTCTTCTCTTGTTTAAACTCTGCTACTCCGCTCAGAATCCCGGACATGAAAAGATAAAAATATATACATCCATTGCGCAGAGCTATAAATCAATTGGCTATTATATGTCAGACTTCTCAGTTTCACTCACATACTCTCCTCCACACGATCGCGTTTAGTATTGATCAGCTGCAACTGCACGGAGCTCAGCGGTGAGACGATACCTCCGTCACTGCTAGCTCACACACTGCAAAGACTGGGGACGTCACAGGCTCCTCCTACGCGTTACGTCACTGCCACGTGACTTTTTCAAGACTCCTGAGTTATGAAGCTCTGCCTGTAGGCCGACAGGGTGCACCAATGAACTTCTGGAAGTACAGACAGTTACACCATTTCTTTCAACTACATGGACATAAGATTAGGGATCCCTCGCTTCTCACCCATCTTGAGCAACTTTTCATTGCAGAGGAACCCACACCGCATTTGGTCTCGGAATTGTATAAATGACTAGGCTCAGCGCTCCCTCATACCACACCTGCCTATATAAGACGCTGGGAAAATGACTTAGGATTAATTTTTGCAAAGTCAGACTTAACACATTTATATCACCTTACCCACTCATCCTCGATAGAGTCCAAAACCCAGGAGACGAACTTTAAGCTACTGTCTCGATGGTACAGGGTACCAGCGGACTTGATCCGCTTTTACCCCTCCACATCCGAGTTGTGCTGGAGAGGCTGCGGACAGTGGGGTACGTTAAAACACAAAACACTGAAAATAAAAAGTGATTATACAAAAAAAAAAGAAGAGCTATGGAAGGCTCTGTAGAAATAAATATACTAGGGAATGAGAAAGTAAGACCCAAAATATATGCAAGGAGGGGAGGGAAGGGATAAAAGGGTGTAGTAAAGTTACAATTTGTAATTGTGAAGAAAACGAATAAAGATTATATTAAAAAAAAAATCATATTTTACATTTCTTGTTCTGAAGGATTGGATAGGTTATATTCCTCCTCCAACCTCCAACCCATTGCACTTGTATTCACAGTACGTTTGCATTCATAAATGACAGGAGAGACTCCGGCAAAATGTTTCACAAGTTTTGTTGCTGGGCAAAGTCTTTCAGATTCAGCATTAGCACTAAATTGTCCATAAGAAAAAGAAACCTTATAATGCAAGTATTAATCGGAATCTTTTTGTTGGTCCCTTCTCCCCTGAATGAATCAGCACAAATTTGTGGTGTGATGTGGCACAGACTAACTGCCAACCAGATGAACATCTTTCATCTCTGTTCCAGAAACCTCTCCAATCTCCCTCCACCAGGAGCACACACACAAATCCCCATGCTGGCGATCATGTGAGCGCGCTCTGGTGGCCAAAAAAGAGAAGGACGTACCTGTATGGGATTTCACCCAGGGTAGCCATTCTGCCGCAGTATTTCTGCGTGAGCCGGTTGGGAACCGGTTAATGGGACAGCTGGTCGTGGTGACAGCAGGTGAGTGGATGCCCGGTGAGCGCTGCCATGATGGATCTGATATGACAGGTGCTCTTTAAATGTAAGGATTCTTGCTGGAACTCATTCAATCATACAGTTCACATGAATTTGCAAAACAATGGGATAAATGAATATTCCTGAACTTTGTATTATCTTGTGGTTACTGTGAAATTGTGTGAATGCATCAATGCAGTGCATGTTGTTATCTCAGCTTGCAGAGCTTGTATTCATTGAATGAGTTTACCAAAAATGTAAATATTGCAGAATATACAGCCTCATGCTACATAACTAAGCTCCATTTCACGCTGAATAAACTAAATTAATAATGTATCTTAAAAAGAAAACGAATTTTAGATAGATTTTTACTCGAAAAGCATTTTATCTTAAAATAAATGTGATAAAAATGAAAAAAATCTGATTTAAATAAAAAAAATCATTGATTTCTATCCACCCTGGATTCCACAGTGAGTATAACAAGAATGCCTTACTGCATATACAGACTGATTTTACTATTGTGGGTAAATTAACCACTTAATGACCGGCTCACCCACATTTACGTCAGCAAGGTGGTTCATTACCGCAAAACAACATACTGGTACGTCAGCCCATTTAAGAGCCATAGCAGGTGTAGGTGCGCGTGCACGCCAAGAGGCCCAATGTGAATAGCTGGCGGGCATGAACACCCCTGGGCCACCCATGATCGCGGGCACAAGAGCCAGAACGGGGATTTGTATAAATAAACAAATCCCTGTCCTGACGGGAGAAGAGACACATCTGCCGTTTGTAGTACTTACAAACAGCGATCTGTCTTCTCCTCCAGACAGTCCCATCCCCGGGACGGGTTTTACAGCCTGAAGGGAGATTGCAGGAAGAGGATGAAGTAATAAATCTACTGTTTGTGACCCCCAAAGACCTAAATGAGCATTTAACCCTTACAGTGCGGGGGCAGACCCACTACAATGAATCCTTTTCCCTTCCCCCAGAGATCAGTTTTAGGCTACATACTTATTGGTGTTATTTCCCATGTAGTATAAAGTCACTGCATATTTCTGCTGCTCCCCATGTCATACAACTGCTATGTAATCTTCCCTTTCCGGTCACACCGGTCTGTGAGACCATCTGGAATCTCTGAACACAAAAACTAAATGGAGAATTTGGGGAGGAGGGGGGGGAAGGAACTTCTCTGCATCAGTTTCACTTTCACTTTACACAGAAAACACCAAATAACTCAGCAGAGTTCCAGACACCCACTGCAGAGTTCCAGGCACCCACCGCCGAGTTCCCGACACCCACCGCAGAGTTCCAGGCACCCACCGCCGAGTTCCCGACACCCACCGCAGAGTTCCAGGCACCCACCACAGAGTTCCCGACACCCACCGCCAAGTTCCAGACACCCACCGCCGAGTTCCCGACACCCACCGCAGAGTTCCAGGCACCCACCGCAGAGTTCCAGGCACCCACCGCAGAGTTCCAGGCACCCACCGCAGAGTTCCAGGCACCCACCGCAGAGTTCCAGGCACCCACCGCAGAGTTCCAGGCACCCACCGCCGAGTTCCCGACAACCACCGCCGAGTTCCCGACAACCACCGCCGAGTTCCCGACACCCACCGCCGAGTTCCCGACACCCACCGCCGAGTTCCAGACATCCACCCATGAGTTCCAGACATCCACCGCCGAGTTCCCGACACCCACCACCGAGTTCCAGACACCCACCGCCGAGTTCCAGACATCCACCCATGAGTTCCAGACATCCACCGCCGAGTTCCCGATACCCACATAGGAGCTTAAACATATTATAGAAAAACTCTCATATCAAAAACATATTCATATGATATCAACCCCCTTTATACACTTAATGACAAAAGTAAAAATTCCAAAACATGAAAAACAGCAATAAAGTGAAAGTAGCACTCCCTCATATACTATGTGCTACAGTTCAAACAAGTGTCAGTGTTTAGGGCCCGTCACCCTTATAAACAATGTGCTTCACTGAAAAAGCTTCCAAATAGTCCGCAGTTTATATTGAAAACCATAAATAAAAAAAGGTGCAAGCGTTGGGGGCTCTTCACCCTTATAAACTATGTGCTCCTCCACCAGATAAAATGTTCTCTCACCGTGCGAGTGACTCACATCCTTCACTCTAATAATTCATCTTTTCCCTTTTATAAGAATAGAACTTTTATCTCGGGGTGATCGGAGTTCTTCAGACTTGGTAGATGTAAAGGAGATTGTACAATCAGATTGTAACGTGTGTGGAGAGATTTATAGATATATAAAAACAAGTCTTTGCCATCAGTGGTCACATATCTGAGATGACAGATTTTTCAAGGATCCCTCAGCCCGGCTTCACATCAGTGCGGCTTTGAAACTCAGCGACTTTCCAGGCCAAACATCAGTGCGATTTGCACCGCCGATTTCATGGCTACTTGTAAATTCATTGAACAGAAATCCATTCAATTCGCAGTGAAATCAGTAAAAAGTCATCCAGGAACCTTCTTCAGAATTGCTGCAACATGAGGAGTGTCAGCGATAGAAATGGATCCATTGCCTGCAATGGGGTGTCGCTTGTCATGCAGTTTGGAGATGACAAATCACATGAGAAGTGGCCCCGGTGTGAACGGGGGGCTCACCAACCTCCAGAGGAACCCTGGGGGAGAAATTCTTCTCTAGATGATCCCACCAATCCTCATCATTGTCTCAGTCCAGCTGGAAGAAGATGGTTAGGGCCGGGATCACATAGGTGTGAATTGGATGCGGCTTTCATTGCATGTCAAGTCACATGACGTGTGAGTGTGACCGGCTCTCAATGTCCGGGGCGGCCGCGGTGCCGATTACAAAAGGGTCCGGTGCGTTTTTTGGGTCTGGTTCAGGTGAGAATTCAGGTAAAAAAATTCAGACCCGAATCGCACCTGAACCGGTGAAGAGAAACGCACCGGACACCGGGCTGAAAACCACGGCTGTACATATGTGAACCCGACCTAAAACCTCTGGGATAATCTTCAGGGAGGTCCTCATTTTATGGAGAGAATTCATAAATCACACAGAGATCACCAATCAGATGTCTGACATGTGACTTCCTAATCCATAGAAAAGAAGACGTTTCTAATACAATGGGGGATACAATCCATAAAATAAACACATTATTTCCTCACCTCCACTGAAGGGTGTGACTGGATCCTCGGGGCCCAACCTGCACACACATGGGGCCCTTTGGCCCTTGATGAGGGGCCCTTTGCAGACCCCCAGCAGTCGGTAGTGGTGGTATTCATCTGTAAAGAAGCGATAATGTCGCTGATTTCTCTTATGTCACATGTCTGCAGTCTCTGATCATCTCCTCCAATAGGATTGAAGTCTCTGACAGTCTTCTGTCATATACTGAATAGAATGTGTGGCCCCTGTGGAGGTGTCAGGGGACACAGTTGGGGCCCCTATACATTAGAAGATGACAAGTACTGAACGAGGGGTAACATTGCTATAGCCGGCAGCACTGATGGAGCACGGAGAATCCTACAGGGAGGAAGTATAGAAGTCGATTGTTAGATCATCTTCTGTACAAGCAGCCTGCCCATACATGCACCAACATTCAACTGGACCCCGCTGAGCCGGCTGAATCTCCATCCATGGAGGGCGGCTTTAGGGTGGCAGTGCTGGATGTAGAATTCCTCCAATGTGTTGCGGGGATGTGGAGGAGGAAGTGATGGAGGATTTGATGTCATTGTGATGTTAGTTTGTATGGTGTGATGTGTCGGCTTCCTCTATAGAGTCCGGTGTGTCTGATTGGTGCTGTAATAAGAACCTTCACATGAGAGCCGCTCTATTGGCTCATTCCATACGCAGCCTCTGCTTCCTGCTTAGTAGATCTGCACAATGCATGTGTCCTGCTGAGCCCTCATCTCACTGCCATCTCACTGCCAGCCTACCACACAATACTGGACTGTCCTCAGACTGGAAATATGAAGGGGTCATAGAATTGGGGGGACTCCATGATGGAGAAGGATCTGGGGGGTCACACTTCTATCTGATAGAAAAGAGAGAAATGAATGCAGCTCCCTGTTTATGAAGACATCATGCAGACAGTGGAAGGATCTGAAGCTGACCTGGTATTAGCCTCTTGTAGTCCCTGTACAGCCACATCCTGAGTAGAAAGGCCTGTCCCCGGCCAGCATGATGCAGAGAAGGAGCCTTGCTCTCTGTGTGGAAGCAGTGGTCTCTCTGCAGAGGTCTGACACACCCCCTGCTGACTCAGAGCCCTCCAATCAGCCGATTGGAATGTATACATGTAAAGTGCTGTAGAAATGATCGGCTCTATAGAAATAAATAAATCAGTGAGGAGGGTGAGCTTTGCTTATTCCAGAGCTAGAGATGTGACTCAGCAGGGGGGGTGTCAGACCTCTGCAGAGAGACCACTGCTTCCCCACAGAGAGCAAGGGCCCTTCTCTGCAGCATGCTGCCCGGGGACAGGCTTTAGACGCTTCATTTTGTTTGTTATTCGGAATTTCAGATGCATCCGAATTCCCAAATTACAATAGGAACAAATTTCAACGATTCCGAAATAACAAAACCCAATGTCGGCTGAAATTCTAATTCAAAAAGCTTTTGACTTAAATTTTTTTAAATTCAAATCGTTTTTCGAATTTGGATTTGAACTGTTTTCGAATCAAATTCAAATTTCCGAAGAGAAAAAAATAGAATAAAAAATAAAGGAATAGAATTGAAAAGAATATAATATAATAGAAAAGAATAAATTAGAAAAAATAGAATAGAAAATAAAATAAAATAGAAAAGAATAGAGTAAAAAAGAAGAAAATAGAATAAATATAAAAAAATATATAATAAAAAAAAATATATATAACCAGCTCCTGAAATTCAAATTTCAAATAGAAAAAATTGAAATAGAACAGAAAATAATAGACTGGAAAAGAGTAGAATAGCAAAAAAATAGAATAGAATGAAATAGAATATAATAAAATAAAATATAACCTTCTGAAATTCTAATATAATAAATTAAAATTTGAATAGATTAGAAAATAAAAGAATACAATATAACCATTTCCCAAAATTTTAATGGAATAAATTTGAATAGAATTGATTAGAATAGACTAGAATATAAAATAATAGAATAGAACAAAAAAAAAAGGAATATAACAATCCTCCAAAATTCAAATTTTGAACAGAATAGAAAAGAATAGAACAGACAATAGAATTGAATAGAACATTATAACCGTTTTCCGAAATTCAAATTTTGAATGGAAATCTATTAAAATGCAATTTGATTGGAATTTGATTTGAATTTGACTGCAATTTGAATTTTTTAAATTTGGTCAAATTGGGTTGAATTTGACTGAATTCAGAAAATTTGAATAGATTTGAATTTGAATAAATAAAACAAATTTGGAATAGAAATGAAACGATTTGAATGAATGTAATGAAATAAATTGATGTAAATAACGAATTGAAACAAAACAAATGTTTGCGCTCTGCACATGTCTCCGGCTTCTCCCCTCGGGGGTGTGGCTATTTCTACAGACAATAAGGGGCGGGTCTTTGGACATGCCCCCTGGAATGTATGATAGGCGGGTCTCTGGACACGCCCCCTGGAATGTATAATGGGCGGGTCTTTGGACACGCCCCCTGGAATGTATAATGGGTGGGTCTTTGGACACGCCTCCTGAAATGTATAATGGGCGGGTCTTTGGACACGCTCCCTGGAATGTATAATTGGCGTGTCTTTGGACACGCCCCCTGGAATGTATAATGGGCGGGTCTTTGGACACGCCCCCTGGAATGTATAATGGGCGGGTCTTTGGACACGCCCCCTGGAATGTACTTCTTGGATATAAAGCGATATTTACACCCAAACCCAGAAATGTCAGATATTGCAGATCAGTGGCGTAGCGTGGGTTGTCAGCGCCCGGGACGAGGCAAGTAATTTGCGCCCCCTTGACCCACAGACTTACCTATTTTCAGCTAGCTCCAGTCTGGTCACATGATCTCCTGTGTGAGACAGTGATGGCTGTAGGGGAGAGGAGACAGGGCCGATCCTAGGGTCACCGGCGCCTGGGTGCAGAAATATTTCTGGCGCCCCCACATGGGCGTGGTCATCTTACCAACTCCTCCTCTTTACAAACGATTCTATGGCAACGACTCAAATACAGAGCTGCTCCTCTAAGAAGTCTTCGTTACCCTGAAATCCTCCCATGATCTCTTAACAATAAAGAAAATACAGGAAGAGAGAACACTAATGAGACCTGGAGGGGAGTCTCTCTGATGCACACAGAGAGGGCTTCTGTTAGAAAGAGTCCCCAGACATAATACAGGATACGGTCAAAGACTGCAGACATGGTACAAGATATGGTCAGAGACTGCAGACATAGTACAGGAGATGATCAGAGACTGCAGACATAATACAGGAGATGATCAGAGACTGCAGACATAATACAGGAGATGATCAGAGACTGCAGACATAGTACAGGAGATGATCAGAGACTGCAGACATGGTATAGGAGATGATCAGAGACTGCAGACATGGTACAGGAGATGATCAGAGACTGCAGACATAGTACGGGAGATGGTCAGAGACTGCAGACATGGTATAGGAGATGATCAGAGACTGCAGACATGGTACAGGAGATGATCAGAGACTGCAGACATGGTACAGGAGATGATCAGAGACTGCAGACATGATACAGGAGATGATCAGAGACTGCAGACATAATACAGGAGATGATCAGAGACTGCAGACATGATACAGGAGATGATCAGAGATTGCAGACATGATACAAGAGAAGGTCAGAGACTGCAGACATGATACAAGAGAAGGTCAGAGACTGCAGACATGATACAAGAGAAGGTCAGAGACTGAAGACATGATACGATACAGGAGATGGTCAGAGACTGCAGTTCCTATGGACGTTAGTAGATAATGGCCGATCGGCCCTCTCACCTGACCCAGCGATGGTTCCTCTGATCAGGAGTCAGCTCACTCTAAATTGCCCATGGTGACTCCGCTGGGTAGAACCCAGATCTGTATTCTGGCAATGACTCCATTCCTTTCTCTGCCAGGGATGGCACCAGGCTGTGTGTCTTTTCCCTCTGGTGGCGCAGGGCAGTGGGGTTTCCTCACTGATGGTGTTCCCTCAGCACTGCCCTCCCCCTCTGGAGTCCTGGGTGTACTTCCCTGAAAGCTTTCCCAGGCTCCTGTATCTCTCTCTCTCTCCCATTCAGCTGAGCCTGCTGTGTGGGCTGCAGTTTCCGTGTTACAGTGGGGCTGCCAGTCCTCGGGACTACATGTCCCACAATCCTCTTCTCCTTTTTCTATTCTATTTTTCCCTGGCTGATATAAAGGCGGGGGAAGAAACATAGTGGGAGGCTGTGCTGGCCAGCGCCGCTCACTAGTATAGCAGTGCACGTGCGGAGGAGAGGGAGGGGAAGGGGCGAAAGGAGAGCCCGCAGCTGCAGTGACGTCACTAGGGTTGGGGTCACCAGATGCGGTATAACATGGTGTCACCCTCCTTCCACCAACTTTAGTCGCCCCTCAGTACAGACTCCCCCTCCACTAAGTATAGACCCCCCTTCGTCAGTGCAGACCCCCCACTAAGTATAAACCCCTCTCTCAGTACAGACCCCCCCTTCATCAGTATAGACACCCCCAGGACAAACCACCCCCCCTCCATTAGTAGACCCCCACCAGGACAACCCCCCTCCATTAGTACAGATCCCCCCCAGGACAAAGCCCCCCTTCATTAGTACAGACCCCCCAGGACAACCCCCCTCCATTAGTACAGACCCCCAGGACAAACCCCCCCTCTATTAGTACAGACCCTCAGGACAAACCCCCTCCATTAGTACAGACCCCCCAGGAGAACCCCCCCTCCACTAGTACAGACCCCCACAGGACAAATCCCCCCTTCATTAGTACAGACCCCCCAGGACAAACCCCCCCTCCATTAGTACAGACCCCCCCAGGACAAACCCCCACCATTACTACAGACCCCCCAGGAAACCCCCCCCCCTCCACTAGTACAGACCCCCACAGGACAAATCCCCCCTTCATTAGTACAGACCCCCAGGACAAACCCCCCCTCCTCTAGTACAGACCCCCCACCAGGACAAACCCCCCTCCAATAGTACAGACCCCCCACCAGGACAAACCCCCCTCCATTAGTACAACCCCCCCCAGGACATCCCCCCTCCATTAGTACAGACCCTCCCGGACAAACACCCCCCTCCATTAGTACAGACTCCCCCAGAACAACCCCCCTCCATTAGTACAGACTCCCCCAGGACAACCCCCCTCCATTAGTACAGACCCCCAGGACAAACACCCCCCTCCATTAGTACAGACCCCCAGGACAAACACCCCCTCCATTAGTACAGACCCCCAGGACAAATTCCTTCATTAGTACAGACCCCCCCCAGGACAAATCCCCCCCTTCATTAGTACAGACCCCCCAGGACAACCCCCCCATTAGTACAGACCCCCAGGACAACCCCCCATTAGTACAGACCCCCAGGACAACCCCCCCATTAGTACAGACCCCCAGGACAACCCCTCCATTAGTACAGACCCCCAGGACAACCCCCCCATAAGTACAGACCCCCCAGGACAACCCCCCATTAGTACAGACCCCTAGGACAACCCCCCCCATTAGTACAGACCCCCCAGGACAACCCCCCATTAGTACAGACCCCCCAGGACAACCCCCCCATTAGTACAGACCCCCAGGACAACCCCCCATTAGTACAGACCCCCAGGACAACCCTCCATTAGTACAGACCCCCAGGACAGCCCCCCATTAGTACAGACTCCCCAGGACAACCCCCCCATTAGTACAGACCCCCCAGGACAGCCCCCCCATTAGTACAGACCCCCAGGACAACCCCCCCATTAGTACAGACCCCCAGGACAACCCCCCATTAGTACAGACCCCCCAGGACAACCCCCATTAGTACAGACCCCCCAGGACAACCCCCCATTAGTATAGACCCCCCAGGACAGCCCCCCTATTAGTACAGACCCCCCAGGACAACCCCCCATTAGTACAGACCCCCAGGACAACCCCCCCATTAGTACAGACCCCCCAGGACAACCCCCCATTAGTACAGACCCCCCAGGACAGCCCCCCTATTAGTACAGACCCCCCAGGACAGCCCCCCCATTAGTACAGACCCCCAGGACAACCCCCCATTAGTACAGACCCCCAGGACAACCCCCCCATTAGTACAGACCTGCCAGGACAACCCCCCATTAGTACAGACCGCCCCAGGGACAAACCTCCCTCTATCAGTACAGACACATAACACCCGTGCGGCAGCTAGAGAGGACAGTGTGAAGCCGTGCTGCCCGGGTGAAGAACAGATCGAGACAGGCAGCAGCTTAGGCGGGAGTGAGAGACAGAGGAGAGAACCTGTGTCAGGCTGCAGGCACGGGCCGCCCCCCCCCCTCCTCCCCCCAGCGAAGTCACTGCGCGGCTGGTCTCTCTCAACACAGAGACCAGCCGCTCCGATCTCTGGCGGCTGCTCTCCTCTGACAGGAGGAGGAGGGAGGGGGGACGGGCTCTAGCAGTGAAAAGCACAGCGGCCGCTCCGCGGCGGTGACCTGCGGACAGAGCTATCCAAAAGTGTCCAGAAGCACGGAGGGGAGAAGGAGGAGGGAGGGGAGCACTCTAGCGCTTCAGCGCCCCCACCTCTCTGGCGCCTGGGTGCACTGCACCCCGTGCACCCGCCTGGGACCGGCCCTGAGAGGAGAGTGTGCTTGACAATGACTGGTGAAGCCTGGAGTGGTGACATCATGCATAGGTTCCTATGTCCCATCTGATGTTGGCGCTCCCTCTTCTCTCCTGCATATACCACTGGCTCACACAGGGAATAACATGACTGGACAGCCTGAAAATAGGTGTTTACATCTTTTCTACATTCGCAATTAGGAGGGGGGCTTTTATAATATTTCAGTTAATGGGAGCTACATATGTCATATTCACACTATAATACTTGTTGCAGCACCGTGCTGGGATCAATACCCCAACGGGCACAGTGCTGCAAGAAGTATTATAGTGTGAATATGACATACTGTATGTAGCTCCCATTAACTGAAATATTGAAAAAAAAACCCTACTGGGTAGTAAGTCCTAAATCACCAGTGCTGCAAGAAACCTCAACCTCATTGTGCAAATAAAGCACAGGAAATGTCATATAACAATTCATCAAATACAATAATTCTAAGATAGCCCTACTGGGTAGTGAATCCAAATCACTAGTGCTGCAAGAACACACAATTGTGCAAATATATAAATAAACAAACTAATTTCATATAATAATCAATAAAAAGCATGCAAAAAACATGGCTACGAATGGACTTTATAGCTATGGATGAACTTTTTATTGATTATTATATAAAATGAGTTTATTTATTTATATATTTACACAATTGTGTGTTTTTGCAGCACTGGTGATTTGGATTCACTGAGAGAGAGGCAGAGAGAGACATTGGGATCAGAGAGACTGTGGAGCTGAGGGAAAGGGGGGGGGCTGAGAGAGGGAGAGGGGCCTGAGGGGAAGATGAGAGAGACTGCTAGCCCTACCTTCCATGCCAGTCTGTCTCCTTGATCCGGGGGTGCTTTGATCCTTCCAGCTATTCCCTGGCAACGTCCGCCTCCTTGCATGTCGTCTGGGTCCTCAGTCAGCCTGTTCTCCGGGCCTCATGTTAGTGCGGAGAGGAAGTTTGAGCAATCCATGCTCTGGAGGCACGGGAGATGCTGCGCCCACCGCTTCTCATCTCTTGGGGGGGCGGGGTCAGGGGGGCTAGGTCAAGGAGGAGGCGGCCATGATGGAACTATTCTCCCCAGTCCCGGGCTCTCAGGCAGCCAGCCTATCTGTCCTCGCTGATAACGGATCCCCCAGCCGCCCACCCGCACTGCAAGAACGGCCGCTGTTGCTGAGCAACGTGGATTCTCCTGCATTATAAGTTTAACAAGGGGCTTTTATCCCCATGTTAGACGGTCCACACTCATGACAGCGCCCCCCTAAATTTTGCGCCCGGGGCGGTGGCCCCCCTCGCACCCCCCACGCTACGCCACTGTTGCAGATCACCGATTATTAGATGTGGCGGCTGCATTCCTTTTCTTTAGTCTTTTCTCCTCTTCTGTTCTCACCTGGTGATCTGACCAGTAACACCCCTCCTGTATTAGAGCCCCTCCCCCCACTCTGGAGGAAGGAGCACAGGGGGCACCTATGGAAAGCAGCATTGTCAGTCTGGGGGGAGGGGAGGGTTAGACGGACTGGCAGATTTAGATACACTAACAAACTGAAGCCAAACTCCATCTCACACTTTATAATCAGTTACAGCGACTTTTTATAGTTTGGGATGAAGGTTTTCCATCAGTAAATAAAATCTGATCATTGTAAGCACCCCTGTCAGTGGTGAATGGTTTGTCTCATTATGGAGGGTTGTAAACCCACAGCTAAACCCCCACATTTTACCATCCCCCTCCTTCCCAACCAGAAGTGTAGGCGGGGCCTCAGGCTCCAATCACATCTCAGGGTTTTGTGTATTTTTTGTGCACATTTCTGAAACACGCTAAAAACACGCATTGCGTTTTGTGGTTCTATTTATTATTAATGGCGCCCCAAATGCGGCGAGCAGACACACATTTTGTCGTGTGCAAAAAATACGCAACAAACGCCGCAAAAGTGACAGCGGCAGAAACATCCATGAGCGACTTTCCCACATGAAGGGCGTCCCATTGAAATGAATGGAGTGTGGGGTGCGGGGGATGGGAATGGGGGATGGGGATGGAGTGTGGGGTGCGGGGGATGGGGATGGGAATGGGGGATGGGGATGGCTCCTAAGGGCTGGGAGAGGATTTCTACATCAGAAGGATGAGGTGTCTTATCTGTACTTTGTATATTCATCAATAATGGAGAAGAAAAGTCCATTCATTTTATAAATGTTACTCGGTGTCTCTAGCTGTGGGGGGCGCCGTCCCTGGAGGGGACATTTCTATGGAAGATGAAGGAGAAGATTTCCCTCCAATGAGCTCTGACCTGACACAAGATGGAGGACGGCTCCTCACTCTGAGATGTCACTGAGAAATCCTTCCCCCCCACACACAGAGCAGGAAGTAGAGTTCCCCCTCCTAGTGTTGTGTGGAATGTGTCCCCCCCTCTTCCCTCCTCTTATTACTGTCCAGTGTAGATTGCGGTGTATTCCCTGTCAGGGAGCCCCACACACACTCTATACACACTCCTATACAAGTCAATGGCTGGGCCTAAACTACCTCACCACAGCTGTGCGCCCTCATTTCTCCTCCCCCCACACACGCTCTATACACACTCCTATACAAGTCAATGGCTGGGCCTAAACTAACTCACCACAGCTGTGCGCCCTCATTTCTCCTCCCCCCACATCTTTCTAGTCAGGTAGTTGTGTGTATTGGTGGGCGGTGATTGGCGGCTGTGTGCGGCACCTGTGGGCTCCCTGGAGGGTGAATAGGTCACATTTATACTACAGGCCGGACACAGCCGTTGAGCGCTATGTGAATGAGCCCTTAGGGTGCATTTATACCTGAGAGCCGCGACTTTCAGGATTTTATACAGAGATTGAGATTTGATGTTTTTTATTATCCAATAGAGAAAATTATTATCTGTTGTATCTTTTGTTATTATTTGTTACTACGAGTGTCAGATTTAATATTATTATTATTATTATTATTATTATTAATATTAGTGTAAGGGGTTAGAGATAAGGTGAGGATTATTTATTTGTTAGGGTGTTAATACTACTACTACTACTACTACTACTACTACTACTACTACTATTACTCATACAGCTACTCCTATACTATTACTACTACTTCTACTACTCATACAGTTACTACTCCTAATAATACTATCTATACTACTACTACCAACTCATACTACCACTACTACCCCTGCTCATGTTACTACTACTCCTACTAATACTACCTATACTACTAGTACTACTACTCATACAGCTACTACTACTACTCATACAGCTACTCCTATACTACTACTACTACTCATACAGTTACTACTCCTACTAATACTACCTATACTACTACTACTCAAACAGCTACTACTACTACCCCTGCTCATGTTACTACTACTCCTACTAATACTACCTATACTATTAGTACTACTACCCATACAGCTACTCCTACTACTATGTATACTATTCCTACTAATACTACCTATACTACTACTACTACTAATATTACTACTACTGCTACTAATACTACCTATACTACTACTACTCATACAGGTACTACTACTTATACTACTCCTACCTATACTACTACTACCCCTACTCATATTACTACGACTTCTACTAATACTACCTATACTACTACTACCAACTCATACTACTACTACTCCTCATACAGCTACTACTACTAGCCCTGCTCATGTTACTACTACTCCTACTAATACTACCTATACTATTAGTACTACTACTCATACAGCTACTCCTACTACTATTCCTACTAATACTACCTATACTACTACTCCTACAGCTACTACTACTAATATTACTACTACTGCTCCTAATACTACCTATACTACTACTACTCATACAGCTACTACTACTTATACTACTCCTACTAATACTACCTATACTACTACTACTACCACTCATATAGCTACTACTACTAATACTACCTATACTACTACTACCCCTGCTCATATTACTACTACTCCTACTAATACTACCTATACTACTACTACCAACTCATACTACTACTCATACAGCTACTACTACTACCCCTGCTCATGTTACTACTAGTACTACCTATACTACTAGTACTACTACTCATACAGCTACTCCTACTACTACGTATACTACTACTATTCCTACTAATACTACCTATACTACTACTACTCCTACATCTACTACTACTAATATTACTACTACTGCTACTAATACTACCACTACTCATACAGCTACTACTACTTATACTACTACTAATACTACCTATACTACTACTACCCCTGCTCATATTACTACTACTCCTACTTAAACTACCTATACTACTAGTACCACTCATAATACTACTACTACTACTCATACAGCTACTACTACCCTTGCTCATATTACTACTACTACTCCTACTAATACTACCTATACTACTACTCATACAGCTACTCCTACTACTACTAGTACTACTACTACTTATAATACTACTCCTACTAATACTACCTATACTACTACTACCCCTGCTCATATTACTACTACTCCTACTAATACTACCTATACTACTACTAACACTCCTACTACTACTACTCATACATCTACTACTACTACTACTACCCTTGCTCATATTACTACTACTCCTACTAATACTACCTACACTACTACTACCAACTCATACTACTACTACTACTCATACATCTGCTACTACTACTACCCCTGCTCATGTTACTACTACTCCTACTAATACTACCTATACTACTAGTACTACTACTCTCTCTTCTCCAAATACCAACCTAATCGTCCTCTTCATTCCTCCCAAGACCTCCTGCTCTCTAGCTCCCTCATCCCCTCCTCCCATATCCGCCTCCAGGACTTCTCCCGAGCCTCGCCCACCCTCTGGAATTCCCTACCCCAATCTGTCAGACTGTCCCCAAATTTATCCACTTTTAGGCGATCCCTGAAAACTTTCCTCTTCAGAGAAGCCTATCCTGCCTCCATCTAACTGCACTATTTTCTCAATTAGCTCCTCCCCCACAATGATTACCCTTTTGTATCACTTGACCCTCCCTCCTAGATTGTAAGCTCTAATGATCAGGGCTCTCTGATTCCTCCTGTATTGTATTGTATTGTAATTGTAATTGTAATTGTACTGTCGGCCCTCATGTTGTAAAGCGCTGTGTAAACAGTCGGCACCATATGAATCATGTATAATAATAATAATTTACATTTTATTTAAAAAAACAGCATTCAAAAGGACTCAACGTAGAAAAAATACATCCATAAATATTACATGTTTACATAACACATTTTCTTAACAGGATATAAATTAGAGATGTACCAATATATCAGCCGGTGAAAATTATCAGCCAAAAATAGGATTATCTGTGTTTTGCTGATAAAAAAAAAGTGCCAGTAATGGTGTGATGTGTCCCATTGACTTCAATGCAAAATTGTGTCCTATTGTCTTCAATGCAAAATTGTGTCCCATTGTCTTCAATGCAAAATTGTGTCCCATTGACTTCAATGCAAAATTGTGTCCTATTGACTTCAATGCAAAATTGTGTCCCATTGTCTTCAATGCAAAATCGTGTCCCATTGTCTTCAATACATAAGATGGCAGCCACTTTCATTCAATTTAATTAAAAAAAAACTGTCTGTTTCTGTTTGAATTTTGGGCCAAGTACATCCTGAATTTTCAGTTTCGGCACCAGAATTTTCTTCTCAGTCCACCACTAATATAAATCCTTCACATAGTCACATGTCTCTTCCCAGGATATCCATCGATGGATTTAGGGAAGGGACACTCCATAGAGAAGAAGTGCTGGAGATGCTGAATATAAAATCGATCGTATCTCTGGGAACATGGAGATGATTATCTATCCAGCATCAGCCATCAGTCATGTAAAACTAGTGCTGGGCTCTCTTATTACACATCCCAGCATGCATTGCAAACCCCCCGACATTCATCATCACCCACTTCACTGGTATTACCATCCCCCAATCATCACCATCATTCATCTTCTCTGTATGATCTTCCTTTCATGTCCTTCCCACAGCTACTGACCAATTAGAATCCAGAATAGCTGAGGCCACGCCTGAGAAAATCCATGAAAGCTACAGCAGAAATCCTAATTATTACACACAGTACACACTGATCATTGTATCCACCAATCAGATCACTTCATCTCCTCCATAGGACTCCTCCCATTCCAGGGAGATGAGAAATGTGTTTATATTACAAAGTATCACCAGTCAGGATCTGAGGAGGAAAAGTTCACATTAGGGTTAAGGGTTAGGAGTAAGAGTTAGGTGTTGGGGTTTGGGTTAGAGGGTTAATATTTTATTTTTGAAATAATGCATTCAAATTTAACTAAACCCATTCAATTTTAGGCGACTAAAATACGACTAAAACAATTCAAATGACTAAAACTAAAAATGACATTTTAGTCAAAAGACTATAACTAAAATTAAATGGAAATTTGATGTAAGAAATGAACACTGGTGACCAAAATGCGGTACAGTATAATATAGTTTTTCCATTTGAAATATTTTCATAAACCTATACTGCATTTTGGCCACTAGATGGAGCTGACAACACAGGCATTGATATTTTCCTAAAATTACAGTGACTTTTTTCAGCTCGTACAAATGTTTTGGACATACATTCTGCAATTATTGAAACTTATATATTTTTTTTCAGTGAGGAATAATTTCATGGAAGACGGACCCCTATACCCCTGCAGGACTGCCTCTTTAAGAAATTGGATAGTATTATCACCTCCTTTATTTGGAATAGCAAGACTGCTAGAGTAGCGAGAACAACCCTACAACTACCCATTACGCTAGGTGGCCTGGCACTACCCTCTTTTATAACATATTATTGGGCGGCGGTTCTGGTCACTGTTAAAGGTTGGCTCTCTGAGGAGCCAGCCAACCCTGCATCTACCCTAGAGGTGGCACTACTTGGTTCATATTCTGAATTGAGGAACCTGATACATAGGGGTCCTAGGTCCAACCCTTGGGTGACCCCCCTATGGATAAACCTATTCTAGTGTGGGATACTGTTGCTAGGAAACTTGGCAAACCCCATGCCTGTTCCCCACATACTCCACTCTGGGGAAACCCCCGTCTGCCCCACTTCGTTCCATCCCGGATCTGATTATTTGGGCCAGATATGGGATCATGACTTTGCAGGACATAGTGTCCCAGGGGCAGTTGATTACTTTTGATGTTCTTAAATGGGATCGGGGACTTCCGAATTAGATGTTCTTCCGATATATCCAACTGCGCCATGCTTTTCACTCCCAATTCCCCTCCCCGGTGAGTTTGGAGATGTCTGAGGTGGAGGATACACTCCGATCCCCAGATGGTGTGAGAACACTGTCTATCTTGTACAACAAGCTTGCTGTTCTCGACACATCCAAGGTATTTCAATTATTCTTGGTCTGGCAACGAGATGTTCCAGAGCTAACGGACAATGACTGGGCGGAGGGAATTTAGCAATATCTACCCCTGACGATCTCATCACAAGATAGATTTATCCAGCTGAAATTCTTACACCGCGCCTATTTTATATTTAAATAATCTTTATTTTTTTCTGCACAATATACAAAAGTTACCAAATACGGTAATTTTTACATGGACCGTGTACATTATAATGCATATATCACATACCGCAGGTAATTACTCGCCTCTTTTTTTTCCCCTTTTCTAACCCTCCCACTCCACCTCTGATGGACCTACCTAGTTACCCTCCCCCCTGTCTTATATTCCTTGCTAGGGATGAGCCAAACACCCCCCTGTTCGGTTCGCACCAGAACATGCGAACAGGAAAAAAGTTCGCTCGAACACGCGAACACCGTTAAAGTCTATGGGACACGAACATGAATAATCAAAAGTGCTAATTTTAAAGGCTTATATGCAAGTTATTGTCATAAAAAGTGTTTGGGGACCCGGGTCCTGCCCCAGGGGACATGGATCAATGCAAAAAAAGTTTTAAAAACGTCCGTTTTTTCAGGAGCAGTGATTTTAATAATGCTTAAAGTCAAACAATAAAAGTGTAATATCCCTTTAAATTTCGTACCTGGGGGGTGTCTATAGTATGCCTGTAAAGGGGCGCATGTTTCCCGTGTTTAGAACAGTCTGACAGCAAAATGACATTTCGAAGGAAAAAATCCATTTAAAACTACCCGCGGCTATTGCATTGCCGACAATACACATAGAAGTTCATTGATAAAAACGGCATGGGAATTCAACACAGGGAAACCCCGAACCAAAATTAAAAAAAAGAATGACGTGGGAGTCCCCCTAAATTCCATACCAGGCCCTTCAGGTCTGGTATGGATATTAAGGGGAACCCCGGCCAAAATTTTTTAAAAAAATGACGTGGGGTTCCCCTAAATTCCATACCAGACCCTTCAGGTCTGGTATGGATTTTAAGGGGAACCCCGCACCAAAAAAAAAAAAAAAAAGGAGTGGGGTCCCCCCAAAAATCCATACCAGACCCTTATCCGAGCACGCAACCTGGCAGGCCACAGGAAAAGAGGGGGGGACGAGAGTGCGCCCCTCCCTCCTGAACCGTGCCAGGCCACATGCCCTCAACATTGGGAGGGTGCTTTGGGGTAGCCCCCCAAAACACCTTGTCCCCATGTTGGTGAGGACAAGGGCCTCATCCCCACAACCCTGGCCGGTGGTTGTGGGGGTCTGCGGGCGGGGGGCTTATCGGAATCTGGAAGCCCCCTTTAACAAGGGGACCCCCAGATCCTGGCCCCCCCCTGTGTGAAATGGTAAGGGGGTACTTACCCCTACCATTTCACTAAAAAACTGTCAAAAATGTTAAAAATGACAAGAGACAGTTTGTGACAATTCCTTTATTTAAATGCTTTTTCTTTCTTCTATCTTCCTTCATCTTCTTCTTCTTCTGGTTCTTCTGGCTCTTCTGGTTCTTCCTCTGGCGTTCTCGTTCAGCATCTCCTCCGCGGCGTCTTCTATCTTCTTCTCCTCGGGCCGCTCTGCACCCATGGCATGGGGGGAGGCTTCCGCTCTTCTCTTCATCTTCTTCTTCATCCTCTTCTCTTCTTCCTTCTTCATTTTCTTCTCCGGGCCGCTCCGCACCCATGCTGGCATGGAGGGAGGCTCCCGCTGTGTGACGGAGTCTCCTCGTCTGACGGTTCTTAAATAATGGGGGGCGGGGCCACCCGGTGACCCCGCCCCCCTCTGACGCACGGTGACTTGACGGGACTTCCCTCTGATATCACGGGGAATGCCATAGGGAAGTCCCATCATGTCCCGTGCGTCAGGGGGGCGGGGTCACCGGGTGGCCCCGCCCCCCGTTATTTAAGAACCGCCAGACGAGGAGACGCCGTCACACAGCGGGAGCCTCCCTCCATGCCAGCATGGATGCGGAGCGGCCCGGAGAAGAAAATGAAGAAGAGAAGAAGGAAGAAGAGAAGAGGATGAAGAAGAAGATGAAGAGAAGAGCGGGAGCCTCCCCCCATGCCATGGGTGCAGAGCGGCCCAAGGAGAAAAGATAGAAGACACTGCAGAGGAGATGCTGGATGAGAACGCCGGAGGAAGAACCAGAAGAGCCAGAAGAACCAGAAGAAGATGAAGGAAGATAGAAGAAAGAAGAAGCATTTAAATAAAGGAATTGTCAAAAACTGTCTCTTGTCATTGTTAACATTTTTGACAGTTTTTTAGTGAAATGGTAGGGGTAAGTACCCCCTTACCATTTCACACTGGGGGTTCCCTTGTTAAAGGGGGCTTCCAGATTCCGATAAGCCCCCCGCCCGCAGACCCCCACAACCACCGGCCAGGGTTGTGGGGATGAGGCCCTTGTCCTCATCAACATGGGGACAAGGTGTTTTGGGGGCTACCCCCAAGCACCCTCCCAATGTTGAGGGCATGTGGCCTGGTACGGTTCAGGAGGGGGGGCCGCACTCTCGCCCCCCCTCTTTTCCTGCTGCCTGCCAGGTTGCGTGCTCGGATAAGGGTCTGGTATGGATTTTTGGGGGAACCCCACGTCGTTTTTTTTTATTTTTGGCGCGGGGTTCCCCTTAATATCCATACCAGACCTGAAGGGCCTGGTATGGAATTTAGGGGGACTCCCACGTCATTTTTTTTAAAAAATTTTGGTTCGGGGTTTCCCTGTGTTGAATTCCCATGCCGTTTTTATCAATGAACTTCTATGTGTATTGTCGGCAATGCAATAGCCGCGGGTAGTTTTATATGGAATTTTTCCTTCAAAATATCATTTTGCTGTCAGACTATTCTAAACACGGGAAACATGCGCCCCTTTACAGGCATACTATAGACACCCCCCAGCTACGAAATTTAAAGGGATATTACACTTTTATTGTTTGACTTTAAGCATTATTAAAATCACTGCTCCTGAAAAAACTGCCGTTTTTAAAACTTTTTTTTGCATTGATCCATGTCCCCTGGGGCAGGACCCAGGTCCCCAAACACTTTTTATGAAAATAACTTGCATATAAGCCTTTAAAATTAGCACTTTTGATTTCTCCCATAGACTTTTAAAGGGTGTTCTGCGGCATTCGGATTTGCCGCGAACACCCCAAATTGTTCGCTGTTCGGCGAACTTGCGAACAGCCAATGTTCGAGTCGAACATGAGTTCGACTCGAACTCGAAGCTCATCCCTATTCCTTGCTAATACACCTTCATGATTTCTAGGCACCATACATAACTCTACACCAGTGTTTCTCAACTCCAGTCCTCAAGGCGCCCCAACAGGTCATGTTTTCAGGCCTTCCATTATTTTGCACAGGTGATTTGATCAGTTTCCCTGCCTTAGGCTGGCCATACACTATACAATTTTCTTGTTCAACTTTCCTTTAGATTTACCAAAACCACATAATATGAGGTCAAACCTAAACCCTTTCAATTTGTATGCAATCAGGCAGGCTCTTGCACTACATAGTTGAAGGTAAATCTAAAGGAATTTGAATAGGAAAATTGTATAGTGTATGGCAAGCCTTAGTAATTACCACAGTCATTTAATCTGAGGGAAATCCTGAAAACATGACCTGTTGGGGCGCCTTGAGGACTGAAGTTGAGAAACACTGCTCTACACCTTCTCCTTTCTGCACACACTTTACATAGGATACCCCATTTCCTCTAGCCATGGATTCCATATTTTTTTGAACTCCTTTAGATTTTTCCTCCTTGCATATACTACTTTTTCTTTCCATACTGTATCGGTTACTGTTCTAACCCAGTCGTCCTTCGAGGGGGGTCTCTCTGCCTGCCATCTTTGTGCTATTAATTTCCTTGCCTGAAAGAGGCATCTCAACGCTGCTTTCATTTTACTGTTACCTCTCCCTAGACCCTCCCTAACTCCAAAGATACACAACTTCGGATCCATTTTCAGTTCTAATTTAAAGATCTTATTTATAGTTTCTAGAATTTCCCCCAATACCGGAATAGTTTTGGGCATTTCCATATCATATGGACCAGGTCCCCGGTATTCTGGCACCTTGGACAATTGGCATCCACCCTCCGCCCGAATTCATATAGTCTTTTTGGTGTGTAGTAGGTCCTATGCAAGAGCATTAAATGTGAGAACTTCTGAGCAGGTGAAACCGAGACCTGGTAACCTCCGACTAGTATCTTTTTCCACTGTTCATCCGATATGTTACCCAGGTCCCTTTCCCATTTACTTCTGCACTTAAGTTTTTCTGGTCTCTCCATGCTATCTCTACTTATATGTGGGTATATTTCTGCTATGGATCCCCTGGGTCCTTCAGAGCTATTTATTCTTTGAAGAGTGGGAGAATGACTCCACCTCGGACCTTGTTCCCCAAATTGAGCCTTTAAGGCATGTCTAATTTGTAGATAATTAAAGTACGAGTGGTTCGGTATATCGAATTCCTCCTTTAATGAGGAGAATGTTTTCAGGGTACTACCATTATACAGTTGGGCCGCTCTGACTATTCCCCTTTAGGGATGAGCCGAACACCCCCCGGTTCGGTTCGCACCAGAACCCGCGAACGGACCGAAAGTTCGCACGAACGTTAGAACCCCATTGACGTCTATGGGACTCGAATGTTCGAAATCAAAAGTGCTCATTTTAAAGGCTAATTTGCATGGTATTGTCCTAAAAAGGGTTTGGGGACCCGGGTCCTACCCCAGGGGACATGTATCAATGCAAAAAAAACTTTTAAAAACGGCCGTTTTTTCGGGAGCAGTGATTTTAATGATGCTTAAAGTAAAAAAAAAAAGTGAAATATTCCTTTAAATATCGTACCTGGGGGGTGTCTATAGTATGCCTGTAAAGTGACGCGTGTTTCCCATGTTTAGAACAGTCCCTGCACCAAATGTCATTTTTAAAGGAAAAAATCTCATTTAAAACTGCTTGCGGGTTTAATGTCATGTCGGGTCATGGCAATATGGATGAAAATCAGTGAGACAAACGGCATGGGTACCCCCCAGTCCATTACCAGGCCCTTTGGGTCTTGTATGGATATTAAGGGGAACCCCGCACCCAAATTAAAATAAGGAAAGGTGTGGGGCCACCAGGCCCTATATACTCTGAACAGCAGTATACAGGCGGTGCAAACAAGACAGGGACTGTAGGTTTGTTGTTAAGTAGAATCTGTTTGTAATTTTGAACATTTTTAACGTGTTTAGCTCCAGCCAAAAAATCTTTTCTAAGCTTTTTGGAAAACATAGGGAAGGGTTATCACCCCTGTGACATTTGTTTTGCTGTCTTTCCTCCTCTTCAGAAGATTTCACCTCACTTTTTTGTCCCAATGAAAAATGTTTTTTGAAAATTTGGGTTTTTTTGTGGAACAAGGATTGGAAAGCATCAGTGGAAAGGAGAAATTGTTTTCCCATATTAACTCTTACAGGAGAGAATTTTCCTTCCTAGGGGTAGATTTTATCTCACTTCCTGTTGTCTCCTTCCGTTTGCAAGTAGGAGTCGTTTGTAAGTTAGATGTTTGAAAGTAGGGTCCTGCCCTATATACTCAGCAGAAATTTGGGCCTTAGGTGTTGCTGTGGCCACAACACTGTAAGCCCTCACAGGGCCCTGCTGTGAAATATTAGATCAAGAATTGTAATTACATGCCCCTGTTGAACAGGAGCTGAAAAATTAGGCCTTAGGCACTGGTGCTGGTGCCACAACACTGCAACCCCTCACAGACACTCTAGTTGGAACGCAGGAACGAGCCCTGCTGCAAAGTATTGCTTCAAAAATTGTAATTACACGCCCCTGTTAGACAGGGGCAGAAAAATTGGGCCTTAGGCACTGGTGCTGGTGCCACAACACTGCAACCCCTCACAGACACTCTAGTTGGAACGCAGGAACGAGCCCTGCTGCAAAGTATTGCATCAAAAATTGTAATTACACGCCCCTGTTAGACAGGGGCAGAAAAATTGGGCCTTAGGCACTGGTGCTGGTGCCACAACACTGCAACCCCTCACAGACACTCTAGTTGGAACGCAGGAACGAGCCCTGCTGGAAAGTATTGCATCAAAAATTGTAATTACACGCCCCTGTTAAACAGGGGCAGAAAAATTGGGCCTTAGGCACTGGTGCTGGTGCCACAACACTGCAACCCCTCACAGACACTCTAGTTGGAACGCAGGAACGAGCCCTGCTGCAAAGTATTGCATCAAAAATTGTAATTACACGCCCCTGTTAGACAGGGGCAGAAAAATTGGGCCTTAGGCACTGGTGCTGGTGCCACAACACTGCAACCCCTCACAGACACTCTAGTTGGAACGCAGGAACGAGCCCTGCTGGAAAGTATTGCATCAAAAATTGTAATTACACGCCCCTGTTAGACAGGGGCAGAAAAATTGGGCCTTAGGCACTGGTGCTGGTGCCACAACACTGCAACCCCTCACAGACACTCTAGTTGGAATGCAGGAACGAGCCCTGCTGCAAAGTATTACATCAAAAATTGTAATTACACGCCCCTGTTAAACAGGGGCTGAAAAATTGTGCCTTAGGCACTGGTGGTGGCGCCCAGAACCAAAAATGTTCTTACAAGCTATCAGCGTGATGATTGAGGAGGAAGAGGATAATTACTCAGGGATAGTCACTCAGCATCAGCATAGGCAGTCTTTGAAGGGATCTGAGATTTCAAAAAAAATTATTCGGTTACATCAGCATCAGGTGCTTGGTAGCTGGTGGTGATCCAAGACTGGTTCATTTTTATGAAGGTCAGCCGATCGACCGAGTCGGTGGACAGACGCACCCTGTGATCGGTTACCACGCCTCCAGCAGCACTGAATGTGCGTTCCGAAAGAACGCTGGATGCAGGACAGGCCAGTAGCTCAATTGCATACTGTGCAAGCTCTGGCCAGTGATCCATCCTCAAGACCCAGTAACCCAGAGGATTTTCGGTGGGAAAGGTGTCCAAGTCTGATCTTGCCCCTAGGTATTCCTGCACCATGTAAAACAGACGCTGGCGATGGTTGCTGGAACCGATCATACCTTGGGGCTGCGGACCAAAAAATTGTCTGAACGCATCGGTCAGACGGCCACCTTCTCCACCGCTCCTTCTTTGACTGACCAAAGCCTCAGCAACACGTTGTCCAGAAACAGGAGTTTGTAACCTCCCAGTCTCTGGGAACGCGTTGCACAGACCTTTCTGCAAGGCCTCCCGAAGATGTTTCATCCTCTGCTCCCTCTGCGATGGCAAGATAAGGTCCGTAACCTTACCCTTGTAACGTGGATCAAGGAGGGTTGTCAGCCAGTATTGGTCCTTCTCCTTGATACCACGAATACGAGGATCCTTACGCAGGCTTTGCAGGATCAGGGAGGCCATGCAGCGTAGGTTTGCTGAGGCATTCAGTCCGGAGTCCTCTGGGTCACTAAGGACAACAACGTCCGCAGCCACCTCCTCCCAGCCACGTACAAGTCCATGTGTTCCTTGGGACTGATCCCTTAAAGACTGCTGCTGATGCTGAGTGCCAGGCTCCACCTCCATACTGACACAATCTTCCTCCTCCTCCTCCTCCTCCTCTTCCTCTTCCTGTGTGATCAGCGGGCACGCAGGAACACTGTCTGGATAAAGGGGGCCTTGAGAGCTAAGGAAGTCCTCCTCTTCCTGCCTCTGTTCTGCCTCAAGTGCCCTGTCCATTATTCCACGCAGCGTGTGCTCCAACAGGTGGACAAGGGGGACAGTGTCACTGATGCATGCACTGTCAGTGCTCACCATCCTCGTGGCCTCCTCGAATGGTGACAGGACAGTGCATGCATCCCTGATCATGGCCCACTGGCGTGGGGAAAAAAAACCAAGCTCCCCTGACCCTGTCCTGGTGCCATAGTCGCACAGGTACTCATTGATGGCCCTCTGCTGCGTGTGCAGCCGCTGCAGCATGGCCAACGTTGAGTTCCACCTGGTGGGCATGTCACAGATTAGGCGGTTCTTGGGCAGGTTAAACTCCTTTTGGAGGTCCGTCAGCCGAGCACTGGCATTATATGACCGGCGGAAATGCACACAGACTTTCCTGGCCTGCCTCAGGACATCCTGTAAGCCCGGGTACCTGCCCAAGAACCGCTGCACCACCAAGTTAAGGACGTGAGCCAAACAGGGCACATGGGTCATTTGTCCCTGTCGGAGGGCAGAGAGGAGGTTGGTGCCATTGTCGCAAACCACCATTCCTGCCTTAAGTTGGCGTGGCATCAACCACCTCTGAACCTGCCCCTGCAGAGCTGACAGAACCTCTGCCCCAGTGTGGCTCCTGTCCCCCAAGCACACCAGCTCAAGCACCGCATGGCATCTTTTGGCCTGCGTACTTGCGTAGCCCCTTGAATGCCTACGGAGCACCGCTGGTTCCGAGGAAGAGGCCATGGAGGAAGAAGAAGAGGAGGGGGTGGAGGAGAGAGGTGTGTCACAATCAGCATTTTGGAGGCGTGGTGGCGGAACAACCTCCAACACTACTGCACCTTGTCCTGCATCCTTCCCAGCTGCCCGCAGAGTCACCCAATGCGCCGTGAAACTTAGGTAACGTCCCTGTCCATGCCTGCTGGACCATGAGTCAGCGGTAATATGCACCTTACCGCTGACCGCCCTGTCCAGCGAGGCATGGACATTGCCTTCCACATGCCGGTAGAGAGCCGGAATCGCCTTCCGTGAGAAAAAGTGGCGTTTGGGTACCTGCCACTGAGGAACCGCACATTCCACAAACTCACGGAAGGGGGCAAAGTCTACCAACTGAAAAGGCAGCAGTTGAAGTGCTAGCAATTTTGCCAAGCTAGCATTCAACCAATCTGACGTCGGTGTACCAAAAGCAGATTGCCCACAAGTACTTGGCTGTGACACACCTAATTCTACACCTTCATTCCTCTCAGTGCAGGTCTCAGAGAGGACTGAAGGTCTAGTGGGGTTGGAAATCTCAGCTGATGAGGAGCAAGGAGAGATCCTCTTTGTTCTTTGGTGTGGGTCTTTTAGATACGCTTGCCAACGAACTGCATGGCAGGTCAACATATGTCTGGTCAAGCATGTGGTACCCAAGCGGGAGATGTTTTGGCCATGCGAGATACGCTTGAGACATATGTTGCAAATAGCAGCGGTGCGATCTGATGCACTCGTCTCAAAAAAGGCCCACACCAAAGAACTTTTTGAATAACGCGCAGAGACTGCAGCACCCTGCACATGTGGAGCTTTGGGGTGTGATGCAGTCAATGTGCTGCCCTTAGGCTGGCCCCTGGAGGGCATCCTGCCTCGTTGGTGATGTGCCGCCTCCTCCTCCTCCTCCTCCTCCTCCTCTCTCCTATCAGGCACCCACGTTGAGTCAGTGACCTCATCATCCCCTCCCTCCTCATCACTGGAGCAAACCTGGCAGTATGCTGCAGCAGGGGGAGCATGACTGCCAGATTGCTGTCCTTCTTGGGCACCCCCTCTGTCCGTGCTCATGTTACTGCCTTCATCGAGCTCAGTATCATCATCAGAGCCTTCCAAACGCTGGGCATCCTCCTGGAGCATGTACCCAACACTGTGGTCAAACAGTTCGAGGGAATCCTCATGAGGACATGGTGGAGCTAGGGAAGGAGTCACTGATGACATTGAGCTGAGGGAAGAGGCCGCTGCTTTGCCAGACAAAGCACCCTGGGCATGGGTGAGAGAGGATGAGGAGGATGAGGACGGCTTGGTCATCCACTCGACCAAGTCTTCCGCGTGTAGCGGCTCAACACGGCCAGCTGCCGAAAAAAAGGCCAAGCGTGTCCCATGGCCACGTGCTGATGAGGATGCACCGTCTCCACGACCAGCACTAGACACAGAGCCTGCTTGCCCTCTCTTATTGGCTTGTGACTGTCTGCCTCTCCTTCTTGGCATTCCAGACATACTAATGGCCTGTAGCTGCACTAAGCTGGGATAGAACACCTGTAATTTTCTTCAGGTAGCTTTATATACTGTAACCAGACAAGCCTGCCTGTCAGTAGGAAGATAACAGGAACGGATCTAGCTGAACACTGTGAGCAGGACGCACTGTACTAAATGTAAATAGTCTAGCTGCCTGACCGTGGTACTAATAGGATCAAATAGAACACCTGTAATTTTCTTCAGGTAGCTTTATATACTGTAACCAGACAAGCCTGCCTGTCAGTAGGACGATAACAGGAACGGATCTAGCTGAACACTGTGAGCAGGACGCACTGTACTAAATGTAAATAGTCTAGCTGCCTGACCGTGGTACTAATAGGATCAAATAGAACACCTGTAATTTTCTTCAGGTAGCTTTATATACTGTAACCAGACAAGCCTGCCTGTCAGTAGGAAGATAACAGGAACGGATCTAGCTGAACACTGTGAGCAGGACGCACTGCACTAAATGTAAATAGTCTAGCTGCCTGACCGTGGTACTAATAGGATCAAATAGAACACCTGTAATTTTCTTCAGGTAGCTTTATATACTGTAACCAGACAAGCCTGCCTGTCAGTAGGAAGATAACAGGAACGGATCTAGCTGAACACTGTGAGCAGGACGCACTGCACTAAATGTAAATAGTCTAGCTGCCTGACCGTGGTACTAATAGGATCAAATAGAACACCTGTAATTTTCTTCAGGTAGCTTTATATACTGTAACCAGACAAGCCTGCCTGTCAGTAGGAAGATAACAGGAACGGATCTAGCTGAACACTGTGAGCAGGACGCACTGCACTAAATGTAAATAGTCTAGAAGATAACAGGAACGGATCTAGCTGAACACTGTGAGCAGGACGCACTGCACTAAATGTAAATAGTCTAGAAGATAACAGGAACGGATCTAGCTGAACACTGTGAGCAGGACGCACTGCACTAAATGTAAATAGCAGGAACGGATCTAGCTGAACACTGTGAGCAGGACGCACTGCACTAAATGTAAATAGCAGGAACGGATCTAGCTGAACACTGTGAGTAGGACGCACTGCACTAAATGTAAATAGCAGGAACGGATCTAGCTGAACACTGTGAGCAGGACGCACTGCACTAAATGTAAATAGTCTAGAAGATAACAGGAACGGATCTAGCTGAACACTGTGAGCAGGACGCCCTGCACTAAATGTAAATAGCAGGAACGGATCTAGCTGAACACTGTGAGCTGGACGCACTGCACTAAATGTAAATAGCAGGAACGGATCTAGCTGAACACTGTGAGCAGGACGCACTGCACTAAATGTAAATAGCAGGAACGGATCTAGCTGAACACTGTGAGCAGGACGCACTGCACTAAATGTAAATAGCAGGAACGGATCTAGCTGAACACTGTGAGCAGGACACACTGCACTAAATGTAAATAGTCTAGAAGATAACAGGAACGGATCTAGCTGAACACTGTGAGCAGGACGCACTGCACTAAATGTAAATAGCAGGAACGGATCTAGCTGAACACTGTGAGCTGGACGCACTGCACTAAATGTAAATAGCAGGAACGGATCTAGCTGAACACTGTGAGCAGGACGCACTGCACTAAATGTAAATAACAGGAACGGATCTAGCTGAACATTGTGAGCAGGACGCACTGCACTAAATGTAAATAGTCTAGAAGATAACAGGAACGGATCTAGATGAACACTGTGAGCAGGACGCACTGCACTAAATGTAAATAGCAGGAACGGATCTAGCTGAACACTGTGAGCTGGACGCACTGCACTAAATGTAAATAGCAGGAACGGATCTAGCTGAACACTGTGAGCAGGACGCACTGCACTAAATGTAAATTGCAGGAACGGATGTAGCTGAACACTGTGAGCAGGACGCACTGCACTAAATGTAAATAGCAGGAATGGATCTAGCTGAACACTGTGAGCAGGACGCACTGCACTAAATGTAAATAACAGGAACGGATTTAGCTGAACACTGTGAGCAGGACGCACTGCACTAAATGTAAATAGTCTAGAAGATAACAGGAACGGATCTAGCTGAACACTGTGAGCAGGACGCACTGCACTGAATGTAAATAGCAGGAACGGATCTAGCTGAACACTGTGAGCAGGACGCACTGCACTAAATGTAAATAGTCTAGATAGAAGATAACAGGAACGGATCTAGCTAAACTGAATACAGTGTATATATATATATGCAACACCTGGGATGCATATATATACACAATACACTGTAAGTGCAGCTAACTGACTGACTGTTCTGCCTAATCTATCTAACTCAAATCAAATGACACTGTCTCTCTCTCTCTCTATCTCTCAGCACACCGGAACACACACTACACAGGGCCGCCGTGCAGGCGGCCTTATATAGTGTGGGGTGTGTACTAAATCCCCTGAGCCATAATTGGCCAAAGCCACCCTGGCTTTGGCCAATTACAGCTCTCTCTACTGACGGCGCTGTGATTGGCCAAGCATGCGGGTCATAGTGCATGCTTGGCCAATCATCAGCCAGCAATGCACTGCGATGCCGCAGTGAATTATGGGCCGTGACGCGCCACACGAATTTGGCGCGAACGGCCCATATCATTCGCAATTCGACGGACGGTCGAACAGCCGATGTTCGAGTCGAACATGGGTTCGACTCGAACACGAAGCTCATCCCTATTCCCCTTGTTTCCCAAGCCTTTATTTTCCCCATTGGTATTAATTCTCGTAGATTCTTATTATCCCATAGAGGGGCAAACTTAGCCATACCTGCCATTCCTTTCAAGGTTTTAATAGATTTCCACACTTTTGTTATTAATTTAACTGACAGGGATCTGAAGGCAAAAGAATTCGCCTCCAGGACCTCCGGTAATGATTCATGTGGCGTTCCCGCAGTCAATATTCCCCCATTACTATCCCCTGATCCTATATGCTGTAAGTGGGCAGCTAGAAAGTAACATCGGGGGTGTGGGACCGCCATACCCCCTTCTCGAGTTGATAATTGTAAGGTTTGTAAGCCTATCCTAGACTGTCTCCTTTCCATATAAGCTCTCTAAACAATGTATCAATGTTTTTAAACCATTTCCTGTGGATCCAAATTGGTGTATTATGCATTAAATACAATAACTGGGGCAACCACAGCATTTTGATCAGATTACATCGACCAGCAACTGACAATGGGAGCCCTCTCCATATATCAATCTGGTTTTTAAATTTAGACAACAAGGGAACCAAGTTATCATTTATATAATTACCCGGATCCCTTGTTATATAGATACCTAGTATTTTGTTGTCTCTACTGTTTCCATTTGGATTTTATCCAAGGAGATGCCGTTCCTGATTGGATCTATTGGTAATAACGCTGATTTCTCCTAGTTTATAGTGAGACCAGATAGCCTTCCAAAGCTCGTGAAGATATCTATCACCTGTCTAAGTGAGTGCTCCGTGTCCCCCAGAAATATGAGGACATCGTCCGCGTATAACGCGATCCTCTCTTCTCTATCCCTTCTCCGGAACCCTTCCATAATGTGATTTTGCCTCACTGAAGCGGCCACCGGTTCCATTGCCAGGGCAAAAATCAGAGGTGACAGAGGGCACCCCTGTCTTGTGCCTCTTTCAAGTCGGAACCTATCAGAGAGAGAATTATTGACTTTAACTTTAGCACTGGGGTCATTGTATAGAATTTTAACCCATTTTCTAAAGGAAGGGCCGAAACCAAACTCCTTCAGGACACGCCACATAAAACCCCATTCAAGGCTGTCGAACGCGTTTACCACGTCTAACATCATTACCGCCCTTGAGCCTGTGTTTTCTATTGGAATTTGCAGGTTTAGGAAAAACCTCCTAATATTCCTACTAGTAGATCTGAGGTATAAACCCTGTTTGATCTGGATGGACTAATTTATGAATTATTTTTTTAAGTTTAGTAGCAAGGATCTTGGCTAGGATCTTAGCGTCTGCACAAAGCAAGGAGATAGGTCTATAAGACCCAGGTTCTAGGGGGTCTTTCCCTTCCTTGTATAACATAATAATCGTTGCCTCGGACATTGAATTGGGTAACTTCCCCTCTTTCTTTGCCCAGTCAAATACATTAAGGAGCTCCGGGAGTTAAAAAGGGCCCAAAAAACATCCCTGGGAATTACAGACCAGCCTAACATCAATAGTATGTAAACTCTTGGAGGGGATGATAAGGGACTATATACAAGATTTTAGTAATAAGAACGGTATCATTAGCAGTAATCAGCATGGATTCATGAAGAATCGTTCTTGCCAAACCAATCTATCAACCTTCTATGAGGAGGTGAGTTGCCATCTAGATAAAGGAAGGCCTGTAGACGTGGTGTATCTGGATTTTGCAAAAGCATTTGACACAGTTCCCCATAAACGTTTACTGAACAAAATAAGGTCCGTTGGCATGGACCATAGGGTGAGTACATGTATTGAAAACTGGCTACAAGGGCGTGTTCAGAGGGTGGTGATAAAGTACTCAGAATGGTCAGGGGTGGGTAGTGGGGTTCCCCAGGGTTCTGTGCTGGGACCAATCCTATTTAATTTGTTTATAAACGACCTGGAGGATGGGATAAACAGTTCAATCTCTGTATTTGCAGACGATACTAAGCTAAGCAGGGCAATAACTTCTCCGCAGGATGTGGAAACCTTGCAAAAAGACCTGAACAAATGAATGGGGTGGGCGACTACATGGCAAATGAGGTTCAATGTAGAAAAATGTAAAATAATGCATTTGGGTGGCAAAAATATGAATGCAATCTATACACTGGGGGGAGAACCTCTGGGGGAATCTAGGATGGAAAAGGACCTGGGGGTCCTAGTAGATGATAGGCTCAGCAATGGCATGCAATGCCAAGCTGCTGCTAATAAAGCAAACAGAATATTGGCATGCATTAAAAGGGGGATCAACTCCAGAGATAAAACGATAATTCTCCCGCTCTACAAGACTCTGGTCCGGCCGCACCTGGAGTATGCTGTCCAGTTCTGGGCACCAGTCCTCAGGAAGGATGTACTGGAAATGGAGCAAGTACAAAGGCAACAAAGCTAATAAAGGGTCTGGAGGATCTTAGTTATGAGGAAAGGTTGCAAGCGCTGAACTTATTCTCTCTGGAGAAGAGACGCTTGAGAGGGGATATGATTTCAATTCACAGATACTGTACTGGTGACCCCACAATAGGGATAAAACTTTTTCGCAGAAGAGAGTTTAATAAGACTCGTGGCCACTCATTACAATTAGAAGAAAAGAGGTTTAACCTTAAACTACGTAGAGGATTCTTTACTGTAAGAGCGGCAAGGATGTGGAATTCCCTTCCACAGGTGGTGGTCTCAGCGGGGAGCATTGATAGCTTCAAGAAACTATTAGATAATTATCTGAATGACCGCAACATACAGGGATATGTAATGTAATACTGACACATAATCACACACATAGGTTGGACTTGATGGACGTGTGTCTTTTTTCAACCTCACCTACTATGTAACTATGAGTAGTACTTCCCCGTATTTTTTGTACGTCTCTGTGGGGAGGCCATCAGGGCCAGGCGATTTCTGGTTTGCCATTTCCCTTACTGCTGTTCTAATTTCTTCTAATGTTAGCGGGCCCTCCAGTGTCTCCCTGTCGGTATCTGTAAGGGAGGGCAGCACAATGTTCCCAAAGAAGCTGTCAATTTCCTCATCTCCCACCATCCCCCGAGATTTATACAATTCTTCATAGTATTTCTTAAAAGTGTCGCCAATCTCGTCTGCCAAAGACGAGACTTACCAAACTTAGTTCTAATAGTGGGGACCGTGGAGGGGGAGGAACTAGACCTAATTATATGGGCCAGCATCTTCCCAACCTTTTCCCCCTCCCCATACGCTATTTGTTTTTGGAACAGTCTCTTGTTTTCAGACTTCCTACCCATTACATCCTTGTATATTTGTTGCTTATTCTCCCATATACTCTGTTTAACAGAGCATGGGTCTTTCACATACTCCTGTTCTGCGACAAATAGCTCCTTTCTGATCTTCTCTTCCCAGTTCAGCCATGTTTTTTTAAATCTTGCGACCTGCTGGATAAGTAAACCCCTCAGGTATGCCTTTAACGTGTCCCACATCACCCCTTTTGTTGTTGTATCCTTATTGAGCACTATAAATTTGTTCAACTTAACTGCGATCTCATTCTGATCCTCTCATTCTGACCCATGCCGCGGATATCGGAGCACTGATAGGGGAGTGAGTAAAAGCATATTTAGCTCGGCAGAACGGAGGTATTTTCTTCAATAAATTCCTTTTCTTCTCTCCTGTATAAATACTGTGGTCGGTGGGTGATCTACCAAGTGGATGTGGATTGTGGAGGACTGTAAGCCGAGTTGTGAGCCTTGGAAGAGGCTTTTACACAGCTTGAGTGAAAACATTGCTTTTGGCACATCAGAACAGCAATAATCTGTTTCTTGACCTCATTGCTGCAATAGCTAAAGTATTAAGAACAACAGGCGTTGATGAGTGGGGTTGCTTATCTGTGCTTTGTGTGATAATTAAAGTATTTGTTCACCCCAGCACAGTTAAATAACTTTTATAGTAGATTGGGTACCATGTCGACAAGGAGGAAAGCAGATGAACACACTAGCCAGGAGAGTGTGGGAATTCAATCTTTACGCTCGGCCAAAGAGAAGGATAAAGGGGCCCAGCCAACTGTGGCAGGTGCAATGGCGGCGGCTGTGGCAGCAACCGCCAAACTGGAGAGAATGGTCCACATAGCGGAACACACTCCAAATAAAGGAGAGCAGCATGCGCAAACAAAATCATCAACAGATAGAAAGAGCCAGGGGCTCCCGAGTTTGCCCACAAGTGCCTCTGGTATAAAGAACCCCACTAGTAAAGGGCCAGGAGGGACTGGAAAAGAAATAGAGGCCACCCCCACCTTAACACCATTAGTGGAAGGAGAACCTTCCCTGAAAGACATTCTCTTGGCAATTAACACTCCCTGGGTGAATTAGGAGATCAAATGAAGGACATTAAAGAGGAGCTAGTCCTCGAAGGGGCATTGGTCATGACGTAGGACGTCTGACGGGAGGGGAGGAGAAGGAGGTGTGCTGGCCGGCCGGCGTCAGCAGCCGCGTGTCTAAGCAAACAAGCGGCTTGACAGATGGGAGGAAGGGATAGAGCACGGAGCGCCGCTTGCAGAGCTACGGGATCTCTGGCCCAAACGAGCAGCCGGGACCTTTTGAGCGCAGCACGCAGCTCCCGGAAAGGAACGGAGGCATAACCCCTGTCTGCCTGGCCCGCGCTCCCCCCGGTCCCCCGTCCTCGCCCCCCCCTCCCCCGCTCTTCTACCCTGGTAGCTGTCGGAGTGTGTCGTCTCGGTGTCCCGGTATTCACTGCTGGCTGATACGCAGATGGAATAGCGAAATAGCTTGTACTCACCCCCTCATTGGCAATCGGTCAGAAGAATCCCCTGTCAGTCCAGGGGAGGCGGAAAGGAGTGACCCCTAGAGCCCAGCCTGTGTAGGTAAGAGTGGAACAGCAGTCCCGCTGTAAAAGGGATGAAGATCGCCTGAAGGTATGGAAAATCAAATAAGGTCTTAAGAAAGTATCCCCTTCTAAACTGTGATATACAAATATCCTGGACGATACAACTGTTTTCACATATATTGCATGGTTTCCCTATATTCGCAACCACAAAGGGTGAAAATTACTGAGATATATAAGTGTGGCCAGTCTTGGAGTATTCCCTAGTGGGTCAGAGTCATTTTAGATAACCTATACGATTATCTGCTATTATCTGCTATTCGCCTCTCTATCTTTCTTATACCATTTTTTTTTGAAATACCGCAGTACAGTATAGGTTTAACAACGTAATACGGAAAATAAATAATAAGTAAAGCGGTGTCCAAAATGGGGATGGGGGGTGTACGTAAGACCCCAAAAGATAACATCACAAGCGGTACCGCCTCTGGAAGTACAATTAAGCAATACATGAACCGCGGAGGCAGCCCGGGAAATCCCCGCCCCGAGACCCAAAAGTTAACAATGACAGATAAAAAAATGGGGGGGACTGGCAAAGTTGTACAGACCCCTGACCACTCAAGACAGGATTCCTCAGTTGAAAGTATCCTAGAAATTACTCGAATGGAGGAATGTAGACAAGATACGCAACTCCCCTCAAAAAACGAGATAATAGAAATGTTTAAATCGCTTGAATTGGCAATTAAAACAGAAATAAATGTTTTAAGGATGGACCTGGGGGGTATCCTAGCTAGAGTGGAGAAAACGGAGGACATAATAGATAAACAAGAACAGGACCTCTCCGACATAAAAGAGCAACTTAAAATTATACATCAAAATCAAATAAAAATTTGCTACAGATTAGAAGACCAAGAAAACATAAATCGCAGACAAAATCTGAGAATCAGAGGGGTCCCAGAGAGGAAGGATGAAGATTTAAAAAAGATTATGGCAGACATCTTTGGCCCTATCTTGGAACTAGGGGGAGGAGAATTCCCCAAAATTGAGCGGATCCATCGGATAGGTAGGCGGGACACCAGTCGAACGGAAAGAAGCCGGGACATTATAGTGAAATTCAGGTATTTTGCAGATAAGGACAATCTATGGGTAAAACTTCGAGGAAGGACACCCCTTCTATACGAGGATGCCAGGGTACTAGTCTTCTCTGATCTAGCTAGAGATACCCTGACCAGAAGACGCCATTTGAAGCCCCTCTTAGATCTACTGAAGGAACAGAATATTAAATACACATGGGGGTTCCCGGCCTGTCTGATAGGAAGTAGAGAAGGAAGAACAGCAAAACTTAGATTCCCAGGAGACCTGGAAAAATTCTGTGGAAAACTGGACATTCAGGTCCCCTTACTACCGGACTGGGCCAATGAAAAGTGGGTAGATTTGGGAATAGGATTCATATAAGTGTCTAGGGGTTGGGGGTGGGGGTGGGGGGGACGGGGTGGGAGGAAATATGGTAAAGTCAGCAGAATCTGATGGGAGTGAGATCGCTTCCCGGGTACAGAGCCGGCGATGGCTTGCTGAGCAGCACACCAAGAGCTCCACCCTCAGAGGTGGTGACCAAGAGAGGATCTCATATCTGGGAATTCCTCAGTGGTCTATGGGTCCAATAAGGACCACGTGGGGGGAGGGGGGGGGGCGGGAGGGAGTGTGAGGGAGGGGGGTTTGTTAATGGGGGTAGCAATTTTTTTAAGGGGAACTCTCTCCAAGGTCAAAGGAAAGAAGTGGTATTTGCTAGTACTGAATGATAACTAGGCCCACTTTAAAATTCATTACGTACAATGTCAGAGGTCTAAACATGAAAAAAAAACGTAGAAATATTTTTAATGAGCTCAAAATAATGGGCCCTGATGTAGTTTTCCTCCAAGAGACGCACATCTCACAACAATCTAAGTTAAGGCTCTTCTCCAGTGACTTTCCGCTATGGTATCATGGAGACACCATCTCGAGTAGAACTCGAGGGGTTGCTATAGGATTCGCAAAAACAACAAGATTTGTACTAGATGATAGAATGGTGGACCCGGAGGGTAGATTTCTCATTCTCCGAGGTAGATTAAACGAAAGGGAGTATACCCTAGCCAACATCTACGCACCAAACCAAAACCCAATGAAATATCTCATCCAAATTCTAGAGAAAATAACAGAATTTAGGAAAGGACAACTAATTTTGATGGGAGACCTCAACTTCTGTATAGACCCAAAAATAGATAGTACGGCCCGTGCACAGGAAACGAATAACGGTCAATTAAAACTGGTGAAACAAAAATTATCTTTACACCAGTTGGTGGATATATGGAGGGTGATTCACCCTAGTAGGCGTGACTATACATATTACTCTCCTGTTCATGGCTCGTACTCCCGTATAGATGTAGGGCTTATAGATCACAGGGAAATAGATGAGGTGGTAGATGTCAAGATAGGTAATATAACCTTTTCGGATCATGCCCCTATGGTCCTGGAAATGACAATAGGGGGGGAGGCAAGATCCAGGGGTCAATGGTGTATTAACGAGGAGTTGATAAGGGAGGAGGAAGGTTATGTATTAGTCAGAAAGGAACTGGAAAAATATTTTGCAATAAATGATAATGGAGAAGTCTCAGGGTCCACACTTTGGGAGGCTCACAAATCATATATTAGAGGGGTCTTAATTAAGATGGGAGCCCGGAGAAAAAGGGAAAAATATGAGGACATCCAGAATTTAATAGGGGAGGTAGATAAGCTAGAGCAGGAACATAAAACACAAACAGGTTCGCCATCCCGCAAGGCGTATAGACAGTTGATAATCAAAAGGACAGAGCTAAAAAAGGCACTGGAGTCAGAATCAAAAACAACATATGGGAGGACGATAAGAGACCAATATTGCTGGGGAAACAAACCTAGCAAGGTACTTGCTAAAATAGTAAAAAAAAAGAAAGCCAGAAACTTCATTGAGAAGATTCAGACTAAAAACGGCCTTATGGAACACTCATCTAGAAAGATTGCTGAAACCTTCAGGGAATATTACCAAGACTTGTATTCAGTTAAAGCGTATGATCCCATATCTAAGAACAGGAGCGAGGTCAACAACAATTATTTGAAGAATGCCAGACTACCTATGATACCAGAACTAGCGAGGGCCCTTTTAGAGGATCCAATTACGGAGGAGGAAATTGGGAAAGCTTTAATAGGTGGGGCCCAGGGGAAAAGTCCGGGCCCGGACGGGTTCACACTGTTCTATTATAAAAAATTCAAAGAAATATTAATCCCTAGGCTTTGCAATTACATGAATGGATTAGGGGACAGCTACGAGATGAGCAGAGAAGCTCTCCAGGCTTCTATCACAATTATCCCGAAGGAAGGAAAGGAGAAAACACTCTGCTCTAGCTATAGGCCAATCTCTCTGCTCAACACCGATACAAAACTATACGCGAAGGTCTTGGCAGAGAGATTAAAGAAACATATGAACCTCTTGGTCAACCCGGACCAGGTGGGGTTTGTCCCCAAAAGAGAAGGGAGGGACAACGGAGTTAAGACGCTCCTCTTGTTACAAGAGCTGAAGGAGGATGGACCCCCAGGGCTACTGCTGTCGATGGATGCCGAAAAGGCCTTCGACAGGGTAGACTGGGGGTTCATGTTTCAGACTCTAGAGACTCTAGGACCTAAAATGATTCAGCGGATAAGGACACTGTACCATCACCCCATGGCCTCAATAAAAGTTAACGGTCTAATGTCCCAGCCTTTTGAGATGCGGAACGGCACGAGGCAGGGTTGCCCTCTGTCGCCGTTGCTCTTTGTCCTATCCCTGGAACCACTCCTAGCAACGATACGTAGAGACCCTGAGATAAAAGGTATCAAGGTGGGGGAAGATGAGCACAAAATCGCAGCATATGCGGATGATGTGTTATTATATATAACTGACCCAGCAGCCTCCTTAAAGAAATTGAATGTAGTTCTGAGGAAATATGGAGACTTATCCAACTTCCAAATAAATTCAGTTAAATCTGAAATATTAAATATCAACTTGAAAAAGGCAGAAGTAGAAAATGTGAAGAAGGTGTCTGGTTTCGGGTGGACTAAGCAGCTTAAGTATCTGGGAATTCAATTAACAAACTCTATAGATAAGATTTACCACACAAACTACATCCCCCTATTGGACGACATCAGAACGGATTGTAAGAGACTAGCCAGCAAACCACTCTCATGGATAGGCCGAATAAATGTCTTGAAAATGACTATCATCCCTAGGATAACTTACCACTTCCAGATGATCCCGGTCCCTCTGCCCCAGTTTTATTTAAAGAAATTGAATAAGATAATGATGAATTTTGTTTGGAAAAATAAAAGAGCAAGAGTCCCCTTCCAAATATTAAAACAAAGTAAAGAAAACGGGGGACTGGCGGTACCAGACATACGAAATTACTACAAGGCCATAGTTTTATCAAGATTAATAGAATGGGTTAAAAAAAGTAATGAAAAATGGTGGGTGAAAATAGAGAATACACTTAGTAAAGTGCACTTAGGAAATATAATTTGGAATCCCCCACACAGTAGAACTCTAGTTAAAAATTTTCACGCAATTACACAGATGGTATTTAAAGTATGGGATGGGGTTTATAAAAAAGTGATTGGGAAATACAATTCCCCACTATTATCACTTAAAGATAATGAATATTTTGCACCAGGCACTGGAAAAGTAGGAGGGAAAGAATCATTCTGGGAGATATCACAGGTGAGAGATATAATTAAAGATGGGAAAATAATTACACTCCAACAGCTTAGACAAGATAGGGAATCACGGGTGATAGATGAATGGCGGTATCTACAACTGAAACATTTTGTGAGCAAACTGCCCCAACCTATTAGATCTGGGGAGGATTTGACAGAAATGGAAAAGTTATGCGATTCAGAAAATTCGAGAAACACAATTTCCAAATTATATAAAATTCTAATGGGGTCAGAAAAGGTGGAGATACCGCCATACATAGAGAAATAGGAGAGGGATTTGGGCACTAAGAAAGACAAAAACACAATAAGTAAAATATTAAATAGGATTTTTAATTTAACACTGGATACACGGTCCGCAGAAATGAATTACAAATGTTTAAGCAGAAGTTATTTAACCCCCGAGATCTTAAGTAAATATCAGACCGGTACAGCAGCACTCTGCTGGAGAGGTTGTCATGGGGTGGGAACAATGGGTTACATTTGGTGGAGTTGCCCTAAAATACAAATTTTCTGGAAGAGGACTCTTGCATTAATAAAGACTATCACTAACATAGAGGTGGCAGAGGACCCATGGGTGGTGTTATTTCATGGATGGGAAGGGGATACAAAAAAATATAAGCAGACACTGATTCCCTTTCTCTTAAATGCAGCTAAGAGATTAATACCTAAGGGATGGCAGAGGAAGGAAAGCCCTGAGACATGGGAGTGGTTTGATGCGATAGAGGAAACATATAACAACGAGGAGCTTGTAAATAAATTAGAAGAGACAGGTAGCGGGACTCTGGCGGTCTGGGAACAATGGAAACAATTTAAAAAAAGTGAGATATGTGAAAGAATTGGAGGCCCTAGATTAATCCCAGCAAGAGTAAAGTAGAACGGACCTTGGAGAGAAGGGAGGGGGGAGGGTTCGGGGTGGATGAGGGTGGGGGGGGGGTTAACAACGAAGTATAGAAATCATGAGGGATTATTGAGTTAGCTCGGCCCCTAGGAGATGCACACTTTGTAAGTTAAATTATGGCAAACTAAATTATGGCAAAGGCTACGATGATGAGACACCGTGAGGGCGATGGTTCAGAATATGATCCTCAAAATTGATTTAATCCCCTCAAAAGGTTGACTGAAGTGGCAAAAAAAAAAAAAAAAGAGGAGCTAGTCCTGGCACGGCAAAAAACAGTAGAAAGAGTAACGGAAACGGAAAAAAGAATAAGTGCGATAGAGGATGAGCTGTACCCTATGAAGCAGGAGGCCAAAGTCTGGAAAGAGAAAATAGATAATCTGGCGGGGAAATTTGATGATATAGAAAACAGACTCCGAAGGGATAATGTGAGGGTGGTGGGATTACCTGACAGGAGCGAAGGCCCAGATCCAATAGCATTCTTAGAGGGCTGGCTGATCGAGTCTTTTGGAAGGGAGACATTTACGCAACAGTTCTCAATTGAAAGAGCGCATAGAGTCCCTTTTAGGCCCCCCCCACAAGGAAGTCCCCCAAGACCGATGATAGTGAAATTTTTAAATTACAAGGACAAAGTAAGGCTTCTTCGAAAGGCTAGAGATATGGGGAAAGTCTTGTACAGTGGTACTAGGATATCAATATACCCCGACTTCTCCCCTGACCTCCAGAAGCGTAGAGCTGAATTCTTAGGAGTTAAACGCAGCCTTCAAAAATTCAATGTCACATATGCTCTTTTGTATCCTGCTAGGCTTCGGATAAACGCACTGGGAGGTAGTCAGATTTTTGATTCTCCTGCCGTTGCGTCAGCATGGTTAGAGGATAAAAGAGATCAATTACCCATGAAATAACTGTAAAATAATCTGTAATATGGTTTGAATAGGATACACATAGGTGGAGCACTAATTTAAAACGATAATGTTGCTTTTTATGTGGAGTGGAGTGGGGTTTTTGATACGGTAAATGGAAGTGGGAATGGAATGGGGTTGGTTTAAAAAAAGTGTTTACATGGTCACAGAGAAGGTGGGAAAGGCATTGGGTGGGGGGAGGGGAGATGAGGGAATGGGAGGAAGGAGCACGGTATGGATAGGATGGTATAGGATAGTGACGGTCATTAAAAAAGCCTTGTGGGGTAACCTAGAATGGTATGGGATGGGAGGGGGGAAAACAACGTAAGTACCTTGAGTTGGGTGGGCTTGGGGAGGTGGGGGGGAAGGACATGTAATTAGGAGAACACACTGGAGTGAAGTATCTGAGACACTGAAGGGTAAAAAAATACACGGTACACTGGATTTTGCTCTAGCACATTGGGCACAACAAAAGATAGGTATACCTTACTGTACACTGGAATATGTAATAACACACTGGGCACAGTAAAATATGGGCACATTAGTAAAGTTTGGAGTGAGAAAGTATGGGTATGCTCTGTAAATATTGGGATATTGATTTTTACTTATCTGATAAGGAGGAAGTTTACTTCTTTGATAAAGGGGAGTAACCTAGGTCAAATGGGCAAATATGATACAAAGGGCAGTAGTGACTGCCGGAGTCTTGGATCTAACATTGCAAGGTGCCCTACAAGGATTATTAGCATTAATTGTATTTCTTTCCATGAAGTTTTTAAGGTTTAGCATGTGTTTCTATGTCTCGCTTCTCCTGGTTAAGTCTTTTTTAGAATAATAAATGGTACTGAATATTGGATCATGGAATGTTCGAGGGATGGGTACCCCTGCTAAAAGGGCAGTTGTCTTTGATACATTGGATATTTTTAATGTGGGTATTGTCTGCCTACAGGAGACACATTTGTCTAAAGACACCAAATCCCAAATAAGAAAGAAGCGATTTCAGCACCAATTCCATGCGGTGCACACCTCATATTCTAGAGGTGTGTCAGTGCTGATCGGTAAAGGGGTAGTGTTCTCCTGCAGGCAGTGTGATATAGATACAGAGGGCCGTTATATTTTTTTACATTGTACAATAGAGAACCAGGAATGTTTATTAGCAAATATTTACATCCCCCCCTTTTAAATTAGAAGCTTTGTATCGCTTACTGGAGTTCGTAGTAGATAAACCTAGCATACCAATCATTGTAGTTGCGGACTTCAACGTTGTTATTAATAAAAAAATAGATAGGTTCCCCCCAGGAAATCAGGGGCGGGGGCTACAAGAAAATCAAATGGGCCAATTCCTACAAGAAGCGGGCCTGTTGGACCTCTGGAGAATACGGAACCCTGAGGCACAGCAAGTTTCATGCTACTCGGGTTCCCATTCTACACTTTCAAGGATAGACTTTATATTGGGTAATGATTTAGCCTCTCCAATAATTAAAGATATAATTTATCAACCTAGGGGGGTATCGGACCATTCACTGTTGACGGCCACGATAAATATAGGATATAAGAAATCTTGTAGTGTATGGAAGATGAACCCAATGTGGTTTGAAATAATACACAGCGCCTATTACTCCCCGGCACGTTTGGCAAGAATCTACCCTGACCGAACATCTAACTGCCCAAATGTAGCTCAGAAAACGCTGATTTTTATCATCTGGTCCTGTCCTAGTGTAGTGGAATTCTGGAAGGCAGTCTTGGCTGACATTAACTCTATAGGGAAAATAAACGTTCCATATAGCCCTATCCCCCTCCTTCTGGGCATATGCAACTTCTTAGAGGCCCCTCAGAGGAAAAAAATGTTTGTTTTCTACACGACACTGTATGTGAGAAAGGCAATACTCCTACACTGGAACCAGGCTCAACCGCCTACTAGACAACTTTTGCAGACAATGGTTAACACAGCCCTTCCACTATATAAATTAACTTACCAAATATACTCGAGTATAAGCCGAGTTTTTCAGCACATTTTTTTGTGCTGAAAGTGCCCCCTCCGCTTATACTTGAGTCAAGCACTTTTCTCTAGAAAAAAATGTCATTTTCTGAACCGAATTTGGGGCCCCATATCTCGGGGCCACTTAGTACTAGTACCACAACATATCCAAAGCTGGTGTTCCTAGCACTAAGTGGCCCCGAGCTACGGGGCCCCAAAGTCGGTTCGGAAAATGTCATTCTCTGCTGCAGAAAAGTGCTTGACATTTTCTGAACCGAATTTGGGGCCCCGTATGTCGGGGCCACTTGGTGCTAGGAACACCAGCTTTGGATTTATTGTGTTTCTAGTTCCACTGGCTTTGTACACCAAATTTGGGGTTCCTAGCACTAAGTGGCCCCGACATACGGGGCCCCAAATTCGGTCAACTGTGTCCATCTGCAGCAATGTCATTTCGGGACCCTTTGGGTCCAGAGACCCCAAATTTTTTGAGCTAGGGGGCATCAAGGAACCCTTAACTACCGAGTTTGAAGTTCGGGGGACCTATGGTTGCAAATGGGCACAGTGAGGCATGCAAATGGGCATAGTGAGGCTGCAAATGGGCATTGTTGACCCTCTTTTCCACTTACAGTAGCTGCGCATTTCTCACCCTAGGGTTATACTCGAGCCAATAAGTTTTCCCAGTTTTTTGTGGTAAAATTAGGTGCCTCGACTTATATTTGGGTCGACTTATACTCAAGTATATACGGTACCTAGGTAGAAACTCCCCAAAGAAATTTGATAAAATCTGGGCAGAGTGGGTGAAGGCAAAACATCTGACCCTTGAATAAACAAACTAGGAGTCCTATTACCCCTTGAGTCGCTTAATATTCCCGAACCATCCGAAACCTAATCCTATTGTTTCTGTCACTGGCTAGACAGGAGATGAGAGATTGGCAACCCCCCTACTTCCTTCTCTTCCCAAATAGCACTGTGCCTTTGAACTAGCTGTACCCATTTAGACTACTGTTAGAAATCAATATTTATGAATGGTTGGGTCTTTGGGAACAATGGACATGGATACATTTATATAATTTATTACTCTTCTATGTATAGAAAAAGTGACGTTTTATATAAGATCTTTATATACACTTGTGAAAGTATATATTTTGTTATAAGCTTCATAAACAGTTCTTTGTAGAACTCTCATGTGGTATCAATTAGTCTCACCTCCCCCATCGTAAGAGATAAGGTTACGTCCTTTTCCAAAGACACAAAGTTCCAGTATGTTAAGAATATAAGCTGTTTTTTTGCATTACTATATTTCTTGATTAGGATATTAATAAGAACACTGCATTTTAAATGTGTATATATACTGATATGTAGTAGGATTTTAGATGTTTAAAGGAAACGTGTATATTGTATAAGTTAAATGATTCTTATTTTAGCTATCTCACATAGTTCATAGCCCCACCCTTAGGAATGTTAAATTGAGTGACACCCACCTTTTTAGAAAGGTGGAAGGGAAATTGCTCATTCAAAGTTTCCGGTTTTTCTGTGGGACTATAAGGAAAAAACAAACCTTTAAAGCAGCCTGAATAGGAAAAGGGTAGGGATTGTTTTTTTAGGAGTAGAAAAGCTTGTAACAGGGGACAAAGGCAGACTTTCACTCCAGCTCTCCACGAGGACACACTCACACACATACATCTCCAGACATTGCTGCTATTTTTGCACACAGACGTAGTTAATTTATCTTCATTTTAAGAATATAATACTGTCAGGAAATGTTCCATCCGCTGGTAATATCTGTCATTTGGCATGCAGTACTGAGGTCCACTAGCAGGTGTTTCCTGGCAGTTTGGAACTGACAGGAGAGCTTTTCCCTGCTGATATGTCATCTTTGGGCCGCAGTACTGGCGTCCACCAGCGGATGGATCCTGGCAGTATGGAGCAGACAGTACCTCCTACAATCAGGTGTCACTTGAGGCAAATCACAGGCCTATAAATACCCGGCAAGCAATCACATGTTTGCCTTGGTTTCTTCCTTGTGCCCTGACCTGCTAGCTTGTGATCCTGATTCTGAACCTGTTCCTGTGCCCTGAACCTGTGACCCGTGTATCCGATCCTGTCTCCCTGTCCCGATCCCTATCCTGTCCCACCTGTTACCTTGCATCCCTGCCTGCAGTCTGATCCATCCATCCTCTCCCTGTCCTGTGTTCCTGACCCCATCTGCTGATCTCCCTGTGTATGACCTTGGCCTGGCTTACGTTTATGTCTCTGGAACATCCCCTGTCCATCTGCTGATCTGCTGTGTATGACCCTGGCCTGGCTATTGTTTATGATCCTGGTATTTGCAATTTATTGTACTTATCTGTCTGTTGTTACTTGTGGGTCTCTGTCTGTTGGTTGGTTATTGCATTGTGTCATATTGGAGGTGGTTGTACTATATTATTCACTTACTTTAATAAATTATTATATTTTCACTTATATACGTTTTGGTGTCCGCTGTCGCAGATCACACAGTTCTGGTCACACCTGTTCATGACAGTAAACCAAGGCCATCTCTAACCAGAAGTGACTACGCAGAGGAACCATTGTAGTGCTGTTACTGCTACTAAAATGCAATCAGAAACAGTTGTTCTTCTTGCCTCACTGGTGTTGTAGGATAACAATTACTGTCGTCTGGTATTAAAAGAGTAGGCCAGGGATCAGCTCCTGGAGTGTATCCGTCTGGCCCATGCTCTGGTTGATCAGGGTAGATTACTGTTTAAAAACGTTCAGCCCCTGATACAGGTGTGTGCTGAGCTAGCCTTATCTAGCAGTCCTAAAGGAAGTGATGATTTTTCTCCCCCCTTCAGTAGTGATCAGGTGGAGTCTCTGGTATGGCTGTTGGAGGATGATGCTGTATACCTTCTGGAGCATTATTCAGCTTGTCCTAAACAGGTGCTAGTGGATTATATAGATTCGGTGCAGTCCCTGGTTAGACAGGCAGTATGTGAACCCACGTTTGTTCAACCTGTACTACAGGCATGGTCAGACTTATTTCCAGCCTCGGTCAGCTCTTCACAACCCGGACCTGCTATTAGACACCTGCCTGCCCAAGAGTCTTTTTCCCCTTCACCCATGGCAACCTCCATTTCAGCCCAATATACCCTGCTTCCCACCAAATATCAATACCCTGTCTTTACCCGCTGCACTTATCCTGCCTTTAACCCGCCTGCCTCTTTTCTGCTACCTACAACTTCCCCGCAAGAACTTCCTCTGGCCACTGTTCCCTCTTCCTTGCCATATCCCAGACCTTCTCTTCAGTATGCCTCACCTCCTACCTACAGTCCTGCAGTCACCTACAGATCTCCAGCAGTTAAGCCAAAGAAGAAAAGGAAGTTCTTTCTAACCCACACGATCCTGCCAGTAACCCAACCTGCCTCCACACCAACCAATCTGCTCCAGTCTGCTTGCATGCCAGCTGAACCTGATAACCCATCTGATTCTGCCAAATCTCTGCCTGCTATCCAGCCAGTGTTCCAGCCTGATGTGTTCCTGTCTGCTGCCCAGCCTGATGTGTTTCTGTCTGCTGCCCAGCCTGATGTGTTCCTGTCTGCTGCCCAGCCTGATGTGCCACCGTCTGCTGCCCAGCCTGATGTGTTCCTGTCTGCTGCCCAGCCTGATGTGTTCCTGTCTGCTGCCCAGCCTGATGTGTTCCAGTCTGCTGCCCAGCCTGATGTGTTCCTGTCTGCTGCCCAGCCTGATGTGTTCCTGTCTGCTGCCCAGCCTGATGTGCCACTGTCTGCTGCCCAGCCTGATGTGCCACTGTCTGCTGCCCAGCCTGATGTGCCACCATCTGCTGCCCAGCCTGATGTGTTCCTGTCTGCTGCCCAGCCTGATGTGTTCCTGTCTGCTGCCCAGCCTGATGTGTTCCTGTCTGCTGCCCAGCCTGATGTGTTCCTGCCTGCTGCCCAGCCTGATGTGTTCCTGCCTGCTGCCCAGCCTGATGTGCCACTGTCTGCTGCCCAGCCTGATGTGCCACCATCTGCTGCCCAGCCTGATGTGCCAGTGTCTGCTACTCAGCCTGTTGTACCAATGCCTGTGCCCGCTGTGCAGTTTGAGGTCCCAGTGCCTGCTGCTCAGCCTGACATCCCAGTGTCCATGTTCCAGTCTGACGCTTCAGTGACTACTGCCCAGTCCGATGTACCTGTTGTTCAGCCTGTTGTGCTGGTACCTGCTGTTCTGCCTGATTTGCCAGCGCCTGTGTCTGCTGCCCAGTCTGAAGTTCCAGTACCTGCTGCCTGGTCTGATGTCTCGGTACACGCTTTCCAGTCTGATGTGCCCGCCTCCCAGCCTGATGTGCCCGCTTCCCGGTCTAATGTGCCCACCTTCCAGCCTGATGTCTCGGTGCTTGCTTTCCAGCATGGTGTCTCTTTGCCTGCTTTTCAGCCTGATGTCTTGAAATTAGTATCTTAGCCTGAAGTTTCGGTGCCCGTGTCTCAGCCTGAAGTTTCAGTGTCCGTGTCTCAGCCTGAAGTTTCGTTGCCCATGTCTCAGCCTGAAGTTTCGGTGCCCATGTCTCAGCCTGAAGTCTCGGTGCCCGTTACCCAGTCTGTTGAACTGTTGACCGTTACCCAGTCTGTTGAACCGGTGCCCGTTACCCAGTCTGTTGAACCGGTGCCCGTTACCCAGTCTGTTGAACCGGTGACCGTTACCCAGTCTGTTGAACTGGTGCCCGTTACCCAGTCTGTTAAACCGGTGCCCGTTACCCAGTTTGTTGAACTGGTGCCCGTTACCCAGTCTGTTGAACCGGTGCCCATTACCCTGTCTGCTGAACTGGTGCCCGTTATCCAACCTGCTAAACCGGAGTCCATCACTCGGCCTGTTAAGCCAGTACCCGTTATTTGGCTTACTGGACCAGTGCCCGGTGTCCAGTTCGCTGAGCCAGGGCCTGTTACCCAGCCCACTGGGCCGGGGCCCGTTACCCAGCTTGCTGAGCCGGTGCCTGTGATCCAGCCTGCCCTTACGGTGCTCGCTTTTCGGCTTAATGTTCCAGAGCCTGCTGCCCAGCTCGATGACCCGGAGCCTGCTGCCCAGCTCAATGACCCAGAGCCTGCTGCCCAGCTCGATGACCCAGAGCCTGCTGCCCAGCTCAATGACCCAGAGCCTGCTGCCCAGCTCGATGACCCGGAGCCTGCTGCCCAGCTTGACGACCCGGAGCCTGCTGCCCAGCTTGACGACCCGGAACCTGCTGCCCAGCTCGACGACCCGGAGCCCTCTGTCTGCTCTGATGTGCCCGCTGTCTGCTCTGATGTGCCTGATGCCCAGCCTGAAGTGCCTGTTGCCCAGCCTGACGTACCCACATCTGTTGTTCTGCTTGATGCCATAGACTATGGACAATTACAACCAGTTGGAGCGTCCGGAGGCCGCTCCTTTGAGGGGGGGTACTGTCAGGAAATGTTCCATCTGCTGGTAATATCTGTCATTTGGCATGCAGTACTGAGGTCCACCAGCAGGTGTCTCCTGGCAGTTTGGAACTGTCAGGAGAGCTTTTCCCTGCTGATATGTCATCTTTGGGCCGCAGTACTGGCGTTCACCAGTGGATGGATCCTGGCAGTATGGAGAAGACAGTACCTCCTACAATCAGGTGTCACTTGAGGCCAATCACATGCCTATAAATACCCGGCAAGCAATCACATGTTTGCCTTGGTTTCTTCCTTGTGCCCTGACCTGCTAGCTTGTGATCCTGATCCTGAACCTGTTCCTGTGCCCTGAACCTGTGACCCGTGTATCTGATCCTGTCTCCCTGTCCCGACCCCTATCCTGTCCCACCTGTTACCTTGCATCCCTGCCTGCAGTCTGATCCATCAATCCTCTCCCTGTCCTATGTTCCATACCCCATCTGCTAATTTCCCTGTGTATGACCTTGGCCTGGCTTACATTTATGTCTCCGGAACATCCCCTGTCCATCTGCTGATCTGCTGTGTATGACCCTGGCCTGGCTATTGTTTATGATCCTGGTATTTGAAATTTATTGTACTTATCTGTCTGTTGTTACTTGTGGGTCTCTGTCTGTTGGTTGGTTATTGCACTGTGTCATATTGGAGGTGGTTGTACTATATTATTCACTTACTTTAATAAATTATTATATTTCACTTATATACGTTTTGGTGTCCTCTGTCGCAGATCACACGGTTCTGGTCACACCTGTTCATGACAAATACATTATTGATACTTTGACATGGTTTTTTTAAAATTTTGCTATTTTTATTAAATCAATTTTTGAGTTTTTACACGACAATTGAACGTATTTTCTTGGAACTTTTCTCATCAATATGAATTATTGAAATATCTTTATTACAGTAATAACGCAAATTCAACAACTACTGGTATACTTGTTTATTGCATTTACTGTTTATAATATGTACCTGTTTGGTTTATACCCCTGTTGCCGGATTTCTATCTGTGAAGATTTGTAACACTCTTCCAAAGTCTGTTCATTTGAAAATTTGATTAAACTATTTGTTAAAAAAAATCATGGGAATTATAGATTGATTCTATAATAATTGATTTTAACAGGATTTAAATCATTCACATAGTCACACATCAGGAAGGATCACTGTAGATGCTGAATGTAAAATTGATTGTATCTCTGGGAACATGGAGATGATTATCTATCCAGCTGCAGCCATCAGTAATGTAAAACTAGTGCTGGGCTCTCTTATTAGACATCCCAGCATGCATTGGAAACACCCGACATTCATCATCACCCACTGGTATTACCATCCCCCAATCATCACCATAAGAAAATTATATGAACCCCTCCTCTCGGGACTGGCCCCAATTACTCTTTAGAGAACAATTGGGTGGCCCCTAAAAGTTGCACATCTAGGTGTCCTGGAGTAGTGAATAGTGTGGTAACCTCAGCCTGGACTCCAACCAGGCCACGCCCCCAACGCATTTCACTCCGCCCCCCCCCCAGAGATTAGTCATGGGGAACCCATCCCTCTTTACTGTTTCTCTCCTTTCTCTCCCCCTATCCCCTGTTTCCCACTCCTCTCTCTCTCTTACAACTTTCTTATTCCCACTAGTTTTTATTTACTAGGGACCTATCTTTCTAGTGTAGCTCTCCCCCCACAGGAGCCGCTGGTGAATAAAGGTATCCTCCACCCTACATGGCCTGACACAGAATCTTCCACACATGCTGGAGACAAGAAATCAGTCCTTGCAGCTTTGGTTTATTTTATTAGGGGTCTTGAACTTGGATAGGATTGAAGGCAGTGGTGGCTGGTGCTCCATTTTTTTTCAGAAGGGGTGGCAAACAAAATGGCCACCATCCCCCCATTCAGTTGGTCAGTCAAATCCCCCACCCATCGCTTGCTTGTTCGATTACCTACCAGCCCTGCACTTACCCCATCTAGGCCGCGGGCCACTTCGGCTCCTTCCTGCCTCTCCTCCTCGGAGGCTTCACCTTGTGTTTCCTCCTGAGTGGCTTCCTCCCCAGCGGCCAATATGGCTGCTTGTCCTGTTGGCCAATAGGGTCTTAAGAACTACTTGCTGATTGTCCGGGAGGAGAAGCAGGAAGACAACAGTGAATGTTAAAGCGGACTTCCACCCACATTTTCAACTCCTCAGCATCCCTCACTAATCTGTGCACTGTAAACAAATTGGATTTTTTTTCTCAGCACCTTCTGTATATATGCTGTATTCATTTTTCACTTCCTCCTCCCTGGCTGCAGCCCCGTGTGTCATTTCCACTCTGCAATGCCTCCTGGGAGATGTTTGTCATCAATAGGCATCGCTGGCCCATAGCATCGTGTTATTTGCAAACCGGAAATGACGCGATGCAAGGCGGTGGCCAGTGACATTATTAAAAAGGGTAACCAGGCTTTTGTTGCCATGGTTACCAAAGCTTCTTATACACAGTGATGGGCGGTGGGGGAGGCGGCTGGAACATCTCAGCTCTGATTACTTACAGAGCCCGGGGGGAGGGGACAGTCCATTACTAATCATTTATAATAGAGGAATATGATGGGGCACTTTTGGGGCAATTTGATGGGGGTAATAGGATGAGACAGTTTTGATGGGGCAATAGGATGGGGCAATTTTGATTGTGGCAGTATGATGGGGCAATTTTGATAGGGCAATAGGATGGGGCAGTTTTAATGGGGCAATTTTGATGGTGGCAGTATGATGGGGCAATAGGATGTGGCAGTTTTGATGGGGCAATAGGAAGTGGCAGTTTTGATGGGTGCAATATGATGGGGCAGCTTTGATGGGGCAGTTTTGATGGGGCCATTTCCACTTACCCTGTGAAGGGGTTAAATTCTCTGACAATGAGCAGTCTCATAGCTTTCCCAAGCAAAACATCCCTCTTCAGACTCTATAAGAGGAATACACAGATGGGCATGACAGTATGTATCCTCTGATTTTCAGCTTCCAGCTGTGGCGGGGGAAGGAGACAGTTCTGGTGATGACCCCAAATTGACCGAAGGGGCCTTGGTACCCCCTGCTCATCCTTATGAGTGTCAAGGATTGACTCCCTCTGCTAGTAAGATCAAATCTTCTCCAAAGTCCCATTTATCCAGCATCCGACAGGTTCAGGCTGATGGCCTGGGTCTGGAGATGAAGAGGTTAATGGATTTTGAATGCTCTGTGAAGATTGTGAATACTCTTATGAAAACAAGAGAGGACAGCACTAACCATGCCTATAGTAGAATATGGCATAAATTCCAAGTATTATTGCTGATCAAGATTTTACACTGGACTCTTCAGAAGTCTATTCTGAAATGTCTGCAGGCATGGCTGGATTTAGGTCTATGCGTAAGTATGCTATAGGCACACATTTCAGCTATCTCTGCCTTTACCAGCATACAGTGGGCATCCAAGACTTACTTATACTGTTTTTCAAGATGCAATTTGGTTGAAACCTTGAATTGTTTCCAAAATGAGATCTCCCATTGCTGTTGGATGTTATTGCATCAGATGCCTTTAATCACTCGGTGGTACCTCTCACTGAAAACTGTTTTACTGCGGGCAATTACATCAGCCAGAAGAGAGTCAGCATTGGTGGCCTTGGAGTTTAAAGAACCCATACTTGGGTACTTCCCAGACAGGGTGGTACTCATGCCAATACTCAAATTTGTGCCTGAACTGACCTTCAGAGTCCATATCACACAAGAGGTTGTCTTCCTACGTTCCTTTTGGGAAGTACTCAAGAAATTAGCCTATCGAATGTGGGCCAAGCTTTAAAATGTTTAATCAAGGCGACATTTGCCATGAGGAAGTCAGAGCATCTGTTTGTCATTCCAGGTGGAACACATAATGATTTTACGGCTTTCAGCAAGATTATTGCCTCTTGGCTGGTAAAGCTCATCTCCTTGGCCTACAAGTTGAAAGGCTTGGCTGCACCAGGAGAATCACGACACTCTTCACTAGAAGGCCGAGTGTCTGAAACGATCTGCAAGGCAGCTACGTGGGCACCAAAGTATTCATATTCATGGCTTAATGACAGTTGAGTTTGGCAGAGGCGTCCTGGCTTCTGTTTTTTAGTCAGAATTGTGGAGTGTGTAGTATTATCTCTCCCCTGTTTTGTCTAGTTAGTTCCCAGCTGTGCTGACATGGAGCTGTCAGGAAAACGGAAAATTTAATTCAAATACTTACTGTAATTTTCCTTTCCTGACGAGCTCCATGGCAGCACAAATCCCACCCAGCTTGGTAGGACTAGTTACAGAATGCCTAGGCTGTAGGTGGGCTCAAATGTATATGAGTTATGTCCTGGAGGCATGGGGGGGGGGGGCCTATACCCAGCTGTGCTGCCACGGAGCTCGTCAGGAAAAGAAAAATTACAGTAAGTATTTGAATTCAATTTTCCATTTTTTAATGCTGTGCTGCAAGTAATACCGTGTACACACGAGCGGACTTTACGGCAGACTTTGCCCGGCAGACTTTTCGACGGACTTTATGACGGACTTTCCGAATGAACGGACTTGCCTACACACAATCCACAAAGCCCGTTGAATTCGTACGTGATGAGGTACGACCGGACTAAAACAAGGAAGTTCATAGCCAGTAGCCAATAGCTGCCCTAGCGTGGCTTTATTTTCGTCGAACTAGCATACAGACGAGCGGACTTTTCGACCCGACTCGAGTTTGACGGATAGATTTAAAACATGTTTCAAATCTAAGTCCGTCCAACTTTTGAGAAAACAAAGTCCGCTGGAGCCCACACACGATCGAATTGTCCGCCGGGAAAAGTCTGCCGTAAAGTCCGCTCGTGTGTACGCGGCATTAGTGTCACTGCATTTGGTTACTACCATTACCATTTTTTAACTTCTTTGGCTAGCCGCTCTTTTTCCGCCTTCTTTGTTATACTTAGCCATACTCCATGTAACGATTCAGTGATTCTTAGAACTTCGAATCATGGAAGCTTTACTTTATTCATGTATTTATTGCATGCATATAATTCATGTTACCACTATGTTTTGCTGCTGATTGCTTGCCAGTAAATTATCCAAAGAGATGTTTTAAGCCTCTGTTTGTCTTTTTGTCAAACACACCTCTTGAAGTGGTTGCAAACCCCCCAAAAAAAACAAACCTGCAAGACAAAGGCATAATGAGCTAGTATACATAGCATACTAGCTCATTATGAAATACTCACCTTAGATCAAAGCCCCCGCAGCGGTCTCGACACACTGCTCTGCCCGGCGACATGTCTCCCGGAGTTATTTCTGAGTATCGTGGGCTCCGGTGCTGTGATTGGCCAGAGCCGCAATGATGTCACTCCCGTGCATGTGCGCTGGAGCTGTCGGTAATGGCACGTCAGCTAAAGCAACGGCACAAATGAGCCGCTGCTTCAATACGCATGTGCCGATGATGTTGGCACATGCTGATACAAGGGATATCTCCTAAACCGTTTATGTTTAGGAAATATCCACGGTAGCCACAGGTAATCCTTATTATAGGCTTACCTGTAGTGAAAAATGGTTTGTAAGGGTTTACAAGCACTTTAAAATCATGTACAGTAATTTCTGTGCCAGGGCCGTCCTCAGACAATTGATCCTTGTGATCGCCTCTCTGATTGATGGTGATGCCATTACTGAATGGGCTCCCGATCACCTGACACCCTCACGCTCCTTGGATTGGTTATACCGATCACATGGATGTATCTCATACACCTTGCTACACACATATAAAGCAGTCTGTTTCAGACTACAGACAGACTACCTGGAACTTGTGAGTGTCTCCCTTGATGACAGGACATACATTTCAATGCTGTCATTGCATTTGGTTACTATGATTACCATTTTTTAACATCTTTGGCTAGCCGCTCTTTCATTCTTGTATTTATTGCATACATATAATCCATGTTACCATCATGTTTTGCTGCTACTTGTAAATTATCCAGGGAGTTATTTCAAGCTTCTGTTTGTCTTTCTGCCAAACAATACACTTTCTATAATCATGTCTGTTTTTTATGCCAGGGCCGTCCTCAGACAAATGATCCTTGCGAGCACCTGCACAGCTACAGCAATGTTTTCATACTTTCTATATATTCTTTTTCATCTCGCCTGTCTTCACTTTTTGTAGTCTGTCTTTTGGACTTAAACTCTTCTACTCTATCTCTAGGGGCATGACTGCTGAGGCGCAATGGGCTTAGGTCCCACTTAACGTAACACCAAGGGATAAAATCCCCCACCACCCTTGCCCTTCACTCCATTAAATAAGACACTTACAACCATTAGGTTGGAAAGGGCAAGGCCACAGCTTTGTTAAATTCCAACACATAACATGTGAACATATTTAACCAGTACCAGTCACAGTCGTACTGTGAGCACTTAACCAAATTAGGGAAGTGGGGCCTGTCCTTACCATAAGTGCTGGACAGACAGCCTATTTCCAATTTTCCATCAAGGGCATAGCCCATTACAGCAACTTTAACTGCTGGCAAGGTCAAGAAAACCACAGCAAGCTGTGACATACCAAAAATAGGAAAAAAAGGGGGCGGGAGGGTGGGCAGCTCTTCCAACGACTCTTCCGAAAGACCCAGAATTCCCTGGGGCACACGATTTCCTGAGCTCAGGCCCATCCCATCCCAATGTCCCAACCAATCGTTCCCCTTGTTACACACCTAGCCATGCCCCCATCATTCAAGGCTCTCTTTCCCTAGGGGACTCAAGAGGCCTTCATTTTCCCTCCTGCTGGCAGAGCTCAGATGCAATGGGACAATTTGGAGAGCTTTAACCTCATGATCCAGGTTGTGTTTTTATATCTGTCAATGGTAAAGATGTCCATCATGTGAGTATTTCTCAGACAAAAATTCAATTTTTGATGTTATGCTTGCTACTTGTCATGCCTGCTTTTACTTTCTATATACCATATTATTTCTGATACTCTGTTATTATATTACCAGCTTTCTCTGACCATCCCCTGAAGAAGGAATTTAAATGTATGTTCCGAAACATGTTAGGATTTCTTTTGTGGTTATGGCCTCTTATTGTGAGATTTACCGTGTGTCTAAGAAATCCATATGTGATTACCATTCATGTATAGTAAATGTGTTCATCCATTGTTAGACGGTTTTTATCAATAAAATTTGTACTTTTTAATTATACTCCTTTATGCTTATTTCTGGTTTCCAACCTATGCCTATAAAGTCCCAGGGGACATCTCCTTTTTTTTTTTTTTTGTTAGTCCTTCCCTGGTTCAACCCCTCTGGTGGTTTTGGAATAAGGCACAGTTCTCTGGTTTTCTGAAAAACTCTGGTTGCCAGGCAAAACGGCTGGCAGGTTAACCATGAGCAGATATCCCGGACGACACCCCCATATGAAGTGCTACCCCTGCAGGAGCCTCTGGTGAATAAAGATATCTGCAGCCCTGAACGGCCTGACACACAGAATCTTCCACACACACTGGAGACAAGAATCAGTCCTTGCAGCTTGGTTTTTGTATTTTATTAGAGGTATTGAACTTGGATAGAGTTTAGGGTATTTATGGGATGCCCACTTGATCAAGGTAGTAGCAAAACTCTTCAGGGACACAACTATATACAGCCTGTATACATTCTTCTTCTTCTACCTCCAGCACATGCTTGTAGAACTACAACTCCCAGGACCAGCTGGCACTGTTTGGATGATCTAAAAATGGCTCAGTTAGATCTGTAGCAACCATCCTTTACGGGCAGGGACCAAGGGCCTCTCTAGTAGTGTAGCAAAATGTCCTAGTGCCCAACTGTCCTCCTCCTGTGGCTACTGATCCCAGTATTACCTCTTCAGGCACTGCCAGCCCACCTGATTACAGCTACCCCTTCCACTTGCCCTCCTGACTAAGACTTTACAGTCTTCCCAGACTGACTCTGTATCTATCCCAGACTTCTCTCACTCAGTCCTCTCATGGAATGCTTCTCAGTCCTCTTGGCTCCAACACTCTCCAGCCCATTTGGCTGTCTTCTCTCCTGGAGATTTGCCTGGCAGTGTTCTCCTGCTGTCTTCCACTTGCTCCTGTGCCTCTGGACAGGACACCCTCATGCACTATAAAGAAGGTTCCTTCTGCGCCCAGGCTCAAGGTCACCCCAAGACTAGGGGGCACCCCTCCTGGGCCACCAACAGCCTAACATTTCCTCTCCATCTTCCACCCAAACTCCACACTGCCCCAGCTGATCTGACCCAGAGTATTTGAGGGGGTCTGCCCCCTGCCAACCCATCTGTTGGGGATTGGTCAGGGCCCTCATGAATACTCCAAACAGCTCCTCCCCTCCCATTCTTCTAGAATCTTCCACTGGTTTCTAGAAATAGGGCAATGTCTTAAAGATGTTGCCTGCGAGTCATACCAGCCTCCCTGAGTCACTCACCTGACCCAGATAAACCAAAACACAGGCTTGGCTGTCAGCCAAACCTGCCAATTTACCTACACTTAAAGTGTTACTAAACCCAGCAATATAAAAACAAATCATCCGCCCCCCCCAAAGTGCACACAGCTTCTAAATCTTCTTTTTATATCCAAATACTGCCGCTATATACCGTTTTTTTCCTTTTTCTTCTGTATATTATGGTAAACTGCAGGTTCCCAGCGATTCTAGAGTGTTCATGTAGGAGAAGATTCCACTCTCCTCTTCTCCTCTGACGAGACTTCCTCTGTATCAGTATACCCTCACCTGCGATCTAGCCATCACCGATTGGTGCTGTGCCAATGACCTGCTCAGTGCTCAAAAAAATGTATTTTCAGCATAATAGACACAACTGAGCATGTGCAGGTTGGCCACTGCCTATGTGTTAGTTGGCCTTCCCAAGATAGACAATGAAAGAAGGGGAGGAATATTTGAACACAGGATAAAACAGACTTTTTACACAGTGCAGAGGATTAAACCCTAAAGTTCCACAGTGAGTATAACAAGCATGCTATTCTATACAGACAGGTTTTACTGTTGTGGGTTTAGTAAAAACCTATTCTACTTCTAGTACACTAGAGGGTGCCAACACTAGCATTGTCTCGCTAGTATATACTATATATTTGACAGGATATCATCTACGACAACTCTACAAGACCCATGGTCCCTACCTAAGGGTGGTAATCATCTCCCCTTTTCTCTGGTTTTATATACTGGAGATCCTAGTATCCTCATTGTTGTCTCACACTTGGCTTGCTCTCTCTTGAGCTTTAATTACTGAGAGGTTACGCACTGATCCTTCTACCATACCGATCTAATTATTCTACTATGCTACCTATAGCTTTTTACATCTGTAAGAAATGAGATGTTGTAATGAGATGTTGTATGATCCTCCTGAATGTCCCCCACGCCAACCTTATTTCTTTAACCACCTCAATACAGGGCACTTACACCCCCTTCCTGCCCAGGCCATTTTCAGCTTTCAGCGCTGTCACTTTGAATGACAATGCGCGGTCATGCTACATTGTAACCATGTTGAAATTGTTATCATTTTCTTCACACAATAGAGATTTTTTTTGGTGCTATTTAATCAATCCTGCTTTTTTTATTTTTTCCTAAAAAGAGACAAAAAAAAAAAAAAAGTTTTTCTTAATTTCTGTTAGCAAATTTTGTAAATAAGTAATTTTTCTCCTTCACTGATGGGCGCTGATAAAGTGGCACTGATAGGCTGTACAGATGGGCACTGATGAAGTGGCACTTATGGGCACTGATAATATGTGGCACTGATAGGCAGCACTGATGGGTGGCACTGGTGGGCACAGATAGGCGACACGGGTGGGCACAGATAGGCGGCACTGGTGGGCAGCAGTGATGGGCATTGATGGGCAGCACTGATAGCCAGCACTGACTGGCATCACTAATGGCCACTGATTGCTGGCACTTGTGGGCACAGATTGGTGGCAATTGTGGGCACTGGTTGGCACTGATTGCTGGCAGTGGTGGGTAATAATTGCTGGCACTGGTGGGCACTAATTGTAATCAGGGCACTGATGATCAGTGCCCTGATTACATACCTATCTGTCCCCTGTGAGGAGATGCCACTGATCGGCTCTCCTCTCCTCACACTCTGGCAGTGTGAGGCGAGGAGCGCCGATTACCGGCATCTCCATGCTTACATGTGGCCAGCTGTGATTGGACACAGCTGATCACATGATTAAAGAGCCACGGCTCTTTACACAGTTTGGGGTCGGGCCGTGTCCTAGCAACATGGCGCAGCCACGGTCGCTGCACTGCATGCCCCCTGGGGCACGCGAGAGCGGTCGTTATGGGAGGACATCATATGACGCCCACCCAGAATGAGAGCCGCACCGCCCAGCCGTCATTTGACGGTGGGTGGGCAGGCGGCAAGTGGTTAAGGGGTGCGTCCCTCTCATTGCATTATGGTAGATCCTGTCTTATCCTCTCTATCGATGGGAATCTTCTCTTTTGCTCCTGATCTATGTATACTTATTCTATTCTTCAATAAAATGTTTGAACAAGAGAAAATATATGAAAGCTTCACCAAAATTCTAATCAGCCACTCAACTGGTAAGAATTATTACACCCCAGTACACCATGATAATTATATTACATGTATGACCATCTCAGCTTTATCTACTCCATAGGAATCCTCACATTACAGGGAGATGAGAAATGTCTTTATTTTACAATGTATCACCAGCCAGGTTCTTAGGAGTAAGGCCCCTTTCACACCATCAGAACGATCCCATCCACCTGTCCATTTTTCAGGGCCACTCATTGACCTTTATAGTGAGACGGATGTCAGTGGATCTGTGTCCTCTGACACCCACCTAGCATCCGATCCAACAAGATCTGCTGGAAACAGACGTATAGAGATACGTTCGCCATCTGTACAGCGGGTCAGATGGGATGGAAATGGACAGATGGTCTGTTATCATCCGATCTCCCCATAGAGGAGAGCGGGACTCTTCCAGGTCCATCTCTGCACAGTGATTGGATCCCCCCGTGTGAAAGGGGCCTAAAAGTTAAAATGACATTTTATTTATTACAACTTTATTCCACATTAAACTGCATCAAAACCCCAGAATGTCCCTCTGATATGATCTGCAGTATATGGTCTGCGCTCCATTAAACGTTCCTCAATAATATCACTGCACTAATAGCTGCTTCTCTATTTGTATTCCATTAATATATAGAATGTCACTCAGTATTATAGAGAATGAAATCCCAATCCCTGCTGTGTATGTAATGATGAATACATAGACTGATGATATACAGTAAGATTATCAGAAACTTCCATCCCATCCCCCATTGGGGTCCCCCCAGCACTCTTCAAGGGCTCCTCTGTCCCCCGATTTGGGGGCTCCCAGGCTGATCGATCGTCTGATGAGTCCTCCTGTATTGTCCTCCTCCAGCACACAGCTTCATACAAACCCAGTTCTGATCTCTCCTGCAGGGATCAGTCCATGTGGGTGACACGGAGTCCGTGTGGAAAGGCCGGCAGTGACACATCGGGGGAGGGGAGACTCCATTCAGAGAACAAGGATCCCCCACCATGGGGGAGGGGGAGGGGGAGCCAGGTGTGTAAGATAAATACCAGGATGACAGATAAATGGCGGCTGTGTTCTCTGAGTCAGAATATATATGAAATGTTCAGTTTTTATCTTCTTCATTACAAAACAGAATCCCCTGTCCTGTCCTGGTGTATTACTTCATCTGTGATCATTCAGTCGGGTTTGCTCAGATTTATTTCTCATCTTCATCCAGAGCAATGTCCCCTCCCCCCTCCTCCATTCACAGCAATGTCCCCTCCCCCTCCTCCATTCACAGCAATGTCCCCTCCCCCTCCTCCATTCACAACAATGTCCCCTCCCCCCTCCTTCATTCACAGCAATTTCCGCTCCCCCCTCCTCCATTCACAGCAATGTCCCCTCCCCCTCCTCCATTCACAACAATGTCCCCTCCCCCCTCCTCCATTCACAGCAATGTCCCCTCCCCCCTCCTCCATTCACAGCAATGTCCCCTCCCCTACTCCATTCACAGCAATGTCCCCCCCCTCCTCCATTCACAGCAATGTCCCCTCCACCCTCCTCCATTCACAGCAATGTCCCCTCCCCCTCCTCCATTCACAGCAATGTCCCCTCCCCCCTCCTCCATTCACAACAATGTCCCCTCCCCCTCCTCCATTCACAACAATGTCCCCTCCCCCCTCCTCCATTCACAGCAATGTCCCCTCCCCATTCACAGCAATGTCCCCTCCCCCCTCCTCCATTCACAGCAATGTCCCCACCCCCTCCTCCATTCACAGCAATGTCCCCAACCCCCTCCTCCATTCACAGCAATGTCCCCTCCCCCCTCCTCCATTCACAGCAATGTCCCCTCCCCCCTCCTCCATTCACAGCAATGTCCCCTCCCCCCTCCTCCATTCACAGCAATGTCCCCTCCCCCTCCTCCATTCACAGCAATGTCCCCTTCCCCTCCTCCATTCACAGCAATGTCCCCTCCCCCCTCCTTCATTCACAACAATGTCCCCTCCCCCCTCCATTCACAGCAATGTCCCCTCCTCCCTCCTCCATTCACAGCAATGTCCCCTCCCCCTCCTCCATTCACAGCAATGTCCCCTCCCCATTCACAGCAATGTCCCCTCCCCCCTCCTCCATTCACAGCAATGTCCCCTCCCCCTACTCCATTCACAGCAATGTCCCCTCCCCCTCCTCCATTCACAGCAATGTCCCCTCCCCCCTCCTTCATTCACAGCAATGTCCCCTCCCCCCTCCTTCATTCACAACAATGTCCCCTCCCCCCTCCATTCACAGCAATGTCCCCTCCTCCCTCCTCCATTCACAGCAATGTCCCCTCCCCCTCCTCCATTCACAGCAATGTCCCCTCCCCATTCACAGCAATGTCCCCTCCCCCCTCCTCCATTCACAGCAATGTCCCCTCCCCCCTCTTCCATTCGCAGCTGTAGCCGAGTCTCCTCCTCCATTCACAGCAATGTCCCCTCCCCCTCTTCTATTCACAGCAATGTCCCCTCCCCCTCCACCATTCACAGCAATGTCCCCTCCCCCTCCTCCATTCACAGCAATGTCCCCTCCCCCCTCTTCCATTCACAGCTGTAGCCGAGTCTCCTCTTCCGGGGGCATCACACAATCTTCATTTCTGGTCGGAGCTTTTCCAGCCTTTCTAGTTCTCTTCTTGATTCCTCTGACAAGAAGCGTTTGCTAATCCTAGAAGAGAGGATATAAAGAGTCATCAGATCTCAGCAGAATTCTCTCCACTATTTCCCAGCATCCTCCAGGATATCTAATACTCACCACACACATTACAATCTGATTGTACAATCTCTGATCTTCCAACAAGTATGTAGAGTAAGGATCTGTCTGATTGTATAGAGACTGATATCATAGTTTAGGTAGGTCCTCATATTACATCGTTCTGGAAGATATAAAGCTGATTGTATAAAGATTGTATGGTCAGATTGTACTGTGTGTGATGATCTTACACCATCCTGTCACCTTCTTGTAGGACTTTACCAACTAAGAAGTGACACTGCACAATGGAGGATGATGGGAGATATCAGATTATAGAACAGGAAATCTTCCTCCTCATTTGTCATTTGTTCTGTGATGTCCCAAACCCACCAATCACAGTCACACGTCTCTTTATTTCTCATCCAATGAGGGACACAGCAGTTCAGATAAGTTTGGGTTATACTGCCACCTACAGGAGAATCTGACACTGACATACTAAATAATTGTGGGCGGGGCCAGGATAATCCCTCCTACTCCCAGCATGCCTCAGTTTTTTTCTAGTGTCCTAGGAGGATGGATGTATTTTCTCTACTCTGATGAGAAAAGTTTAAAGCTTTATTAAACCCAAAAGCAAACATTTCTTATATTGCAGATCACCAATTCTTAGATGTGACGGCTGCAAAAGATTTCCTTTTTTTGTCAGAATGTATCAGTTTACATGGATGAGACAAACCATTTAACACTGGCAGTGGTGATTAATATGATCGGCTTTTATTTATTCATGAAAAACTTTTATCCCCCAAAAACTGTTTGTTGTAACTGACTATAAAGTGTGAGCTGGAGTTTGGCTTCAATTTGTTAGTGTATCTAAATCTGCTAATACATTTATCACAACCATTCAGCCGACTAAAAATGCTACTGTGCCTCCTTTTCTCATTCCTCCAGAGTTGTGTCTCACTAATACAGGAGATGTCTTACTGGCCAGACCACCAGGAGATAATAGAGGGAAAAAACGAATGCAGCCACCACATCTAATGCAGGCCTCTTGAACCCATTGGGAAAGAGAGCCCTGACTGATGGGGGCATAACCAGGGCGGAGTATGGTGACTAGGGGTCATGGTGGATTGGTGGGGGGATGGGATGGGGCTGGGCCTGAGCTCACTAAGGTGATTGCCCCAGGGGATTCTGGGCCTTTTGGTGAAGAAGATTGGTAAGAGCTGGCTGAACCCCACCCTGTCCCTCCAACCATGGACACCGAGCTCCTTCTGGCCAGGGTCCGAGAGATGGCTCTTCAGGGTCAGGCAGAGTGGCTTTTCTCCCTCCTGACTCCTGGGGATTCTTCTCCTGGTCCCACATCTAACCCCCCTCAGGATGCCCCCCCCCAGGGTTAGAAGGTGGACTTGTCCGCCTTCCCGCCTCAGCCCCAGCCACTCTAGGGCCTCCTATTGCTCCCCTCCACATCCTTCCTCTCCCTCTCCCCCTCCTTTACCTTCCTCTCCCCTGCCTGCACCGGCGGGGAAGCGCCCTTCTACTGCTAATTCCCGGCGTCTGCCGGCGCGCCGGAGGTCCCCTACGCGGGCTAAGACTGCTACTCGTGCCTCCTCGCGCTGTCCCCACTCACGCAGCCCCCGCTCCAGTGCTCGCCCCCCCCTCTCCCCTGCTAGCGTAGGAGGCGGCCGGGCTGGAGCCGCAGCGCTCCCCGCCCCCCCCCATCCCCTGAGACAGGACAGTATACCTTTACCCACCCGCGCGGATGGTGGGGGGTCCTGAGTGGCCGTTCCGTGTGTTCCTCCGCCAGGCAATCATCAGGCACGAAGGGGAGGAGCAGGCGTATTGGTTCGCCGGCCACTGCTGCGTCCTCTGCTGCTGTGATCGGCGTTTGCGATGCTCGCTCCGCCGGGGACTTGGAGCCGGAACGGCTCCACCTGGTGGACGCGACGCTCCCTGCGCCTGACTGGGCGGGAGATTTGAATCTCCACACACCACAGCTGGATACTAGGAACGCTCACAGCAGTGTGGTGTGTGGAGATGGGAATGAGTGGTCATAGCTGTATCCCCCTGCGCCCGCCTGGGCGGGCATGCTGTCACAAGTGCAGGATCTATCCTGCGGAGTTCCTTCTGTGCCCAGCAGGACAGGGGACAGGTCTCTTCCCTCCACGTTCCAGGTTGCGGGGGTTGGTGCAAGGCTCATCTCCCCTGCGCCCAACAGGGCGGGCAATGTGCAGTTAACCCCTCCCCCTCTGATACCCCGTGCCCACCGGCAGCCTCCTGCACCCCGCAGGGTGGAGGCCAGCCAGGTGCGTTTGACCTCCACCCCGTCAGTGGGGCAACCGCTCTCCTACGTGCCCGTCCGGGCTGGCGGTCCTGATGGGATGCCCGCATCGGTTGCCCACCCTCGTCCCCCTGCGGCCGTCAGGGCGGGAGATCTCGGCTCCAGAACCGGGCTGGCGGCGGCATCCGCCCCGGGTCAAGCAAGAGGAGCTGGCAGGTGTCCCTGCCGTTGCTCAGCCTCTGTCCGTGGTCAGTCGGATTCGACCGGGTCCGTGGTTGGACCCCCGCCCTTGGATCTTTCCTTGAGTCGGGACAGCCCAGCAGATTACGCAGGCCGCCTACGCTTACAGTCTTCTGGAATAGCCTTGGAATCGGATTCGCCGCCGGGCCCGGTGGCCGATCGTCCATCACCCGTGATGCCTCCTCGACCAAGTGAGTATGACTGCGAGTTAATTTGGGTTAGAGCTGCTGATGCTTCCGTATCGGGCCCGGAGGACCACATAGCGTCGGTTGTAAAGTCAGTTCTCTCCAGTATGGGTGTCTCGGGATCGCCCAACCCCACCTCCGCTTATGGGGGTGCGTTGTGGGCAGTGGCGCCGACGGGCACCCATTTGGCGGAAGAGACGAAAGAAAAGATATGGCGTCGCAAATTCGTCGACTTCCTTACCCTCGTTCCGCCGGATAGGGAGACGATCGACAAATCTCGACGGGTTGACGTATCGGCGCAGGGTGACAAACCCAAACAGCTTCCTAGAACGTTCGGGAACTGGCTGCAGGGGTTTTGTGCCTACGCGGGAGTGCTCAGTGAGCGGTTCCCGGAGTTGGCCACTTCGTTATTTTGCTATTTAGACCTTATTTGGGGTGCATACAAGGTCTATGGGGGTCAGTGCTGGTTCCATTATGACACTCAATTTCGGCAAAAAATGGCGGCACGTCGGGAATTTCGTTTTGATTGTCAGGACGGTAGCCTGTGGTTGCTGCTTATGTGCCCTCACAGGCCTTCGTCCTTTCAGTCCGCTGTCGGCGCCCCTCAGTCCGGAGCGTCGGCCGCTCCAAAGAAGGGTATCTGCTGGCTTTTCAATGAAAGCCACTGCAAGTGGTACTCCGCCTGTCGTTTCAGGCATGAGTGCTCCAGTTGTGGAGGGGCTCACCCAGCCAATAGGTGTTTTCGAAAAGGCAAACAATCGCTTTCCAGACCTGGCTCCAAGACTGACCTTCCTAAGCCAGAGGACGCCGGTGAACGTCAAGAAGATGCTTCCCTGGCTAGACCGGTACCCCCTTTGAAGAGAGGCCCTGATTCTTTGGGACGGCTTGGACCGTGGTTTCTGGATCCCCTTTACCCTGTCAGACGCCCCGACCATGTCTCAAAATTTTAAATCGTCGGAAGAATTCGAGTCCGTCGTGGCCAAGAAGCTCCAGAAGGAATTGGAACTGAGAAGAATGGCAGGCCCCTTTGACCTCCCTCCTTTCCACAACCTGAGGGTATCTCCCCTCGGTGTGGTCCCAAAAAAGGCGGAGGGAAAATTTTGCCTCATTCATCACCTTTTCTACCCTTCTGGCTCCTCGGTGAACGATGGCATTGACAGGGAGGAATCCAGAGTGCACTATGCGTCCTTTGACAGGGCGCTTCAGCTGGTTAGGGCAGCGGGGCAGTCTGCCCTTCTGGCAAAAGCGGACATTGAGTCCGCATTTCGCCTCCTCCCAGTCCATCCGGACTGTTTCCACCTCCTCGGTTGCTACTTCCAGGGTAGCTATTTTTTTGACATGTGCCTTCCTATGGGTTGTGCCATCTCGTGTTATTTTTTTGAACTATTTAGTAGCTTCCTTGACTGGGTGGTCACCCAGAAGGCGGGTATTCAGTCCCTTCTGCATTATCTCGATGACTTTCTTTTTGTGGGTCCAGCGGGCAGTGGACAGTGTCTGCGTCTGCTCACTGTTTTTCAGGATACATGCCGGCTTTTCGCCGTCCCACTGTCCGCTGACAAGACGGAGGGCCCTGTCACAGTCCTGTCATTTTTAGGTATTGAGATAGACACAGTGGCGATGGTTTTTAGGTTGCCTAGTGACAAGTTGTCCAGACTCCTCTCGTTGGTCCGCTTGGCAAAAGGGGCCAAGAAATTACAGCTGAAACAGCTACAGTCATTGCTGGGTCATCTGGTTTTCGCCTATAGGGTCATCTGGATGGGGAGGGCCTTCTGTAGGCGACTGTCATGGGCCACGAAGGGCATAACTGCCCCTCACCACTACGTCAGGATCACCAAGCCTATGAGGAATGACTTGGGGATATGGCTATCATTCTTGCAGACTTACAATGGACAGTCATGCTGGTTGCGGGAGGAAGTGCCGAACCCACAGCTGGAGTTATATACCGATGCTGCAGGCTCCTGTGGGTTTGGCGCTTTCTTTCAAGGGGAATGGGCTGCTGAACGCTGGCCGGCCTCATGGGCCCACCTGGATTTGTTGCGCAACCTCACCCTGCTGGAGCTGTTTCCAATTATTGTTGCTGTTGAGCTCTGGGGTGAAAGGTTGCGCAATCACCAGGTGGTCTTCTGGTCGGATAATATGAGTGTGGTGCAGGTGGTGAACAAACAGTCAGCCAGTTCTCCTCCGGTCGTTTCGTTGCTACGGTTTTTAGTTTTAAAATGTTTACATTTCAACATCTGCGTTAGGGCTAGGCATGTTCCGGCTGCCTCTAATGATATTGCCGATGCTCTTTCTCGTCAACAGTTCTGCCGTTTTCGAACACTGGCTCCGATGGCTTCTTTGGAGGGCCTTCCCTGTGTGGCCCACTTATGAAACCTCGTTTCTGGCGTTTGATAGAGCTCCTTCGGTCGTTGCTTTCTTCGCATACGTGGGCGGCGTACTGCCGAGTTTGGCATGAGTGGGTCCAGGCGTCAGGCGGTGAGTTCAACATTTATTCCCCGGATGATTGTCGTTTAACCTTATTTGCCTATTTAGTCTTTCTGTCGGAAAAAGGCGTCTCCGGGTCGACGGTTTCATCCGCGTTATCGGCCCTTTTGGTTTCAGCTCCTGGGGTGGGAGGATGTAACTAAAGCCTTCCCTGTTCGGCGGGTTGTCCGGGGTTGGAAGCGGGTTACGCACCTCCCGGACACTAGGCGCCCTATTTCTATTCAGATTCTTTTGGGCATCTTGTCTCTGCTTCCGAATGTGTGTTCATCGGAATATGAGACCCTCCTTTTCTGGGTAGCCTTTTCTTGGGCTTTCTTTGGTGCCTTTCGCATCGGCGAATTGGTGTTTAAATCAAAATTGTCCCCGGGGGGCATCCTATGGGAGGACGTGTCGTTGTCGCACCGCAGTGTCACGATTTTATTGCGTTCATCCAAGACTGATTGTTTTGGCAGGGGTCGCCGGGTAGTCTTGCATTATTGCGGCGGCCCCTTTTGTCCGGTGTCCCTGGCCCTCTCTTTCATGTCTTCGCGCCCCCTGTCCCCTACATTTTTTGTACATGCTGATGCAACTTCTCCCAGCCGTTTTCAATTTTTGCGCGTTTTTCGTCGTTGCTTGGAGATTTTGGGCTTTCCTGCGAAGGAATTTTCCACCCATTCTTTTTGCATTGGCGCCGCGACCGCCGCTTCGGGTTTGGGGTTCTCCGATACGGAACTTCAGCGTTTAGGTACATGGGAGTCATCTCGTTTTTCTTTGTATGTCCGACCACATCTGTTGTGTTGATTTCCAGGTTCATTTCTGGCACAGATTTGGATCATCGGGGATTCTTTCATATACTGGGCCACTCGCCGGGCAGAGATCCGAACTTATGGCAGGAATTTGGGATTCTCATACGATGTGGCGAGGATATGCTGGATCGGGTTGCGTGGGTTACGTTGGCCTCAGGTCCTCCCGGAATGTCAGCAACTTCGTGCGGTCATACATGCGGGTGGGAATGACGTTGGATATATGCGATCTGTGGACATCATATCAGCTGTTAAAAGTGACATTGCCCAATGTTGTGCTTCCTTTAATAACTTGACCGTTGTTTGGTCAGAAATCGTGCCTCGCTCGGTATGGGCGCGTGATGTCCCTGGCCCCCTTCTGGAACATTTTCGTAGGAAGGTCAATGCCCAAGTGGCTAAGTTTGTGCGCCAGATAGGGCGGGTAGTGGTCCGCCACAGAGACCTGGAGGGTGATAATCGCGATTTGCTGTGTAGAGATGGAGTTCATCTGAATGACATTGGGCTGGACATTTTTAATCTGGGTCTCCAGAGGGGCGTGGAACAGGCGCTGGCTGCGGTGCGGCGCCCGTCAGTAGCTTACTGACAGGCGGGTGGCGGTTTTTGGTGACCTTGCCAGCAAAACACGGCGGTAAGAGGTACGCCCTTCATGCTAATTGGGAGATAGACGGCAGTCCGGCACTTATGGTAAGGACAGGCCCCTCAGTTATCTCCCTTTTCACCAGTCGGAATTGAGTGCTCACAGTGCTACTGTGACTGGCACTGTGGAATGTTAAATGTTATGTTTAAGTTGTTAAAGAGTTGAATTTAATAAAAGCTGTGGCCTTGCCCTTTCCAACATGAATGGTGGTAAGTGGTCTTTATTGGATGGGAAGAAGGGGTAAGGTCTAAGTTTGGATGGATCATGGTATGGACCTGGGTTTATTGCACCTCAGCAGTCATGCAGGCCTCTTGAACCCATTGGGAAAGAGAGCCCTGACTGATGGGGGCATAACCAGGGCGGAGTATGGTGACTAGGGGTCACGGTGGATTGGTGGGGGGACGGGATGGGGTTGGGCCTGAGCTCACTAAAGTGATTGCCCCAGGGGATTCTGGGCCTTTTGGTGAAGAAGATTGGTAAGAGCTGCCCACCCTCCCGCCCTATTTATGGTTGGTACGTCACAGCTTGCTGTGGTTTTTGGTGACCTTGCCAGCAAAACACGGCGGTAAGAGGTACGCCCTTCATGCTAATTGGGAGATAGACGGCAGTCCGGCACTTATGGTAAGGACAGGCCCCTCAGTTATCTCCCTTTTCACCAGTCGGAATTGAGTGCTCACAGTGCTACTGTGACTGGCACTGTGGAATGTTAAATGTTATGTTTAAGTTGTTAAAGAGTTGAATTTAATATAAGCTGTGGCCTTGCCCTTTCCAACATGAATGGTGGTAAGTGGTCTTTATTGGATGGGAAGAAGGGGTAAGGTCTAAGTTTGGATGGATCATGGTATGGACCTGGGTTTATTGCACCTCAGCAGTCATGATTGGTCAGCTGTGATATGACATTCTTGGCTTTAACTTTTGTGCATCTTTTTTCTTCCATTTAATAAAGATTGTTGTAGATAATTGGTGATCTGATGTATAAATACAGATAAGTGGATCCTCCCCATGAGACTGGAGATGTGTGAAGGATGTGTGATCCCCGGTGTCTTGTCTCTGTCACCTTCTCTCTGCAGGAATTCTATTACTTTGCTGATCTGAACTCTCTCTACAAGCTTGAGCTGTTTCCTGTCCTCTGCTCTGTACATTCCAGCTTTGGAGATCTCAGAGTCCATCCACTGTCCATGTTGTAGTTCTTATTATCTAATCATCAGTCAGATTTACATGTCATAACAATCACCAACAATTCCATCTTCTGTGGAGGATTATCAGCAATCAATGCTGGAGACTAGAGGGGACTTCCTCAGACTGCACTTGTACTTTACCATAGTACAAGTACTGGTATGGGGGATGGGTGTTGTATGGAAGGCTGGGGGGGGGGACAATGCTGTCACCTTTTATTCTCATAGGGGGGTATTTTTGATAGGGGGCTTCAGTCCATTATCCACTATTAATACAATTATTTAGTACATGAGCTTCCCATTGTACCATTTTATATTCCTCTTTTTGTCATTTAAAGTATATCTAATCCCAAGAAGAATACTTGGATGTCTTGTATCTCCATTGTGTGTCCTCCTCCTATGATGTATCTAGGAAGGATTTCAATGCAGTCATGCAGCACTGAGGATTTCTGACAGCAAAGGCCATAAGCTCCTCCCCCACCTTCCCCTGCAGAATCTCTATCTGATCTGCACACAGCATTAGCAGCCTTTCATCTTTCATCTATCTAGACTCTATTGGATGCCGAGTCTCTAAAGCCCATGAGAGATGCAGGCCCGGATTTACTCCCTTTGCCGCCCCAAGGTCGGGCCCTTCAATGCCGCACCACACCACCAGAAAGAGCCCCCAGACATAATACGGTCAAAGACTGCAGACATGATACAAGAGATGGTCAGAGACTGCAATCATAGTACAGGAGATGGTCAGAGACGGCAGACATGATACAGGAGGTGGTCAGAGATGGCAGACATGATACAGGAGATGGTCAGAGACTGCAGTTCCTATGGACATTAGTAGATAATGGCCGATCGGCCCTCTCACCTGACCCAGCGATACAGCAATGCTTCCCCTGATCAGGAGTCGGCTCACTCTGAATTGCCCGTGGCGAGTCCGCTGAGTAGCACCCAGATCTGTATTCCTGCAATGACTCCATTCCTTTCTCCACCAGGGATGGCGCCAGGCTGTGTGGCTTTCCCTCTGGTGGCGCAGGGCATCGGGGTTCTCTTTCTGATAGTGTTCCCTCAGCACTGCCCTCTCCCTCTGGAGCCCTGGGTGTACTTTCCTGGGTGTAGACCACCCCAGGACAAACCACCCCCTTCCATTAGTACAGACCCTCCCCCCAGGACAAACCCCCCACCTTTAGTACAGACCCCCCCAGGACAAACCCCCCTCCCTTCATTAGTACAGACCCCCGCAGGACAAACCCCCCTCCCTTAGTACAGACCCCCCAGGACAAACCCACCCCCCTCCCTTAGTACAGACCCCCCCAGGACAAACCCACCTCCCTTCATTAGTACAGACCCCCCCAGGACAAACCCGCCTCCCTTCATTAGTACAGACCCCCCCAGGACAAACGCCCCTCTATTAGTACAAACCCCCCCAGGACAACCCCCTCCATTAGTACAAACCCCCCAGGTCCACCCCCCTCCATTAGTACAACCCCCCCAGGACAACCCCCCTCCATTAGTACAAACCACCCAGGACAAACCACCCCTCCCTTCATTAGTACAGACCCCCCCAGGACAAACCACCCCTCCCTTAATTAGTACATGCCCCCCAGGACAAACCCCCCTCCATTAGTACAAACCCCCCAGGAAAACCCCTTCTCCATTAGTACAAACCCCCCCAGGTCAACCCCACCCCCTCCATTAGCACAGACCCCCAAGGACAAACCACCCCTCCCTTCATTAGTACAGACCCCCCAGGACAAAACCCCCCTTCATTAGTATAAACCCCCCAGGACAACCCCCCTCCATTAGTACAAACCCCCCAGGACAACCCCCCTCCATTAGTACAAACCCCCCAGGACAAACCCCTCCTTCACTAGTACAGACATCCCAGGACAACCCCCCCTCCATTAGTACAGACCCCCACTAGGACAAATCCCCCTTCACTAGTACAGACATCCCAGGACAACCCCCCCTCCATTAGTACAGACCCCCACCAGGACAAACCCCCCCTTCACTAGTACAGACATCCCAGGACAACCCCTCTCCATTAGTACAACCCCCCCAGGACAAACCCCCCTTCACTAGTACAGACATCCCAGGACAACCCCCCCTCCATTAGTACAGACCCCCCTGGACAACCTCCCCTCCAAGTGTGTACAACAGAACAGATGGAGACAGGCACAGGCTTGGGCGGGAGTGAGAGACAGAGGAGAAGATGCCCCCCGCCGCACAGAGACCAGCCGCTCCGATCTCCGGCAGCTGCTCTCCTTTTCTGACAGGAGGAGGGAGGGGGGATGGGGTTGAGCAGCGAAAAACACAGCGGTGGCGGCGGTGACCTGCGGAGGGAGCCGCCTCAGTCTGGACACAGAGAGGAGGAGGAGGGAGAGGAGCACTCTAGCGCTTCAGCGCCCCCACCTCTCTGGCGCCCGGGTGCACTGCAATGCTGATGTTAGTGTGGGGGGCGGCGCTGCCCCTGTACCACTGCCGCCCCGAGGCCTGGCCTCGGTGGCCTTGTGGGAAACCTGGCCCTGGAGAGATGAACCTGTACCTGAGGAATCAGTCTTCTGCCATTACTCGCAACATAAACACTCTGAGGGCACTTTCACACTGGGGCAGGCGTCGGCGGTAAAGCACCGATATTTTTCGGCCACTAGCGGAGCGCTTTTAACCCCCACTAATAGCCGAAAAAGGGTTAAAAGTAGGCAGGGGTGCTTAAAAGCAGGCTGGGGCGCTGTAGGAGCAGTGTATACACCGCTCCTACAGCACCTCAAAGATGCTGCTTGCAGGAATTTTTGGAGTGTCCTGCCAGCGCACCGCTCCAGTGTTAGAGCCCTCGGGCTTTCTCACTGGAGTGAGAGGAGAGGTGCTTTGCTATAGCACCTGTAAAGCACCTCATTGTGAAAGTATTATTGATGTGGTGAGCACCACTTTAAACCTTGGAGAACAGCCAGTCCCCTCCACCAGTGCTCTCCCCAGTCTAGTCTCCTTAGGGGCTCCTAAGACCACCAAGGCCTTTCCAGTGCATCTTCTGGTTGCAATCTTCCTTTATGGAAAATCCTGACAAGCTCATTGTGCCTCCCAAGCAATCTGCCATTCTTGTAACCATTTGAGAAAAAGTTTGTTAACCACTTCCGCCCCGGAAGGATTTACCCCCTTCCTGACCAGAGCACTTTTTACAATTTGGCACTGCATCGCTTTAACTGCTAATTGCACGGTTATGCAATGCTGTACCCAAACGAAATTTGCGTCCTTTTCTTCCCACAAATAGAGCTTTCTTTTGATGGTATTTGATCACCTCCGCGGTTTTTATTTTTTGCACTATTAATGGAAAAAGACTGAAAATTTTGAAAAAACTGACATTTTCTACTTTTTGTTATAAAAAAAATCCAATAAACTCAATTTTAGTCATACATTTAGGCCAAAATGTATTCGGCCACATGTCTTTGGTAAAAAAAATGTCAATAAGCGTATATTTATTGGTTTGCGCAAAAGTTATAGCGTCTACAAACTAGGGTACATTTTCTGGAATTTACACAGCTTTTAGTTTATGACTGCCTATGTCATTTCTTGAGGTGCTAAAATGGCAGGGCGGTACAAACCCCCCCAAATGACCCCATTTTGGAAAGTAGACACCCCAAGCTATTTGTTGAGAGGCATGTTGAGTCCATGGAATATTTTATATTTTGACACAAGTTGCGGGAAAGTGACACAAAGTTGTCACTAAATGATGTATTGCTCACACAGGCCATGGGCATATGTGGAATTGCACCCCAAAATACATTTATCTGCTTCTCCTGAGTATGGGGATACCACATGTGTGGGACTTTTTGGGAGCCTAGCCGCGTACGGGGCCCCGAAAACCAATCACCGCCTGCAGGATTTCTAAGGGTGTAAATTTTTGATTTCACTCTTCACTGCCTATCACAGTTTTGGAGGCCATGGAATGCCCAGGTGACACAAACATCCTCTCCAAATGACCCCATTTTGGAAAGTAGACACCCCAAGCTATTTGCTGAGAGGCATGGTGAGTATTTTGCAGCGCTTATTTGTTTTTGAAAATGAAGACAGACAAGAAAAAAAAAAGTTTTCTTTTTTCAATTTTCAAAACTTTGTGACAAAAAGTGATGTCTGCAAAATACTCACTATACCTCTCAGCAAATAGATTGGGGTGTCTACTTTCCAAAATAGGGTCATTTGGGGGGGGGGGGGGTTGTGCCACCTGGGCATTCCATGGCCTCCGAAACTGTGATAGGCAGTGAAGAGTGAAATCAAAAATTTACGCCCTTAGAAAGCCTGAAGGCGGTGCTTGGTTTTCAGGGTCCCGTACGCCGCTAGGCTCCCAAAAAGTCTCACACATGTGGTATCCCCCTACTCAGGAGAAGCAACAGAATTTATTTTGGGGTGTATTTTCACATATTCCCATGGCATGTTTGAGCAATATATCATTTAGTGACAACTTTGTGCACAAAAAAAAAATTGTCTTTTTCCCGCAACTTGTGTCACAATATAAAATATTCCATGGACTCGAAATGCCTCTCAGCAAATAGCTTGGGGTGTCTACTTTCCAAAATGGGGTCATTTGGGGGGGGTTTGAACTGTCCTGGCATTTTATGCACAACATTTAAAAGCTTATGTCACACATCACCCACTCTTCTAACCACTTGAAGACAAAGCCCTTTCTGACACTTTTCGTTTACATGAAAAAATTATTTTCTCTAGTCATCTTCCAGGACGGCACACCTGAGAGATGAGAGGCTCCTCCCTACAGGAAACACAATCAATCGACAGCTGTTTTAAGTCCCCACCCTTCCCCTTGATCCTCAGTTTTTGATTGTGTTTCTCCCTACACAGCGAAACCGTTTGTTTTTTTCCAAATGACCAGAAGCCTGGTGCTGGTGATCCCCCCCTGGGAGCTGGACCAAATGCCTGGGGAAGGCCTATGGCCACATCACCCTGAAAGTGAAAGAGGGCGCCGCCTGCCCGATCTCGTATGATCTCGGAGGCAAAGCAGGGTCGGGCCTGGTTAGTACCTGATGGGCCTCTGGGTCTGGCCGGATATATTTATCCTTCCTGGGGGGTTCCCCTATCCTTTCCTCAGGGGGGGCAGCAGAAACTGGAAGAGCCCCCCTGAGAGCTGAAGGCCCCTGGGTACAGTGGTGTCCCCAGAACTTCAGGGGCCTTTTTTCTGTCTCCCCCCCTTACCTGTCCGGGCGTCCGTTCAGACAGGGGTGCTGGCTGTCAGTTCTTTCCAGGGCCCCCGACTCCTGGGCCCCTGGTAGCTCGCGTGGGCTGCTGGGGAGGGCGCCGCCTGAACGACCCGCGTTCTTACCCAGGAGGGAAGGCTGAGAGTCAGCAGGAGCAGGCGCCCACATCCTCCTTTCGAGGAGGCACCAGTTCACTACGGTGGATGTCTGCCTAAACCACCTCAGAATGGAATGAGGAACGTACGGCATTGCCCCCCCCAGGTGTATATACTGACTGGCAGGACACAGCCTAACCTTGCAGCTCCCTACGGGGACAGCAGTTGGGGGGGCACTTTGGCGGCTATCCTCCTTGCGTGTGGACCATAAGGATGGAAAAGCAAGCCCGGTGGCTGTGGAAAAAGGGGAAGACTACAACGGTGAGTACTTTCCTTTACCTTGGGAATTTAGCTGCAAAAACCCCAATCCCAGCCAGATGGTTTCTGGGCATTTGAGATAATCTCCCCTGGGGTCTAGATTCAAATAGCCCAGAAGCTTCTGCTAAAAACACCAGCTACAGCTCCCTCTTACATCAGAGATGCTGTATGGTGGACAAGTGGTGCAGGGGAGCGAGTGTGCCTAAACCACCTCAGATGGGAAAGAGGTAGGTAAGGCATTTCTTCCCCTTCCCCCTGTATTTACTAAGTGGTGCAGTGCAGGACCTGGGGTCTGCATAACAAAATAGCCCAGAAGCTACTGCTAAAACCACCAGCCACAGCTCCCTCTTACAGCAGAGACACTGTGGTTATCACAACAGTAGGTTTCCAGACTCTCCCTACATGTCCGGTTGTGGGACATTAGTAGGGATGAATAGAGCGAAGGGGGGGAGGACCTGGTAGATACAAAGAGTTCCTTACAGGCCAGGTATACCACTGAACAATTTATGGATTGTGCTATGGTTGAAGAAGGATTCAGGAGTAAGCTCTCCTGGTCAGCAGGTGCACTAGGTTATATGGCCCTATTAGCCCAGCTGCTAGGAATCTGAAGTCATAAGCCCCAACCTCCCACTCCACCTTTACATTGTGGTTATATTGAAGTGCAGGAGGTAAGAAAAACCTTTTTGTTGGTTTGGGCTACAGTCAACTCAGTGACAGATCTAAAGGCGATTTACCATAAATCGCTTCCTATATCCTTTAATTAAGGATTTTCTGTGCAAACATATGCAAGAGCTAGATAGATACATGATTGCTTGTTTAAGGCCTGCAGGTGGCTATTTTCCTCCAGGCTAAATTGGTGATTAGGGATGAGCCGAACACCCCCCTGTTCGGTTCGCACCAGAACATGCGAACAGGAAAAAAGTTCGCTCGAACACGCGAACACCGTTAAAGTCTATGGGACACGAACATGAATAATCAAAAGTGCTAATTTTAAAGGCTTATATGCAAGTTATTGTCATAAAAAGTGTTTGGGGACCTGGGTCCTGCCCCAGGGGACATGGATCAATGCAAAAAAAAGTTTTAAAAACGGCCGTTTTTTCAGGAGCAGTGATTTTAATAATGCTTAAAGTCAAACAATAAAAGTGTAATATCCCTTTAAATTTCGTACCTGGGGGGTGTCTATAGTATGCCTGTAAAGGGGCGCATGTTTCCCGTGTTTAGAACAGTCTGACAGCAAAATGACATTTAGAAGGAAAAAACTCATTTAAAACTACCGCGGCTATTAATGAATTGCCGGTCCGACAATACACATAAAAGTTCATTGATAAAAACGGCATGGGAATTCCCCACAGGGAAACCCCGAACCAAAATAAAAAAAAAAAAAAATGACGTGGGGGGGTCCCCCTAAATTCCATACCAGGCCCTTCAGGTCTGGTATGGATATTAAGGGGAACCCCGGCCAAAATTAAAAAAAAAAAATGACGTGGGGTTCCCCTTAAATTCCATACCAGACCCTTCAGGTCTGGTATGGATTTTAAGGGGAACCCCGCGCCAAAAAAAAAAAAAAAAAACGGCGTGGGGTTCCCCCAAAAATCCATACCAGACCCTTATCCGCGCACGCAACCTGGCAGGCCGCAGGAAAAGAGGGGGGGACGAGAGTGCGGCCCCCCCCCCTCCTGAACCGTACCAGGCCACATGCCCTCAACATTGGGAGGGTGCTTTGGGGTAGCCCCCCAAAACACCTTGTCCCCATGTTGGTGAGGACAAGGGCCTCATCCCCACAACCGTGGCCGGTGGTTGTGGGGGTCTGCGGGCGGGGGGCTTATCTGAATCTAGAAGCCCCCTTTAACAAGGGGACCCCCAGATCCCGGCCCCCCCCTGTGTGAAATGGTAAGGGGGTACTTACCCCTACCATTTCACTAAAAAAGTGTCAAAATAGTTAAAAATGACAAGAGACAGTTTTTGACAATTCCTTTATTTAAATGCTTCTTCTATCTTCCTTCATCTTCTTCTTCTTCTGGTTCTTCTGGCTCTTCTGGTTCTTCCTCCGGCGTTCTCGTCCAGCATCTCCTCCGCGGCGTCTTCTATCTTCTTCTCCTCGGGCCGCTCCGCACCCATGGCATGAGGGGAGGCTCCCGCTCTTCTCTTCATCTTCTTCTTCATCCTCTTCTCTTCTTCATCTTCTTCATCTTCTTCATCTTCATCTTCTCTTCTTAATTTTCTTCTGCGGGCCGCTCCGCATCCATGCATGGAGGGAGGCTCCCGCTGTGTGACGGCGTCTCCTCGTCTGACGGTTCTTAAATAACAGGGGGCGGGGCCGCCCGGTGACCCCGCCCCCCTCTGACGCACGGGACATGACGGGACTTCCCTGTGGCATTCCCCGTGACGTCACAAGGAAGTCCCGTCAAGTCACCGTGCGTCAGAGGGGGGCGGGGTCACCGGGTGGCCCCGCCCCCCGTTATTTAAGAACCGTCAGACGAGGAGACGCCGTCACACAGTGGGAGCCTCCCTCCATGCATGGATGCGGAGCGGCCCGCAGAAGAAAATTAAGAAGAGAAGATGAAGATGAAGAAGATGAAGAAGAGAAGAGGATGAAGAAGAAGATGAAGAGAAGAGCGGGAGCCTCCCCTCATGCCATGGGTGCGGAGCGGCCCGAGGAGAAGAAGATAGAAGACGCCGCGGAGGAGATGCTGGACGAGAACGCCGGAGGAAGAACCAGAAGAGCCAGAAGAACCAGAAGAAGATGAAGGAAGATAGAAGAAGCATTTAAATAAAGGAATTGTCAAAAACTGTCTCTTGTCATTTTTAACTATTTTGACACTTTTTTAGTGAAATGGTAGGGGTAAGTACCCCCTTACCATTTCACACAGGGGGGGGGCCGGGATCTGGGGGTCCCCTTGTTAAAGGGGGCTTCCAGATTCCGATAAGCCCCCCGCCCGCAGACCCCCACAACCACCGGCCACAGTTGTGGGGATGAGGCCCTTGTCCTCATCAACATGGGGACAAGGTGTTTTGGGGGGCTACCCCAAAGCACCCTCCCAATGTTGAGGGCATGTGGCCTGGTACGGTTCAGGAGGGGGGGGGCTGCACTCTCGTCCCCTCCTCTTTTCCTGCGGCCTGCCAGGTTGCGTGCTCGGATAAGGGTCTGGTATGGATTTTTGGGGGAACCCCACGCCGTTTTTTTTTTTTTTTTTGGCGCGGGGTTCCCCTTAAAATCCATACCAGACCTGAACGGTCTGGTATGGAATTTAGGGGGAACCCCACATCATTTTTTTTTTAAATTTTGGCCGGTGTTCCCCTTAATATCCATACCAGACCTGAAGGGCCTGGTATGGAATTTAGGGGGACTCCCCCACGTCATTTTTTTTTTTTAAATTTTGGTTCGGGGTTTCCCTATGGGGAATTCCCATGCCGTTTTTATCAATGAACTTTTATGTGTATTGTCGAACCGGCAATTCATTAATAGCCGCGGTAGTTTTAAATGAGTTTTTTCCTTCGAAATGTAATTTTGCTGTCAGACTGTTCTAAACACGGGAAACATGCGCCCCTTTACAGGCATACTATAGACACCCCCCAGGTACGAAATTTAAAGGGATATTACACTTTTATTGTTTGACTTTAAGCATTATTAAAATCACTGCTCCTGAAAAAAACGTCCGTTTTTAAAACTTTTTTTTGCATTGATACATGTCCCCTGGGGCAGGACCCGGGTCCCCAAACACTTTTTATGACAATAACTTGCATATAAGCCTTTAAAATTAGCACTTTTGATTTCTCCCATAGACTTTTAAAGGGTGTTCCGCGGCATTCGAATTTGCCGCGAACACCCCAAATTGTTCGGTGTTCGGCGAACTTGCGAACAGCCAATGTTCGAGTCGAACATGAGTTCGACTCGAACTCGAAGCTCATCCCTATTGGTGATCACCTTTTCTAGAGGCTGTCCTAAATTGGTCTCTAGGGCTGGGCTCATTGAGACTTTAGTTTCTGATCAGCCCCACCTGTGTGTGAGCTGGCCAGCGTTTGCTCAGTCCACGGAGGTAAGGTAGGACAACAGCTACTATAGTAAGGTGTCTAACCATTTTTAGAATTTGTTCCTTCACTGGGGGTGAAGTGTTAGTATCTACAGCCCAGACTATGCCTAGGGATCAAATTGCTCTGTTTGGTTATTTCATAAAGGGATACACTATGACTCCTCCTTGGTTGCACACCAGTAGACCTCAGTAGTGAAGGTTTGTCTTTCCTGGGATGTTTTGTGGCACAGCAGAAATGCACATTGAGATTTGTGACATTTCTGCTCATAAGGGGTATATTGCTGTACATCAGAAATGCACTGCACTGAAGCTTGGTTGTTGTCTGTTATATCCTAAAGGTACTGCCTTATTTGGCTACAGATCAGAAAAATACAACAGGGAAGGTGGTCTGTACTTTCTGGTCTTGTGACGCATGGCGGAAATGCACATCATTGAGTCTTATGACATCTCTGCTCATATTTGTTATATTGCTGCACATCAGACATACTCAAAATTGAGTTCTATCTGGGGGTTTTTTTGTGTCCTGTATTACTGCCTTATTGGTTGCTTATTAGAAAGGCAGTAGTGAAGATTGATGGTCCTGAATTGTTGGGAAATACAAATTGAACCTGTGCTAGGGGTAGTACTGGTACTGCCTTTGGTAATCGGTGCAGCCCCGCAAAGTGGCGTCAGGCTGACAGTACTATTAACGGCAAGGGTTGCCGATTTTAGACATGCGATTTGACATGTTGAGTCGCATGCCAAATCCCTTCAATATGGATGTGCTATCTCTATTCAGATTGTTATATTGTTGCACATCAGATATATACAAGATTGAAGGTTGTCTGTCCTTTTATGTCTTACATTTACTGCCTTATTGGCTGCATATCAGAAGGGACACAGCAGTGAGGTTGCTTGTCCTTTTCTGATTTGTTTTTGCTGCCTCAGCAGGGAGACACATTGAGGATGGTGGCGTATCTGCTCAGTATTGGTATATTACTACACATCAGACATACACAAAGATTGAAGATTGTTTGTGTCCTGTATGTTCTATATTTACTGCCTTATCGGCTGCATATCAGAAAGGCACAGCAGTGAGGGGTGTCTTTTCTGTTTCTCATTGTTCTACCTTGCTGCTTCTTAGGGATACACAGCAGGGGGTTGTTGGCTGCACGCCTCCAGGGAGATACAGCATTGGGGACCCCTCGCTTGTTCAACCTGAAAATTGCAAGTTACCTGCGACCTGTGTAATCTTGAGGTCTGTGGATCCAGAAAGCAGGGTCTGCTTGGTGGCGCTGCGACCTGGAGTTGCACAGACACAAATGGTTCCCATTGGAAGCCATAGTGTATGACTTTTCTCTTGCGTTTTTGCAGGTTGGGTCGCACAGGTGTGGGAGCCCTAAGTTTCCCTTCTGGTTGAGGTTTTGCTACACACAAGAATAGACATCATGGAGTTTATTGCCTTACTTTGCAACACACCAGAAAGATCGCAGCTAGGAAGGCTGTCTGTTTTTATGTGGCTGCACAGCAGAAATACTCAACATTAAAGCTTGTTGGTGCTTTCTGTTTCAGATTCCCTTACCTTACTGCACTTCGGAAAAACACAATGCTGCAGGTTGCTTGGGTCCTTTCCGTGTTGGTTCTATGTGACTGCACTACAGAACTGCATAACAGAAAAGATATTGTCTTGTTATGTTGGTTTAGCTAGCCAGTGCCATATTGATCTTATAACTGTATTTGGTTCATCAGAAATACGCAACATAGAAGTTTGGGTCTTTCTGTCTTATATTTATGGCCCTGTTTTGCTGTACGTCAGTAAAACTCCACCGTAAACAGGACTCCCGTCCTTTATGTATATATATATCAGTTACGACCTAGCTAGCTGCACTTCAGAAACACGCAGCATTTAGGGTCGGTTCACACTGAGGCAGCACGACTTACAGCGCGACTGCCTCAGGCGACCAGGACACGACTCAGCGGCGACTTGCGAAACGACTTCTGTATAGAAGTCAATGCAAGTCGCCCCCAAAGTCGTACAGGAACTTTTTTCTAAGTCGGAGCGACTTCCATCGCGCCGATTTAGAACGGCTCCATTGCACAGAACAGGACGCTACTTGTCAGGTGACTAGGTCGCCTGACAAGTCGTCCCAGTGTGAACCAAGGCTGAGGGTTTGCGTGTGTCTTAATGTTTTTACAGATTGGCTGCACATCAGAAAACCAAACTGTGAGGACTGTTTGTCTACATTGAAGTTCAGATTTGGGTCTCTCCCATATTTGATATGTTGGTTTAGCTAGCCACACTCAGATACACATTATTGTCTATTCTTGTGTCCTTTCTGTCTAAATCTATTGTGCTGGGTCCACAATCTATGATCTTTTTTAATTTGTGATATTAATAATGCATGTATCACCTTTTGTATTTCTGCCCTCTTTTCCGTGGAGGGGCCTGGAGTTCTGGCTGCAGACGTCACATGTCAGAAAGCCTCAGCCCCTTACATTAAGGGATGCTGGAACCATTTCCTAGGGTTGAAGCCCAGTAGGGTTATAGGACACTGGAGGAAGGCGATAAAGAATCACCCTGCTTAGTAAGAACTTGGGAAGTTCTGTTCAGAGGAGTATTATGACCTGAAGATGAAGTATAAAGATGTCCACCCGACCGAATAGGTTACGGCTTGGTGCATGGCCTTCACCTCACCCTTCTAGCAGAACTAGATGTAGCAGTATAAGTGTTATACTCCTGCTATGAACTTTATTCTCCTGAAGTAGGCACTCAGGCGTAAGTAAAGCCACAGAGTGGGCATGCCTTAAACCCAGGGATCAAGCCTCGGTTAATCTATTACCCTTAAGTAGGCTTCCCTTTAGTCTTTGCTGATGTAAAGATAAAAATGAACAAAAAAGGTTGTCTGTTAGGGGCCCACCTTTTTTTTTTTTGCAGTTTTAATTCTCTGAACAGGGTAGTGTTAAGACAGGCCCTCTTAGTGATCAATTAGTGTCCTTGTCTTACAACACAGGTCTCTGATTAATCTTTAAGGGTTCTAAGTAGCACCTACAGGCACAATAGGCCAGGGTTGTTAGATGTGTGAGACAGGCAATATTGATAACCTACAAGTTTAACATGTTTTCTGATTCCATCTTTAAGAGCCCACTCCACCTAGGTCCTGCATCCGAAGCAGAGAAGGCAGGGACATCGGTGGAGTAGACATGCAGACCAGTCGCATGATCCAGCTATAATACCTTCATCAAGCATATGGAGTGGAGGTAAAACTCACTGCAGAACCAAGGTTCGCCAAGAGGGTCTTGCAGTGGTTCCACCCTAAGGTAGGCCTGAGGTACTTGATTATCCTCTCAGGTGTGCCGTCCTGGAAGATGACTAGAGAAAATTGACAGTTACTTACCGATAACTGTTTTTCTAGGATATCTTCCAGGACGGCAGGCCTACTTCCCGCCCGTTGGAGGAGGGAAAATGGTAGAACACTAGAAGGTGAGTACCTATGAGGAATGATTTCCCTTGTGAACCAGGTCCAGGAGTTACTTCTCTACAAACTGAGGATCAAGGGGAAGGGTGGGGACTTAAAACAGCTGTCGATTGATTGTGTTTCCTGTAGGGAGGAGCCTCTCATCTCTCAGGTGTTCCGTCCTGGAAGATATCCTAGAAAAACAGTTATCGGTAAGTAACTGTCAATTTTCTTTTTGCAAGAAAATTACTTTGAACCCCCAAACATTATATATTTTTTTAAAGCAAATGCCCTACAGATTAAAAAAGTGGGTGTTTCATTTTTTTTTTCACACAATATTTGCGCAGCGATTTTTCAAACACATTTTTTGGGGAAAAAACACACTTTTCTCCAAGCGTCTTCCAGGACAGCCCATGAGACCTTGGGCTCCTCCTACCAGGACAGGAAACACGTCACCCCCACCAGATAAAAGGGCGGTCCTCCAGGCCCATGTCAGTTATTTGTGTTTCCTCCGGACGGGGGGTAACATGTTCATGGAACCTGCTCCCATAGGCCTTATAAGCAGGGGCTTTGTATGGCTTTTTTCTGGGGCATATCACTTACCTCTTCCTCTGCCAGAAGCAGCACACCGCTGGGGAGGTTGGCTGTGTTGCTGTTCTCTGTCCTCAGTGCCTGGAGAGGGCCAGGACCGGTGTGAGGTCGTACCCCTAGCACAGTGCATTGCACTCTAGCTCAGCTGAGCTTCGGTTGTCCTTCCCTGCCGACAGCCTGGCTGATCTGAGCAAGGAATGGAGGAAGCTGCAGCGTTCGAGGGGGCGGAGCTATTGCGCTCCAAGCTGGCCCACAGGAAGTGCCTGGAGAGGGTTACTTCCGGGGCATATGACATCATCATCGGGCGCCGGAGACGAGGTTCCAGTCTTCATAAACGGCGCGAACAGAGAACGCTGGCTGCTGGTGTTTCTTGGTGTTAAGCAGCCAGGCTGTGGATGACCAAGAGGGGCAGAATGGATCCTCCTGCAGTACCTGCACAGGCAGCGGATGCAGTTCCCTACACCAGCACCTCACAGGAAAGCCTGGGGTGTTCTGTCACCACCTTGCTATCCCTGTGAGTGTTCCCTCCTCCTCCCCCCTCTGTAGTAGTGGGTGTAAGGGGACACATTTCCTCCCTCCTGCACGTGGTGTTACGGAGTGATTGTGTGGCTTTAATTACATTGTGGGTCATTTATTTTGTCTTGCAGACCAAGACTCAGGACAAGGCCCAAGCGCAGCCACTTAAAAGGAAATGTGCGGTTTGCGCAAACAAATTGAGCTCCTCATGGAGCAAAGCAGTTTGTCGCACCTGTATAGAAGGCCTAGTAAAGGATGACCCGGTTGCCTCTTGCCAGAAGATGCTTACTTCTGTTAGGGATGAGCTTGCGTCCACCTTCAGTTCCTTTAGAACGCTTATTGACAAGCTCCAGACTCCAGCAGAGAGTCCGTCTTCACTGAAGGCGTCAGTAAGCACTCCGCAGCAGGCAGAGAGTGAAGACTCTGAGGCTGAGGTCAGATCTACCCGTTCTTCTCTGGAAGAATCAGGGTCAGATACAGAGCCCAGAGATAGAGAATCCACTCGAGGCTCAAGATTTAAGTTATCTGTTGAGGATGTAGATGACTTATTAAAGGCTATCTATACTACCCTTGAATTAAAAGAGGAAGAGGTTCAGTTATCCAAACATGATCTTATGTATAAAGGATTACATAAGAGAAAATCAAGAGTGTTTCCAGTTCATAGTTCTTTGGTTGATACTATTAAACTGGAATGGGATAATCCTGAGAGAAAACCATTCTTCTCTAGTAACCTAAAAAGGAGGTTTCCTTTTGATGAGGACACTGCGCAGCCATGGAATAAGAATCCCAAGTTAGACGCACCTCTTTCAAAAGTTTCAAAAAACTCGGACCTGGCGTTTGATGATATGGGTACGCTTAAGGATCCGATGGACAAGAGGGGGGATATCCTTCTCCACAGAGCCTGGGACTCAGCAGTTGGAAACCTGAAACCAGCTTTGGCTTCCACTTGTGTGGCCAGAAATCTGGAGGTTTGGTTGACTCAGATTCAGTCACATCTGTCAGCAGGTACCTCCAGAGAGCAAATTTTAAAGTCTTTTCCTCTCCTATTTCAGGCAGTGGGTTTTTCGGCAGATTCTTCCGCTGAGTCGGTAAGAATGTCAGCCAGGACTTCGGCTCTAGTGAACTCGGCCAGGAGAAGCCTTTGGCTTAAGACCTGGTCAGGGGAATCGGCCTCCAAGTTGCGCCTTTGTGGCCTTCCTTTAACTGGTGATCATTTATTTGGCCCAGGTCTACAAGAGGCACTGGAACGCACGGCTGTTAAGAAAAAGGCGTTTCCAGAAAAAAAGAGAGTTCAGACAGCCAGAAAATTTTTTCGTGGCCAAAACAGGCAACAGAGTCCTAGAGAAAAGGACAGCAGGCCGAAAAAGCATTGGACTGGGCACAAAGGCAGAGGCAAAGGGGGAGTGCTATTTAACCCTCCTCAACAGCCCACCAAGCCGCAGTGACTTGTGTTCCCCGGTGGGAGGGAGATTGAGGGCCTTCATCCCACAGTGGGCAGCTGTCACTCTGAGCCCCTTCGTCCTGGACCTAGTGACCAACGGGTACAGGCTGGAGTTTGTTCACCAACCACCAGAACGTTTGTTGGTCACATTTCCTCCACAAGATCGGGAGAAAGCGAGGGCCCTGGGTCTCCAGATCGGAGACTTATTAGATCAAAAAGTCCTGATTCCTGTTCCTCGATCGGAGCGGGGCAAGGGATTCTATTCCCATGTATTTGTGGTCAGAAAGCCGGCAGGAAAGTTTCGACTTATCCTGAATCTCCGGACCTTAAACAAGTCCATCAGATACAAGCATTTCCGTATGGAGACGGTTTTTACAATCAAAAACCTACTATACCCAAACTGCTTTATGGCCACGTTGGACTTAAGGGATGCTTATCTTCACATCCCTATCCATCCAGCCTTCCAAAAGTTTTTGAGATTGGCAGTGAAGACGGGTATGGGGACCCGACATTTTCAATTTCAGGCCCTCCCCTTCAGTCTTTCCTCAGCCCCACGCATCTTTACGAAGGTGTTGGGGGAAGTGCTGGCTCCTCTAAGATTAAAGGCAATAACGGTTATCCCTTACTTAGACGACCTCCTGATAGTGGCAAAATCATACCAAAGGCTGTTGGAAGATCTCCAGGCTGTACAGGACTTCTTACAGTCCCTAGGCTGGCTAATAAACAAAGAAAAATCGTCCTTGATTCCGGCCTAGAAAGTAACTTATCTGGGTTACGATTTTTGCTCCGTGAACCAAAGAGTTTTTCTTCCTCAGGAGAAGATTACCAAAGTGTTCCAGACTATGTCAACATTGCAGACCAACCAGTCGGTCTCTCTGAGACAGGTGTCGAGGGCAGTGGGTCTTATGACCTCATGTTTTCCCACAGTACCATGGGCGAGACTCCGTCAGCGTCCGTTACAAAGGTTTCTTTTAAGAAACTGGGACGGGGACGTAAGGTCCCTGGAGTCAAGGATCTGGCTTCCCAACAGGATAAAAAGAAGCCTGTGGTGGTGGAGAGCTGGTCAGCACCTAGCAGGAGGTCTCCCATGGTCCTTTCCCATTTCCCGAAGGATTACCACGGATGCGAGTTCCTGGGGATGGGGGGCCCACCTCAGCAATGCAGTAGCACAAGGAGAGTGGTCCCCAGAGGAGGCAAGGGCCTCATCCAATCAAAGAGAGCTGCTTGCAGTCCAGAGAGCCCTCCAGTCTTTTCAGATGGAGATCAGGGGTCACAACCTCCAAATCCTGTCAGACAATATAGCGACAGTCGCGTATATCAACAAGCAGGGAGGCACGAGAAGCCGGAGGCTTCAGTCCATTGCCCAGGAGATTCTTTCATGGGCAGAGGGGAATCTAGCCTCCATTTCTGCTGTACACCTGAAGGGGAAAAACAATTGCCTGGCAGATTATCTCAGCCGTCACAGGATAGACCGAGACAACTGGTCCCTTCATCCCGAAGTCTTTGCAGACCTCACCAAGGGATGGGGTTATCCGGTAGCGGATTTGTTCGCAAACCGAAACAACCGCAAGACGGAGATATTCTTTTCCATGAACCCGGCAGACCAAGCCTTGGGGATTGATGCTCTGGCGAACCCGTGGCCTCCAGGCCTATGTTATGCCTTTCCGCCAATCAGGCTGATTCCAGAAGTCCTCCGGAAGTTTTCGGCTGGAAGAGACAGATCTGATTCTAATTGCCCCGTTTTGGCCCAAGAGGCCATGGTTTTCCCTGCTACAGTCTCTGGTTTCAGAGCCTCCGTGGAGTCTTCCGAAAAGGGAAGACCTATTATTGCAGGGTCCAGTATCACACCCTCAGGTGGTTTCCTTAAACTTGACGGCCTGGTATCTGAAGAAAAGATACTGAGCGCCCAAGGGTTCTCTGACAAAGTAGTCAGGACTCTCGTTAATTGCAGGAAGCCAGTTACTAGAGCCATATATTCCAAAGTTTGGAAAAGGTTTAACTCATGGTTATCTGAAAAAGATAGATTAACTCATGATATTCCGTCTATTTTGGAATTTTTCCAAGAGGGTGTCGACAAAGGTCTTTCTGTTAGTACCTTAAAGGTACAGGCGGCAGCTATAAGTGTGTTCCTCCAGTTTTCTCTCCTGGAAAATCCCACTATAGCCAGATTTTTCAAATCTATCTCTAGGGCCAGACCAGTAGTAGTGAGAAGTTGTCCAACGTGGGATCTGTCCCTAGTACTTCAAACTCTGGTATAATTTCGGTTTGAACCTCTGGAAAGTATGTCAGTTAAGTTACTTACATTAAAAACTGTGTTCCTTATAGCTGTTACCTCAGCTCGTAGGGTAAGTGAGTTGCAGGCCCTATCAGTTAGGGAGCCCTTCCTCACGATTTTTGAGGATCGAGTTGTGTTACGAACCGATCCAGGTTCTTTGCCCAAGGTGGCAAGTACATTCCACCGATCTCAGAACATTGTATTGCCAACCTTTTGTAGTTCGCCACAGGGCGACTTAGAAAGAAAATTTAGTTTTCTAGATGTAAGAAGTATTCTCTTGGTCTATCTTGAGGTCACGAAGACCTTTAGGAAAACTGATGCCTTGTTTGTCCTCTTTTCTGGAGTTCACAAGGGGAATAGTGCATCTAAAGCCACATTGGCTAGATGGATAAAGCAAGCCATCTTGGAAGCTTACAAAATTAGGGAGGTCCCTACACCTTTTGTTACTGCGCACTCAACTAGAGCCTTGTCTACGTCTTGGGCTGAGAGGGCTTGTGCCTCACCGGAACAAATTTGCAGGGCTGCCACTTGGTCCAGTTACTCGACCTTCATTAAACATTATCGCCTGGATCTCCTATCAGCTCAGGAGCAGGCGTTTGGTCGTAAGGTCCTTCAGGCAGTTGTCCCTCCCTAGACTGGTAAGTTCTGGCTCATCGTCTCATGGGCTGTCCTGGAAGACGCTTGGAGAAAAGCTGAGTTAGACTTACCGGTAACTCCTTTTCTGAGAGTCTTCCAGGACAGCCGGATTCCCACCCGGTATTGTCTGAAGTTATGTGTATTATGCATATGTTTTGCAGGGTCCTACGGTTCTTGAGAATACTGACATGGGCCTGGAGGACCGCCCTTTTATCTGGTGGGGGTGACGTGTTTCCTGTCCTGGTAGGAGGAGCCCAAGGTCTCATGGGCCTGGAAGACTCTCAGAAAAGGAGTTACCGGTAAGTCTAACTCAGCTTTTTTAAATTTTAATGCACTAAAACACACTATATTGCCCAAATATTTGATGGAATAAAAAAGATGATTTTAGGCTGAGTACATGGATACCAAACATGACATGCTTTAAAATTGCGCACAGACGTGCAGTGGCAACAAAATAAATACTTTTTAAAAGCCTTTACAGGTTACCACATTAGATTTACAGAGGAGGTCTACTGCTAAAATTACTGCCCTCGATCTGACCTTCACGGTGATACCTCACATGCATGGTGCAATTGCTGTTTATATTTGACGCCAGACCGACGCTTGCGTTCGCCTTAGCGCGAGAGCAGGGGGGGACAGGGGTGCTCTTTTTTTTTTTTTTTCCTTTATTATTTTTTTGCTTTTTTATCTTATGTTTAAACTGTTCCTTTCATTTTTTTTTAATCATTTTTTTGTTATCCCAGGGAATGTAAATATCCCCTATGATAGCAATAGGTAGTGACAGGTACTCTTTTTTGAAAAAATTGGGGTCTATTAGACCCTAGATCTCTCCTCTGCCCTCAAAGCATCTGACCACACCAAGATCGGTGTGATAAAATGCTTTCCCAATTTCCCAATGGCGCTGTTTACATCAGGCGAAATCTAAGTCATGAAATGCTCATAGCTTCCGGTTTCTTAGGCCATAGAGATGTTTGGAGACACTCTGGTCTCTGATCAGCTCTATGGTCAGCTGGCTGAATCACCGGCTGCATTCTCAGGTTCCCTGTTGAGACAGGAGAGCCAGAGAAAAACATAGAAGACGGTGGGGGGGGGGCATTCATTCCCACTGCTTGTAAAAGCAGTCTAGAGGCTAATTAGCTGCTAGGATTGCTTTTACATGAAAGCCGACCGCTGGCTGAAAAGAATGATACCAGGATGATACCTAAACCTGCAGGCATCATTCTGGTATAACCACTCAAAGTTGTGAATTGCGTACCTGAAGACAAAAAAATGGTTAACAATAAAACACAGTAAACAGTAAAGTATAAAAAATTGCATACCTGAAAAGCAAACATGATAAAACATATTAACAATAAAACATTGCAGAATAGAATACAGTAAAAAAGAGCAGAACAATAGAGAGAGAATAGAGAGAGAGAGAACAATGAAACGACAACTATTTTTTGTATTTTATATATTTTTTTGTGTTTTTGTGTTTTTTTTTTTTTTACACTTTTTTTGTAACTGTAACTTTTATAACTGTAACCGGTTCCAGGTTCGGGTCTCTCAAAATGCGATGGCATCTTGGGAGACCCTGTTAAAGTGTGTCTTAGTCTGTGCAATGCTGTACCCTAGGCTAATACACAACTAGTGAATGGTAGCGTTCAAAACATTCACCAATGCAAAGACCAGGATTGTCAGGACAGGAGGGACAATAATAGCGGGTGTCACGCCTATATCCGCGCTTGCTGCAGACACAACATCTTTTTGGGGGGGTTCGTTGGGTAGGGGTACTCGGGAGGACATAAAGAAAATGCCTCTCATGCAGCCGACTGCATTTGGTTGGGAATGTGAATGGGGGGAGTATGGGCGCTGCAGAAGTGGTGGGTTCCCAAATATTAGGATTGGCGAATGCAGCAGGAAGGGCATTATGGGCACGACGGGCCTGTGTTTGTCTTCTTCTTGGTGGCAGCGGGACACTACTTGTGCTTGCCACCTCACCAGCTTGAACTGCACTTATGGGACTCGCCACATCACCAAGTGTTACTGCAGTGCTGGTTTGACTATGACCGGGGTGTACTAGGCCGCTGGATCTTGCCAATTCACCAAAACGCTACCAAAAAAACTGTTAGAGATCGCAGGGATCAGGCCTGACTCTGCGAACGCTGCAGTTATGCGTTTAGTGTTTTGTAAGTGACAGTGATCAATCGATACTGCACTTGGGTGGGCTGGGCCAGGCGGAGGGGCAAAACGCAGGTGCTAGCAGGTATCTGGGCTGATCCCGCTAACACTGCATTTTTGGGAACCCTAAACTGCTGGGGACGCTAGTATAGATCTGATCAGATCAGATATTGATCCATTCAGATACTATACAACTAAGGGAGGTGTACGGTGCGTGCGTGGGTGTTAGCGCTACTGGTGCTAACCTGACGCTGCTTGGGGCTGGAGCTTGCCAGTTCACCAAAACGCTAACAAAAAAACTGTTAGCGATTGCAGGGATCAGGCCTGACTCTGCGAACGCTGCAGTTATGCGTTTAGTGTTTTGTAAGTGTCAGTGATCGATCGATACTGCACTTGGGTGGGCTGGGCTAGGCGGAGGGGCAAAACGCAGGTGCTAGCAGGTATCTGGGCTGATCCCACTAACACTGCGTTTTTGGGAACCCTAAACTGCTGGGGATGCTAGTATAGATCTGATCGGATCAGATATTGATCCGTTCAGATACTATACCACTAAGGGAGGCGTATGCTGCGTGCGTGGGTGTTAGCGGTACTGGCGCTAATCTGACGCTGCCTGGGGTGACGCATATTACCGCCGGGCGATCAGGGGGCTAAACCTTTATTAGGTAATAAACGGCGGGTGCCCTGACACTATAAAAAATAAACAAACTAACCAGCGTCACCCGTAACAGTTATACGTTGGTGACCACTGGTGAAAGGGTTAACTAGGGGGCAATCAAGGGGTTAAAACCTTTATTCGGTAGTATATGGGGGTCCCTGACCCTATAAAACGCTGACGGCGAACCTAAATATTTACCTCCCTAACTAGCTTCACCAGTGACACTAATACAGCGATCAGAAAAATGATTGCTTAGCGACACCGGCGACGGGGGGTGATCAAGGGGTTAAAACTTTATTAGGGGGGGTTAGGGGGGTACCCTAGACCTAAAGGGGGCTAACCCTAACTGCCCCACCACACTAACTGTCACAAACTGACACCATGCAGTAATCAGAAAAAAAAAACTGCTTGGTGTCAGTGTGATGGGGGAGGGGTGATTGGGGGGTGATCGGGGGGCGATCGGAGGGGATTGGGGGTGTAAGTGTGCCTGGCATGTTCTACTGTGTGTGTAGTGTTGTGCACTCACAGTGAAGTCTTCTCTCCTCTGCGCCGGAACGGAAAGTACCGAGCCGAGGAGAGATGACATCATTTCCTTTGCTGCTGTTTAGCATACAGCAGCATAGGAATGATTCTGATTGGCTGGGAGCGATCGCGAGGAGGGGGCCATGAACGGATGGTCTCCCCCTCACCTCTCATCGCTCCCAGACCAAAGTCGACCGCCTGATCGGACCCCCCGTACCGATCAGGTACGTGATTTTGCCTGCCCGTGCCATTCTGCCGCAGTATATCTGCGAGAGGCGGTCGGCAAGTGGTTAAAAAGTGGTGTGCCCCCTCCATGGAGTCAGCAGTATGACCCATCACTTGAAGTATCTGGATCTAATCCTAGAGTATTTCATAGAGTATTTCTTCCTCGGGTGAAACTTCAATCTCTCTGCTCCCAGACCGGGATTCTTCAGTCCAGGAGTCTTTTATGAGGGGCTCACCCATAAGTGCAGCTAGATCTCTTATAACTATGAGGTGTAAATGTTTTATAAGAGTTCACAATGTCCTTAGTGGTGGTTGTTGATTTTTGAAGAATTTTGGATTGCACATGGTGTTTCACTTTTGCACTATAACTATACATATGGCTAATTGTGGTATGTGTTTATATTCATTACCTGCAGTTTTACAGAATGTTCCTAAAGTGTTATAATAGATATACATCTTATGTCTTATAGCAGGTTATTTTGTGGAGTGAGCACTAGGGATGAGCTTCGAGTTTGAGTCGAACTCATGTCTGTAGTATGCCTGTAAAGGGGCGCATATTTCCCGTGTTTAGAACAGTCTGACAGCAAAATGACATTTCAAAGGAAAAAAAGTCATTTAAAACTACTCGCGGCTATTAATGAATTGCCTGTCCGACAATACACATAAAAGTTCATTGATAAAAATGGCATGGGAATTTCCCACAGGGGAACCCCGAAACAAAATTTCAAAAAAAAAATTATGTGAGGGGTCCCCCTAAATTCCATACCAGGCCCTTCAGGTATGGATATTAAGGGGAACCCCGGCCAAATTTTTTTTTAAAAATGGCGTGGGGTCCCCCCCTTAAAATCCATACCAGACCTCTGGTATGGATTTTAAGGGGAACCCCGTGCCAAAATTTAAAAAATCCATAGCAGACCCTTATCCAAGCACACAACCTGGCAGGCCGCAGGAAAAGAGGGGGGACGAGAGAGCACCCCCCCTCCTGAACCATACCAGGCCACATGCCCTCAACATTGGGAGGGTGCTTTGGGGTAGCCCCCCAAAATGCCTTGTCCCATGTTGATGGGGACAAGGGCCTCATCCCCACAACCCTTGCCCGGTGGTTGTGGGGGTCTGCAGGTGGGGGGCTTATCGGAATCTGGAAGCCCCCTTTAGCAAGCGGACCCCTAGATCCTGGCCCTCCCCCTGTGTGAAATGGTAAGGATGTACAAAAGTACCCCTACCATTTCACAAAAAAACTGTCAAAAATGTTAAAAATGACAAGAGACCGTTTTTGACAATTCCTTTATTTAAATGCTTCTTCTTTTTTCTCTTTTATTTTCTTTCTTCTATCTTCCTTCGGTTTCTTCCTCCATCTTCTTCTTCTTCTTCTTCTTCTGGTTCTTCCTCCAGTGTTCTTGTCCGGCATCTTCTTATCTTCTTATCTTCTTCTCCTCGGGCCACTCCGCATCCATGATGGCATGGAGGGAGGCTCCCGCTGTGTGACGCTTCTCTCTTCATCTTTTTCTTCATCTTTTCCTCTTAATCTTCTTCTCTTCATCTTCTTCTCTTCATCTTCTTCTCTTCATCTTCTTCTCTTCATCTTCTTCTCTTCATCTTCCTCTCTTCATCTTCTTTTCGGGCCACTCCGCATCCATGATGGCATGGAGGGAGGCTCCCGCTGTGTGACGCTTCTCCTCTTCTGACAGTTCTTAAATAATGGTGAGGGGGGGCACCCAGTGACCCCACCCCCCTCTGTGACCCCACCCCCCTCTGACGTCACAGGGAATGCCACAGGGAAGTCCCCATCAAGTCGGGTGACCCCACCCCCCTCTGACGTCACGGGGAATGCCACAGGGAAGTCCCCATCAAGTCCCCGTGCATATTTAAGAACCGTCAGAAGAGAAGCGTCACACAGCGGGAGCCTCCCTCCATGCCATCATGCCATCATGGATGTGGAGCGGCCCGACGAGAAGAAGATAAGAAGACGCTGCGGAGGAGATGCCGGACGAGAACACCGGAGGAAGAACCAGAAGAAGAAGATGGAGGAAGAAACCGAAGGAAGATAGAAGATTTTAAATAAAGCATTTAAATAAAGCATTTAAATAAAGGAATTGTCAAAAACTGTCTCTTGTCATTTTTAACATTCTTGACAGTTTTTTTGTGAAATGGTAGGGGTACCCTTACCATTTCACACAGGGGAAGGGCCGAGATCTGGGCGTCCCCTTGTTAAAGGGGGCTTCCAGATTCTGATAAGCCCCCCCAGCCGCAGACCCCCACAACCACCTTGCAAGGGTTGTGGGGATGAGGCCCTTGTCCCCATCAACATGGGGACAAGGTGTTTTGGGGGGCTACCCCAAAGCACCCTCCCAATGTTGAGGGCATGTGGCCTGGTATGGTTCAGGAGGGGGGGTGCTCTCTCGTCCCCCCCTCTTTACCTGCGGCCTGCCAGGTTGCATGCTCGGATAAGGGTCTGGTATGGATTTTTGGGGGACCCAACGTTGTTTTTTTTTTTAATTTTTGCACGGGGTTCCTCTTAAAATCCATAGGGGGACCCATTTTTTTTTTTGGCTGGGGTTCCCCTTAATATCCATACCAGACCTGAAGGGCCTGGTATGGAATTTAGGGGGACCCCCACATCATTTTTTTTTTTAATTTTGGTTCGGGGTTCCCCTTTGGGGAATTACCATGCCGTTTTTATCAATGAACTTTTATGTGTATTGTCGGACCGGCAATTCATTAATAGCCTCGAGTAGTTTTAAATGACTTTTTTCCTTTGAAATGTCAGTTTGCTGTCAGACTGTTCTAAACACGGGAAACATGTGCCCCTTTACAGGCATGCTATAGACACCCTCCCAGGTATGAAATTTAAAGGGATATTACACTTTTATTGTTTCAGTTTAAGCATTATTAAAATCACTGGTCCCGAAAAAACGGCTGTTTTTAAAACCTTTTTTGCATTGATCCATGTCCCCTGGGGCAGGACACAGGTCCCCAAACACTTTTTATGACAGTAACTTGCATATAAGCCTTTAAAATTAGCACTTTTGATTATTCATGTTGTGTCCAATACACTTTAACGGTGTTCGCGTGTTCAAACTAATTTTTTGCCTGTTCGCAAGTTCTGGTGCGAACCGAACAGGGGGGTGTTCGGCTCATCTCTAGTTAGTACTATTGTAGGAAAGGAAGGGACAGGACTCGGGGAGTGCTAGAAGTCCGCAGGTTAGGGTGCACAAATTACTTGCCTTGCCCCGGATGCTGGCAACCCACGCTACACCACTGTTTATGGGGATTTAACACATTATGACGTTTGGGAAAATGAGCTACACATTCAAAGTTTTATAGTAGACAAGGTTGAAAAGAGACACAGGTCCATGAAGTTCAAACTTTGTGTGTGAGTTATATGTGTTTGATCCAGAGGAAGGCAAAAAGCCTGAAATTAATAGTCTAATTTTCTGAGGTGGCAAAAAACGTCCTTACTTAGTGGTTACAGTAAAGAATCCCTTTCACGGTTTAAAAATTTAATCTTGTTCCATCTAGTTTTAAATCATGGCCATGGAGGTCAGAGAGCTTAGAGTAAACAGATTGTTACAGTTTATATAATCACCTTTTATATACAGTATTTATACATTGTGTCATATTCTTCTTTACTTAAATTATAATTGTTAATATTGCCTGATAAGAAGATCTCATACAATACTCTAATAACATCCTTTACTACTTCAATTTTACATATGATTACATCATACTATTGGTTTCTGAATACTGATTCTCTGACTTTCTTGTACCTGTATTGATACACTTATGGTTGTTTATGATATTGTAAATATTTTACAGACTAAAATCAATAAAAAACATAAAAGATCCTGTTGTATGGAACTTCAAAACTGATCCATCAACTCCCCCCGAGACCAGAACAATTAAGGGTCTCTCCACCTCTCTGCTCATTATCTTATCTAGCAATACAGAATTGTATTTATTTTCATGGAGATCAGATTACTTTATAAAACTCCAGTGAATATAATAAAAAAAAATTAATGGACTACAGACCCATGGGTGTCCGCAGAACTTTTTTTCTTTTTTTTTTCCATAATTTTATGGACACCCATGCTCGGTCCCTTTTCGACAATGTCATGAAGGGGAGGGGCTTAGTCATTAATGCAATGCATGAATCTATCTATAGGTGATAGAGGGGTGGCAGGAGAGAGGGGGCGGGACTCCCGTGTGCCCTTAAAGCATGGGCCGCCATTGTGTTCTGGCCATATTTTGATCTTGATGAAAACAGCTATACAGACTGTATAATACAGTCTGTAAAGCTGTTTCCACCAAGATCAAAATATGGCCACAACAGTTCCAGTTGTATTGCAATACAAAAAGATGTACACAGTGGTATCGTTGTACAGGCACTGCTGTTACCTGTGGTTCTTCAGCGATAGTCCCAGGACAGGCACTGGCAGCCAGGCAGTGTATTCTCGGCCACTGCACGCCACGCACCTGTGACCTGTGGGAGGAGCCGGCGGCGCGGCGGCTGGATCGGGCACAACATATTTACATAGGCAGAGGCAGGCTGAGGCAGCAGCCAATTATGGAACAGCCGGGTCAGTGTCAATGTGATTTTAAGCAGAGACCCGAGCGGCAGAGCCAATCTGATGCTTGGGCCAGGGGTGAGGAGGGAGGGACAGATGCATGTGTAGTCGGAAAAGACTGAGAGCAGCCCCAGCCCCCAGGCCAGCAGCAGGCTTGGAAAAAAAAGACCGTGGCGGCCATTGCAACACAGGGGGCAAGTCAAGTGTCTTCACTCTGAAGGACTTCAACACTTTTACAATTCCAGGGGGGCAATTGACCCCCCTTGCCCTATCGTGCGGACGCCCATGTACAGACCCCAATATTGTCATCCATGTGAAGAGACGGTGATAACGCCATACACAGGATGAGCACAGAATATACTATAATCTCCTTGTGTATGGAGCATGAATGGTATCAGCAGACCGTGTGAGGCCAGAATCAACATTGCTAGTGATTGGACGGGATGATTTTTAATTGATATTCTATTTATCTCTGCTGATAAGAGCTCTGTACTCATAGGAACTAATGGGGAGATCCCCTGACACTTAATAGCAGATGGTCATCTCAGGTGACAGGAAGCTCATATGAGGCTCTGATTGGTCATTGCAGTAAGATCAGATTTCCCAGTGTATGATCACCTACAATCACATCTATATTACTACTTATTGGACTTCATAGAATATCAGATTATAACAAGGTTACAGGAAAAGACTATTTCATGGCTGATAACAGAGTGTGATAAGATCCAAGAATTAGGCTGCTTGCTTCCATGTTGCAATGCAGTGCTAACAAATAAGAGCGTACACAGAGCTACTGAACCACGTAAAGAGTTTACTGTAATATAATTGTAACAGTGTGAATTCAGTATTTAAACTCAGATATCACAAATGAAAATGGTAACAATACATACACTTCTAAAGTCAAACTCAATGGTTGCTGGGGAAGTATATGCAGACAGGCAGAAAGCGGGACTTATTCTCACTGTGATAAAGTCCTGACACTGAGCACATTCCCACCTGAACCCCAGAGCATACACGCATTAAACTGTCAATGCAATTTCAAATATGATGCAGTAATGTAATACAGCACATATATATATATATAGCTACAACTTATACTCAAGGTCTCCCCCTAGGTTGTAATGCAGTTCTTAGAGTGCATAAAAGAAGTAAGAGCACTTTATAGAGAAAAGTAAAGTCTTTGGTCTTCTTTCTTCAGCTAGCTTATTATACTGCAGTATTTGTAATCCAGGAAAAAAATAAGTAGTAAGTTATAGTAAAGGTGATGAATAAGTAACTGTGTGCTTGGTTATATAGAGCACTTGTGAAACTTCTTCCCTACTGAAGGATGCAACACCGTGTTCACTTTGCAGTATCATAAAACAAAACTCTGAGGCCTCACTTTATACAGTCTAAATAAATGAAACCCTTCTGTGGGACTACAAGTCTCACTAGCCTTCTGGAACTGAGTCTGTACAGCAACAAGTATTAGATCAGTCTGGGCAAGTGCCCGCTCACCACACAGGGCCCAGATGCTTGTACTGCTCCGCTCCTGATATTTCAGTCCCGCTCCATGCTGGCGCCGTCACACCTCACTGTTCCGACTGATCTCTGGTGACTATAATACAGGAAACCTTCGGGTTATCTTGAGCTCTCAACTCTATTCACATGCTGATCCAGCACACTGTGTCCCAGAACTCCTTGGAAGTCAAACGATTCCGCTCCGTGCCTCACAGGCCGCAGTCTTCTGATCACACACACACAGCTCCCTGCAGGCAGGTCTTTAATAGCGTCCAGAGAGAGAGCAAACATGCCACGCATCTTTCTTTTATACCCCTTCCTAGCAAGCAGTTCTGTGGCTTGGCCTTGTGGGTAGGTATGTAGGCATTGTGGGTAGGTAGTTGTTTGACTGGTAATTTACATATGAGTCACTTCCTCATTGACTACATCCCCCACAATGCATTGAAGCGTGGCTATTGCAAAGGGCAAACAAAAGTCATAACAGCATGAATACAAAGAGAAGGACACTAGAGGGAGCCTTTCCTTTCTGAAGAACTTTACTTATTATAATAAAGAAATTAATAAGCATGGCCACACACTCCCCCTGCTCAAACTCTTTGGTCCCCAAAGATAAGAAACTCAACTTTGTCTTGCTGAAAGGAAACCCAGGTTATAATTCTAATCCCATTCCAATCTTGACAAATATGTACACGTCACTGGATTCTTTTGAATCAGCTGATACACATCATCAGTGAGTTCATAACTAATCTTTGAACAGGCCAGGGCAATTGCAGTGTCCCACCCATCGGTGCCAGAGGTTAGTGTCGCCCCCTACCCAATTAACAGTGGGGGGTGTAGCTTCAAGAGCTGACCTATGAATCGTATGGATCTGCTCCTCAGAACTCTCTCCCAGTGTGTCATACGTAAGTCTCTTGGGAGGATGCATGTCCCTCCTTAACCGCATGGAAGAGTATCTCCCAGCAGGCTGAGCTAAGTCTGTGACTGTGTCCCTGCCTTCGATTCGATCACTCAAGTCAATAAAAGAATCTTGGGTTGCAGGTACTGGAACAGGTATTGACTCCTCGGGATCAGGCACTGGCAATACCTTACTGGGGAAATCAATTAAATCTCCCGTTTTGTCTTCAGGAAAGACCATCACAGCTCCAGTTTCTTCCACATCCTTTCTTAACAAAGTCTTCTGAAATTCTGGCCCAAGAGACCTTCTCCTTCTCCAAGGGCGTTAAGACTTCACTTTGACCAATTCTTTCACCTGTGGGGGTAAAGTTCTAAGAGTTTCCATCTCTTTGTTTCTCTCCCTTATTCTTCTCAGAGGGCTGGCTATTGAACTCTCTTCTGTCCAAAACCAGGTAGGCATTGATACCAGATCATCTTCCTCATCCCTCCTTGTCTGTGAGGATGACGGCACCGCACTAGGAACATGGGAGTATGCATACTCTTCCCCAATATCATCATCTTCCTGATCTGCCTCCTTCTCCTCTGACAAAGATATTGGACTAAGGATTTGGAAATACCCGTAATCTTCTCCAAATTCATCATCCTCTTCAACTTCAGCTGGTATCTCTTTCTGTGAACATGTATGAGGTGGAGTTGGCTTTTGAGGAGGTAGCTGGGGAACTGGTGGGACCCTCACTGCATCTGACAATGGTAGCAAGTGATTCCGATGCCACATTTTCCTCAGTCCCGTCTCTCCTTCAGGTCTAATTTGATACACCAGTAAACCAGGAACCTGTTTACACATGATATAAGGCTGCGGCCTCCACCGGTCTGCCAGTTTGCGCTTTCTAGGCACCCCCAGATTCTTCAACAACACCCGATCACCTGGTTGCAAATCCTTAATTTTTGCCCTTGCATCAAAATTCCTCTTGTTTCGGGACTCTCTGGTAGTAGCATGCTCCACTGCTTTCTCAAAGGCCTGTTGCAGATTCTTTTGCAGCCTGTTCACATATCCTTTATGCAATGTTAATGGAGTATCATCCAGAGAAGTGCCAAAGGCCAAATCAGCAGGAAGTCTAGCCTCTCTCCCGAACATAAGACAGTAAGGGGAGTAACCGGTAGTATCACTCTCTGTACAATTATAGGCATGAACCAACGCTGGTTCCCCAATGCTGCTTCTTGTCTGGAGTCAATGTTCCCAGCATGTTCAATAGAGTTCCAATAAAATGTTCTGGCTGAGGATCACCTTGAGGGAGATAAGGCATGGTGCGGGATTTCTTGATACCCAACAAAGCACATAACTGATGTGCTAGCCAACTCTCAAAGTCTCTTCCTTGATCCAAATGGATCTGCACCAGGAGTCCATAATGTACGAAAAACTTCTCTACAAGCACCTTGGCTACGGTACTGGCTTTCTGATCTCTGGTAGGGTAGGCTTATGCATAGCGAGTGAAATGATCTGTCACCACCAGGTTACGGTTTCTTCCACCTATATCGGGTTCCAGGCACAGAAAATCAAGGCAAACAAAATCTAGAGGCTCCTGATGTTGTAGGTGGCCCATTGGGGCTGCTCTAACTGGTAAGGTTTTCCGCTGGATACATGTGAGACAAGAACGACAGTAACTCTCAACTTCTCCTCTTAGATTGGGCCAATAGAACCTATCTCTGATCAATCAAAAAGTTCTATCTGTCCCCAGATGGCCATGCTCATCATGTAACAACACTAGAAGTATAGAATGGTGCTTTTCTGGAAAAGCCACCGCCACCTTTCTTCCCTGTTTTCAATTTGGCAACGCCGATACAGTACTCCATCTCTGATTTTCAGCCGATTCCATTCTCTATGCAAGATCTTTGCCCCCTTCACGTGACTCTTCAGTAACAATCCAGGGTCCTGTTTTTTTAAAGCCTGTAATGCTAACTGACCCAATGGGTCCTTCTCCTGGTCCTTCTTCAAATCCCTTTTGGAGAATTGAGGCAAACCCTCTCTTACTTGGGTCAGTCCACAATAATGTCTGGGTATGCCAGATGGATGAACTCCCAGATATTCAGCAGCCACTCCTCCTTTCATCTTCTTGTCCAAACCCTGACACAAGGCCTGTACTCCGTCTGTTACACGGGCCCATTCTTCTGGTTCTTCTTCATGTCTATGAGGCCTACGAGATAATGCATGTGCATCTCGGTTCCCAACTCCAGGCCGGTACTTCAGACTGAACCGGAAGCCAGCCAACGCTGCTATCCACCTATGCCCAGTGGCATCCAACTTTGCTGCGGTCAGAACGTAAGTCAAGGGGGTTGTTGTCTGTCTTGACAATAAACTCAGCTCCATACAAATAGTCTCTTAAGGCCACAGTCCACTTAAAGGCCAAAAATTCCAGTTTGTGTACAGGGTAGTTCTTTTCTGATGGTGTAAGGCTTCTACTCACATATGCTGCGTGTCGCAATCCCCCGTTCTGTTTTTGATACAACATTCCTCCAAGGCCATTTCTACTGGCATCCGCATGTAGCTCATATGGCAGGCTGGGATCGGCATAGACCAAGACTGGAGCCTCTGTGAGACTTTTCTTCAACCTCCAAAACGCCTTTTCACATAAAGGAGTCCATTCACTCTGAACAGACTCTCCTTTCTTGTGAGCGCCACTCTTCTTAGGCTTCACCCCTTCTTCTTCCTCTCGTTTAACAGCATGCAATAACTCATTGAGTGGCCGGGCGATCTTGGCAAAGTTTTCCACAAATCTTCGGTAATATGAACAGAACCCCAGAAATGATCTCAACTCAGTTACCATTTTTGGTCGAGGCCAGGTAGTGACAGCCTCCAGCTTCTGAGGATCTGTGGCAACTCATCCTGCGGATACCACATGACCCAAGTAGGTAACAGAAGTTCTGTAAAACTGGCATTTCTCTAGTAACAGCTTCAACCCTTCTTCATAGAGGCGAGCGAATACCTTCTCCAATCGGGCCTCATGCTCTTCCAGGGTCTTTACGAACACGATGATGTCATCGAGATACACCAGAACTTCTACGAGATTCATGTCTCCAACTATTCTTTCCATCAACCATTGAAAGGTAGCAGGAGCCCCCGACAGGCCCTGAGACATCCGACTGAACTCGTAGAAACCTAACGGGCATATAAAAGCTGTCTTCTACCAGTCTTCTGAGTGCATTGGAATCTGGTAGTATCCACCCTTCAAATCCAACACACTGAACCACTTAGCACCAGTGAGACACTGCAGAGCATTTTCAATGCGGGGTGTGGTGTATTGGTCTGGTATGGTGCACTGATTCAGGGTTGGATAGTTGATACACATGCGCAAAGACCCCTTCTTCTTCCTCACCACCACAATAGGGGATGCATATGGGCTTAGAGATTCAACCCCAGACCTTTTTAACTCGGCAAGCTGATCCCTTAAGTCTTCCAAGTCACTAAGGGGTACCCTTCTGGCTCGCTCTCAGAAAGGCTTGTCTTCCTGGAGACAAATTCTGTGTTTGGCACTTCTTGCACATACCACATCAAAATCGTCTTTTGCAAACAGCTTTTCTCATCTCATCAGCTGAGTCTTTACCCTTTTCTGCCAAAAAGGGGGCAAGACTTCTGAGCAGTCCTGGAACTCCTTCTGTAGCTGCTGGCTATTTTTTGAGTCCCTCGCTTTTTCCAGGAGCACAGGAGTGGCAGCACTCACCTGCCCCACCAGCATGCGAGCTTCCAACTTAATAGGCTGATCAGTCACATTCTTCAGTTGGATGGGCACTTTCCTTCTTGTTCTGTGCAGATCTCGGGTAGGAACCAGCTCAGGAACCATCTCCAATCCAGCTGCTCTGGCCCGCTCATCCATCTCCAACACTAGAAATGGGCCTGGTTAATCCCAAGTCACCTTCATGGTGGCCTTCACATGAGCAATCTCCCCTGGTTGCAGGATCCTCTCTTTAGCCTCCAACTTCCACAGCCATCCCACTTCTCCTTTCAGGGCCTTCTTCTCCATTGCCACTCGTTGACAAGCTTGCCGTAGCTGCGGGTGAATCTTATTTGTGGTGAACCCATCTTCATTCAGCACAGAGAACAGTAGCCTTCTCACTAGGTCGGTGTTAGTCCCTACCAGTATGGAATTTCGCTCAGCCCCGAGGGGCCTGGGGCACACAACAGCCAAGGTGTCAAAAGCTTCTTCTTTTCCCACAGCTGCTGGTCCAAAAGAGATCTAGATGGGAATGTAGCCATCATATGGGCATCTGGTGGTTCCAATTCCCCAAATCTCGAGGTCTTCTAGTTTATGGATGGGTATATTGCTCAGGTGCTTGTCATAAAAGTCCCGGTATAACAATGTGACCTGAGCCTCAGTATCCAATAGAGCTTTGGTATAAACTCCCTCTATTTGTACTGGTACAATCGGGGACGACCTCACTAACTTTTCTGATAAGTTTTCAAAATCCTGCTTAGTGTGGTTAAAGTCACCACTCTTTTACTTCCCGGTGCTCTGAGAGACTCTGGCAGTGACCTTAGGCGGGCTTATCTACTTCTTTTGAATTGGGCTAGTTGGGCAAACCCGGAGTATCCTGAAAGGACCTAACTGTGGTCCTGAAAGATGGTAAAGCATTGACCCTCTGTGCCTGGTTCCCTGACCCCAGTGTCGGGTTACTTGACCATCGGTGCAACCCAGGTGTTTGGGCCACTCTCGTCTTCTGAGGCCTCGCTCTGGTCCCTTTCTCCTTTTTCTTCCTGAAGCTCTGCTTTCCAGCAAGGTTCTCAGTTGACTTCTTCACTGAGACCCCCAAGAGTTTTCCGCCAGTTGATCTTTCAATAATGTCTTCAACATCTTCACCAACTCTTCCAGCAGCTCCACATTCAGCTCCTTCTTTAAGCACTGTGCCCTAAAGTGTCCAGGATCACCGCAGTTGTAGCACTTCCGGACACCCGTCCGCTCAGTCTGGTGCTTAACTTGTGTTTCCATCACTTGCAACAAAACTTCCTGCGCCTGGGCTTCATTCTCTGTGGGCTTAACCGGAATAACCTTTGGGGTGGACACCCCAATAGGGATCTTAGAGTGTTACCCCCACTCAAATTCTTCATCACTCTCTTCTGTACTGCCTTCTACCTGTACAGTCATTGTAGCAACCTTCTCAGTCTTCTGAAAGGTTCTTGTGGCCAGCCGAGCCTCTTGATCCTTCTCATCCAAGATAGCCTCCTCTTCTCTCACCAACCCCATTAACTCTGTGTAAGAAGGGGCCTCTTTAGTGCCTTTTATGAGTAATCAGAGAGCAATAGGATGGTTTGGTCTGGCTCCTTGTAGAGTCTGATCCAACCTGACTTTGTCCACCTCTTTGGGGTCAACACCCTTCTTTAAAATAATCTGTTGTAAGATCTAGTCTATGCAGACAATGTAAGCCGACAGCTTCTCTCCTTTCATCTGGTGGCTATGTTCAAACTGGTACATCAAGTCGGATAACTTCTCCACTCTTACATAAACAGAATAAAGAGCTTGGATGTAATCCTGGGCTTCACAATCTGGTTTTCCCCTTCTAAAGCTTCTGATAACATCAGCTGTTGGGCTCAACAGGCTCTCACTAATTTGTCGACTTCCTACTGGCCCCGGCACATTCCAGTCTTCTAGAGCTTGCATAGCCTGATCCATCCAACTTTCGAATTCTTCCTCCCCTTCAGGTCTAGGTATGCCACCTGAGAAGGTCGGCATGTTCCTATATCTCTCATTGGTAGATGTCTGGTGGCTTTGTATCAGACTATCCACTAAATGTCTTATATCAAGGTAGAATGATGTGGGTGGCATTCCAGTCCCAGGGCTTCCCTCAATGGCCTGACACATTGAGTTTGGACTTCCCCCGATTGAGCTTCTCACCATGGGACTCTCTGGTGGTGTCCCTGGTGGTTTCTGTTCTTTCTCTTCTGATTCCTGCACTGAAATCACCTGGCCATCAAGTCCCTCTGCTAAGCTCACCACTCCCACTCTGAACTCTGCTGGAGTGTACTCTATCCATTCCAAGAAGGACATAAGTGAAATCCTTTTGCACATCATATTTCTGGTCCAAGAGGTAAGACCCCTGTTCTGGCACTGCTCTCTTCATCAACTGCCTCACCTCTTTGTCAAACCATTGGTCTCCTGGTAGCCTCAGGACTGTGGTTTTCTCCAAATGACTCCCATGCTTCTGGCTCCATTAGGTAGCCATTACTGAGTCCATGACTTCTTCTATTCTTAATTCCTCCTCTGATCTGCTTAAATTTCAGCAATTTCAAATACGATGCAGTAATGTAATAGAGCACATATATATATATATATATATATATATATATATATATATATATATATATATATATATATATATATATATATATATATCTAGAACTCATACTCAAGGGCTCCCCCTAGGTTGTAATGCAGTTCTTAGAGTGCATAAAAGAAGTAAGAGCATTTTATAGATCAAGGTAAAGTCTTTGGTCTTCTTTCTTCAGCTAGCTTATTATACTGCAGTATTTGTAATCCAGGAAATGAATAAGTAGTAAGTTATAGTAAAGATGATGAATAAGCAACTGTGTACTTGGTTATACAGAGCACTTGTGAAACTTTTTCCCTACTGAAGGATGCAACATCGCGTTCACTTTGCAGTATAATAAAACAAACTCCGATTGATCGCTGGTGACTATAATACAGGAAACCTTCGGGTTATCTTGAGCTCTCCACTCTGTTCACATGCTGATCCAGCACACTGTGTCCTGGAACTCCTTGGAAGTCAAACGATTCCACTTTGCGCCTCACAGGGTGCAGTTTCCCGATCACACACACAACCAGCTCCCTGCAGGCAGGTCTTTAATGGCGTCCAGAGAGAAAGAGCAAACGTGCCACGCCTCTTTCTTCTATACCCCTACCCAGCAATAGGGATGAGCTGAACACCCCCCGGTTCGGTTCGCACCAGAACTTGCGAACAGACCAAAACTTCGCACGAACCTTAGAACCCCATTGAAGTCTATGGGACTCAAACGTTCAAAATCAAAAGTGCTAATTTTAAAGGCTAATTTGCATGTTATTGTCCTAAAAAGGGTTTGGGGACCCAGGTCCTGCCCCAGGGAACATGTATCAATGCAAAAAAAAGTTTTAAAAATTGACTTTTTTTCGGGAGCAGTGATTTTAATAATGCTTAAAGTGAAACAATAAAAGTGTAATATTCCTTTAAATATCGTACCTGGGGGGGTGTCTATAGTATGCCTGTAAAAGGGAGCATGTTTCCCGTGTTTAGAACAGTCTGACAGCAAAATGACATTTCAAAGGAAAAAAGTCATTTAAAACTACTTGCGGCTATTAATGAATTGCCGGTCCGACAATACACATAACAATGCATTGATAAAAACTGCATGGGATTTCCACACAGGGGAACCCTGAACCAAAATTTAAAAAACAAATGGCGTGGGGGTCCCCCTAAATTCCATACCAGGCCCTTCAGGTCTGGTATGGATATTAAGGGGAACCCCGCGCCAAAATTTAAAGAAAAAATGATGTAGGGGTCCCCCTCAAAATTCATACCAGACCCGATTTTAAGGGGAACCCTGCTCCAAATAAAAAAAAATTGGCGTAGGGTCCCCCCAAAAATCCATACCAGACCCTTATCCGAGCACGCAACCTGGCAGGCCGCAGGAAAAGAGGGGGGACGAGAGAGTGCCCCCCCTCCTGAACCGTACCAGGCCACATGCCCTCAACATTGGGAGGGTGCTTTGGGTTAGTGGCCCCCCAAAACACCTTGTCCCCATATTGATGAGGACAAGGGCCTCATCCCCACAACCCTTGGCTGGTGGTTGTGGGGGTCTGCAGTCGGGGGGGGCTTATCGAAATCTGGAAGCCCCCTTTAACAAGGGGACCCCCAGATCCCAGCCCTCCCCCCTGTGTGAAATGGTAAGGGGGTACTTTTACCCCTACCATTTCACAAAAAAAGTGTCAAAAATGTTGAAAATGACAAGAGACAGTTTTTGACAATTCCTTTATTTAAATGCTTCTTCTATCTTCCTTCGGTTTCTTCCTCCATCTTCTTCTGGTTCTTCCTCCGGTGTTCTCATCTGGCATCTTCCTCCGCGGCGCCTTCTTCTTTTTATCTTCTCGGGCCATTGATTGGATGGGAGGCTCCCGCTGTGTGACGCTTCTCATCTTCTAATGGTTCTTAAATAACAGAGGGCGGGGCCACCCGGTGACCCCCAGATTCCGATAAGCCAAAGACCCCCACAACCACCAGGCAAGGGTTGTGGGGATGAGGCCCTTGTCCCCATCAACATGGGGACAAGGTGTTTTGGGGGGCTACCCCAAAGCACCCTCCCAATGTTGAGGGCATGTGGCCTGGTATGGTTCAGGAGGGGGGGCGCCGCTAGGTCACCTTGAGGCCAGGTGACAGATGCACTCTGTAGGAGTCAGAGGTGCACCGCTAGGTAGTGGACCCTAGGACTGACTGCTGCAGATAGACCCCTGGGAGGTTCAGGAAGCAGGTCTACTGGATCACTGACACAGATCCCACTGGGAGCTAGAGCAAAGATTCCCCAGGGCGTGGAGTCTAAGAGCCAGCAGGTGTTCACCAGAGCCTTTAATGGTAAGGATGGACTGTGCTGCAGTCTGGCTCCAGGTCGCGGCCCCCAGGGTCTCACAGCTCACGCTCACAGTAGACTACAGGAGAAGAGGAAGGAGGCAGCAGGCTGGAACAACAAGGAAGTAAGGGACAAGCCAAGGTCAGGGCCACAAGCAGATAAGGACAAAAGAGTACATACCAAGGTTCAGGATCACAGGCAAATAGGGATGGTCGGGGACACGCCAAAGGTCAGGGTCACGAGCAGACAGGAATAGTTAAGAACAGGCCAAAGTCGGTAACAGGAATCAGACGTAGGAAACACAGCAAGTACACACGGAGGCTAACACACAATGGTTGATCAGCACTGCTGGCTTGCAGTGCACAGGTTAATATAGGGTTCCCTGATAGGGCCTGGGGTGGGGCCATGCTTGGAGGAGAGGTTACAAAAGCAGTCAGGTGAGGGGAAGCTGGTCTCTAGAGATGAACACACGGAGACAGGTAGGCTGATCGACAAACTCTATTGCATTACTATGACAGGCGCTCTCTAGTACCCCCCTCATTTCCTGCAGCCTGCCAGTTTGCATGCTCGGATAAGGGTCTGGTATGGATTTTTGGGGGTACCCCACGCCATTTTTTTTAAAAAAATTGGCGCGGGGTTCCCCTTAAAATCAATACCAGACCTGAGGGGTCTGGTATAGATTTTGAGGGGGACCCCACACTATTTTTTTTTTATTTTGGCCGGGGTTCCCCTTAATATCCATACCAGACCTGATGGGCCTGGTATGGAATTTAGGGGGACCCCATGTCATTTTTTAAAAAATTTTGGTTTGGGATGCCCCTGTGGGGAATTCCCATGCCATTTTTATCAATGAACTTTTATGTGTGTTGTCGGACCGGCAATTCATTAATAGCCGCGAGTAGTTTTAAATGACTTTTTTTCCGTTGAAATGTCATTTTGCTGTCAGACTGTTCTAAACACGGGAAACCTGCGCCCCTTTACAGGCATACTATAGACACCCCCCAGGTACGAAATTTAAAGGAATATTACACTTTTAATGTTTCACTTTAAGCATTATTAAAATCACTGCTCCCGAAAAAATGGCCGTTTTTAAAACTTTTTTTGCATTGATCCATGTCCCCTGGGGCAGGACCCAGGTCCCCCAACACTTTTTATGACAATACCATGCATATAAGCCTTTAAAATTAGCACTTTTGATTTCTCCCATAGACTTTTAAAGGGTGTTCCGCGGCTTTCAAATTTGCCGCGAACACCCCAAATTGTTCGCTGTTCAGTGAACTGGCGAACAGCCGATGTTCGAGTCAAACATGACTTTGACTCCAACTCGAAGCTCATCCCTACCCATCAAGCAGTTCTGTGGCTTGGCCTTGTTGGTAGGAAAGTAGGCATTGTGGGTAGGTAGTTCCTTGACTGGTAATTTACATATGAGTCAGTACCTCATTCACTACATCCCCCACAATGCATTGGAGCTATTGGGTTATAGCAAAGGCCAAACAAAAGTCATAACAGCATGAATATAAAGAGGACACTAGAGGGAGCCTTTCCTTTCTGAAGAACTTTACTTATTATAATACAGAAATTACTAAGCATGGCTACATACACAAAAATTCATGTAAAAATCTAATTAATCTGATGGCTGTATGAATTTTGTTCAAACTTATTTCAAAATTCTGTATACTTTTTACCATTTAATTTTGAACTTTACTGAATGAAAATCACACACACTGCTCCTTCAAATCTTCTTGTCACTGCAGTCATAAACAAATTTCTGTTTGAACCGCAACTAACAATTCAAAAATTGATCAGCCATTCATAAAATTAAAAATTCCACATGAATATCTACAGCCAGCTGTATTATATACAAGGCTGCAGTACTGGTATATATAACTTTCAAACAATATAAATGTGAAAATATAACAATAAAAGTGAGACTCCTCATCACAAAAGTGCTTATAAGCTTCCCACTTTGCATTTTACCCAAACAAGACATCATCAGGGGCTCAGAGGATCTCCTATTCAGATGAAATACATAAGGAGGAACTTATTAAGGCTGAAGTTGATGTTATTGTATATGGCACCAATCATACAGTTAACTTACTTTTTTTGCATATATGAAAGCTTTTATATTTTGCTTTATGAGATTGTTATAATAAAGAAAGTCTTGGGTCATCTACACTATTGGAGGATTTTTTCTTTTTGTGGATCCCAATTACTAAATGTGACATGAGAAGTGGATGAGGTGGTGTGATCCATTCATTATTCCTGTATGGAAATTGGACCATACACACTCACACTGACCTCTAGGCTTTCACCTCCAACCTTCTGCTCTTGGATTCAGTTTTGGGGATTCACTTTGATGGTCATAGAAGTCTCACTCATGTTGTAAAAACTTTGTTGAAACAAACTGACACAGTTGAAACAAATTGATTAGGGGTGGATGGCGCTACCTTATCAGGGTACCTTGATTTATAATTTGATGAACCTCAAAAAGGAACCAGGAACTATATAATAATAAATACACCCCTTTATCCCTCATTAGGTAGTGGATCTAGATGTCCACCGTTACCTGAGTGGACTGTGCTAGCAGGTCAGTCTCATACCTACATGCAGGTGTACACCATGTGATTAATCAACACAAATTAATTAGGTGACAATTGATAAGAAAATCAATAGTGACAACCAAACAAAAATAAAGTTAAATAAAACACCACGGTACGAACTTATATTAATCCCCAAATGTGTCCAAATGTGCTTATAAGCAAAATTGTGAATTTGAATAGTCCTAACATTAGACATATAGTGCAGGATTGCACATTAAATAATATTAAAAAACTGATGGAAAAGTAATGAAAATTGATGAACAACTTAGTGGAAAAAAAAAAAATATATATATATATATATATAGTGTAAAAAGTGTAAAAAAGTGTAATAAAGTCCAATAGCAGGAAGTGAAGACGTCTGTAATCGGTGACTTTCGTGAAAACAGCTGATCAAATCCAGTGACTTGCGGTGCTCCCCCTCTAAGATCCCCACTCACCAGCTCCCTGCACCCCTGCAGGGGTAGTAGGCATGTGATAGTAGACAGCAGTAAGATGTGTATGGGTCATCAGGGTCCACCGTTCCAGCTGTGAGGTATCCTTCAGTGTATCCTGGGCACCTGCTTTCCACTCCTGCAGGAGTTTGAATGTTATATACTAGTGCTGCAATCTTCCATATTGTACTATTTGGATGTATATCGGTCTTCCTGCTGGTTTCTGGTTCTCACTATCAGGCCTCATGCACACTGGATGATTTTGCTCCTAGGGGAGTCTGGCATTTTTTCCTGCCTCTAATCTCCCCTCTGTAAGGATATTTTAGCTTGCTGTCCTTTATTTTAGCTATAAGAATATGTATCCATCTTAGAATAATATGTATATGTGACATCTATCAAAAGTTAGTTTCAAATCCTTGTGCCAGCCGAGTGAAAAAGGTTGTCCAAAGCCCCAAGAGCAGGAAGGAGATCTTAAATACAGGAGGCCCTCAAGCAGAAGTCCAAGCAGATGATGAAGTTCCTGGAAAAGCAGGTCCGGCCAGAGAAGATGACCTCGCTTATTCCACCACAGACTTCTGGCAAGGCATTCTGCCTCCTGTTCCTGATCACCCTGATGGTGTTTGTCAGGTACTCACCAAGGCCGGAATGCTGAGAGCGGCTCCCCTAGCAACTAGGTGCGAGATACCCCTGAAGGTGGTACAGAGGGAATCAGGCACGGAGAGGCACGGGTTGCCAGCAGGTGTGCAGGTCACCAAGGTTTCACCAGATGTGTAGAACCGGTGTAGCATGGACTGGTTGCTAAGCTGGAGAGAAGACTGGCAGGGACTCCAACACTTAACCTGGAACCAGGAACAGAGCTGAGGAGAAACACAGGGTTAAGCAGAGCAAGTCCGTTAAGCAGGCCGAGGGTCAAACACTGGAGAGCGTGGTAACAAGCACAGGTTGAGGCAAGGCAAGTCCGTTGAGCAGGCAGAGGGTCAAACACTGGAGAGCGTGGTAACAAGCACAGGTTGAGGCAAGGCAAGTCCGTTGAGCAGGCAGAGGGTCAAACACTGGAGAGAGGATCAGTAGAAGAGTCGTAATCAAGCCGAGGGTCAAACACTGGAGAGAGGATAAGCAAGGTAGTCAAACGGTCCAGGTCACAACAGGCAGGAACAGGTATGCAAAGGATAAACGGAACACTGGAAGCTGAGAAGACAAACCAGCAATGAGCACAAGGCATAGCTGCCTTTATATAGGCCCGCCAAGGGGACGTCCCGCTGTACGTACATGCGTTCGTGTGCCCACGTGTGCTAACCCGTTCGGATCACGCGCTCGTACCCGCCGATTGTGTGCCCGTACGTGCTGATGTGAGGCTCTACCGCGCAGGCGCACCGGGACGCGCCGATACTGACAGGCTCTGACTGTGTTAACCCTCTGACAGTGCCCCCTCCCAAGGGGCAGCCTCCGGATGCCCAATCTGGGCAAGATTCCAGGTTGTCTTCTGTGGAAATTACGTACTAAACGAGGGGCGTGTAAGTTGCTGGATGGTTCCCAGGAGTTATCTTCTGGAGGGTATCCTTTCCATTTAACAAGATATTGGATCTGTCCCCCCCTTTTTCTACAGTCCATTATTGCCTCCACTTCATATTCGATTTCACCTTCAATTTCAATTGGAGGAGGTGGTGGTTCCTGTCTTCCAGAAAAAGGGCTAGGGACCACTGGCTTCAATAAAGATGCATGAAATACCGGATGTATCTTGTATGTGACCGGAAGGGCTAATTCGAAAGCCACGGGGTTCACCACTTTCTTAATTTCAAAAGGGCCAATGAACCTTGGACCTAACTTGCGGGATGGACAGGGCAGTCTAAGATTAATAGCAGATAGCCATACCTTGTCCCCGATCTTGAAATTTGGGTTTGGCCTTCTCCCTCTATTATAGTACTTCTCGTAACTGTCTTGAGCCTTTTTCATGGTTTCCTGGATCTGTAAAAAATTGGTTTGGATAAAGTTAATCCGGTCTTGTACTGCAGGGGTTGACACTTCAGGAAAAGAATCTGGCAAGAAGGAGGGATGGAAGCCGTAATTAGCCCAAAAAGGTGTTTGGTTGATGGCGGAATGAGTGGAATTGTTGTAAGCAAATTCCGCACACGGAAGGAGGGTGGACCAGTTATCTTGGGAACCAGAGCAGAAACAACGGAGATATTGTTCCAGAGTTTGATTTGTTCTTTCTGTTTGACCGTTGCTTTGCGGATGATATGCTGAGGAGAGCGAAGTCTTTATTTCAAGGGATCTGCAGAGGTCCTTCCAAAATTTTGAGGTAAATTGGATACCTCTGTCTGATACGATGTTGTGGGGAACACCATGAAGCCTCACGATTTCTTTGATAAAAATGTTTGCTGTAGCCAGAGCAGAAGGGGTGCCCATCATGGGCAGGAAGTGTGCCATCTTAGAGAGGCGGTCAACCACCACTAAGATGGTAGTGAATTTTTCAGAGGGGGGAAGTTCTACAATGAAGTCCATAGAGACTTCCTTCCATGGACATTCAGGGACAGGCAAAGGTCTCAGAAGCCCCCAAGCCTTAGTGTTCGACCCTTTGTTACGTTGACACGTAATACAGGATTGGACATAGTTTTTACAGTCCTGACTCCAACCCGGCCACCAGTAGGAGCGATGAACTAATTCTGAGGTTTTCCGGATTCCAAAGTGCCCTGCCAACTTATGATCATGGAATTTCTGTAATATTGCAGTCTTACTGGAGAAGGAACAAATATTTTATTTTGGGCCCACAGTAAGCCATCCCTCTTCCTTAATGAAGGTACTTCAGGTTCTGTACATTGGCTGGATGCCTCTTTAATGGCAGTCTTGAGATCCGGCTGGATAAGAAGGAAGTTATGTGGGGATAAGATAGTTCCAGGCTCAGTTGCTTCATTGACTTCTGGAAACATTCGGGAGAGTGCATCCGCTTTTCCGTTCTTGGAACCCGGTCGGTAGGAGATGTGAAAATTAAATCTGGAGAAAAATAATGCCCATCGGGCTTGTCGGGGTCGGAGTCGCTTGGCCGTTCGGAGATATTCCAGATTCCGATGATCAGTAAAGATCATTATGGGTTGGGACGCACCCTCCAGCAGGTACCTCCACTCCTCCAGAGCAAATTTTATAGCCAGTAGTTCTCGGTCACCGACATCATAGTTCCTTTCAGGTGGGCTTAATTTGTGAGAAGCAAAGGCGACTGGATGAAGAAGGGCCTTTGGACCACTCCGTTGGGACAGGATTGCACCTGTTGCTGATTCGGAGGCATCTACTTCTAGTACATATGATAAGGCTGGATCTGGGTGTTGTAGAATAGGAGCTGATGTAAAAAGATCTTTCAATTTATTAAAGGCTTCCTGTGCTTCTTGGGGCCATTGAAACTTAGCTTGCTGGCGGGTGAGTCGAGTAATGGGAGAAATGATTGAAGAGAATCCTCTAATGAACCTGCGGTAAAAATTGGCAAAGCCAACAAACCGCTGGATCCCCTTTTTATCTGAAGGAGCTGGCCACTCCTGGATGGTTCTAACCTTTTGTGGGTCCATTGCAACCCCTTCTGTGGAGATGATGAACCCAAGGAACTGGATGGTGGTCTTTTCAAATTCACATTTCTCCCCTTTCAAGAATAGACCATGTTTCCTGAGAACCGAGAGTACCTTTTTTACATGGGTGCGATGTACTTCTAGTGAGGTGGAGAAAATCAAAATATCATCCAGATATACAATCACAAAGTTATCAAGGTACTCACGGAAAATGTCGTTGACTAGGTGTTGGAACGTGGCCGGGGCGTTGCAGAGTCCGAAAGGCATCACAAGATATTCAAAGTGCCCAAACCTGGATCTAAAGGCTGTCTTCCACTCATCCCCGGCACGTATCCGAACGAGATTGTATGCTCCCCGTAGGTCTAGTTTGGTAAACACTTGGGCAGTTCTGAAGCGCTGGAATAGTTCAGAGATGAGAGGCAACGGGTATCTATTCTTCACAGTGATCTTATTAAGTTCTCTATAGTCCACACAGGGCCTTAAAGATCCATCCTTCTTTTCGACAAAGAAGATACCCGCCCCAGCTGGAGAAGAGGAAGGGCGGATGAACTTCTTCTCCAGGTTTTCGTCAATATAGGAACGAAGCGCTTCTAACTCAGTCTCAGATAGTGGAAATATGCGACCAAAGGGAATCTCGGATCCAGGTAAAAGGTCAATGGGACAATCATAGGAGCGATGAGGTGGTAAGCTGTCTGCCTTTTTTTTATCAAAAATATCCAGAAATTTGTGGTATACTGCAGGGACATGCTGAAGATTATCTGGTATTGACTGAAGGGTCAAACAAGAGGCCGGTGTGCTGGTGGTAGGCACGAAACAATGTTGAGAGCAGTACATTGATGGGAAGAGGATTTCTTTCTTGGACCAACTAATTTGAGGGTCATGAACTTGTAACCAGGGGAAACCCAGGATAACAGGAAACATAGGTGAACTGATGATGTTAAAGCAAAGGAATTCTTGGTGGCCAGAGTCTGTGGAGGTGAGAATAGGTTTGGTTTCTTGAGTAACAAGTCCCGAACATGGTAGCGATCCATCGGCTAGGTGTATCTGCAGAGGTTGCTTCTTATCTTGGAGGGGAATATGCAGGGTGTGAGCCAGAGATGCATCCAGGAAACAACTGCATGCTCCGGAGTCAATGATGGCCAGCAGCCGAGCTTCCTCTTCCGCCACCTGTAATGAGACCGGAAGGACAAAGTGAGATTGGGTAGAGCCGGTAACTTGAAAGTTCACAGTGTACTGTCGCTGGCACTTACTGGGTCTCACGGGGCAGTTGTGTAAGAAATGACCGGCCTCCCCACAATAAAGGCAAAGGTTGGCTTGGCGCCGGCGGAGTCTTTCATCAGGGGTGAGTGGAGATCGTACCAATCCCAACTGCATAGGTTCGTGGTCCGAGGAAGAGGAAGGTACGGCAGAAGGTGCTGGAACAGGAGGAATGCGAGGTAACATCCAGGTGGGTCGTGAGGACTGGAAGCGTTCGGAGCGGCGTTCACGCAGGCGTCTGTCAAGCTTGATTGCTAGTTGTATTAATTCTTCCAGGGAAGAAGGAGTATCCATCCGAGCTAATTCATCTTTTAAATTTTCTGATAGACCTTGGCGATACTGGTACTTTAAAGCGGCCTCATTCCAGTTGGTGTCCCCAGACCATTTCCGGAATTCAACGGTGTAGTCTTCCACTGGTCTCTTTCCCTGGGTCAGGGTGTGTAGGATGGATTCAGCTGTGGCAGTGCGTTGTGGGTCGTCATACAGCTGTGCCATAGCATTGAAAAAGGTTTCTACCGTATCCAACAGGGGGCTTTTCTGTTCTAAGAGGTTATGGGCCCAAGCTTGGGGTTCTTCTGACAGAAGCGAAATGACAAACCCCACCTTTACAGCTTCAGAATGAAAAGTCCTGGGTTGAAGGGCCAAGTAGAGCTGACAAGCGTTCTTGAAGGCTCTGAACTTCTTTCGAATTCCGGAAAACCGTTCTGGACTGGAAACCCTAGGTTCAGGGATGGCCATCATGACTGGGTTGACTTGGTTCTGTGAAGAAGAAATCCCACTGGATGAAGCTGACGGTGCTTCCGGGGGAGCTGAGGAAGTTGTTAGATGTTGAAGGCGACCCTCAATTTGGAAATATCCATCCTGAAGTCTCTGGACAGCCTGTGTAAGGGCTGTAACCTGCTGGCAGAGGGCCTCGAGGGGAGAGCCGGCTCTGTCGGCCTCTGACATGGCTGGTTTGTACTGTCAGGTACTCACCAAGGCCGGAATGCTGAGAGCGGCTCCCCTAGCAACTAGGTGCGAGATACCCCTGAAGGTGGTACAGAGGGAATCAGGCACGGAGAGGCACGGGTTGCCAGCAGGTGTGCAGGTCACCAAGGTTTCACCAGATGTGTAGAACCGGTGTAGCATGGACTGGTTGCTAAGCTGGAGAGAAGACTGGCAGGGACTCCAACACTTAACCTGGAACCAGGAACAGAGCTGAGGAGAAACACAGGGTTAAGCAGAGCAAGTCAGTTAAGCAGGCCGAGGGTCAAACACTGGAGAGCGTGGTAACAAGCATAGGTTGAGGCAAGGCAAGTCCGTTGAGCAGGCAGAGGGTCAAACACTGGAGAGCGTGGTAACAAGCACAGGTTGAGGCAAGGCAAGTCCGTTGAGCAGGCAGAGGGTCAAACACTGGAGAGAGGATCAGTAGAAGAGTCGTAATCAAGCCGAGGGTCAAACACTGGAGAGAGGATAAGCAAGGTAGTCAAACGGTCCGGGTCACAACAGGCAGGAACAGGTATGCAAAGGATAAACGGAACACTGGAAGCTGAGAAGACAAACCAGCAATGAGCACAAGGCATAGCTGCCTTTATATAGGCCCGCCAAGGGGACGTCCCGCTGTACGTACATGCGTTCGTGTGCCCACGTGTGCTAACCCGTTCGGATCACGCGCTCGTACCCGCCGATTGTGTGCCCGTACGTGCTGATGTGAGGCTCTACCGCACAGGCGCACCGGGACGCGCCGATACTGACAGGCTCTGACTGTGTTAACCCTCTGACAGTGTTCCCGCCCATTTGGATCATCACTAACTGTATCTACCACCCTGAAGATTTGGGTGCGATTAAAAGTATTTGTGGTAACACATATACACAGAAGAACATTACAGTGATACAAGTTAGAAATAAGAGAGACATTGAAGATAATTTTGCTGATAAAATGCTTTTGTTAAAATTTAAATATGCTTATGCTCGGAAATCAGGATTTCAAAAATGTTGGATCTGTAGTAAACTGCACCCTAGCACTGTTAGGATACCCCTAATGGCTATACCTTTTAAATATTACTCCCCTGTTGAGAGAAGAGATTCTCCTTGACCTTCTGAATGTCAGCAGAAGAACTAATGACACCATTTCCTTTCACATCATCAATAGAAGTCATAATCCTAACTGATGTTTTAATTTAGGGAATTCTACTAGAAATGCTCATATCTGTAGTCAATCAGTTTTGCACATTTCTAATTGCTATGCCCCTAGTGGGAAGTTTTGTTCTTTATATCAAACACACCACGATGAGGTCAGAGTACGGGCTGATTTTGAAAAGATTCTTGCCTCTGAAGATGAAAGTAGTAAACCTGTACAGCATTTGTTTCAGGTTTTAGCAGCAGTTACAGCAGTAGATCAAGAGCCTGCTGTGAATACGCCCTTCTCGTTTGGTAACCACACTTATGTTTGTTGTGGAAAGACTTGTTATCCTTGGATTCCACAAGAGGTCCAAGGCTGGTGTTACCTGGCCTCACTGGTGCCCATAATGGGGGTGATAGGTGATAGTGATGGGAGTCATTTGCTTGAAGCTAGTATACACCCAAGGTATCCATTAAAACATCGTAACAAGAGAGAGTTATTCCTTGAGAAGGATATGGCCTGGGCATGGTTCCCTTCCTGGACAGGATGGGGAATAGATTTGATGAAAAGGTTAAATAATTATTCAGGAATTATTGATGAGATGATGGAAAAGAATTCTGATGACATTTCTAAACTTAATGTTGAAACTAGGGCTATTAGAAAACAACTAGAATTGCATGATTTAGCCATTGAGAGCATGAGTTCAGCCCTTACAGGATTATGTGAAATGACTGAGGATTATGAATGTTGTACTTGGGTACATAATACCAGTATAGAGGTACCAGATTATTATGATGTGATAGCTCAGCATAGAAAAGAGGTGGCCAAGCTGCAACAAGAGGCTCGCAACATAGCCCAGACCTGGAGTCCTTTTGGAAATGTTGATTTTGGATTTGGAGGGATATTCTCTTGGATAAGGGATATTGCCATAATTTTAATTATTGTCGTGTTCTTTTTCCTTTTCCTTTATCTTGTGTACAAGCTCAGGGCCGGATTTCCCACAAGGCCACCGAGGCCAGGCCTCGGGGCGGCAGTGGTACAGGGGCGGCACCGCGGCCGCCCACAGACTTTTTTTTTTTTTTTCGGAGGATGGGGCACGGCCGCAGCGGGGTGTGTTATCAGAAAGCCACTACGCTGTGGCATTCTGGGAGCTGTAGTCCAGGCGAGCGCCCTCTGATTGGCCGAACAGGGTCATGTGAGGGCGGCCGTCATGGGCACCTTTGATTGGCCCAGGGGAGCTGGTCACTGTGGAGGCGGGGCTGGTCTGTGCGTAAACGCGACCACTTGCTGCGGGAATCCCACCTCTCTACCTGGTGTGCTGTATGTCTTCTGAGGTCTCTCTCTCTCTCATCTACCTCCTCACAGTCAGTGTACCCTCTCTCTATCAGCCCGTCCCTCTCTCTATGCCCCGCCCCTCTCGGTCAGCCCGTCCCTCTCTATCAGTGCCCCCCCTCTATTAGCCCACCCTTCTGTCAGCCCCTCCTCTCTGTCAGTGCCCTCCCTCTCAGTGCCCACCCCCTGTCAGTGCCCACCCCCACTCTGTCAGTGCCTCCTCCCTCTCTGTTAGTGCCCTCCCCTCTCTGTCAGTGCCCTCCCCTCTCTGCCAGTGCCCCCCCTCTGTCAGTGCCCCCCCTCTCTGTCAGTGCCCTCCCCTCTCTGTCAGTGCCCCCCCTCTGTCAGTGCCCCCCCTCTCTGTCAGTGCCCCCCCTCTGTCAGTGCCCCCCTCTGTCAGTGCCCTCCCCTCTCTGTCAGTGCCCCCCTCTCTGTCAGTGCCCCCCCTCTCTGTCAGTGCCCCCCTCTGTCAGTGCCCTCCCCCCTCTGTCAGTGTCCCCCTCTCTGTCAGTGACCCCCCTCTCTGTCAGTGCCCACCCCTCTCTGTCAGTGCCCCCCCTCTCTGTCAGTGCCCCTCTCTCTGTCAGTGCCCCCCCTCTCTGTCAGTGCCCCTCTCTCTGTCAGTGACCCCCCTCTGTCAGTGCCCCCTCTCTGTCAGTGCCCCCCTCTCTGTCAGTGACCCCCTCTCTGTCAATTCCCCCCCTCTGTCAGTGCCCCCTTCTCTGTCAGTGCCCCCCCTCTGTCAGTGCCCCCTCTCTGTCAGTGCCCCCCTCTCTGTCAGTGCCCCCCCCTCTGTCAGTGCCCCCCCTCTCTGTCAGTGCCCCCCCTCTCTGTCAGTGCCCCTCTCTCTGTCAGTGACCCCCCTCTGTCAGTGCCCCCTCTCTGTCAGTGACCCCCCTCTCTGTCAGTGACCCCCCTCTCTGTCAATTCCCCCCTCTCTGTCAGTGACCCCCCTCTCTGTCAGTGACCCCCCTCTCTGTCAATTACCCCCTCTCTGCCAGTGCCCCCCCTCTCTGTCAGTGCCCTCTCTGTCAGTGCCCCCCTCTCTGTCAGTGCCCCCCCTCTGTCAGTGCCCTCCCCTCTCTGTCAGTGCCCCCTCTCTGTCAGTGCCCCCCCTCTGTCAGTGCCCCCTTCTCTGTCAGTGACCCCCCTCTCTGTCAGTGCCCCCTCTGTCAGTGCCCCCCTCTCTCTCAGTGCCCCCCTCTCTGTCAGTGCCCCCCTTTCTGTCAGTGCCCCCCCTCTCTGTCAGTGCCCCCCTCTCTGTCAGTGACCCCCCTCTCTGTCAATTCCCCCCTCTCTGTCAGTGACCCCCCTCTCTGTCAGTGACCCCCCTCTCTGTCAATTACCCCCTCTCTGCCAGTGCCCCCTCTGTCAGTGCCCCCCCTCTCTGTCAGTGCCCTCTCTGTCAGTGCCCCCCTCTCTGTCAGTGCCCCCCCTCTGTCAGTGCCCTCCCCTCTCTGTCAGTGCCCCCTCTCTGTCAGTGCCCCCCCTCTGTCAGTGCCCCCTTCTCTGTCAGTGACCCCCCTCTCTGTCAGTGCCCCCTCTGTCAGTGCCCCCCTCTCTCTCAGTGCCCCCCTCTCTGTCAGTGCCCCCCTTTCTGTCAGTGCCCCCCCTCTCTGTCAGTGCCCCCCTCTCTGTCAGTGACCCCCCTCTGTCAGTGACCCCCCTCTGTCAGTGCCCCCTCTCTGTCAGTGACCCCCCTCTCTGTCAGTGCCCCCCCTCTCTGTCAGTGCCCCCCCTCTGTCAGTGCCCCCTCTCTGTCAGTGCCCCCCTCTGTCAGTGCCCACCCCTCTCTCTCAGTGCCCCCCTCTCTGTCAGTGCCCCCCCTCTCTGCCAGTGTCCCCCCTCTCTGTCAGTGCCCCCCCTCTCTGTCAGTGCCCCCCTCTCTGTCAGTGACCCCCCTCTGTCAGTGCCCCCTCTCTGTCAGTGCCCCCCCTCTCTGTCAGTGACCCCCTCTCTGTCAATTCCCCCCTCTCTGTCAGTGCCCCCTCTCTGTCAGTGCCCCCCCTCTGTCAGTGCCCCCTCTCTGTCAGTGCCCCCCCTCTGTCAGTGCCCCCTCTCTGTCAGTGCCCCCCTCTCTCAGTGCCCACCCCCTGTCAGTGCCCACCTCCTCTCTGTCAGTGCCCCCTCCCTCTCTGTTAGTGCCCTCCCCTCTCTGTCAGTGCCCTCCCCTCTCTGCCAGTGCCCCCCCTCTGTCAGTGCCCCCCCTCTCTGTCAGTGCCCTCTCTGTCAGTGCCCCCCTCTCTGTCAGTGCTCCCCCCTCTGTCAGTGCCCTCCCCTCTCTGTCAGTGCCCCCTCTCTGTCAGTGCCCCCCCTCTGTCAGTGCCCCCTCTCTGTCAGTGACCCCCCTCTCTGTCAGTGCCCCCCTCTGTCAGTGCCCCCCCTCTCTCTCAGTGCCCCCCTCTCTGTCAGTGCCCCCCCTCTCTGTCAGTGCCCCCCCTCTCTGTCAGTGCCCCCCTCTCTGTCAGTGACCCCCCTCTGTCAATGCCCCCTCTCTGTCAGGGCCCCCCTCTCTGTCAGTGACCCCCCTCTCTGTCAGTGCCCCCCCTCTCTGTCAGTGCCCCCCCTCTGTCAGTGCCCCCTCTCTGTCAATTCCCCCCTCTCTGTCAATTCCCCCCTCTCTGTCAGTGCCCCCTCTCTGTCAGTGCCCTCCCCTCTGTCAGTGCCCCCTCTCTGTCAGTGCCCCCCCCTGTCAGTGCCCCCTCTCTGTCAGTGCCCCCCTCTCTCAGTGCCCCCTCTCTGTCAGTGCCCTCCCCTCTCTGTCAGTGCCCTCCCCCTCTGTCAGTGCCCAGCCCTCTCTGTCAGTGCCCCCCTCTCTGTCAGTGCCCCCTCTCTCTGTCAGTGCCCTCCCCTCTCTGTCAGTGCCCCCTCTCTCTGTCAGTGCCCAGCCCTCTCTGTCAGTGCCATCCCCTCTCTGTCAGTGCCCTCCCCTCTCTGTCAGTGCCCTCCCCTCTCTGTCAGTGCCCTCCCCTTTGTCAGTGCCCCCCCTCTCTGTCAGTGCCCCCCTCACTGTCAGTGCCCCCCCCTCTCTGTCAGTGCCCTTACTTCTCTGTCAGTGCTCCCCCTCTCTGTCAGTGCCCCCCCTTTTTCAGAGCTCACCCCTCTGTCAGTGCCCCCCTCTCTGTCAGCCACAGCAGAGTGCACCATGCCAGCCAGCCACCCACTGACCTACAGCAGGGAGCCAGGCCAGCCTCCCGCAGAAGTGTGCACCGTGCCAGCCACCCACCCACCCACTGACCCACAGCAGAAAAACAGCCAGCCACAACAGGAGCCACCCACGGTGACCCACCCACACCAGGGAGCCAGCCAGCCAGCCACAGCAGGGTGCTGACAGCCACCCACTGGAACCAGCCACAGAGGACGTGGGAGTCAGCCACCAACAGGAGCCAGCCAGCCACCAACAGCAGCCAGCCACAGAGGACACGGGAGCCAGCCAGCCACAAAGGACACAGGAGCCAGCCAGCCTCCAAAAGGAGCCAGCCACAGAGGACGTGGGAGCCAGCCAGCCACAGAGAACGGGGGAGCCAGCCAGCCACAGAGGACGCGGGAGCCAGCCAGCCACAGAGGACGCGGGAGCCAGCCAGTCACAGAGGACGCGGGAGCCAGCCAGCCACCAACAGGAGCCAGCCACAGAGGACGCAGGAGCCAGCCAGCCACAGAGGACGTGGGAGCCAGCCAGCCACAAACAGGAGCCAGCCACAGAGGACGCGGGAGTCAGCAACATCTGCAGTACCCATAGTTAAGGTAAGAGGAGCACTACACAGTGCCAATTTTATTTTTACTTTGTGAGAGGTTGGGGCAGGGGTGAGAGTCATGGCACAAGGAGGGTGTCCCATGAGGAACAGAGTGAATGAAGGTGTTCACTGTACACTCTGTTAGATAGAGGCCTCCTCCAGGTCCATTATACTCCTTTTTCTCTAATGGGACCTGGTGGGGACTCTTTCTAACAGATTCTATAATGGACACTGAATGGGCCTCTGTTAGAGAGACCCCCCTCCAGGTCCCATTAGACTCCTTTTGAAGTTTCCAATGGGTCCTGGAGGGGGTCTCTCTCTAACAGAGACTTTCTAATGGACACTGTTAGAGAAAGACCCCCCCTCCAGGTCCCATTAGACTCTGTTGTAGTCTCTAATGGGGCCTGGAAGGGACACTTTCTAACAGCAGGGAGCCAGGCCAGCCACCTGCAGCAGTGTGCACTGTGCCTGCCAGCCACCCACCCACTGACCCACAGCAGGGAGCCTACTGGCTGCTAGCCATGGCCTGTGCGTTCCGCTGGCCTGTGGGTCTTGCTGGCCAAGGCCAGCTCCCAGCAGGATCAAGAAGCCATGACCAGCTCACAGCAGGACCCACAGTGTTGAGGGCTATTTTTAGACTACTAGGTGGGAACTGGCCTGGGGCAGGGTAAATAGGGTGTATGGGGGGGTAGATGGAATGTGGGGTTCAGCTGCGGGTGTCAGGGTCTCTCACCCCAGCGATGGCAGCTGCCTGTGCCAGCTCAGCAGGTCCCTACGCTTATGGGCACTGGTGAGGCTGCGCTGATGGGCACTGGTGATGGTGAGCTGATTCGGTGGTTCAGTGGGCCACTTGACTGGACTTGCCCCCCAGACATTAGGCTGCCAGCCCTGCCCTGTCGGCCGCCCCCCCCCCCTCTCCGCACTAACATAGCAGCATGGCAGGTTCATGCCTTCTCTAATATCACTGCACTGCCCCCTCCCCACACTGCCTTTCTTATTCACACAAAACATGAAGCGCGGCCGCTCTAGACAAAGGGCAGGACTCCATGTCTTGTGTGAATAAGGTAGGGTTCTTTGGGGAGGGAGGAGTGCTGTGCTGTAAAGAAGTTTGATATTGAGAGAGGACTGTGATGGGGGTCAGTCTGTGATTGAAGGGGTCAGTCTGTGATTTGGGGGGTCAGTCTTTGATAGGGAGTCTGTGATGGGTCAGGACCAGTTTGTGATGGGGGTCAGTCTGTGATGGGGGGTCAGTCTATGATGGGGGCTCTGCTATGGGTCAGGTCAGTCTGTGATGGAGAGGTCAGTCTGTAATGAGGGGTCTGTGATTTGGGGGGTCAGTCTGTGATGGGAGAGGTCAGTCTGTGATAGGTCAGTCTGTAATGGGGGCCTGTGATGGGGGTCAGTCTGTAATGAGGGGTCTGTGATTTGGGGGGTCAGTCTGTGATGGGGGGGTCAGCCTGTGATGGGTCAGTCTGTAATGAGGGTCTGTGACGGGGGTTTGTGATGAGGCAGGGGGGATGTGACGTAAGGGGGGGGCTAAGGACACTGATGTAAAAGGGGGTTGTGATGTAAAAGGGGGTATGTGATGTAAAGGGGGGACTGGGGACACTGATGCAAAAGGGGGTCTGTGATGTGATGTGAAGGGGGGGACTGAAGACACTGATGTAAAAGGGGGTCTGTGATTTCTGCACTAGCAAAACACAGGTCTCTCCAAGGGCAATAGAAAACAATTGTTTTCTATGTGTCCTGTTCACACTGCAACAGCGCCACTGCGTGCTGAGCAGTGTGGTGCAAAATGCATACTGTTTCTATGCACTGCAACTGAGCTGTGGTGCATAAAAATGAATGAAATGTATTTGCATAATGAACTATTTACGATCATCTTTGGGTCAAGAAAGACTGAACAGTTTAGCTTTACTTGCCATTGAGTCAGAACTTTTAAATACTTTGTCCTACGAAGATATTATCGATGAGTTTGCCCAAAGAAAAGTTAGAACTAAAAAATTGTAGCGAGTTTCTTACTGCTATAATCTATTTAAAAGGCATTTTCTGCATTACAGAGAATTTTCAGTCTGCACAATTAAAGCCAGTTATTTTCCGTGTTCTCGTGTGTGGAGATATGTTTTTAATTGATCTATTGTAGCAGTCATCGATAAAGGACGAGAATGGTGGTGTGGGTGTGTGTGTGGGGGGGGGGGGGCATTGAAGGACCCGGCCTTGGGGCGGCAAAGGGAGTAGATCCGGGCCTGTACAAGCTTATTATGTGCCTTATTAATAGAGCCACTCGCATTTCAGATCCCTCATCTCCCAATAAAACTTATCTCGGTATGTATCATCAGAAGCAAGCTGAGAATACCGCCATGATAAGGAAGTGAGATCATACATATATATATATATATACATGTGTGATCAAAGAGGGGATTGTAAGGATATTTTAGCTTGCTGTCCTTTATTTTAGCTATAAGAATATGTATCTATCTTAGAATAATATGTATATGTGACATCTATCAAAAGTTAGTTTCAAATCCTTGTGAATAACATGATTTCCCCGAAATGACGCATGAAGGTTTTCGCTTGTTTATAGTTTCTGTATGAAGAAATAATGTCTCATTTTTAGGTGGTTTTTAATCATCTGATGTATACGTAATGTCTGTATATTAATGAAAGGGTTGAACTTTTTTTGTGATGTCGTTTTGATTATATAAGTGATTGTCTACGGAAGTAAAAAGCAGAACATTCCAGGCATCTGACTGTTGTGTCATTATTTTCTTACTGGAATGGTCTCCGGGCCTGATTTGGGTTGGAAAGAACACTCTATGCAGATATGCTAGAGAAGAGGTTCACTTGCTCCTAGAAGAAGATCGTTAGCCCCCTAACACCCTCTATGTTATCCTATGTGTCCATTCACACATAAACTGTAATGCTCCGTACACATGGTCGGACATTGATCGGACATTCCGACAACAAAATCCTAGGATTTTTTCCGATGGATGTTGGCTCAAACTTGTCTTGCATACACACGGCCACACAAAGTTGTCGGAAAATCTGATAATTTTGAACGTGGTGACATAAAACACATATGTCGGGACTATAAACGGGGCAGTAGCCAATAGCTTTCATCTCTTTATTTATTGTGAGCATGCATGGCACTTTGTGCGTCAGATTTGTGTACACATGATCGGAAATTCTGACAACGGATTTTGTTGTCGGAAAATTTTATAGCCTGCTCTCAAACTTTGTGTGTCAGAAAATCCGATGGAAAATGTGTGAAGGAGGCTACACACGGTCGGAATTTCCGAAACAAGGTCCTATCACACATTTTCCGTCGCAAAATCCGACTGTGTGTACGGGGCATTAGAGGAGTTAATGACCGGAGAGTTTAGAGGCAGAAAAAACATCTCCAGTGTGTCCAGGAGCAGCAAAGTTTTGTCATGAAAAAAACTTGATGAATGTAAATGCATGTAAATGTGTCTAAACTCGTGGTAATGCTAGGCAAGTTTAGCACTTGAGTGTTAATATAATAAATCAATTTAGTCTGGCCAATGACATGAATGAATGCCCAAATGCTTGACACAGGTAAATGCTGCTAAATATATTACACACTTTTACAATCTTAAGGCTTTTTTGGCTAAAATGCTGCCAGGAGGAAGATTTCTAGGAGAGTTAAGAAAACATCCAGTGTGCATGAGGCCTTGGAGATTACACATTTTATTTTGTTTTTAATTCAAATATTTAATTTCTTAATTTTATATCCAACTTTAATCACTTGCTGACCATGCTATAGCTGAATAATGGCTACATTGCAGCCAGCTAGTTCTGGGAGGCCGGCATATGACAGCCCCCCATGCTCGTGCTTCTCATGCACCCCCTGGGGCATGCACCCGGAAGTGTCCATGATCGGGGTAAAGGGCCAATCACAGCAGATTTTTTATTTTACTTTTGATGATTTCTTTTATGTCCAGCGCTGTGGCTAGATTATCACCACCAATGGCAAATCTATATATGATTTGGTTTGAGGAGCTTTGTATCTTCTCTTTGGACAACCCCTCTGCACAAAATATGGTCTGGAATGGTCACTACATTGATGATCTATAAAAAAGTGATTTTAATAATGCTTAAAGTGAAACAATAAAAGTGAAATATTCCTTTAAATGTCGTACCTGGGGGGTGTCTATAGTAAGCATTTAACCACTTCCCGCCCCGCCCATAGCAGATGACGGCCGGGCGGTGGTTCAGTTATCCTGACTGGGCATCATATGATGTCCAGCAAGATAACAGGCCGCCGCACGCCCGCAGGGGCGTGCATCGCGGCGATCAGTGGATCAGTGTGTCAGTCTGACACACCGCTACACCGATCTTGGTGAAGAGCCTCCGGCGGAGGCTCTTTACCACGTGATCAGCCGTGTCCAATCATGGCTGATCATGATGTCAATAGGAAGAGCCGTTGATCGGCTTTTCCTCACTCGCGTCGATCGGCGCCTCTCAAGACAGGGGGGTCTGCGCTGATTGTTTATCAGCGCAGCCCCCCCCTCAGATCACCACACTGGACCACCAGGGATCGCCACTAGGACCACCAGGGAGAGGGGCAACATGTGGATAGCCAGGTATGTACCCCATGGCCATCCATATGTGCCCAATGTGCCCAGTCAATGCCCAATCTGTGCCTATCAGTGCACACAAATGGGCACTGATTGGAATCATTATATAGCACTGATTCCCAGCAATGCCACCCTTAGGGGCATCAGTGCCTTCAATCAGTGTCATCAGTGCCACCCATCAGTGCCACCTGTCAGTGCCCATCTGTGCCCTTCAGTGCCCACCTATCAATGCCCATCAGTGCCCATCCGTGCCACCCATCAGTGCCACCAATAAGTACCCATCAGTGCCACCCATAAGTACCCATCAATGCCACCTACAAATGCCCATCAGTGCCGCCTATGAGTGCCCATCGGTGCCACCTATGAGTGCCCATCCATGCCGCATACCAGTGCCACCTATCAGTGCCCATCAGTGCCACCTATCATTGCCCATCAGTGCTGCCTATCAGTGCTCATCATCAGTGCCCGTCAGTGCCACCTCATCAGTGCCACCTCATTGGTGCAACCTCATCGGTGCCACCTCATCGGTGCCCATCAGTGCCGCCATATCAGTGCCCGTCAGTGCAGCCATATCAGTGCCCATCATTGAAGAAGAAAACATACTTATTTCCAAAAAATTTTAACAGAAACAAAGAAAAACATGTTTTTTTCAAAATTTTCGGTCTTTTTTTATTTGTTGCGCAAAAAATAAAAACCGCAGAGGTGATCAAATACCACCAAAAGATAGCTCTATTTGTTGGAACAAAATGATAAAAAAAAATGTTTGGGTACAGTGTTGTATGACCGCGCAATTGTCATTCAAATTGCGACAGCGCTGAAAGCTGAAAATTGGCCTGGGCAGGAAGGTGTCTAAGTGCCTGGTATTGAAGTGGTTAAAGTGGCGCATGTTTACCGTGTTTACAACAGTTCCTTCACAAAATGACATTTGTAAAGGAAAAAAGTCATTTAACAGTACTCGTGGCTATAATTGTCGGTCCTGGCAATACACATAAAAGTCATTGAAAAAAAAATGGAATGGGATTCCCCCACAGTCCATTACCAGACCCCTTAGGTCTGGTATGGATTTTAAGGGGAACCCTGCGCCAAAATTTAAAAAAATGGCGTGGGGGTCCCCCCAAAAACGAGGACGACAGAGTGCCCCACTCCTGAACTATACCAGGCCACATACCCTCAACATGGGGAGGGTGCTTTGGGGTAGCCAAAGCACTGTGTCCCCATGTTGATGGGGACAAGGGCCTCATCCCTACAACCCTTGCCCGGTGGTTGTGGGGGTCTGCGGGTGGGGGGCTTTTCAGAATCTGGAAGCCCCCTTTAACAAGGGGACCCCCAGATCCCAGCCTCCCCCCTGTGTGAAATGGTAACGGGGTACAAATGTACCCCTACCATTTCACAAAAAAAGTGTGAAAATGGTAAAAATGCCATGATATGGCTTGGGGACAAGTCCTTTTCTTAATAGATAAAAAAATAAAACTGTCCCACAAAGTCTTCTTCTTTTCTTGCTCCACCGACGGACCGAAAAAGAGAAAAAAAAACGCAACCGACCCGCCTTCATGGGAGGCACCCACCGTAATGACCATCCTCTTAGATGACAGCTCCTTTATAACTGAGGGCAGTGCCATCCGGTTATGTAATTGGGTGGCCCCGCTCTCCTCTGATGCTACGGGGAAGCCAAAGGGATGTCCACACGTGTCAGAGGGGGGTGGGGTCACCCAGCAACTTCACCGTGTGGCCCTGCCCTCAATTATAAAAGAGCTGTCACCTGAGAGGACGGTCATTACAGGGGGTGCCTCCCATGGAGGCGGGTCAGTCCCGTTTTTTTTTTCTTTTTTGGTCCGTCGGTAGAGCAAGAGAAGAAGAAGAAGACTTTGTGGGACAGTTTTATTTTTTTATTTTTTAATAAAGGACTTGTCCCCAGTGTCATGTCATTTTTACAATTTTCACACTTCTTTTGTGAAATGGTAGGTGTACATTTGTACCCCGTTACCATTTCACACAGGGGGGAGGCCGGGATCTGGGGGTCCCCTTGTTAAAGGGGGCTTCCAAATTCCGATAAGCTCTCTGCCCACAGACCCCCACAACCACCGGGCAAGGGTTGTGGGGATGAGGCCCTTGTCACCATCAACATGGGGACACAGTGCTTTGGCTACCCCAAAGCACCCTCCCCATGTTGAGGGCATGTAGACTGGTATGGTTCAGGGGGGGCACTATCTCGTCCCCCCTCTTTTCCTGCAGCCTGCCAGGTTGCATGCTCGGATAATGGTCTTGCATTGATTTTTGGGGGGACCCCCATGCCATTTTTTTTTTAAATTTTGGCACGGGGTTCCCCTTAAAATCCATACTTTCAGGTCTGGTATGGATTTTGAGGGGGACCCCCACGCCATTTATTTTTACATTTTGACAAGGGTTTCCCTTAATATCCATACCAGACCTGAAGGGCCTGGTATGGAATTTGGGGGGACCCCCACGCAATTTTTTCTTACATTTTGGTTCGGGGTTCCCCTTAATATTAATACCAGACCCAAGGGGCCTGGTAATGGATTGTGGGGGAATCCCATGCCGTTTTTTTCAATGATTTTAATGTGTATTGCCGGGACCGACAATTCATTATAGCCGTGAGTACTTTTAAATGACTTTTTTTCCTTTAGAAATGCCATTTTGTGCAGTGACTGTTGTAAAAATGGGAAACATGCACCACTTTACATGCATACTATAGACACCCCCAGGTACGACATTTAAAGGAATATTTCACTTTTATTGTTTCACTTTAAGCATCATTAAAATCACTGCTCCCGAAAAAATGGCCATTTTTAAAAGTTTTTTTGGCATTGATACATGTCCCCTGGGGCAGGACCCAGGTCCCAAACACTTTTTATGACAATACCTTGCATATAAGCCTTTAAAGTTAGCGCTTTTGATTTCTCCCATAGACTTTTAAAGGGTGTTCCGCGGCTTTCAAATTTGCCGTGAACACCCCTATCCCTATTGTCATTTTTACATTGATCAGTGCTATAAAAATGTACTGATTACTGTGTAAATGACACTGGCAGGGAAGGGGTTAAACACTAGGGGGTAATCAAGGGGTTAAGTGTGTCCTAGGAAGCATAGGCGTGTGCACAGGGTGTGCCTGGGCACACCCTATTTGCCTTGTGTGCTGTATTTTCCCCCCTGGTTAGACCACTGATATTTCATTCCCCCCCAAAAAATGTTACACAAGCCCATAAAATTTGGGCAAAGAAAATTAACAAAATGACACTGTCCACTGCCCTACTGACACCATCAGTACATATACACATGCATATGTATTTGAGCTTTGGGATGCACACCCTAATGCAAGAGGCTGCGCACACCTATGCTAGGAAGTGATTCTAACTGTGATGGGGTGGGCTTACTACAGCATGACAGAGATCACTGCTCCCGATGGCAAGGAGCAGTAGATCCCTGTCATGTTGCTAGGCAGGACAGGGAAATGCCTTATTTACATAGGTATCTCCCCGTTCTGCCACTCCGTGTCACGATCGCTGTCCACTGGCGGACATTAGGTCCACAGGACCTACGGGCATGCTCACGGAGTATTAGGCGGGTGCGTGTGCAGCCACTAAGCCGTGTCTTAAAGGGGACATACACGTACGCCCATTTGCGCAGCCGTGCATTGTGCCAAAGTACATTATCGTGTGCTGGTTGGCAAGCAGTTAATGAGGAATGCCAGACTATAACTACATGACTAGCACAAAGGGGCTCCCCCAAATCAGCTGTTCAGAGAGGATCGGCTAATGCTAGGGCTAAGAGGAGAGAGGATCTACTTTCAGTTAACGCACTAAAAAAACATAGCAATAGAAATAAACATCTTTGTATAGGGACAGATAGGAAGAACAATTGTTTGGCAACATTTGTAACCACCTTCTCACAAGAATACCATCAAGTTGTTAATATAATAAAGAAAAATCTTCTCATCCCCTATTCAGACAAAAGTCTCCACAAAGTTTTAAAATCAGGGTGCAATTTTTCCAGTAGACGAGCACCAACTTTGGGCTCCTTGCTGTCACCTAGCTCATCTAGAAAATACCAATCCACCTGGCTCTCATATCCAGGCTGTTACCCATGCAATCTAAAAATGTGCAGATAATGCCATGCTAATCTTTGTATTAAATCTTTTAACTCAGCGATCACTGGAGAAAGCTTTGACATTAAGCAATACATTAATTGTGGAACCAACTATGTGGTGTATCAAATCTGCTGCATTTATTGCAACCTGCAGTATAGTGGATTTACAACACGTGCTTTACTAACAAGAATAGGAGAACATTATTGTGATTCTGTCAATCCAAATGCAAAGCATATTTCAAATGTCTCATATCACTTTAAACAATGTCATTCTGGTGATTTGTCCTCCTTTAGGTTTACTGACATTAAAAGAGTGACTCCTATGCCCAGCAGTGGGGATAGGAACAGACGGCTTCTAGGTAGGGAGACATGGTGGATATTTAGGTTAAAAACCAGGGTCCCTCAGGGGTTAAACCTCAGATGGGACCTGGATTTACATTTAAGTTGATTCTCTTCAGCACTACCTGCCTCTTCCCTTTTAGCACAATTTCTATTCTCCACCTGGGCATTCTTTCTATTTATTCATTTTTTTGTTTTGTCACCTTATTGGACTTTAGACCCCTTTCAAACTAATGTGTTTTTCAGGCATTTTTGGGCTAAAAATAGCTCCTGTAAAGCGCCTGAAAAATGCCTCCCCTGCAGTCCTAGTGTGAGAGCCAGAGTGCTTCCACACTGGGGTGCTGCACTGTCAGGACATTAAAAAAATTCCTGCAAGCAGCATCTTTGGGGAAGTGGAGAAGCGGTGTATACACCACTCCTCCACCGCTTCTGCCCATTGAAATGAATGGGCACAGGAGTGTCATGACGTGAGACGTCGGACGGGAAGGGAGGAGCTGGAGGTGTGTCGGCTAGCTGGCGTCCTGGCGGTCTCTCGCCTACGGCAAAGCTAGTGGATGGGGTGGGTCGGGAAAGGAGGAGAGGAGAACCGCGCTGTGTGAACAACGTTGCAGTTAAATAACTTGGAGCCCGATGAGAACCGGGCTTAGTACGGGGGACTTAGAGTAACAGACACGGTAAAGATTTTGGCCTCCTCTCTGGTATCCCCTGTGCCTTCTCCCCCCTCCCCTCCCCCTGGGCTCCAGCAGTAAGACAGTGAAGACTTGATCAGGATGCCTCACTCGATCGGGAATGCCTCGTCCCACAGAGCCTCATAACGGATCCAGCAGCACACGAGAACTTGAGGCCGCCCGAAGCGGAAACTTGACAGATACACCAGAAGGCAAAGGTGCCACAGCGGAGGGTCGGTGGTAAGATAGTATGTAAAATCTTGGAGGGGATGATAAGGGACTATACACAAGATTTTAGTAATAAGAACGATATCATTAGCAGTAATCAGCATGGATTCATGAAGAATCGTTCTTGCCAAACCAATCTATTAACCTTCTATGAGGAGGTGAGTTGCCATCTAGATAAAGGAAGGCCCATAGACGTGGTGTATCTGGATTTTGCAAAAGCATTTGACACAGTTCCCCATAAACGTTTACTGTACAAAATAAGGTGCGTTGGCATGGACCATAGGGTGAGTACATGGATTGAAAACTGGCTACAAGGGCGTGTTCAGAGGGTGGTGATAAATGGGGAGTACTCAGAATGGTTAGGGGTGGGTAGTGGGGTTCCCCAGGGTTCTGTGCTGGGACCAATCCTATTTAATTTGTTTATAAACGATCTGGAGGATGGGATAAACAGTTCAATCTCTGTATTTGCAGACGATACTAAGCTAAGCAGGGCAATAACTTCTCCGCAGGATGTGGAAACCTTGCAAAAAGACCTGAACAAATTAATGGGGTGGGCGACTACATGGCAAATGAGGTTCAATGTAGAAAAATGTAAAATAATGCATTTGGGTGGCAAAAATATGAATGCAATCTATACACTGGGGGGAGAACCTCTGGGGGAATCTAGGATGGAAAAGGACCTGGGGGTCCTAGTAGATGATAGGCTCAGCAATGGCATGCAATGCCAAGCTTCTGCTAATAAGGCAAACAGAATATTGGCATGTATTAAAAGGGGGATCAACTCCAGAGCTAAAACGATAATTCTTCCGCTCTACAAGACTCTGGTCCGGCCGCACCTGGAGTATGCTGTCCAGTTCTGGGCACCAGTCCTCAGGAAGCATGTACTGGAAATGGAGCGAGTACAAAGAAGGGCAACAAAGCTAATAAAGGGTCTGGAGGATCTTAGTTATGAGGAAAGGTTGCGAGCGTTGAACTTATTCTCTCTGGAGAAGAGACGCTTGAGAGGGGATATGATTTCAATTTACAAATACTGTACTGGTGACCCCACAATAGGGATAAAACTTTTTCGCAGAAGAGAGTTTAATAAGACTCGGGGCCACTCATTACAATTAGAAGAAAAGAGGTTTAACCTTAAACTACGTAGAGGGTTCTTTACTGTAAGAGCGGTAAGGATGTGGAATTCCCTTCCACAGGCGGTGGTCTCAGCGGGGAGCATTGATAGCTTCAAGAAACTATTAGATAAGCACCTGAACGACCGCAACATACAGGGATATGTAAGGTAATACTGACACATAATCACACACATAGGTTGGACTTGATGGACTTGTGTCTTTTTTCAACCTCACCTACTATGTAACTATGTAACTATGGAATCAGGAAGGAATTTTTTCCCCTGCTGTAGCAAATTGGATCATGCTTTGCTGGGGTTTTTTCGCCTTCCTCTGGATCAACTGTGGGTATAGGATTGTGTATATGGGATTGTATGATATTATTTATTTATTTTTATGGTTGAACTTGATGGACTTGTGTCTTTTTTCAACCTGACTAACTTATGTAACTTATGTAACTTATAAGACTCGCTCTCTGTTATAAGTCACAAAGGTAAGAGAGACACAGGGACCCTCCTGTAAAAGGGAAGAGTGTCGGTAAAGGTATGAGCAATACTGTGGAGGCTGTGGTATGAGAAGCTGGGCATTAATGTATATGGCTAAATACACCATTGTAAATTACTACTAATACTGTCATTGCCATACTACTGCTAAACTGGAAATACCTATGGGATGAGACACTGGGCACTAGGGATGAGCCGAACACCCCCCGGTTCGGTTCGCACCAGAACCCGCGAACGGACCGAAAGTTCGCACGAACGTTAGAACCCCATTGACGTCTATGGGACTCGAACGTTCGAAATCAAAAGTGCTCATTTTAAAGGCTAATTTGCATGGTATTGTCCTAAAAAGGGTTTGGGGACCCGGGTCCTACCCCAGGGGACATGTATCAATGCAAAAAAAGCTTTTAAAAACGGCCGTTTTTTCGGGAGCAGTGATTTTAATGATGCTTAAAGTAAAAAAAAAAAGTGAAATATTCCTTTAAATATCGTACCTGGGGGGTGTCTATAGTATGCCTGTAAAGTGACGCGTGTTTCCCATGTTTAGAACAGTCCCTGCACCAAATGTCATTTTTAAAGGAAAAAATCTCATTTAAAACTGCTTGCGGGTTTAATGTCATGTCGGGTCATGGCAATATGGATGAAAATCAGTGAGACAAACGGCATGGGTACCCCCCAGTCCATTACCAGGCCCTTTGGGTCTTGTATGGATATTAAGGGGAACCCCGCACCCAAATTAAAATAAGGAAAGGTGTGGGGCCACCAGGCCCTATATACTCTGAACAGCAGTATACAGGCGGTGCAAACAAGACAGGGACTGTAGGTTTGTTGTTAAGTAGAATCTGTTTGTCATTTTGAACGGGTACATTTTTAACGTGTTTAGCTCCAGCCAAAAAATCTTTTTTAAGCTTTTTGGAAAACATAGGGAAGGGTTATCACCCCTGTGACATTTGTTTTGCTGTCTTTCCTCCTCTTCAGAAGATTTCACCTCACTTTTTTGTCCCAATGAAAAATGTTTTTTGAAAATTTGGGTTTTTTTGTGGAACAAGGATTGGAAAGCATCAGTGCAAAGGAGAAATTGTTTTCCCATATTAACTCTTACAGGAGAGAATTTCCCTTCCTAGGGGTAGATTTCATCTCACTTCCTGTTGTCTCCTTCCGTTTGCAAGTAGGAGTCGTTTGTAAGTTAGATATTTGAAAGTAGGGTCCTGCCCTATATACTCAGCAGAAATTTGGGCCTTAGGTGTTGCTGTGGCCACAACACTGTAAGCCCTCACAGGGCCCTGCTGTGAAATATTAGATCAAGAATTGTAATTACATGCCCCTGTTGAACAGGAGCTGAAAAATTAGGCCTTAGGCACTGGTGCTGGTGCCACAACACTGCAACCCCTCACAGACACTCTAGTTGGAACGCAGGAACGAGCCCTGCTGCAAAGTATTGCTTCAAAAATTGTAATTACACGCCCCTGTTAGACAGGGGCAGAAAAATTGGGCCTTAGGCACTGGTGCTGGTGCCACAACACTGCAACCCCTCACAGACACTCTAGTTGGAACGCAGGAACGAGCCCTGCTGCAAAGTATTGCATCAAAAATTGTAATTACACGCCCCTGTTAGACAGGGGCAGAAAAATTGGGCCTTAGGCACTGGTGCTGGTGCCACAACACTGCAACCCCTCACAGACACTCTAGTTGGAATGCAGGAACGAGCCCTGCTGCAAAGTATTACATCAAAAATTGTAATTACACGCCCCTGTTAAACAGGGGCTGAAAAATTGTGCCTTAGGCACTGGTGGTGGCGCCCAGAACCAAAAATGTTCTTACAAGCTATCAGCGTGATGATTGAGGAGGAAGAGGATAATTACTCAGGGATAGTCACTCAGCATCAGCATAGGCAGTCTTTGAAGGGATCTGAGATTTCAAAAAAAATTATTCGGTTACATCAGCATCAGGTGCTTGGTAGCTGGTGGTGATCCAAGACTGATTCATTTTTATGAAGGTCAGCCGATCGACCGAGTCGGTGGACAGACGCACCCTGTGATCGGTTACCACACCTCCAGCAGCACTGAATGTGCGTTCCGAAAGAACGCTGGATGCAGGACAGGCCAGTAGCTCAATTGCATACTGTGCAAGCTCTGGCCAGTGATCCATCCTCAAGACCCAGTAACCCAGAGGATTTTCGGTGGGAAAGGTGTCCAAGTCTGATCTTGCCCCTAGGTATTCCTGCACCATGTAAAACAGACGCTGGCGATGGTTGCTGGAACCGATCATACCTTGGGGCTGCGGACCAAAAAATTGTCTGAACGCATCGGTCAGACGGCCACCTTCTCCACCCCTCCTTCTTTGACTGACCGAAGCCTCAGCAACACGTTGTCCAGAAACAGGAGTTTGTAACCTCCCAGTCTCTGGGAACGCGTTGCACAGACCTTTCTGCAAGGCCTCCCGAAGATGTTTCATCCTCTGCTCCCTCTGCGATGGCAAGATAAGGTCCGCAACCTTACCCTTGTAACGTGGATCAAGGAGGGTTGCCAGCCAGTATTGGTCCTTCTCCTTGATACCACGAATACGAGGATCCTTACGCAGGCTTTGCAGGATCAGGGAGGCCATGCAGCGTAGGTTTGCTGAGGCATTCGGTCCGGAGTCCTCTGGGTCACTAAGGACAACAACGTCCGCAGCCACCTCCTCCCAGCCACGTACAAGTCCATGTGTTCCTTGGGACTGATCCCTTAAAGACTGCTGCTGATGCTGAGTGCCAGGCTCCACCTCCATACTGACACAATCTTCCTCCTCCTCCTCCTCGTCCTCTTCCTGTGTGATCGGCGGGCACGCAGGAACACTGTCTGGATAAAGGGGGCCTTGAGAGCTAAGGATTTCCTCCTCTTCCTGCCTCTGTTCTGCCTCAAGTGCCCTGTCCATTATTCCACGCAGCGTGTGCTCCAACAGGTGGACAAGGGGGACAGTGTCACTGATGCATGCACTGTCAGTGCTCACCATCCTCGTGGCCTCCTCGAATGGTGACAGGACAGTGCATGCATCCCTGATCATGGCCCACTGGCGTGGGGAAAAAAAACCAAGCTCCCCTGACCCTGTCCTGGTGCCATAGTCGCACAGGTACTCATTGATGGCCCTCTGCTGCGTGTGCAGCCGCTGCAGCATGGCCAACGTTGAGTTCCACCTGGTGGGCATGTCACAGATTAGGCGGTTCTTGGGCAGGTTAAACTCCTTTTGGAGGTCCGTCAGCCGAGCACTGGCATTATATGACCGGCGGAAATGCACACAGACTTTCCTGGCCTGCCTCAGGACATCCTGTAAGCCCGGGTACCTGCCCAAGAACCGCTGCACCACCAAGTTAAGGACGTGAGCCAAACAGGGCACATGGGTCATTTGTCCCTGTCGGAGGGCAGAGAGGAGGTTGGTGCCATTGTCGCAAACCACCATTCCTGCCTTAAGTTGGCGTGGCGTCAACCACCTCTGAACCTGCCCCTGCAGAGCTGACAGAACCTCTGCCCCAGTGTGGCTCCTGTCCCCCAAGCACACCAGCTCAAGCACCGCATGGCATCTTTTGGCCTGCGTACTTGCGTAGCCCCTTGAACGCCTACGGAGCACCGCTGGTTCCGAGGAAGAGGCCATGGAGGAAGAAGAAGAGGAGGGGGTGGAGGAGAGAGGTGTGTCACAATCAGCATTTTGGAGGCGTGGTGGCGGAACAACCTCCAACACTACCGCACCTTGTCCTGCATCCTTCCCAGCTGCCAGCAGAGTCACCCAATGCGCCGTGAAACTTAGGTAACGTCCCTGTCCATGCCTGCTGGACCATGAGTCAGCGGTAATATGCACCTTACCGCTGACTGCCCTGTCCAGCGAGGCATGGACATTGCCTTCCACATGCCGGTAGAGAGCCGGAATCGCCTTCCGTGAGAAAAAGTGGCGTTTGGGTACCTGCCACTGAGGAACCGCACATTCCACAAACTCACGGAAGGGGGCAGAGTCTACCAACTGAAAAGGCAGCAGTTGAAGTGCTAGCAATTTTGCCAAGCTAGCATTCAACCGCTGGGCATGTGGATGGTTGGGAGCAAACTTCTTTCGGCGGTGCACCAGCTGGGGCAGGGAAATTTGCCTGGTACAATCTGACGTCGGTGTACCAAAAGCAGATTGCCCACAAGTACTTGGCTGTGACACACCTAATTCTACACCTTCATTCCTCTCACTGCAGGTCTCAGAGAGGACTGAAGGTCTAGTGGGGTTGGAAATCTCAGCTGATGAGGAGCAAGGAGAGATCCTCTTTGTTCTTTGGTGTGGGTCTTTTAGATACGCTTGCCAACGAACTGCATGGCAGGTCAACATATGTCTGGTCAAGCATGTGGTACCCAAGCGGGAGATGTTTTGGCCACGCGAGATACGCTTGAGACATATGTTGCAAATAGCAGCGGTGCGATCTGATGCACTCGTCTCAAAAAAGGCCCACACCAAAGAACTTTTTGAATAACGCGCAGAGACTGCAGCGCCCTGCACATGTGGAGCTTTAGATTGTGATGCAGTCAATGTGCTGCCCTTAGGCTGGCCCCTGGAGGGCATCCTGCCTCGTTGGTGATGTGCCGCCTCCTCCTCCTCCTCCTCCTCCTCTCTCCTATCAGGCACCCACGTTGAGTCAGTGACCTCATCATCCCCTCCCTCCTCATCACTGGAGCAAACCTGGCAGTATGCTGCAGCAGGGGGAGCATGACTGCCAGATTGCTGTCCTTCTTGGGCACCCCCTCTGTCCGTGCTCATGTTACTGCCTTCATCGAGCTCAGTATCATCATCAGAGCCTTCCAAACGCTGGGCATCCTCCTGGAGCATGTACCCAACACTGTGGTCAAACAGTTCGAGGGAATCCTCATGAGGACATGGTGGAGCTAGGGAAGGAGTCACTGATGACATTGAGCTGAGGGAAGAGGCCGCTGCTTTGCCAGACAAAGCACCCTGGGCATGGGTGAAAGAGGATGAGGAGGATGAGGACGGCTTGGTCATCCACTCGACCAAGTCTTCCGCATGTTGCGGCTCAACACGGCCAGCTGCTGAAAAAAAGGCCAAGCGTGTCCCATGGCCACGTGCTGATGAGGATGCACCGTCTCCACGACCAGCACTAGACACAGAGCCTGCTTGCCCTCTCTTATTGGCTTGTGACTGTCTGCCTCTCCTTCTTGGCCTTCCAGACATACTAATGGCCTGTAGCTGCACTAAGCTGGGATAGAACACCTGTAATTTTCTTCAGGTAGCTTTATATACTGTAACCAGACAAGCCTGCCTGTCAGTAGGAAGATAACAGGAACGGATCTAGCTGAACACTGTGAGCAGGACGCACTGCACTAAATGTAAATAGCAGGAACGGATCTAGCTGAACACTGTGAGCAGGACGCACTGCACTAAATGTAAATAGTCTAGAAGATAACAGGAACGGATCTAGCTGAACACTGTGAGCAGGACGCACTGCACTAAATGTAAATGGCAGGAACGGATCTAGCTGAACACTGTGAGCAGGACGCACTGCACTAAATGTAAATAGCAGGAACGGATCTAGCTGAACACTGTGAGCAGGACGCACTGCACTAAATGTAAATAGCAGGAACGGATCTAGCTGAACACTGTGAGCAGGACGCACTGCACTAAATGTAAATAGCAGGAACGGATCTAGCTGAACACTGTGAGCAGGACGCACTGCACTAAATGTAAATAACAGGAACGGATATAGCTGAACACTGTGAGCAGGACGCACTGCACTAAATGTAAATAGTCTAGAAGATAACAGGAACGGATCTAGCTGAACACTGTGAGCAGGACGCACTGCACTAAATGTAAATAGCAGGAACAGATCTAGCTGAACACTATGAGCAGGACGCACTGCACTAAATGTAAATAGCAGGAACGGATCTAGCTGAACACTGTGAGCAGGACGCACTGCACTAAATCTAAATAGCAGGAACGGATCTAGCTGAACACTGTGAGCAGGACGCACTGCACTAAATGTAAATAGCAGGAACGGATCTAGCTGAACACTGTGAGCAGGACGCACTGCACTAAATGTAAATAACAGGAACGGATCTAGCTAAACACTGTGAGCAGGACGCACTGCACTAAATGTAAATAGCAGGAACGGATCTAGCTGAACACTGTGAGCAGGACGCACTGCACTAAATGTAAATAGTCTAGAAGATAACAGGAACGGATCTAGCTGAACACTGTGAGCAGGACGCACTGCACTAAATGTAAATAGCAGGAACGGATCTAGCTGAACACTGTGAGCAGGACGCACTGCACTAAATGTAAATAGCAGGAACGGATCTAGCTGAACACTGTGAGCAGGACGCACTGCACTAAATGTAAATAGTCTAGAAGATAACAGGAACGGATCTAGCTAAACACTGTGAGCAGGACGCACTGCACTAAATGTAAATAGCAGGAACGGATCTAGCTGAACACTGTGAGCAGGACGCACTGCACTAAATGTAAATAGCAGGAATGGATCTAGCTGAACACTGTGAGCAGGACGCACTGCACTAAATGTAAATTGCAGGAACGGATCTAGCTGAACACTGTGAGCAGGACGCACTGCACTAAATGTAAATAGCAGGAACGGATCTAGCTGAACACTGTGAGCAGGACGCACTGCACTAAATGTAAATTGCAGGAACGGATCTAGCTGAACACTGTGAGCAGGACGCACTGCACTAAATGTAAATAGCAGGAACGGATCTAGCTGAACACTGTGAGCAGGACGCACTGCACTAAATGTAAATAGCAGGAACGGATCTAGCTGAACCCTGTGAGCAGGACGCACTGCACTAAATGTAAATAGCAGGAACGGATCTAGCTGAACACTGTGAGCAGGACGCACTGCACTAAATGTAAATAACAGGAACGGATCTAGCTGAACACTGTGAGCAGGACGCACTGCACTAAATGTAAATAGCAGGAACGGATCTAGCTGAACACTGTGAGCAGGAAGCACTGCACTAAATGTAAATTGCAGGAACGGATCTAGCTGAACACTGTGAGCAGGACGCACTGCACTAAATGTAAATGGCAGGAACGGATCTAGCTGAACACTGTGAGCAGGACGCACTGCACTAAATGTAAATAGCAGGAACGGATCTAGCTGAACACTGTGAGCAGGACGCACTGCACTAAATGTAAATAGCAGGAACGGATCTAGCTGAACACTGTGAGCAGGACGCACTGCACTAAATGTAAATAACAGGAACGGATCTAGCTGAACACTGTGAGCAGGACGCACTGCACTAAATGTAAATAGCAGGAACGGATCTAGCTGAACACTGTGAGCAGGACGCACTGCACTAAATGTAAATAGTCTAGAAGATAACAGGAACGGATCTAGCTGAACACTGTGAGCAGGACGCACTGCACTAAATGTAAATAGCAGGAACGGATCTAGCTGAACACTGTGAGCAGGACGCACTGCACTAAATGTAAATAGTCTAGAAGATAACAGGAACGGATCTAGCTGAACACTGTGAGCAGGACGCACTGCACTAAATGTAAATGGCAGGAACGGATCTAGCTGAACACTGTGAGCAGGACGCACTGCACTAAATGTAAATAGCAGGAACGGATCTAGCTGAACACTGTGAGCAGGACGCACTGCACTAAATGTAAATAGCAGGAACGGATCTAGCTGAACACTGTGAGCAGGACGCACTGCACTAAATGTAAATAGCAGGAACGGATCTAGCTGAACACTGTGAGCAGGACGCACTGCACTAAATGTAAATAACAGGAACGGATATAGCTGAACACTGTGAGCAGGACGCACTGCACTAAATGTAAATAGTCTAGAAGATAACAGGAACGGATCTAGCTGAACACTGTGAGCAGGACGCACTGCACTAAATGTAAATAGCAGGAACGGATCTAGCTGAACACTGTGAGCAGGACGCACTGCACTAAATGTAAATAGTCTAGAAGATAACAGGAACGGATCTAGCTGAACACTGTGAGCAGGACGCACTGCACTAAATGTAAATGGCAGGAACGGATCTAGCTGAACACTGTGAGCAGGACGCACTGCACTAAATGTAAATAGCAGGAACGGATCTAGCTGAACACTGTGAGCAGGACGCACTGCACTAAATGTAAATAGCAGGAACGGATCTAGCTGAACACTGTGAGCAGGACGCACTGCACTAAATGTAAATAGCAGGAACGGATCTAGCTGAACACTGTGAGCAGGACGCACTGCACTAAATGTAAATAACAGGAACGGATATAGCTGAACACTGTGAGCAGGACGCACTGCACTAAATGTAAATAGTCTAGAAGATAACAGGAACGGATCTAGCTGAACACTGTGAGCAGGACGCACTGCACTAAATGTAAATAGCAGGAACGGATCTAGCTGAACACTGTGAGCAGGACGCACTGCACTAAATGTAAATAACAGGAACGGATCTAGCTGAACACTGTGAGCAGGACGCACTGCACTAAATGTAAATAGCAGGAACGGATCTAGCTGAACACTGTGAGCAGGAAGCACTGCACTAAATGTAAATTGCAGGAACGGATCTAGCTGAACACTGTGAGCAGGACGCACTGCACTAAATGTAAATGGCAGGAACGGATCTAGCTGAACACTGTGAGCAGGACGCACTGCACTAAATGTAAATAGCAGGAACGGATCTAGCTGAACACTGTGAGCAGGACGCACTGCACTAAATGTAAATAGTCTAGAAGATAACAGGAACGGATCTAGCTGAACACTGTGAGCAGGACGCACTGCACTAAATGTAAATAGCAGGAACGGATCTAGCTGAACACTGTGAGCAGGACGCACTGCACTAAATGTAAATAGCAGGAACGGATCTAGCTGAACACTGTGAGCAGGACGCACTGCACTAAATGTAAATTGCAGGAACGGATCTAGCTGAACACTGTGAGCAGGACGCACTGCACTAAATGTAAATAGTCTAGAAGATAACAGGAACGGATCTAGCTGAACACTGTGAGCAGGACGCACTGCACTAAATGTAAATAGCAGGAACGGATCTAGCTGAACACTGTGAGCAGGACGCACTGCACTAAATGTAAATTGCAGGAACGGATCTAGCTGAACACTGTGAGCAGGACGCACTGCACTAAATGTAAATAGCAGGAACGGATCTAGCTGAACACTGTGAGCAGGACGCACTGCACTAAATGTAAATAGCAGGAACGGATCTAGCTGAACACTGTGAGCAGGACGCACTGCACTAAATGTAAATGGCAGGAACGGATCTAGCTGAACACTGTGAGCAGGACGCACTGCACTAAATGTAAATAGCAGGAACGGATCTAGCTGAACACTGTGAGCAGGACGCACTGCACTAAATGTAAATAGCAGGAACGGATCTAGCTGAACACTGTGAGCAGGACGCACTGCACTAAATGTAAATAGCAGGAACGGATCTAGCTGAACACTGTGAGCAGGACGCACTGCACTAAATGTAAATAGCAGGAACGGATCTAGCTGAACACTGTGAGCAGGACGCACTGCACTAAATGTAAATAGCAGGAACGGATCTAGCTGAACACTGTGAGCAGGACGCACTGCACTAAATGTAAATAACAGGAACGGATCTAGCTGAACACTGTGAGCAGGACGCACTGCACTAAATGTAAATAGCAGGAATGGATCTAGCTGAACACTGTGAGCAGGACGCACTGCACTAAATGTAAATAACAGGAACGGATCTAGCTGAACACTGTGAGCAGGACGCACTGCACTAAATGTAAATAGTCTAGATAGAAGATAACAGGAACGGATCTAGCTAAACTGAATACAGTGTATATATATATATATGCAACACCTGGGATGCATATATATACACAATACACTGTAAGTGCAGCTAACTGACTGACTGTTCTGCCTAATCTATCTAACTCAAATCAAATGACACTGTCTCTCTCTCTCTCTATCTCTCAGCACACCGGAACACACACTACACAGGGCCGCCGTTCAGGCGGCCTTATATAGTGTGGGGCGTGTACTAAATCCCCTGAGCCATAATTGGCCAAAGCCACCCTGGCTTTGGCCAATTACAGCTCTCTCTACTGACGGCGCTGTGATTGGCCAAGCATGCGGGTCATAGTGCATGCTTGGCCAATCATCAGCCAGCAATGCACTGCGATGCCGCAGTGAATTATGGGCCGTGACGCGCCACACGAATTTGGCGCAAACAGCCCATATCGTTCGCAATTCGGCGAACGGGCGTACAGCCGATGTTCGAGTCGGACATGGGTTCGACTCGAACACGAAGCTCATCCCTACTGGGCACTAATGTATATGGTTAAATACACCAGTGTAAATTACTACTAACACTGTCATTGCCACACTACTGCTATACCGGAAATACCTGTGGGATGAGACGCTGGGCACTAATGTATATGGCTAAATACACCAGTATTGATTACTACTAATACTGTCACTGCCACACTACCAGGCATGTACTGGCCATCAGGACTACCGGGAGTTTCCCGGTGGGCCGATGGCTCAGTGGGCCGGTTTCAGTGACAGGATCCTGGGTCCTAGGCACTTTCATTCCGGGACAATACAGTGTCCCGGAATTGCCCCCTGTGCCGATCTGATGCCCCCTAAAAAGGCCACCATCGCCGCTTTACCGACTGTCACTTATTCTGGCCGGGCAGGCCGGCCGAGACCCGCTTTACGTTGTAGTTCCACAGCTGCTGGCACAATGCCCGAAATGGTTGCTAGCCGCCTGCTGCCTGGCGTATAGCAACCAGTGACATCACCAGAGCAATGCCCCAGAATACAGAGCGGAGGAGGATTTAACTTCCTCCTTCTCCGCGCGCGCCTAGTACTTAGCTCCACCTGCCTCCTCTGAGCTGAAGCCGAAACTAGTGGAGCCTGGAGGACATGTGCAGGACACAGTGCACAGGGAGCCGCCACGCCAACCTCCATTTCCTGGTTCTCATCTGACAGGTATAATGTGATCTGTGTGCTCCGCTGCTGCAGCTACACTTTCTTCCCCCACAGTCTCTCCACCATGTATAGTTCCAGCACTGCTGGAGAACTCTTTCTGTAAGTGGGGGATCTGATGGTAAAGGAGGGTTCTTTCTGTAAGTGGAGGATCTGATGGTAAAGGGGGGTACTTTCTGTAAGTGGGGGATCTGAAGTTAAAGGGGGGAACTTTCTGTAAGTGGGGGATCTGAAGGTAAAGGGGGGTACGTTCTGTAAGTGGGTGATCTGATGTTAAATGGGGGTTCTTTCTGTGAGTGGGGGATCTGATGGTAAACGGGGGGTTCTTTCTGTGAGTGGGGGATCTGATGGTAAAGGGGGGTACTTTCTGTGAGTGGGGGATCTGATTGTAAAGGGGGGTACTTTCTGTAAGTGGGAGATCTGATGGTAAAAGGGGGGACTTTCTGTGAGTGGGGGATCTGATGGTAAAGTGGGTTCTTTCTGTGAGTGGAGGATCTGATGGTAAAGGGGGGCTCATTCTGTAAGTGGGGTCTCTGATAGTAAAGGGGGGCTCTTTCTGTATGCATAGGACGACAGTGGCAGTCAGGGACATATCCAGTTGCCTTGAGGTGGGGGGGTGGTAAAATGCACCGTTGCCTAAGTACACAAAAATTCTTGCACTGGCCTGTAATCAGGAACATGGATCAGGAGGCTATGTGTGAGTGGCCAGAGCCAGCTGTGCTGGAGCTGTCAGTGTCAGTTCACTGGGGGGCATGGCCGCCAGCTAGCTGACGCACCCTGTTGCTTTCTGGGAGTTTTAGTCCACACACTCAAGCTCCCAGGGGGGGGTGAAGGCATTGCTGAGGTGAAAGACCCTGACACCCCCAGGGCCAGCTGACCCCAAATCCCATCTATCCACCCCACCATTTACCCTGCCTCAGTGCCCACCCAGTACCTAAAAAAAGGCCTTAACACTGTGGCTCCTGCTGGAAGCTGGCCATGGCCTGTGGCCAGTTCCTTGCAGGGCCCACAGGTTAGTGGCCAGCTCCCAGCAGGACCCACTGGCCGCTTTACAGGGCGATCCTGGGCGGGTGCACCTCGAGCAATTGCGTATAGTTTATATACTGTTTTTGTGCAAGTCTGCAAAATTAAAGTGGGCCAGTCTGGAAGAAGTCCAGGGCCAAATTTTTGTCCCAGTCCAGCCCTGCACACTATTGCTATACTTGAAGTAGTTGCAACACCTGACGCAACACCACTTTACTGGCAATTAAAAGAAGTATTAAAAGTATAATAGATAGGTAAGGAGGTAAAGATGGGAGCGACAGCGGAAGCTCTCCTTCACTACAACAGTGTATGAAACAGGACACTTCTCTTGCCCCTTATTAAAAATATAATCAGTATATCAGTATAATCAGTATACGGAAGAAAGATTAGAAATCTGGTTGGAAGAAGGAGGAATAGAAGGGGTGCAATACATCCTGGATTCAAGGCACCCATAAGGCAGAAGGAGATAAAGGTATACTAAAGTGGCCAGTTTTGAGAACACTAAAGAGATTAAGTGTATGAACTATTAAGAATCATATACATCCTCAAGCCTCAGCGATTAAAATCTACCACTCCCAGGCCACGGAAAACATCATGAGTAGAACCGCGTCCAAAGCTGGGAAGGGGGGACCACCGAAGACATCAAAAGATAACACCTCTGGAAGCACCGTCGGGAGCACAATTAATCAATACCTGGCCAGGGGGGAGCCCGGGGAGTGCCCATCAGGAGGCTCAAACGTCTACCATGGCAGACAAAAAGAAGAAGGGACCAAATGGGAAGGGAGATCAGACCCCTGATCACTCAAGAGATGAGTTATCAACCGAGAATGCTCTCAAAATATCCAGAATGGAAGAGCATAGGCAGGAGACACAACTCCCCTCGAAAAATGAAATTGCAGAAATGTTCAAGTCACTCGAAACCTCAATTAAATCGGAGATAAGTATGTTGAGGACAGACCTAGGTAACCTATTGGCCAGAGTTGAGAGGGCAGAAGACATAATGGATAAACAAGAGCGGGAACTATCCGAATTAAAAGAACAAATTAAAATAACCCAACAAAACCAGATAAAAATATGCTACAGGTTAGAAGACCAGGAAAATAGAAACCTCAGACAAAACCTAAGAATCCGAGGGGTCCCGGAAAAGAGGGGAGAAGATTTGAGAAAGACCGTAGTGGCAGTTTTCAGCCCCCTCCTGGAACTGGGAGGAGAAGACTTCCCAAAAATTGAGCGGGTACACCGGATAGGAAGGTTTGACACTAGACGAACAGAAAGAAGCCGTGACATAATAGTGAGGTTTAGATTCTACGAGGACAAGGAAAACATATGGGTAAAATTGAGAGGGAAAACCCCGCTTCAATACGAGGAGCCAAGGATTCAAGTATTTGCTGATTTAGCTAAGGACACACTGGCGAGAAGACGTTACCTTAAGCCCCTCTTCGAACAAATGACAAATCTAAATGTAAAATATTCATGGGGATTCCCGGGCCTGCCTGCTAGGAAGCAAAGATGGTAGAACAGCCAGGCTAAGATTCCCGGGAGAGTTAGAGGAATTCTGCGGGAAACTAGGCCTGCAGGTACCCCAGCTACTGGACTGGTCTAATGAACAATGGATAGAACTAGGAGTGGGATCGGTGTAAAATATCATGGGGGCGAGGAATGTCTTGGGATGGGGGGGGGGGAGATAATATTATGAGAAGAAAACCGTGGAGATGGAAGTGCTGTCAGGAGACGGCTAGCCCACCTGGTCACCAAGGCAATGGGGACCGGCGTGATGATACACCAAGAGCTCCACCTTTGGAGGTAGAGACCAATAGAGGGCCATGATCTGTGTGACCCTCATTGGCCTAAGGGTCCAGTGGGACCAATTGGGGGGTGGGGGGAGGGGAGAGGGGGGGAGGGGGGAGTAAGGGAAGGGAGCTCATCCCAGCCTCAATACTAAGAAGGTGGGGCATCTCTCCAAGGTCTAAGGTAAAGGGCGTACATAGGAGGGTAGAAAAATGGCACTGACCACAATAAAATTTACAACATATAATGTTAGAGGCCTAAATATGGCCAATAAAAGACAAAATATCTTTAATGAGCTTAAGTTACTAGGATCAGAAGTGGGTTTTCTTCAGGAAACACATATTTCACATCAATCGAGACTAAGATTGTTCTCAAGTGAATATCCGATTTGGTACCAAGGAGATACCATTTCAAACAGAGCTCGGGGTGTAGCCATTGGATTCGCAAAAAGAACAAGGTTTGTGCTGGAGGATAGACTGGTAGACCCAGAAGGTAGATACCTATTCCTTAGAGGCAGATTGAATGAAGGGGAATATACACTGGCTAATATTTATGCACCTAATAAAAATCCAATGAAATATCTAGTGAATACCTTGGGGAAATTAATGGAGTTTAGGAAAGGGCATTTGATATTGATGGGAGATCCTAACTTCTGTATGGACCCAGGACTAGACAGTACGGCCCGAGCACAGGGGAAAAAGAGTGCACAATTGAAGAAGGTAAAGCAAAAACTATCCATCTACCAGTTGGTAGACATATGGAGAGTTCAACACCCAGGGAAAAGGGACTACACGTTTTACTCCCCTGTGCACGGGTCATACTCCCGGATCGACTATGGATTTGTGGACCATAGGGAGATTGACGAGGTTGTGGACTCTAGGATAGGAAATGTAACCTTCTCAGACCACGCACCCATGACCATGTAAATGACAATAGGTGGAGGACCGGGCTACTTAGGACAGTGGAATTTAAATGAGGAACTGATTAGGGAGGACGAGGGGTTTGACAGAATTAGAAAGGAGCTGGAGAATTACTTCTCTGTAAATGACACTGGGGATGTATCGGGGTCCACCCTGTGGGAGGCTCATAAAGCCTATATAAGAGGGGTCCTAATAGAGATGGGGCAAGGAAGAAAAAAGAGTGACGTGAGAAAATTCAAAAACTAACGGTAGATTTAGCCAGACTGGAACAAAAGCATAAAAAACAACTGGGCCAGCTCTCTCAGGAGATATATCAACAGATGGTAATTAAAAGAGCAGAGTTGAAAACGGCAATGGAACAGGAATCTAGAGTAACATTCAGTAAGATAGTAAGGGAAAGATATCGATGGGGCAATAAACCTAGTAAACATCTGGCGAGAATGGTACAAAAAAAGAAAGCTAGGAATTTTATAGAAAAAATACAGACTAAAGATGGCCATATGGAGTACTCATCTAGAAAGGTAGCGGATATCTTTAACCACTTGCTGCTCGCCCGCCGTCATATGACGGCGGGACGGTGCAGCTGTTGTTCTGGGCCGCCGTCATATGACGGCGCAGCCTTCCAGGCAGCCCAGGGGGCACGCGCGCGCCGGCGGCGGCACGCGAGCGCGCCTGCCGCATCACTCGGGTCCCGGCGTGCGTGCCCGGCGGTCGCGATGTCCGCTGGGCACCCGCGATTGCCCGGTAACCGAGCAGGACCATGGATCTGTGTGTGTAAACACACAGATCCACGTCCTGTCAGATGGGAGGAGACCGATGGTGTGTTCCTTGTACAGAGGAACACCGATTGGTCTCCTCCCCTTGTGAATCCCCACCCCCCACAGTTAGAATCACTCCCTAGCAACACATTAACCCCTACAGTGCCCCCTCCTGGTTAACCCCTTCATTGCCAGTCACATTTACACAGTAATCAATGCATTTTTATAGCACGGATCGCTGTATAAATGTAAATGGTCCCAAAAATGTGTCAAAATTGTCCGATGTGTGCGCCGCAATATCACAGTCACGATAAAAATCGCAGATCGCCGCCATTACTAGTAAAAAAAATAAAATAAATAAAAATGCTATAAATCTATCCCCTTATTTTGTAGACGCTATAACTTTTGAGCAAACCAATAAATATACACTTATTGTGATATTTTTTACCAAAAATATGTAGAAGAATACGCATCGGCTTAAAATGAGGAAAAAATTTGTTTAAAAAAAAAAAAATTTGGATACTTATTATAGCAAAAAGTAAAAAATATTGTGTTTTTTCAAACTTGTCACTTTTGTTTTGTTTATAGCACAAGAAATAAAAATTGCAGCGGTGATCAAATACCATCAAAAGAAAGCTCTATTAGTGGGGGAAAAAATTATAAAAATTTCATTTGGGTACAGTGTAGTATGACCGCGCAATTGTTATTCAAAGTGCGACAGCACTGAAAGCTGAAAATTGGCTTGGGCAGGAAGGGGGTGAAAATGCCCTGTATGGAAGTAGTTAAGAATTACTACCAGGAGTTATATTCAGTTCCTAAGCAAGATATACATCTAAATAACAGGAGGGAGAGAAATAATAATTATTTAAAGAAGGCGATGATCCCTAAGATTACAGATGTGGTTAGGGAACTCTTGGAAATGCCAATTTCTGAAGAGGAAATAAGAAAAGCATTAGCAGGAACGACCCCTGGGAAAAGTCCTGGCCCGGACGGGTTCACACTGTTCTATTATAAAAAATTTAAAGAGATATTAGTCCCTAGGTTGTGTCACTACATGAATGGGTTGGGAGACAGTTATGAGATGAGTAGAGAGGCCTTGAAGGCATCCATTATAATCATGCTGAAAGAGGGTAAAGAGAAAACACTATGCACAAGTTATCGCCCTGTCTCTCTGCTCAACACCAATACAAAATTATATGCAAAGGTCTTGGCAGAGAGGTTAAAGGAGTCAATGAACTCCCTGGTTAACCCAGACCAGGTGGGGTTCGTCCCTAAAAGGGAAGGGAGGGACAACGGGATCAGAACGCTACTCCTGCTGCAAAAAATAAAGGAGAGTGGACTCCCAGGGCTACTTCTGTCAATTGATGCTGAAAAGACCTTCGACAGAGTAGACTGGGGGTTCATGATACAGACTCTGGAGACAATGGGACTAGGACCTAAAATGATCCAACGGATTAAAACTCTGTATCATCACCCTACCGCCGCAATAAGAGTGAATGGCTTAATGTCTCAACCATTTGAGATGGAAAATGGCAGGAGACAGGGGTACCCCCTGTCCCCGTTGCTCTTTGTCCTGACTATGGAACCCCTCTTGGCAACAATACGTAGAGATCCCACATAAGAGGTATTAAGGTGGGAGAGGATGAACATAAAATCACACCATTCACTGATGATGTGCTGTTCTATATAACAGACCCTGTGACTTCTATGCCCAAGCTAGTAAAAGCCCTGAGGAAATATGGAGAGGCATCTAACTTCCAAAAAAACTTAGTAAAGTCGGTAATACTAAATATAAACCTAAGTAAGGCAGAAGTAGAGATCTTGAAAAAAGAGTTTAGCTTTGGGTGGACCAAGGAACTAAGCTACCTGGGAATCAAACTAGCTAATTCAATTGAGAAGATATTTACCATAAACTACCTACCCCTACTCGACATAGTCAGACTTGACTGTAAAAGATTCACCAGCAAGCCCCTCTCATGGATAGGCCGCATCAATGTCATCAAAATGGTCCTACTCCCTAAAATTATGTATCAATTCCAGATGATTCCACTACCACTCCCTCCATACTACTTAAGAAAGTTAAGGAAGATAATAATGAATTTTATATGGAAAAATAAAAGACAGAGAGTCTCCTTCCAGATTTTAAAACAAAGAAAAAAAAAATGGTGGCCTGGCCGTCCCAGATGTCCAGAACTACTATTAAGCCGTGGTTCTGTCAAGAATGGTCGAATGGGCAAAGAGAGAACATGAGAAAAGGTGGGTAAAAATAGAGGATAGCCTTAGTAAAGCACAATTGGGAAGCATTATTTGGAACCCTCCACACTTTAGAATTTTAGACAATAGCATAAGCAGAAGTTATTTAACTCCAGAGATAACAAGTAAATATCAGAATGGGTCGGCACGCTGCTGGCGAGGCTGCCAAGAAGTAGGAACAATGGGACACCTTTGGTGGAATTGCCCTAAAATAAAAAATTTCTGGAAGAGGACTCTCGATCTAATTAAGAAAATTACGGAAATAGAGGTGGTAGAGGACCCTTGGGTGGTTTTGTTTCATGGGGGAGAAGGAGATATAAATAAATATAGGCAGTCACTGGTCCCTCACCTCTTAAACGCTGCAAAGAGATTGATACCGAAGAGTTGGTAGAGGAGGGAGAGCCCAGAGACATGGGAGTGGATAGATGCAGTAGAGGAAACATATAACATGGAGACTCTGGCGAGCACGATAGACGAAACTAGGAGTGGGAATTTAGACGCATGGGAGTGTTGGAAAAAATTTAAAAAAACTTGGAGCTATGCCAAAGAACTGAAAGCCTTAGACTAGAGAAGGAGAGTAGAAGAGGAAAAGACCTTGGAGAGAAGGGGAAAGGGAAGGGCTTGGATAGGGAGGGAGGGCGTGGGTGGGCAGGGATAATAAGAAGAGAGGAGTTCTGAAATGACAATTGGGCCTGTTTAATTCTCTATGGGATGTGTCATGTAATTGTTACATTGTTCTTTTTTTTACTATTTTGATATGGCAAAGTGTTACGATGATGAGACACTGAGAGGGAGATTAAAGAAAAATGAACTGCAAAGTTGATTTAAGCCCCTCGAAAAGGTCGACTGAAGTGGCAAAAAAAAAAAATGAATGGGCACCGCTGCTGAAGTGCCTGCAAAGTGCTTCAGCAGTGGCACTAAATGTGCGCATTTAACTCTTTATTCGCCTGCTAGTGGGGGTTAAAAGCTCCCTGCTAGCAGCCGAATGGCACCGCTAAAACTACGGTAAAGGGCCGCTAAAACTAAACAAGAAAGGTGTTAGCCGCCGCCGACCTGGTATTGTAATTGCCCACATTTATGCTTTTTCCACCAACCTATGTTGGAGAAGTTGTGTAAGCTCGGGGAACATATTGTACATCTGATGGGACTGTGAAACCCTTACTAAATTTTGGACTATACTCTCCAAGCTACTTTTTTTCCATCATACCAACTCCTATACCACTCTCACCTCAAATAGTATTATTGGGTATGGACATGGATACCTGGTTCCTGTCCTCACATAGAGTCATCTCCCACGTATTCATAGCCACCCGCCTAGCCATTGCAAGAAATTGGAATCCCCCATATCACCTCCAACTCAGAATTTATATTTATTTTAAACAACCATTGCCTAATGGAATATATGTATGCCAAAGCCCACCTACAAATTCTTGGCTCAAACACCCCAAATACATACCCCTCTCATGATAGCATTACCACACCCCTGAAAGCCTTACACCCTGTCCATACTCCACCTACCACCCCTTTTGATAACGCTCTAACTACTCACTGCGTATTAACTGTGAATGTTTATATCTACTAAGCACATCTTAGAGACCTCTAAATGCATTCTAATGACCTACGTACACCCTTTGTTGATACATATCCGGTTCTTTAACTGATTGTTCATTTGACAATCGACTGTTCAGCTTTGTTCTTTGTAATTTGAAAAGCTTATAATAAAATTAGGTTTTAAAAAAAGTAAAACAAGCATAAAAAATAAATTTTTATTTTCTTGACACATTTTCCAAAAACTTGTGGAAAAAATTACATATTCAAAAGACTCATTATGCCTCATAGAATATATGTTGGGATGTTTATTTTCCAAAATGGGGCCATTTTGTTAGCATTTCCTCTGTCCTGGTGCTCCAGGGCCTTCATAGTTGTAATAGGTATTCAATAATTTAGATGTGTAACTTATGTTCCTAGAACACCTGACGGTGCTCTGTGCATGTTGGGCCATACCTTGGAATGTCTACTTTCCAAAAAGGGGTCATTTGGGGGGTATTTGTACTTTCCTGGCTTGTTAGTGTCTCAAAAAATGAGATAGGCCATCAGTACATCAGGTGTGATCAATTTTCAGTGATTGGCACCAATGTAGACTCTATAACCTTCACAAAGACCAAATAATAGCCCCTGAATTGGGATATTTTTTCCAAATATATGTAGCAGTATACATTTCTGTAAACATCAGGGGGGTAACTCCCACCATAGCGACCCATGCGGGTGCTATGGGGCCCGCAGCCGAGTGGGGCCCAGTGAGGATAAGAGCACCGCCGACACAGTCTCCCAGCCAGGGGAAGAAAGAGGAAAGGAAGAGGCGAGCTGTCCGTATCAGCAGAGAGCTGAATTGCCCGATGTAAGAGCTTTCATCAGAACTTCCAGTGTTCCCGGGGCTCACTTCACATAGCTCCACCTTTTGGCCCGGTGCCTTTGATAGACAGAACGTCGATCCAATGCGGGACATGTGATGTCATCAAAGGCGTTGGGCCAAGAGGTGGGGCTATGTGACGATGAGCCCCGGGAAGACAGGAAATTCAAATGAAAGCTATTACAGCGGGCAATCCCACTCTCTGCTGATCCGGGTGGCTTGCCTCTTCCTCTGCATAGGTGGGGCTGTATGAGGCACAGGCAGACCAGCCTGTATTGGGCACAGGCAATACTGTATGGGGCACAGGTCACGCTGTATTGGGCACAGGTCACGCTGTATTGGGCACAGGTCACGCTGCGTTGGGCACAGGTCACACTGTATGTGGCACAGGTCACACTGCATTGACACTAGGGCAGCTGTGGGGGGGGCTGTTTGCAGGGGGGCCCCATACAACATTTTGCTATGGGGCCCTGCTATTTCTAGTTACGCCCCTGGTCAACATGTATTAAGAAAATTACTAATTTGCTAAATTTTATAACAGAAATAAAGAAAAATGCATTTTGTTACAACATTTTTGGTCTTATTTTATTTATAGTGAACAAAATAGAAACCCAGTGGTGATTAAATACAACCAAAAGAAAGCTCAATTTGTGTGAAAAAAAGGCAAAAATGTCATATGGGTAGAGTGTTGTATGACTGAGTAATTGTCATTCAAAGTGTGAGCACTGAAAGCTGAAAATTGGCCTTTGCAGGAAGGGGGTGACAATGCTCTGTGGGAGAGGGTTAAATAAATTGGCGATATGTAGAGACAAACATGATATAAAATATATCTCCATTATTATTATTTGATTTAACTAGTTTGGACATAATAGTCCAGGATTGGATATTTATAGACAATTTGTGGAAGAGAAGAATGTTATCAGAAGAAAATGAATTTCTCCCCCAGGAATGAATGTAACTATTCTCTACATGAATGGAACTCATTTCTCTTTATTGGAATCATTTATATTAGATCACTTTATAAAACACGATCGATCATCTACACTATTGGAGGATTTCTCTTTTTGTGGATCCCAATTAGTAAATGTGACATGAGAAGTGGATGAGGTGGTGTGATCCATTCATTATTCCTGTATGGGGATTGGACCATACACACTCACACTGACCTCTAGGCTTTCACCTCCAACCTTCTGCTAAGTCTTGGATTCAGTTGTGGAGATTCACTTTGATGGTCACAGAAGTCTCACTCATGTTGTAGAAACTTCATTGACTAAAAGTGACACCATTGTACTTTGGGATTTCCTTTGAACATCATGGTGGAGGATTTCATCTTATGGTGTGGAGAAGATTTTATTATTACCGTTCTTTATTTTGGACTTTTTTGAAAATTTGTACTAATATTGCTGCACTAATTTTATATCTGCTCATTATAAATTCTCTTCATTAGTTATCAGTGAAATAGTCTCCATACCATTGTTATATATACACTTATAGGGAGTTTTGTGATGAGAAGTCTCACTTTTATTGTTATATTGTCACATTTATATTGTGTGAATGTTATATACTAGTGCTGCAGTCTTCCATATTATACTAGATGTGATAATTCCACCAATAGGGATCAGATATAACAATTCCATTCACTATAAGAATACACTTTCATACATGTGAGGAAGGGCAGATCTCCTCCAATCTCTTCACAGCTACTTCAATCTATATAACATATAATGTAAAAAAATACATAAACATGAAGAGCAACAAAGTTATCTTATAAAATTACAAATATCAAGAGAAAGTTCATAAATATGAAAAAGTGGATTTCCTACAACCCATTCGCCACTACTTCCATCTCCAATCACCATACAGTGACTTGTGCAGTAAGACCCCTTTCACACTGGAGAGCCGATAAAGCACCAGTAGTTTTTGCAGTGCTTAAGTGGTGTTTTCGTGGGTATTTCATGCCCTAGTGGGCCGGTGATAACGGGACCTTAAAAAATTGAATAAAGACCAGTTTTGTGGCGCTCTCAAAGCGCTTTGGAAGTGCTGCACATTCATTTCAATGGGTAGGGGCATTTTGGGAGCGCTATTTATAATGCTCATAACCCGCCCCAAAGATACCGCTTGCAGGACTTTTTCTAATGTCCCACAAGTGCACCGCCCCAGTGTGAAAGCACTCATACAAATAAATGGGAGGCAGTTTTCAGGTGCTATTTCTAGCACTAAAATGTCTGGAAACTTCCTCAGTGTGAAAGGGGTCTAACAGAAATACCAGAGATTCATCCAGATGGATTAAATCAATGCTGATCAACTTCCACCTCTTTGCAGCAAATTCAATCAACCTCCACCACACCGGTGAGCAAACATGTCACTTATCAAAAGGTTTGTCCCCACAAGCAAGGCCCAGACACGCTTGTTTATATCCTTCCAGCAGTGCCACTCCCCTCAAGCCGGCTTCCGATGACAACAGACTGTGCCACAGAATGTCAGACCTCCAGGTAGTATCTCCAATATCACCCGAGGTATCCAGACAATGGCCGCAATCACATCACATAGAAAAGAAAAAGCCTCCATAGTGCATAATCCTTAAATATATATAGAATCACAGATTGTACACTTCCATCATATACACGAGTATACACAGAACTCAGAGCACACACCGCTCCGGACTGCAGCCGTGTATGATGGAGTCCAGGCAGTGACAAGGAGGCTTTTTCTTTTCTATGTAATGTGATTGCGGCCATTGTCTGGATACCTCAGGTGATATTGTATTTTTGCACATTATATGTTATACAGACTGAAGTAGCTGTGAATTTTTATTATTGATCACTATTGGTGGAGTTATCACATCTACATTAGAAGTGTTGGTATTCGGACACATTGTAGGTTGCAGATTTCTCATTTGTCTCATCACACATTTTGGCACTAATGCCCTGTACACACGGTCGGATTTTCTGATGGAAAAAGTGTGATCGGATTGTGTTGTCAGAAATTCCGATCGTGTGTGGGCTCCATTGGACTTTTTCCGTCGGAATTTCCGACACACAAAGTTTGAGAGCAGGATATAAAATTTTCTGAGAACAAAATCGGATTGTTTAAATTCCGATCGTGTTTACACAAATCTGACGCACAAAGTGCCACGCATGCTCAGAATAAATTAAGAGACGAAAGCTATTGGCTACTGTCCCATTTATAGTCCCGACGTAAGTGTTTTACGTCACCGCGTTCAGAACAATCAGATTTTCCAAAACCTTTGTGCGCCGTGTGTATGCAAGACAAGTTTGGCCCAAAATCCGTCAGATTTTGTTGTCGGCATGTCCGATCAATGTCCGATCGTGTGTACAGGGCATAAGTGTAGAGTTCTATACATACAATTATATTATACTATTTCTACTTCTATATCAGACTTCCTGCTGGCAGCTGGTTTTCATTCATTAGATTTTCACAAAGTTGTTCATATTTTATTTTTTCATATTTTTTAGTGCAGAAATTTCATTTTTTACATTTTTATATCCAGCTTTAGAGAACTGTCTGATGTTGGTGATATATAGAGAAAACCAGGAGATGAAATATATCTCCATTATTATTATGTGATTTATATTATTTAGACATACACTACATTACCAAAAGTATTGGGACACCTGCCTTTACTAGCACATAAACTTTAAGGGCATCCCAGTCTTAAGTAAGTGCAGCGCTATGATTGCAAGAAAAGGGAAAAATTGTATGTGATTCAAACATATATGTGACAAAATGACACAAACTCTAACCTAATAGATGTGAATGGATATTAAGCAATGTGCTAAGATAGTGACTGCACTACACACAAATGTCCAAATTGAACAAAATGATGAAATACAGTCCAATTAGGTTTGTGATCCAATACACATGTGAGAAGTTCCTGGCATTCCTGGGAACCTTGGAGTGCAAAAATGGAAGCAAATACCACCACGGTGAAAGAGGGAGGAGGCTTACCAGATAATATTGATTTGGCAGGGCATATACCACCCATGTCAACAAGGCTTGTTGGGTTCAAACCACTCAATGGGGGACAGCAGATCCTGGAACTCCATCAGTCGATCAGCCTCATGAGATGTTAGCTGAAGGCTCCAGGAGTCTCGGGGAGCATGAAAACCTATTGTCACAGGAAGGGTATCATGTAATAGAAAAAGGGGGCTGACATAGCGTGATACCATTTAAAAAGAAGGTGGTTTATTAACCACTTCAACCCCAGAAGGATTTACCCCCTTCCTGACCAGAGCACTTTTTACAATTTGGCACTGCGTCGCTTTATCTGCTAATTGCGCGGTCATGCAATGCTTTACCCAAACCAAATTTGCGTCCTTTTCTTCCCACAAATAAAGTTTTCTTTTGATGGTATTTGATCACCTCTGCCATTTTTATTTTTTGCGCTATAAACGGAAAAAGACCGAAAATTTTGAAAAAAAATGATATTTTCTATTTTTGTTATAAAAAAAATCCAGTAAACTCAATTTTAGTCATACATTTAGGCCAAAATGTATTCGGCCACATGTCTTTGGTATAAAAATGTCAATAAGTGTATAGTTATTGGTTTGCGCAAAAGTTATAGCGTCTACAAACTAGGGTACATTTTCTGGAATTTACACAGCCTTTAATTTATGACTGCCTATGTCATTTCTTGAGGTGCTAAAATGGCAGGGCAGTACAAAACCCCCACAAATGACCCCATTTTGGAAAGTAGACACCCCAAGGAAATTGCTGAGAGGCATGTTGAGCCCATTGAATATTAATTTTTTTTGTCCCAAGTGATTGAATAATGACAAAAAAAAAATTACAAAAAGTTGTCAATAAATGATATATTGCTCACACAGGCCATGGGCATATGTGAAATTGCACCCCAAAATATATTCAGCTGCTTCTCCTGAGTACGCGAATACCACATGTGTGGGACTTTTTGGGAGCCTAGCCACGTACGGGGCCCTGAAAACCAATCACCGCCTTCAGGATTTCTAAGGACGTAAATTTTTGATTTCACTCCTCACTACCTATCACAGTTTTGAAGGCCATAAAATGCCCAGATGGCATAAACCCCCCCCCCCCCCAAATGACCCCATTTTGGAAAGTAGACACCCCAAGCTATTTGCTTTGAGGCATGTTGAGTCCATGGAATATTTTATATTTTGACACAAGTTGCGGGAAAGTGACATTTTTTTTTTTTTTGCACAAAGTTGTCACTAAATGATATATTGCTCACACAGGCCATGGGCATATGTGGAATCGCACCCCAACATACATTTAGCTGCTTCTCCTGAGTATGGGGACACCACATGTGTGGGACTTTTTGGGAGCCTAGCCGCGTACGGGGCCCCGAAAACCAAGCACTGCCTTCAGGATTTCTAAGGGTGTAAATTTTTGATTTCACTCTTCACTGCCTATCACAGTTTCGGAGGCCATGGAATGCACAGGTGGCACAACCCCCCCCCCCCAAATGACCCCATTTTGGAAAGTAGACACCCCAAGCTATTTGCTGAGAGGCATGGTGAGTATTTTGCAGCTCTCTTTTGTTTTTGAAAATGAAGAAAGACAAGAAAAAATTTTTTTTTTTCTTTTTTCAATTTTTAAAACTTTGTGACAAAAAGTGAGGTCTGCAAAATACTCACTATACCTCTCAGCAAATAGCTTGGGGTGTCTACTTTCCAAAATGGGGTAATTTGGGGGGGGGGGGGGTTGTGCCACCTGGGCATTCCATGGCCTCCGAAACTGTGATAGGAAGTGAAGAATGAAATAAAAAATGTACGCCCTTAGAAAGCCTGAAGGCGGTGCTTGGTTTTTGGGGTCCCGTACGAGGCTAGGCTCACAAAAAGTCTCACACATGTGGTATCGCCATACTCAGGAGAAGAAACAGAATGTATTTTGGGGTGTAATTTCACATATTCCCATGGCATGTTTGAGCAATATATCATTTAGTGACAACTTTGTGCAAAAAAAAAAAAAAAATTTGTCTCTTTCCCACAACTTGTGCCACAATATAAAATATTCCATGGACTCGACATGCCTCTCAGCAAATAGCTTGGGGTGTCTACTTTCCAAAATGGGGTCATTTGGGGGGGGGGTTGAACTGTCCTGGCATTTTATGCACAACATTTAGAAGCTTATGTCACACACCACCCACTCTCCTAACCACTTGAAGACGAAGCCCTTTCTGACACTTTTTGTTTACATGAAAAAAAAAATTTTTGCAAGAAAATTACTTTGAACCCCCAAACATTATATCTTTTTTTAACGCAAAGGCCCTACAGATTAAAATAGTGGGTGTTTCATTTTTTTTTTTCACACAGTATTTGCGCAGCGATTTTTCAAATGCATTTCTTTGGGAAAAAACACACTTTAATGCACTAAAACACACTATATTGCCCAAATGTTTGATGAAATAAAAAAGATGATCTTAGGCCAAGTACATGGATACCAAACATGACATGCTTTAAAATTGCATACAAACGTGCAGTGGTAGCAAAATAAATACATTTTTAAAAGCCTTTACAGGTTACCACTGTAGATTTACAGAGGAGGTCTACTGCTAAAATTACTGCCCTCGATCTGACCTTCGCAGTGATACCTCACATGCATGGTGCAATTGCTGTTTACATTTGACACCAGACAGACGATTGCGTTCGCCTTAGTGCGAGAGCAAGGGGGGGGACAGGGGTGCTTCTTTTTTTTTTTTCTTTATTATTTTTTGCTTTTTTTATCTTATTTTTAAACTGTTCCTTTCATTTTTTTTAAAATCATTTTTATTGTTATCTCAGAGAATGTAAATATCCCCTATGATAGCAATAGGTAGTGACAGGTACTCTTTTTTGAAAAAATTGGGGTCTATTAGAACCTAGATCTCTCCTCTGCCCTCAAAGCATCTGACCACAGCAAGATCGGTGTGATAAAATGCTTTCCCAATTTCCCAATGGCGCTGTTTACATCCGGCAAAATCTAAGTCATAAAATGCTCGTAGCTTCCGGTTTCTTAGGCCATAGAGATGTTTGGAGCCACTCTGGTCTCTGATCAGCTCTATGGTCAGCTGGCTGAATCACCGGCTGCATTCTCTGCATTCTGGAAGACGGTGGGGGTGGGGGGGCATTCCCTCCCACTGCTTGTAAAAGCAGTCTAGAGGCTAATTAGCTGCTAGGATTGCTTTTACATGAAAGCCAAAAGCTGGCTGAAAAGAATGATACCAAGATGATACCTAAACCTGCAGGCATCATTCTGGTATAACCACTCAAAGTCGTGAATTGCGTACCTGAAGACAAAAAAATGGTTAACAATAAAGCACAGTAAACGGTAAAGTATAAAAAATTGCATAACTGAAAAGCAAACATGATAAAACATAATAACAATAAAACATTGCAGAATAGAATACAGTAAAAAAGAGCAGAACAATAGAGAGAGAATAGAGAGAGAGAGAACAATGAAACGACAACTATTTTTTTTTATTTTATATTTTTTTTGTGTTTTTTTTTTTTACACTTTTTTTGTAACTGTAACTTTTATAACGGTAATCGGTTCCAGGTTCGGGTCTCTCAAAATGCGATGGCATCTTGGGAGACCCTGTGAAAATGTGCCTAGTCTGTGCAATGCTGTACCCTACGCTAATACTCAACTAGTGTATGGTAGCGTTCAAAACATTCACCAATGCAAAGACCAGGATTGTCAGGACAGGAGGGACAATAATACCGGGTGTCACGCCTATATCTGCGCTTGCTGCAGACACGACATCTTTTTTGGGGGGGTTCGTTGGGTAGGTGTACTCGGGAGGACATAAAGAAAATGCCTCTCATGCAGCTGACTGCATTTGGTTGGGGATGTGAATGGGGGAAGTACGGGCGCTGCAGAAGTGGTGGGTTCCCAATTAGGATTGGCGAATGCAGCAAGAAGGGCACTATGGGCACGACGGGCCTGTTTGTCTTCTTCTTGGTGGCAGCGGGACACTACTTGTGCTTGCCACCTCACCAGCTTGAACTGCACTTATGGGACTCGCCACGTCACCAAGTGTTACTGCAGTGCTGGTTTGACTACGACTGGGGTGTACTAGGCCGCTGGCGTTTGCCAGTTCACCAAAACACTACCAAAAAACTGTTAGCGATCGCAGGGATCAGGCCTGACTCTGCGAACGCTGCAGTTATGCGTTTAGTGTTTTGTAAGTGACAGTGATCGATCGATACTGCACTTGGGTGGGCCGGGTTAAGGAGCAAAATGCAGGTGCTAGCAGGTATCTGGAGGGACAATAATAGCGGGTGTCACACCTATATCCGCGCTTGCTGCAGACACAACATCTTTTTGGGGGGGGTTCGTTGGCTAGGGGTACTCGGGAGGACATAAAGAAAATGCCTCTCATGCAGCCGACTGCATTTGGTTGGGGATGTGAATGGGGGAAGTACGGGCGCTGCAGAAGTGGTGGGTTCCCAATTATTAGGATTGGCGAATGCAGCAGGAAGGGCATTATGGGCACGACGGGCCTGTGTTTGTCTTCTTCTTGGTGGCAGCGGGACACTACTTGTGCTTGCCACCTCACCAGCTTGAACTGCACTTATGGGACTCGCCACATCATCAAGTGTTACTGCAGTGCTGGTTTGACTATGACCGGGGTGTACTAGGCCGCTGGTGCCTGCCAGTTCACCAAAACGCTACCAAAAAAACTGTTAGCGATCGCAGGGATCAGGCCTGACTCTGCGAACGCTGCAGTTAGTGTTTTGTAAGTGACAGTGATCGATCGATACTGCACTTGGGTGGGCTGGGCTAGGCGGAGGGGCAAAACGCAGGTGCTAGCAGGTATCTGGGCTGATCCTGCTAACACTGCGTTTTTGGGAACCCTAAACTGCTGGGGATGCTAGTATAGATCTGATCGGAGATATTGATCCGTTCAGTACTATACCACTAAGGGAGGTGTACGGTGCGTGAGTGGGTGTTAGCGCTACTGGCGCTAACCTGACGCTGCTTGGGGCTGGTGCTTGCCAGTTCACCAATACGCTAACAAAAAAACTGTTAGCGATCGCAGTGATCAGGCTTGACTCTGCGAACGCTGCAGTTATGCGTTTAGCGTTTTGTAAGTGTCAGTGATCGATACTGCACTTGGGTGGGCTGGGCTGGGCCGGGCGGAGGGGCAAAACGCAGGTGCTAGCAGGTATCTGGGCTGATCCCTCTAACACTGCGTTTTTGGGAACCCTAAACTGCTGGGGACACTAGTATAGATCTGATCGGATCAGATATTGATCCGTTCAGATACTATACCACTAAGGGAGGCGTATGCTGCGTGCGTGCGTGGGTGTTAGCGCTACTGGCGCTAATCTGACGCTGCCTGGGGCGACGCATATCACCGCCGGGAGATCAGGGGGCTAAACCTTTATTAGGTAATAAACGGCGGGTGCCCTGACACTATAAAAAATAATCGAACTAACCAGCGTCACCCGTAACAGTTATACGGTGATCAATGGTGAAAGGGTTAACTAGGGGGCAATCAAGGGGTTAAAACATTTATTAGATAGTATATGGGGGTCCCTGTCGCTATAAAACGCTGACGGCGAACCTAATGCCGCGTACACACGGTCGTACTTTTCGTCTACAAAAGTCAGACAGCCTGTCCGACAGACTTCCGGCAGACTTTCGGTGGACTTGCGGCGGACTTGCGGCCTACTTTCTAACGAACGGACTTGCCTACACACGACCACACAAAAGTCGGTCGGATTCGTACGTGATGACGTACACCGGACTAAAATAAGGAAGTTCATAGCCAGTAGCCAATAGGTGCCCTAGCGTGGCTTTTTGTCCGTCGGACTAGCACACAGACGAGCGGATTTCGGGGTCCGTCGTAGTTACGAAGTAAAGTTTTAAAGCATGTTTCAAATCTAAAGTACGTCGGATTTGAGGCTAAAAAAGTACGTTGAAAGTCCGGAGAAGCCCACACACGATCGTATTACCAGCCAGCTTTAGTCCGTCAGCGTCCGTTGGACTTTTGTAGACGAAAAGTACGACCGTGTGTACGCGGCATAAATATTTACCTCCCTAACTAGCGTCACCAGCGACACTAATACAGCGATCAGAAAAATGATTGCTTAGCGACACTGGTGATGGGGGGTGATCAAGGGGTTAAAACTTTATTAGGGGGGGTTAGGGGGTATCCTAGACCTAAAGGGGTTAACAATAACTGCCCTACCACACTAACTGTCACAAACTGACACCATGCAGTAATCAGGAAAAAAAAAACTGCTTGGTGTCAGTGTGACAGGGGGGGAGGGTTGATTAGGGGGTGATCGGGGGGTAAAGGGGGGTGTAAAGTGTGCCTGGCATGTTCTACTGTGTGTGTTGTGTTGTGCAACTCACTCAGATGTCTTCTCTCCTTGGCGCCGGAACGGAAACCGCCGAGCCGAGGAGAGATGACATCACATCCCCTGCCTCTGTGTACTACACAGAGGTAGGGGAAGATTCTGATTGGCTGGGAGCGTTCGCAAGGGGGGCCACGAATTGATGGCCTCCCCCTCATCACTGAACGCTCCCAGGCCAAAGCCGACCACCTCGGGCACCGGGGGGGTGCGATTGGACCCCCCGCCCGCGGGAAGGCAATCACGTACCAGGTACGTGATTTTGCCTGCCCATGCCATTCTGCCGCAGTATATCTGCGTTGGGCAGTCGGCAACTAGTTAAAAATATAAATTCAACACTCACATTTGGAAGAAATCGATACAGCATGTAAAAGCATGAGGCGATGTTAGCGGAAGGTCCACTCAACACGTTTTGACTGCACAGTCATCATCTGGGGTGTGGATCCCCCAGAAAACATTGCTTAAATGGAGATAGTGACCCCAGAGTTTGCTTGACACCGGAAGTGATCCCAAATGACATCACTTCCTGTCTCCATGTCTAAATCCAAAACACAAAATTAAGGAACAGTTTGTACATACGAATGGATTGCATGATAGCGATAGCCAGCACCTCTGAATGGCATAACGGAATGCATCTCACAGTGCGCCATGCACCAAAACACTTGGTCTATAAACCAAGCCTCGTTGTTAAATCAAGGCATGGTTGTCTGGCTGCCATCAAACTAAACAAGCCTGGGGCGTGGCTTAGCGAGCGAGCGAGATGGCAGCACATTAGAGGAGTTCAGTGGACAGACACAGCCGACAGCACTCTACCCTGTGCACCTAGGTCGGGAGATGGGCAGACTGACTCACCAGACCTCTCACCCAAAAACACGCCGAACTCCAGCTTCCTCCACGGATTGCGGCAGCATGGTGGGACACAAGATGGCGGGCTCTCAGCGGGAGGAAGATGATTATAGCGAGGACTCGCAATCTGCTCTGGAGGACACAGGTAGGAGTGGGACACACTCACACAAACCCCTCACCTACGCTGACATGGCTGGCTTTGCTGCAGACATCAAAGCAAAGTTTTCTGCACCCATTACAGACCTAAAGTCTAATCTGCTGGTGCTGTCTGATAAGATGGAGGCAGTGGAAGAGCAGGGGAAGCACAGAGACAGAGCACTTCTTAGATTGGACAAGATTGCAGACACACATGTTTCCCACTTCATTGAAATGAACCGGCACATAGAGGACCTCGATAACCGAGGAAGGAGAACCAATATCAGGGTTAGAGGGATCCCTGAGTCTGTAGACAGTGACCAGATCATACCTGCCCTGAAACGAGTATTCAACAGTCCCTTAGAAAGACAGGAAGACTCAGACATAGAATTTGTCAGAGCACACAGAGCGCTCAGAGCAGAGGCCCAGAGACTGCTCCCCCGAGAGACATAATACGCTGCCTGCAGAGTTTCCCTCTCAAGGAGGATATCATGAGGAAAGCAACGAGGAATGACCACATAATTTTTAATGGGGCAAACATAATGTTATATCAAGATCTCTCACAGAGTACTCTGAAAAATCGCAGGGCTCTGCGACCCCTCCTGGATAAACTAAGGGAAAGAGACATAAGATACACATGGCGCTTCCCTTTTGCCCTGGTAATCACAGTATTAGGAAAACAACTCATACTACGCACACCAGACGACCTCCCTGGGTTTTGTGCTGCCCTGGACTTAGACTTATTTGATTTGCCTGATTGGTATCAGGAGTTTATGCTGCCTCCTCACACCAGAAGCCCGCCTAGCTCTGCTCTATCTACTCCTGATAAACAATTATCTAAGAAAATGAAACATGGAAAGAGAGTGGGAACAATGAGGGGGACCCCTGCTTCGCGTTCCACACCATCCAGGTTTCGCAAACTTGACTAATCCAGTGACCTTCCCACTGGAACCTCCCTAATAGTCTCCTGCACTTAGGACTGCACAACAGGATAAATTACTGTTACCAGCCACCCTCATAAGCATACGGACATGAGAGGATAACAAGACTTACGTATACCATCACAGTTAACGGCTAAAGCAAACATAACCAAGTTGAGGTTTTAATATAAAGTTGATTTCGGTACTTTGCAGTTACGGTCTAGAATTGGTGCACCACCTAATACATCTTGAGAAGAGGTGCTTTGAAATAAAAGTTCTAAGCTGATTTACAGATACAGGGTTATGTGATGACTATTCATAGAATTTTAAACATGAATCAATTGATATGAAATACCACAGACCACGGGTCGGTCAAGCTGAGTTATTTATTCCTAAATAACGAACTGTAGATAATGACTCTCAGAGGTGGATAGTAACATGATGCAAGAGTCACCAGCAAGTAGCTGGAAGAGAACCAAAGGGAGGGACTCAGGAGTGGAAAGCTCTTTCTAGACCAGAATTTAAATGTTGCCTGAAAGAGGCTGTGTCGTTCTTTTTCTCTGTTATACCTGTTACCTAGTTCACAACAAGTTTTTTCAAACTGTCGATCGCTGACTTCCCACGTACCCACAAAAGTGTATCTGAGCCGAGTTTTCTTGACTCCGGTACACTACTTAATTACTTTAGCGTAGTGTGTTAACTGACTAAAGTAAATACAGTTACTCTATTCAGAGGTGTACTCACCTTTGTTGTTTCTTTTTCTTCTAATAACTTTCCTTCTTTCTCCCTTTATCTCCCTTTATCTCTCTATTTCCCTCCTCCTTATCACCCAACCAACAAATACAGTACCACGGTGGAGATTGGTCGTTAACTTGCACCTTAGAATCTTTTACAGGTCACACACACTGACTTGGACTATCCAACTAAACTGATGGCCTACTCGACATTGGGGAAATCCCCCAGGGTGATCTCGCATAACATAAGAGGACTTAATATCCCAGAAAAAAGGACATCACTCCTACGGGAACTGAAAAAGGGTAAGCCACATTTTGTTTTCCTCCAGGAGACCCATTTTAAAACAGGTCACATTCCAAAACTCACCATACCTACTTTACTGAAGCGTATCATGCGACAAATGATAAAGCTAAAACTAAGTCTCCATCCTGGTGGGTAAAGATGCCCCATTTACCCTCAGAGAGAGTCTTTTGGACCCCGAGGGCAGATATATTTATCTTAAAGGTATATACTTTGACAGACCCATCACGTTAGCAAATGTATACTTCCCTAATTCAGGACAGGTTACCTTTTGCCAAAAAATAGTACGAGAACTGACTGGGTTCACATCAGGACTACTCATAATGGGAGGTGACTTTAATGTGCCGTTAAATCCAGCAGTTGACTCCTCTTCGGGGAAATCCTGCATTAAATATAGTGCCCTTAAAAGAATTAAAATCCTTCTTAACTCTTTACAGTTAATAGATTCTTGGAGGTTTCTTCACCCAGAGGATAGAGACTTCTCATATCATTCAGTTCCACATAATAGATATTCCCGAATAGATTTACTGTTCATCACTCAAAGAGACTTACCTAGTGTGAAGGACGCACAAATAGGTGTTCAGGTGCTATCTGATCACGCACCAATATCCCTGATGATAGACTTAATCACACCAGCCCCTGGATCAAACATATGGAGACTTAATCCCTCACTTATAACAGACCCGGAACTAATGTCCAAAATAACCACAGCACTGGCTGATTATTTTAGAAATAATACTACCCCCACAATGGACCCCATGACAATATGGCAAGCACACAAATGCTATACTACCCCCACAATGGACCCCATGACAATATTGCAGGCACACAAATGCTGCATCAGAGGCAAATTAATCAAATTAGGATCCCAAAGAAAGAAAAAACAGGAACAAGAAGTAACTAAACTGATAAACAAAATTAATAAGTTAGAAAATAGTCATAAACAATCCCTATCGCTACAGTCAGCTAAAGATCTACTTGACACTCGCAAGACATTACAACAAATATTTGAGTACAAATCTAAAAGAATGTTATTCTTCAAAAAAGCAATATACTATGAGACAGGAGACAAAACAGGCAGGCTGCTATCCAGAGCGTTGAAAGAAGCTAATTCAAAGAATCACATTGCTGGGATCAGATCACAAATGGGGACATTAGATGTCACAACAGAGGCAATAGCGGCACATTTTCAAAAATTTTACTCACAATTATATAACTTGCCATCGCAACACAAACCCCAAGACATAAAAGTTAATAGAAAGCAGGCACATGCGCGGCAGCTCCGAAAATGACCGCTGCCTTCTAGAGCTCCGCTCCACCGCGGCCCTGTAACAGCCACAGGAGTGTTCTGAGCGCACCCCACAGCATACCGCCAGGATATATTAGTGGGGGAGACCCCCGGAAACCACAGGATCACAACGGCGAATGTTAGGAGGAACTTAGAGGGTCAGATGAAAGTGTCCAGAATCCCGGCCAGCTATGCCAAGATGGTGGCGGCTCCACGAGGCACATACAGCACAGAGGGAGCTGAAGACTCCATAGCTGATCAGGACACACAGCCTCCTCAGTCCCCAGGTATGGACTTTCCGCCCCTGCCTCTGGCCACCTCTCTTTCCTCCACCGAGTCCCTTTTGGGCAGGATGTGCCCTGGCCTTCCAACCACCCCTATGATGGATCCCCACACAGGTCTGTTATTGACTGTATCAGAGACATCTGCTGCCATCCCAGCCCCCTCAGACTTCCCTTCAATGCTGGATGTATTTTTCCCAGCTGCCCTCTAAAAGCCTGGCCTTAAATGCAGCCCAAATTACAGCATCCATCCATGCTGATCTGCAGCAAATTGGGCAAAGAATAGACACTTTCGAAAAGAAAGCTGATCAAGCTGTGTCACGCATTAACCAAAATTCAGCAAGGATTCAGGACATGCAGGAACAACTGGAAACAGCATTTGTGAAAATCGATGACCTCGAGAATAGATCGAGACGCTATAACTTTCGCATCCGCGGACTTCCTGAATCAGACAAAGAGGTACACAGTTGTGTAAAAACCCTGCTGCGGAACCTCATTCCTGATATCACTGAACATCGCCTGGAGCTCGACAGAGCACACAGGGCCCTGCAAACCCCTCGCTCGGATGGACTCCCCAGAGACATTATCGTGAAGCCCCATTTCTACTCCGTAATGGAGGAAGTGATGAGGAGATCTAGGGGCGCAGAGACATCAAATTACTGGGTCATAGGATCCAGATCTTTGCAGACTTGTTGCCATACACAGTTCAAAAAAGGCGCTCCCTTAAAACTTTACTGCAACTTCTGCTGGAAAAGGAAATCTCGTACCGTTGGTCATTCCTCCTGCATCTGAACTTTTCCTATAAAAACAAAAACTATCACTTTTCTTCCTTCGCAGAGGGAGAACGCCTGCTCCTCCAGTTAGTATAGTTCTTTAGTTCATGGTTACCCAGAGGTTACGTGTTTACCAGCCCTCCCGGGCTCCAGGGTGGGGGGGGGGCACTGGGTAGGGGAGGGGTTTTCTCACTCAGATTCCAGCTGACAATAATACAGGACAATAAGGCAGATAGTACAGACACAGAATTAGAGTGCGAAACGCGTCAGCTGTGTCTGTACTATCTGCCTGATTGTCCTGTATTTTTTGATGATCCAAGTTTTACAATAAAGAAGATTTTTTCAACTTTATCCGGTGTGCGGCATCCAGATTTTCCTGTTTCAAACCCTGCTAAGAAACCCACTTTCCCATCTCCTACAATACCACCTTCCTTCACCAACGGTTTCCACAATTCTTTTTTTTTTTTTTTTTTTTTTTTTTTTTTTTTTTTGGTTTTCAAAAGGTTTATTGAAGATCAGTAGCATACAATGTAAGAAAAAAAAAAATTTCCATATACATAGAAAATTGGCATAGAAAGTATCCTATAACAGTTATTGCCATGTCTATACAGAACATAAAGCACCTATAAATTTTGGTGGTACCAAATTTGCCAGCCTTTGTTTTGAACAGTAAGGTATGCGTCAATCGGCAGTGACAAACCAATAGGGGAACGGTACGGTCGGGAGGCCACCCACCCAGAAGGTGATCCAGGAAGATACTAGCCTAATACTATCCGGTGCTGTGACCGCTCTTTCTCCCCTGGGTTCCCAGAAGCCCCACCCCAATGGGCTCTTACTGTGGGGACATCTGGGGCGACCCCTGGGGTAAGAGATCTATGTACCAACTCCCTGTAATATAGGAGACGGATCTCCCTGGGGGGTAGAACTCCCACCCCGACCGTCCATTCCCTGCTTAGGAAATATCAAAATACATTAAACAAAAAAGAAAAGAACTAATACTTCAGGAGTGCTTGTACACAGAAGACTGTTCGTCTGATGAGGAACGGGCAGAGTGTCCCGATAGAGAAGAGAAGAAACGTGGGAAAATGAGGGTAAAGTTAGAGAAGTAGAGGTCAGAGAGGAGGGGAGAGGTTCCGAGATGTATTCTCCACACCAGGCAGGATTGAGATACCACAATGCGTGGCCCATGGTTCCCAAGTAGTGGTAAACCTCTCAAACTTATCAGTAAGTTTTGCTACTATCAGCTCTTGTGCCATTATCCAAGAGATTTTCCTTTTGCAAGCCTGAAAGGAGACCGAAGGCTTCTTCCAGGCTTTTGCCAAGGTAATCTTGGCTCCCACAAGTATGAAGAAGGAAAGGGCTTGTAGACGTTTAGGCAGATTAGGAATGTGTTGATTCAGCAGTGCTATCGTCGGACTGGGGGCGATTATTTCACCCGTCAATGTACTAATGGTGCGAAAAATTCTCTTCCAGAAGGATCTGATGCGTGGACAGGTCCACCATATATGAAACATAGAGCCTTCTAGCTCACATCCTCTAAAACAGATTGGGGATGTCCCCGAGTAAATTGTTGCCAGTCTGGAGGGAACGTAGTACCATCTATTCATTACTTTTAAACTGGCTTCCATTAAGGATACATTGCATATACCTTTGGTTGAGCGTAGGGAAGCTCTAAACCAATCAGATGCGTTCCAGGAGCAGCCCGTGTCCTCCTCCCAGGCCCGTGCATAAGATGGTTTTTCCAAGTTCGATTGAAGTGCTGCATAAATTAGAGAGATTCCCCCCCTCTGGTTCGTGGAGTCAGAGCACCATTGCTCGTAAGGAGTAATATAGGGAGGGTCCTTCCTTGTGGACCAAATAGTGTGTAAATAGTGGGAAATTTGTGTGAATCTGAATTTTTCCGAATCCGGCATGCCTAGATTTTTCTTACAGTGGGCCAAGGTAATCGGACCCTTTGCGGACAGGAAGTGCCCTATGCGGTAAAGGCCCTTGTCTGTCCACCAGCGAAACGCCTTTATATTAAGTCCCGGTGTGAACTTTGGATTATGAAATAGGTGAGCCAAGGGTTTCAGACTGGAAATCAAAGAGTGGTTTGTATAAAGCTTAGTGCCTAAAGCTATCGAGTGTGACAGGGTGGGGGCTAATATGGCTGGCCTACTTCTGGTGTCTGACCACAGGAGGTAATCAATAGTGTTAAGAGGGATCGCTTTCCTCTCCATTGAAACCCAATCCGGTTTGTAGTTTCTGGAGTAAATGATTGACAGTTGTGCTAATTGTGCCGCCTGGTAGTAACCCCACAGGTCTGGTAGACCCAGACCCCCCTGTGATTTTAAGCGTACCAAAGTGCGAGAAGGACATCTGTATCCCTTGCCCCCCCAAACAAAGCGTGTTATGTCAGACTGGAAGCTGCCTAGGAAGTCCTTCCGGATGGGAATCGGAAGGGAACGAAAAAGATATAATAGGCGTGGGAGGAGTGTCATCTTAACCGCATGTATCCTACCTAGCCAGGATAGACCACCCCCTGACCATTTTGCCAACTCAGCTCTGCATTTATTAATCATAGGCGGGTAATTAGCTTTGAAAAGATTGTTCATATGTGATGTTAGTTTGATCCCTAGATAAGGGAGAGCATCCGGGACCCAGGAGAAGTCGAAGTTATGTGAGAGGAGAGTGAGAGAGTCATTGGGGACGGTGATATTTAGCGCCATGGATTTTGTCATATTGACCTCCAATCCCGAAATCGCGGAGAACTCTTTCAGCGTCCTATAAATCATAGGCGTAGAGATTAATGGGGAGGTAACATACAGAAGAAGGTCATCTGCATAGAGTGCACACTTGTGTTCCTGGCCCCCACACATCACCCCCTTTATGTCAGGATTCGATCTGATCGCTATGGCCAGCGTTTCGATGGCCATAGCGAATAGGAGAGGGGAGAGAGGGCACCCCTGTCTGGTACCCCTGTTGATACTAAAAGAAGACGAGTATCTGCCCATCAGACGGACTTGTGCTGAAGGGTTAGAGTAAAGTGTATTAATTAAATTCAGAAAGTGAGGACCGAAACTCCATCTCCGTAGGATACCAGACAGGTAAGCCCAGTCCACCGAGTCAAAAGCCTTGTTCAGGTCAATCGATAGGAGAAAGCCTTTCTGGGGGGGTCCCCCGTCCCACTGTGATCGCAGAAGAGAGATAATGTCTATGGAGCGGCGAATCTGGTCGGGGCCTTGCCTCCCAGGGATAAAACCCACCTGATCTCCATGTATATATAGTGATATGAAGCTCGCTATTCTGTTTGCCAGGATCTTAGTCATGATTTTGATATCATTATTTATTAACGAGATGGGTCGATAGTTGCCCACCTCGCTGGCGTCCTTGCCTGGCTTTGGTATAACTGATATATATGCCGAGTTAAGGTCAGCTTCAAGAAGAGACCCTTCCCGTAGCGCATTAAAGAGTTTCGTCAGATGGGGAGCTAGAGAAGCGCCAAACTTCTTATAGTAACCGTTTGAAAAGCCGTCTGGGCCTGGTGAAGATCCTACCTTTAATGATTTGATTGTATCTAGTATTTCCTGATTGGAGAAAGGTGCCTCCAGGAGGTCCCTGTGTTCGGGTGACACGGTAGGTAGTGTCAGGGAGTCCAAGAAAGTATGCTGAGTGCTTTGGGTGTGGGGAGATTTCGGTTTGTAGAGTTCGGAATAAAATTTATGGAAGGCTGTCATGATCTTTTCGGGATTTTGAGTAAGGTCCCCCGAAGATACTTTGATTTTCGGGAATGCTAAGGAGCGGGGTCTGGGGCTCAGTTTGACTGCTAGCTTAGATCCTATTTTATCTTTTTGCGTGTAAAGTTTAGCCCCCGTCCATCTAAGGTGTTGTTCAGCAGCCGTGGTCAACTGAAGGTTTAGGAGGGTTCTGGCCTTATCCAAGTCTGCCAAAGATTCAGGCGAGGGATTATGTTTGTGTGCCTTCGAAGCTTTATGGTATTCCTCTGTCAGTCTGATTGTGTCTATTCTGTGTTCGGTTTTAAGTTTGGAAGACATCTGGATTAACTTCCCTCTAATTACTGACTTGTGTGCCGCCCATACTGTTACCGGGGAGTCCTCACCGGTTACATTAATTTGGAAGTATTCTTTGATGGCCTCTTCCAATATGGTGCATTGTACCGGGTCACTCAAGAGAGATTCCTGCAGGCGCCAGCGAGGCGGGCCCCCTGCCCCCCCAGACCTCTGCATGAGGAGAGTCACCATCGAATGATCTGACAAGGGGGTATCCACTATCCTAGATCTTCTGATTAGGGGAATAGAAGCTGATCGAGAGAATATGTGGTCTATCCTGGCGTAGGAATTATGCGGTGCTGAAAAATGGGTATAATCTCTCTTACGTGGGTTAGTTTCCCTCCAGACATCAATCAGTCCCTCCTCATAAAGCAACTTCGCAATTTTAACACTTTGCTTGGAGGGGCGTCTAGAAGACGGTCTATTCCCAGCAGATTTGTCAATAGAAGAGTCAAATGCAGTGTTCGAGTCTCCCCCAACAATGATCCTGCCTCGTAGGTGGGGTTTTATTTTGTGTAGTAGTGTTTCAAAGAAGTTTTTTTGTCCTTTATTAGGAGAGTAGTAGGAGACAAACGTGTAGAGTTCACCGTCTATATGGCCAGACACCAGAATATATCGGCCTTGAGGGTCAGTTATTATAGCTGATTGTGAGATGTTGATGTGTTTGGCAAAGCAGATTGCTACTCCTTTAGTTTTATTTTCTCCGGAAGCTAAAAAAAATTGTGGGAAGCGTTGGTGGAGAAAGGAGGGCTTATAAGTGGAAGGGAAATGGGTCTCCTGAAGGAGTAATACATCTGCATGCATGGTGTGATATAATTGGAACAGTTTCCTACGTTTAACGGGGGAGTTGAGTCCCTGTGTGTTATGGGACAATATGTAAAGGGAGGGGGAAGGACCTTGCGTGTCAGCCATGAACCAGAGGGGGTGCCCCCATAATGAGAATTTTTGACTTACCCCCTGCGGGCAGAGATATCAAGTCAAGCAGCCACACGAACCCATGGAAAAGATAATCTGGACCTGCGATGGGAGGACATGAGACCATCCGGAACCTTGGAGAGCACAGATGAGCCAGGAGAAGTAAAGAGAAGGGAGGAAGAAGATGAGAAAAGAGGAGAGGCAAAAAAAATATTATGTTAGGCAGAGATATATGTATAGCAATCCAGTACATTCCCTGATAACAATAAGCCTTAGGGTCCTTGGACCCCTTCCCACCCCTGGGTTGAAGTGGGCTAGCCACCTCAACCCTCAGAACCTGAGAGGACCAGAAACCCCTACTATGGGGATCTGGAAAGGAAACCAGGTACACCTACTGTGGACCTGGGATCCGCTGGAGGCGTGCTGGGTCCACCACAGCCCCGACGCCTATAATATAAATGAACAACTAAAGGCCAAACGGAGGCCTATGCTAAGTAGTGCCCTAAACAACCTAATAACAGGTATAGTGCAACTGAAAAATATTTGAGTCACCGGGTGTGAATAAAAAGGAAAAAAGGTAAACAATAGAATAAAAAAAAAATAAAAAAAAATAAAAAATAGAAAAAAAAAAAAAAAAAAAAGGGGGGGGGGGGAAACCCCCCCTCCCCACTACAGAAAACCTGCCAGATCGGTAACCTGATCCCCAGCTCTCAAGGCCGGAAACCCGGAAGCACCGACCTACCAAAAGCCAGTCATAGACGAGTGGGTCCTATGTGATTCACCCCTCTCGCCCCCCGCGAAGTGTCCCTCGCCAGCCGCGAGAAGGGGGAACCAGAAACTCCGGGGGAGATGAGGGATAAGTAACTGAAAAATAAATAAAAACAGAAATCAACTTAGATCTCCCATGACCTGTTTGGGAGTCCCTTAATGTGTAAAAGAACTATGCCTACCTTAGAGTGTCTAACCACGCTAGAGAGGCCTAAATGCATAAACTAGGATTTCAGAAAATGGAAGGAAATTGAACTAGGGGGGACTGTAAGAGAGTACTGCCCCCAACCCCTCCCCTCAGCAATGTCCGACCTCAGTGGGTGAAGGTAACAACCATTCTGATATGAACTTGGATTAAGTCCCCCGCTTGGATAGAGATGGTGAAGATCTCTATTCAAAGGGGGCCCTCAAATGAGGGGCTAGTCCCGGAAGTCCTGAGGGACATCTGTGGCCAGACTGAGGGGAAAAAAGGCAAGTCTCCATTCAATAAGAAAAGTGATGAATACAGCCTGAGATTCATGTCGGGGCATTTTCTTTTGATCGCTTGTAGCTTGATTGAAGCCAAGTGGGTTGCAGCGGGCTAGCTGGTGGAGGCCTTTTTGATGATGATGAAGATCCCTTTGTTGACTTGGAGCTGGAGGATTCCTGCTCAATTAGGCCCAGGTGCAGAAACAGGCGTTCCCCTTCAGCAAACGATGAGAAGGCATGGCTCTTATTTCTGTAGGAGAAATTTAAACGAAGCGGAAAAGACCATCTGTATGTAATGTCTTTTTCCATCAAAACCTGTAAGAGTGGTTTCAGTGCTCGCCTCTTCTGTACTGTGTATGGCGATAAATCCGCAAACACCTGGATTTTATGGCCGCGAAGCATGAGATTATCAGATAGCCTAGACCTTTTCATGACCTCCTCCTTCACCGAATAAAAATGTGGTTTCACTATGATGTCTCGAGGGAGGCCATCCGAGCGGGGGGGTTGAAGAGCTCTGTGGGCCCTGTCTAATTCCAAACGGTGTTCAGGGATACCTGGGATAAGAGCCTGGAGCAGGGATTTTACAGCAGCCTGCACGTCCTTTTCAGACTCAGGGAGCCCCCTGAGTCTAAAGTTATAACGTCTGGACCTGTTCTCAAGGTCATCGATCTTTGCCAACGCCACTTCTAGCTGATCTTGGACGTCCTGAATTCTGGCTGAATTCTGGTTAATCCTTGCGACTGATTGATCAGCCTTCTTTTCTATAGTGTCCATTCGCAAACCTATTTGCTGCAGGTCAGCATGGATGGATGATGTAATTTGGGCTGCATTTGCTGCTAAGCTTTTAGAGAGCAGATGAGAGAACGCTGTCATCATGGAGGGGAAATCATTAGGGGCTGGGATGGAAGCCATTTCCTCGCTCACTGACAGGAGCATGCCTGTGTGCGGATCAAGCTGGGGTGTGGAGGGGAGACCGTCATTCAGTCTGTTTAAAAGGGACTCCGTGGAAGCAGGGGAAGCTGCCCATTCCCGGGGGGGAGAGGAGATACCTGGAGATTGCGGTGGTGGCAAGTCTTGATCTGCTATAGATGCCTCAGCTTCCTCCGCGCTGAGTAGGCCTCTGGCCGCCATCTTAGCATAGCTGAGGGGAGCGGCCGCCGCGGCCATCCGTTCGCTCAGGTTCCTCCTCGCTTGCGCCGCTGTCATCAGATGATTCCCTGATGTCTCCCCCACCCGATCCACCCGGTGACAGGATCGTGGGTTCGTTTTGCGGGCTCCGGCGGCTATCACAGGGCTGTGGTGGAGCGGAGCTCTAGCAGGACGCGGCCATCTTGCGAGCTACCGCGCATGCGCCTCCTCCACAATTCTTTTTATCCTCGACGCCCAATAAAACAAAAGGGGTCGCAATCTGTTTTGCTAAACATATCAATCTGTCTCAGCCTGAAACAGTAGTGGACCCCCACGGCCGGTATATTTTGGTCTCGGGGAATATAGACGGGGAACTATACACTTTTGTTTCCTATTACTCACCCAACAAGGGCCAGAGGGTTTTCTTTGAATCCCTACTCCACAAACTGGGACCTCACCTAAAGGGCACAATTTTTTTGGGGGGACTCTAATATAGCTTTCGACTTTTCCCTGGACAAATCCAGTTCCGGGTTGTCAAAATCTAAACGTCCTTCCAAACAAAGTGTACGAATAGCGAAGTTAATACATGGGGCAGGTTTGGTGGACATTTGGAGGGAAGCTAATCCTCGGGCGAGAGACTACACGCATTTCTCGGCACCCCATGGATCTTATGCCAGGATAGACAACATCTTTACTCGCTCCAACTCGATTCTTTTACTTGTCAAATCCCGGATTGTAGATACTCCTTTATCCGATCACTCTATGGTCACATTGACAGCCCTCAGACCCTCAGGACATAGAGACTGCCCGCACTGGCGCCTACAGGAATCTATTCTTAGTGACCCCAGTATAGCCTCTATTATCGAGGAGGCAATTAAGGAATACTTCAGTCTCAACACCACGCCAGATGTTACTCCAACAACGGTGTGGGCGGCACATAAGTCTGTAATCCGGGGGAAAATAATACAATTGTCCGCTAAACTTAAAGCAGAACATAGAGCAAACACAGTGAAGTTGACAGCAGAATTTCAATCACTCGCAAAAGCACATAAACTAAATCCCACCTCAGTCTCTTTTGCTAACCTAGACAAAGCTCGGGCACTTCTCAATCTATCCTTAACTACAGCAGCTGAAAAGCACCTTAGGTGGACTGGGGCGCGTTTTTACTCTCAGAAGGATAGGATAGGTTCGAAGCTGGCAGTTAAGCTTAGCCCCAAACTTAGACAACTTGCCTTCCCCAAAATCAAGATGCACTCGGGAGATCTAACTCAGCACCCTACAAAAATTATGGAGGAATTCCATCGGTTCTATTGAGAACTGAACAAACCACAAGGCCCCTCATCAGGACAGCTGAAAAATGGCTTCCTAGACTCATTAAGTCTACCCACAGTGTCTAAAGAATATAAGGATCTGCTGGACGGCCCGTTTTCACCATCAGAGGTCCTTGACACAATCAAATCTTTGAAAATAGGGTCCTCTCCTGGTCCAGATGGGTTCTCCACTGGGTATTATAAAAAATTCGGTACTATCCTGGCACCTCATCTCTCTAAGTTACTTAACTTTCTCCCGAAAGGTTCCATCTTAGGGACAGAGTTAAACGCAGCATATAGCTCGGTGATTCCCAAGCCGGGGAAAGACACGAATGAAGTAGGGAATTACCGGCCTATCTCGCTAATTAATAACGACATCAAGATTATGACCAAGATTTTAGCAAATAGACTAGCGAGCTTTATACCCTCCTATATCAATGGAGATCAGGTGGGCTTTATACTGGGGAGACAGGGCCCCGACCAGATTAGAAGGTCCATAGATGTAATGTCTCTCCTTAAATCGCAATGGGACAGGAGCCCACCCCAAACAGGCTTCTTACTATCGATTGACCTCCACAAGGCTTTTGACTCAATAGATTGGGGCTACTTGTCAGAGATTCTGCGAAGATGGGGCTTTGGCCCTCACTTCTTAAACATAATACACTCCATGTACTCTAACCCTTCTGCTCAAGTGAGACTTATGGGTAGATACTCAGATTCATTTTCCATTGGTAGGGGGACCAGACAGAGTTGTCCTCTCTCCCCCCTCCTCTTTGCCATGGCGATTGAAACCCTAGCTATAGCCATTAGAACAAATCCTAATATAAGAGGGTTGACCTGCGGTGACAGGGAACACAAATGTGCCCTGTACACGGATGACCTCTTGCTATATGTTACCTCTCCGTTGATTTCTATGCCAGTCATACATAGGGTGCTAAATTCATTCAGTAGAATTTCAGGCTTAAAGGTTAATATGTCCAAATCCACGGCTCTAAATGTCACGGTCCCGCCCGATCTACTTTAACAACTCACTAATAACTTCACGTTTTCCTGGGCCCCTAAGGCTATCCCCTATTTAGGTATAAACTTGACCCCGGATGTTAAAGATCTGTTTAAAGCCAACTATCCCCCATGATCATCAAATGTAGAGGGGAGCTTCAACGATGGTCGAGATGTGGTCTGTCCTGGTTGGGAAGGGTACATGCCGTTAAGATGACGCTCTTGCCTCGTCTCCTATATTTATTTAGATCTCTGCCAATTCCGCTCCCGAAGAGCTTTTTGGGGAAATTTCAATCTGAAATAATCCGATTTATCTGGGGAAACAAGGGGTATAGATGTCCATCCAAACTGCTTCTACAACTGAAATCCCAAGGTGGCTTGGGCCTACCGGACCTCTGGGGGTACTACCAGGCGGCCCAATTATCACAAATCTCATTGATTTTTTCCAAAGGCCAGAAACCGGAATGGCTTTACATGGAAAGATGGGCAATCCCCCTAAACACCATAGAATTTTTGCTATGGTGTGACCCCAAACAAAGACCAGCCATAATGGCCCCTACGCTTTCTCACTCTATCTCATTAAGCACTAAGCTATTCAAAAATTCCTCCATCATATCCCCCCTGAAACCATTGTCAGACATCCTCCATAACTCTAGATTCCCCCCGGGACTGAATATCCAGGCTTTCCGTTGGTGGACGGATAAAGGTCTCTATAGGATAAGCCACTTCTTTTCCCAATCTGGCCCTCTTACCTTATCCCACTGTACACGTAAGTTGGATATGCCCATCTCGGAACAGTTTAGATACACACAAATACATACAAAATTACCTTACTGAGAGTGGGCTCCCCAAACTCAGTTACACAGAGACGTCCCCCTTAGAAGAGGAAATAACTGAAACAGAAATTAAGTTGGCAATAAAAGATCTCAAACCAGGGAAAAGTCCGAGCCCAGACGACTTCACATCAATTTATTACAAAACATTTGATCATATTCTAACAACTCCCTTACAAAGAGCCTTAAATGCTTTGTCCTCAACTACTCCTGCACCAACTGAATTCTTTCCAGTAGGTATTGAGCTTTGTGTATTCCCAGGGAGGGATCTTTAGAAGTTAGAGTAGGATGTTAACTGTTGTGTAGGATTGCCCTCTAGTGGATGTTCAGAGAAGGAATCCTGCAGCAATTTTAGTGCTTTCGGCTTTGGCCAACATATTAGTGAGGATTTGAGGCAAAAAAGTATCTTCTCCAAGGGATAAAATAGAGACCAAAAATTGGCAATTGTGGTGAAAGGGGATGAGCGGAAGGTCAATAGACTGTCTTAGGTATAATCCAGGTAAATGTTGCAATGGTTGGATTGTGAGTGTTCAGTAAATCGGGTTTATTTTAATCTTTGACTTTTGGCGCTTTTGGAGGAAGAAGGAGAGTCATAACTGTTTCTATTGGCGTTTCTGCATTTTTTTCCCTGCTGGGAGGACGAATGGAACATATCTGATCCGCCGTAGGCTGGAGGGTTGGTAATTTCAGGGGGAAGCAAAAATTCTGTGTACCAGTCAGGTAATGCTACTGGCGTAATTTGAAGGTTTTCACAGAATCTGTTCAGTTCATTGGGGGTTCTGAGTGTGTATTGTTTGCCCATGTATTAAGCTTGCAGAGCAAAAGGGAATTTCCATCTATAGTTTATGTTCCTTTCTTTTAGAACCTCCAGGAGGGGTTTCAGTGCCCTTCTGATTTTCAGTGTTATGGGTGATAGGTCCTGAAATAGTTGTATTATGTTATCATTAAACAAGATCTGGTCATTGGACCTTGCTTTTTGTAATACTTCTTCCTTTAAACTGAAATTGGGAAGGCAACATATGATGTCCCTGGGAGGATTATCATCTGGAGCTCTAGTACTGAGAGCTCTGTGGGCTCTATCAAAATCTATGGGAGAGTGTTCAGGCCTATTTAAAAGGCCGCTGAATATGGAGGTCAGTGCAGGCTTGATTTGGTCTGGGTTAACAGTTTCTGGCATTCCACGTACTCTTATGTTGTGCCTTCTTCCTCGGTTGTCTAAATCTTCTAAGTTTCTGTTCATGTCGATTAGGTGTTGGTTATGTGCATTGGTAATGTCGTCTAATCTGGACAGTGCTTTATCTCTCCTCCTCCCAGCGCGCTCAGACACAGCCATTTGTTCAGAAAGTTTCAAAAGCTCCGTTTTAATGTCTGTTATAGCTGAGGTAAACAATCGTTTGATATCTGCAGCTATGTCGGTCATGCTAGCGTAGGTCAGAGGTTTGTCTTTATCAAAATTACCTGCAGAGTCTTCAGATGCTGGCAGGGACACCTCGTCATTTTCTATGTCTTCCTCCATGCTGTGTCTGTGTGTCAGCGCCATCCTGGTAGATTTCCCACCTCAGCTGTATCTAAACTTGCTGAGGTTTCCTGGGGAGGTTTTCTTTTTAGGGGTAATCAGAGTGCGGAGAGTATGTCCGTGTGTCGCCCTCCTTAGCTGAGCGGACATAATCGTTTTCAGAGCGGCGGTAATTGGAACCCGGGCCTCACAGCCTCCCAGAGCTCAGTCACGGTGTGGCCTTCCACATTGCGCGCCAAGCCATGCCCCCTTTTTCTAATGTTAAAATGAAAAAATGTCTATAATAAAAAAAAGTTTTAAACTAAATAATAATCTTCATATTAGCCACTATTTCTTCAATGAGTGTAGCAATAAAGACCCCTGTAGTTGCAGTGCATGTCGGGTTGATAGTTGTATAGTTGTGCCAGACCTTATTATGGAGGGGGATACACACCAGGCCCAGAAAGATGGGGTGTACTGGGAGCAGCAAGATGGCGCCGACTACCGAGGGTAGGCTGAAGCTGCGGACTTTCCCAGGGCTGGCGGCTGACCTAGCAAACACCGCTCTGCAAAGGTCTCAAGTTCCTCCGACCGGATCAGGGAACGGAACCCCACCACTGCGCAGTCACCTTCAGGGGAACATTTAAGTGGCCAGCAGGCCCGCTACTCACTGCGTCAGAGGGATGTGAGATGTGAAGGGCCGGAGCAGCAGGCCGCAAGATGGCGTCAGGTCGCGGAAGCCGGAGCTCAGATCTGGGTATCCCTGGGTTGCAATCCTCCTCTAGGCGGCCGCCCGGCGCTCTCTGGTGTAGCGGCAGCTAGGATATCAGCTGTAGGTCAGTGGCTCCCGGGCTCACGGGAGAGGAGAGCAGAAGGATCCGAGCGATCCGCCGATTCCAAGATGGCGATAGCTCTCTGCAGTGTGGGCCTAGCTACAGGCCTAAAAGAAACTGGTGGAGCCGGTCAGGTTCTGCTAATAGTCGGCCAAAACAACAGTTGGGGGTGCCTGGATGATAATCCTAGAGAACTGAGGTTTCTCCAGGCTAGATTAGGCAAGGATGGCTGTGGATTTTCAGCTGAATGTGTGGAGCTCAGCATCCACACGTCCTCCCTGCTGGATGTCCGGACACCCCCCCCCAACTGAATACTTATCAGCCCATATTACAGTAGTACCAAAGCCAGGGAAAGACCCTAAGGAATGCTCAAGCTACAGACCTATTTTACTACTAAATTTAGACCTAAAAATCTTAGCAAAAGTGATGGCAAATAGAATAAGGTCAATTCTACACTCAATAATAGGTCCAGAACAGGTGAGCTTTATGCCCAACAGAGAAGCAAGGAATAATGTGATCAAGGCCCTTTTACTGACACATGCAGCAAGCACTGGGAACTGTGATGGCCGCCTTCTCCTGTCCACGGATGCGGAGAGGGCCTTCGATAGGGTCTCATGGGATTATATGCTAGACACATATAAATATGTCCGGCTTGGCCCGCGTATGATGACGTGGATCTCAGCCCTTTATGACAAACCGTCAGCCCGGCTGAAGATCAACGGTACGTTGTTGAATGGGGTCTTGATCACAAACGGCACTAGGCAGGGATGCCCATTGCCCCCTCTGCTATTCATCCTTACTTTAGAACCATACATCAGAACGATAAATCAAGATAAATCAATCACAGGATTCGAGGTAGCGAATAAGGAATACAAGATTGCGGCGTACGCTGACGACCTCCTGTTTTTCCTGACTAATCCATACATAACAATTCCCAACTTGATGAAACAATTTACCCATTATGGATACCTGTCAAATCTTAAAATAAACTACACAAAATCAGAAGCGATAAATATCTCCCTCACTGACCAAAACCAAAACCAATTGTCCCTTTAGGTGGGAAACTATTTCCCTCAAATATCTAGGGATTAAATTAACACCAAGACTAACATCCATATATGAACATAATTTCCCTGCTTTGCTGCAAGAAATAAAGAAAGATCTACAAAAATGGCACAATAAATATTTCTCATGGTTTGGAAGAGCTGCAATACTAAAATGGTCATTCTTCCTAGGTTGCTATACCTACTCAGATCCCTCCCAATCAAGCTACCACAAGTATTCTTTAAGGGCTTGCAATCTACCCTGATACAATTCCTATGGGGACACAAAAAAAACAGAATCAAATTCAGACTACTCACTAGACCAAAAGATCAGGGAGGTATGGGAATACCAAATTTCTATAACTACTACATTGCTTCACACCTCACAAGGGTGATTGACTGGCACTACCATGCTGAGTCTAAAGACTGGGTTATGTTGGAGGCCTCACTGTACCAAACCCCTCTGAAATTCTCCCCCTGGATACCATGGAAAACTCAAAATACACAACTTAGAAAACCCCCACTGACAGGCACCACACTAAATCTATTTCAGAAAATAGCAAATACCACGGAACTGACCTCAGCTCCTAGCCCACTTTTCCCATTGATGGACAATCCTGACTTCCCAAAAGGACTTAACAACAAGACTTTACAGATTTCTGATGGTAAACAATCACTACTAGCAGTTAACTGCATAAATAAAGGCAACATTAAAGATTTCACTAAACTCAAAACAGACAATGAACTCATAAGACTTCCCCTATGGTCATATTTTCAAATACGTAGCTACCTAACTAGCAAGCCAAGAAAACCCTTCTTCCTAAGGCAGTTAACAGAACTAGAGGAAAATTGTCTAAAGGGTATGCAATTTACTTCAATCTCATACACCTGGTTACAAAAGTCAAAAGAGACAACAGATGATAGATTTAAGGATGCTTGGTCTAGGGCACTACAAGTAGAGATTACTGACAAACAGTGGAAAGCAGCGTGCATTATGTCACACAAATGCTCAATAAGTACTAAAACACAAGAAACATCATACAAACTCCTGACACACTGGTACGCTACACCTGATAAGCTTAAGAAATGGTTCCCTCATGCATCAGACAGATGCTGGAGATGTGAGGAAGAGAAAGGTACTCTAATACATATCCGGTGGGAGTGTTCCATAATAAGTGCATTCTGGAATAAAGTCAAGGAGCTTGTGAAGCTAATCACAGGGACGAGTCTCGAACTTGATGCACCCTGTTGTCTACTTCATATATCAAATTTTCCGCTTAAACGATACAAAAAATCACTGACCAAACACTTACTCAATGCGGCTAAATCCTTAATACCATTCAATTGGAAAAATAGAAACCCTCCGTCTATACAAAATTGGTTAAAAAAAGTCGCTGAAATTAGCTACATGGAAGACACTCTAGTCCAATCCACAGACAAAGCAGAAAAATTCCAAAAGACACGGTCTCCGTGGTTTGCTTTTAAATTCTCTAAAACATATGAAGAGCTGATGAAACAGTGAAGAATCGCAATGCAAAATATAGTACAGAAATATATGCTGCTTGTAAGCAATAACGACCACTCTCCACCAGACGATACAGATAACATAATAGAAGTAATAGAATAATTCATAACATGTTATCCCTGAATACCTCATTCCATCTAAATACCCTTATCTACTTTCCTATCTATTCTATACATTTCTTACTCTCAAAATCAAGGCTGTTTATAATAGCAGAAATTGACGTGAAACAATAAGTATTATATGATACCCCATAAGGCATAGTTATGTTGTATCATAAGCCATATATTAGACGAACCAAACACTACAATGGCTCAACTTTACGAGAAACAGTGATTCATGCATTTTGGTATAGATCAGAAGTTTGTTTCCGGAATGATTTGTAATCTATTCATTGCTTTGATGTGTAAGCTGTTTATAACTTTCAAATAAAACTTTTTGATGATAAAAAAAAAAACCTAAACAAGCCTCGTTTTGAAACTGAGGCTTGGATAAGTGACTTCCTCTTTGTATATCTTTACTTCGTGTATTGCAGCATCAGGTCTATTAGCCAAACCTCGCTATGAAGTCGAGGCGTGACTATATGGCTTCCATCACAACCAAGCCTCATTATGGGACTGAGGTGTGGATTGGTGACTTCCGCCCTGCAAACCAACTAAGCCTCCCTTCAGAGGCGAAGCCCGGTATAACAATCAGATATAGCACGATAAACATAGAGGACGTGTCACATAATAAACACGGGTCGCATGCCCATCCACAGATAGGTAAATACAAAACCTAAGAGAATATAAAAAATAAAAAATAAGCCTGCTTATTTTTATTTATTATTTATTATTTATTATTTTTTATTTTCTTATATTCTCTTAGGTTTTGTATTTACCTATCTGTGGATGGGCATGCGACCCGTGTTTATTATGTGACACGTCCTCTATGTTTATCGTGCTATATCTGATTGTTATACTGGGCTTCGCCTCTGGAGGGAGGCTTAGTTGGTTTGCAGGGCGGAAGTCACCAATCCACACCTCAGTCCCATAATGAGGCTTGGATGTGATGAAAGCCATATAGCCACGCTTCGACTTCATAGCGAGGTTTGGCTAATAGACCTGATGCTGCAATACACGAAGTAAAGATATACAAAGAAGAAGTCACCTATCCAAGCCTCAGTTTCAAAACGATGCTTGTTTAGTTTGAGATGGCAGCCAGACAACCATGCCTTGATTTCACAATGAGGCTTGGTTTACAGACCGACTGTTTTAGTGCATGGCGCACTGTGAGATGCATTCCTTTATGCCATTCAGAGGTGCTGGCTATCGCTATCATGCAATCCATTTATATGTACAAACTGTTCCTTGATTTTGTGTTTTGGATTTAGACATGGAGAAAGGAAGTGATGTAATTTGGGGTCACTTCCGGTGTCAAGCAAACTCTGGGGTCACTATCTCCATTTAAGCAATGTTTTTCTAGGGGGTCCACACCCCAGATGATGACTGTGCAGTTGAAACACGTTGGGTGGACCTTCCGCTAACATCGCCTCATGCTTTTACATGCTGTATCAATTTCTTCCAAATGTGAGTGTTGAATTTATATTTTTAATAAACTTCCTTCTTTTTAAATGGTATCACGCTATCTCAGCCCTCTTTTTCTATTACATGATACCCTTCCTGTGACAATAAGTTTTCATGCTCCCGGAGACACCTGGAGTCTTCAGCTAACATCTCATGACCATCTAAGGCTGATCAACTAATGGAGTTCCAGGATCTGCTGTCCCCCATTGGGTGGTTTGAACCCAACAAGCCTTGTTGACATGGGTGGTATATGCCCCGTCAAGTCAATATTATCTGGTAAGCCTCCTCCCTCTTTCACGGTGGTGGTGTTTGCTTCCATTTTTTCACTCCAAGGTTCCCAGGAATGCCAGGAATTTCTCACATGTGTATTGGATCACAAACCTAATTGGACTGTATTTCATCATTTCGTTCAATTTGGACATTTGTGTGTAGTGCAGTCACTATATTTGCACATTGCTTATTATTCATTCACTTCTATTATGTTAGAGTTTGTGTCATTTTGTCACATATATGTTTGAATCATATACAATTTTTCCCTGCACCTGCGCTGCACTTATTTATTTTCTACCTACTTAGCTCTTTGTCTACAGCTGTGCCGGCTGCTGGATTGAGGGGTCACAGCGCAATATACACTTTTCATCATCCCAGTTTTAAGCCTCGTACACACGATCAGATTTTTGGACGACTGTTTGTCCGTTTTTTGTGGCATGCTAGTCTCATATCAAAAGTGAAGAGGTTACTCAACATATGAAAATTCTCATCCAACAGAATACAACTTCAGAAGTGACATAATGTGTTGAATAGTTTTGTATGTATTCTTTTGTTCTGAGCATGAGTAGCCTTGCTCTTACAATTTTTTTGGACAAAAACATTACTAAAAAAATCAGACGTTGAGTTCACGTACGATAAAAATTTTATAGTCTGCACATCCAGCTTTTGTCGGACGAAAAATCAGAATCGGCTATCAAAAGGACCATATTAACGGTCCAAAAATCGGCAGATTGTTTGTTCGGATTAAATTTTACTTCCCATTTTTGTATTGTGTGTATGGGCCTTTAGTCTGTAGGGTTCAATATTGAGTTGGCCCACCCTTTGCAGCTATAACAGCTTCATCTTTTCTGGGAAGGCTGTCCACAAGGTTTAGGAGTGTATCTATGGGAATGTTTGACCATTCTTCCAGAAGTGCAATTGTTAGGTCAGGCACTGATGTTGGATGAGAAGGCCTGGCTTGCAGTCTCTACTCTAATTCATCCTAAAAGTGTTCTATTAGGTGGAGGTCAGGACTGTCTAGGCCAGTCAAGTTTCTCATTCATGTCTTTATGGACATTGCTTTCTGCACTGCCCCAAATCATTTGTTTGAGGGGGGGATTATGGTGTGGGGTTGTTTTTCAGGGGTTAGGCTTGTTTTTCATGTGTTGGGCTTGGCTCCTTAGTTCCAGTGAAGGGAACTCTTAAGGCATCAGCATACCAAGACATTTTGGACAATTTCATGCTCCCAACTTTGTGGGAACAGTTTGGGGACGGCTCCTTCCTGTTCCAACATGACTGCACACTGCCTGTAGAATCAGCTCCATGTTCTCCTATGTCTCCATACACATTGGGATGATTACACACATATTGTGAGCTCAACGTTTAGAGGCAGGAAAAAACCCCTTCTGGTTCATGTTTCTGAAAAAGTGTGTATAAAGGGCGCTATCTGGACAAAGGAAAAAACGTAAATATTATAGTGAATTAATAAAAGCTGTATAAGTAAATCAATAAATTAAATAAAATGTGTGTAATCAAAAAGTGCACAATTCATCAATATACATAAAAGTCCATAAATTTCTATGATAAATAACTCTTCAATATATGCTCCAACACCGTGCTCCTGAAATATGTGCTCCAATACTCCAAACCAATAGTGCTTCACCCGGAGTGACTAGGTAGGTCATAGGTCAGTCTCCATCAGAATCCAAATCTCTCTCCTCCATACATGGATATATATGATCACGATCGAATAAGCAGGGATATGTAAAAAAACCTCTCCAGTATCATATATCCTCCACAATATTCATCTCTCTCCTTCTCCCATCACAAGACTCTGTGGAATTGGCTCTGCCACAAAGAGCCACAGAAGGCAGGTATAGTGTAATATAGTTTTATTTAGAAGAAAGCTGCACTTACATATGTCCAATATGATACAAACGGCACAAAGGCAGCTGAAGGGTTTGTAGAATCGATCCCGCACTGCTGTGTGACTAGCGGCATGCGGTGTGCTTTCTGGCAGAAAAAAATGCAAAACTCTCCTAAACTCGTCTAAACTTTGTACAATAAAATCTCTATAGGAAAGTTATTTTCTGCCAAGGGAACTGACATTTTTTTAAGCCCAGTGTGCATGGAGCCTTATGGAGTCTAAAGATGGAATTTGATGACATTCTCATATTTCTATATTATTTATGTGGTTTAGATGTAAAACTGTCCCAGAATATTTTTGTCTCAGTCAGTCCTGTTATACTCACCGTAATTCCTCTATCCGGCTTGTTGTCAGAGCTTCCATCAGACCCCTGAAATGAGGACCCTCCAGATTGTTCCCAGACAGGCCCAGTGTCCTCAGTGTCTGGTTATTTCTTATTCCAGATGCCAGGTGGGGGCAGGAACTGTCTGTCAGGTGATTATCATCCAATCTGTAGAAGAAGAGAAGAATGTTACCAGAAGAAAATGAATTTCTCCCCCAGGAATGAATGTAACTATTCTCTACATGACTGTAACTCATTTCTCTTTATTGGAATCATTAATATGAGATCACTTTATAAAAGACGATCAATCATCTACACTATTGTAGGATTTTTTCTTTTTTGTGGACCCCAATTACTAAATGTGACATGAGAAGTGGATGAGGTGGTGTGATCCATTCATTATTCCTGTATGGGGATTGGACCATACACACTTACACTGACCTCTAGACTTTCACCTCCAACCTTCTGCTAAGTCTTGGATTCAGTTGCGGAGATTCACTTTGATGGTCACAGAAGTCTCACTCATGTTGTGGAAACTTCATTGACTAAAAGTGACACCATTGTACTTTGAGATTTCCTTTGAACATCATAGTGGAGGATTTGATCTTATGGTGTGGAGAAGATTTTATTATTACCGTTCTTTATTTTGAACTTTTTTGAAAATTTGTACTATTTTGCTTCACTAATTTTATCTGCTGATTATAAATTATCTTCATTAGTTATCAGTGAAATAGTCTCCATAACATTTTTATATATACACTTATAGGGAGTTTTGTGATGAGGAGTCTCACTTTTATTGTTATATTGTCACATTTATATTGTGTGAATGTTATATACTAGTGCTGCAGTCCTCCATATTATACTAGATGTGATAATTCCACCAATAGGGATCAGATATAACAATTCCATTCACTACAAAAATACACTTTCAAACATGTGAGGAAGGGCAGATCTCCTCCAACCTATTCACGGCTACTTCAATCTATATAACATATAATGTACAAAAATACATAAACATAAAGAGCAACAAAGTTATCTTATAAAATCACAAACATAAACAAACACACAAACACAAACACAAGAGAAAGTTCATAAATGTGTAAACGTAGATTTCATACAAGCCATTCATCACTACTTCCATCTCCAGTCACCATACAGTGACTTGTGTAGTAAGACCCCTTTCGCACTGCAGAGCCGATAAAACAGCGCTAAATCGCTGGTCATTTTTGCTGTGCTTTAGTGGTGTTTTAGCTGCGCTTTTCGTGCCCTAGTGGGCCGGTGACAACGGGACCTTAAAGTGGAGCTCCACCCATATTTTTAAGTAATTTCCTTCCAAAGCCGCTGTGTGTGCTGATAAAGAATTGGCATATTTTTCCCCTTAAACTCACTGTTATATACTGTATAGTAGTCGGCACTTCCTGTCCTCGGCCGCGGCCCAGCATTTTCTCCCCTCTCTGCAATGCCTCCTGGGAGATGTTTGTCATCAATCCCAGGAGGCAATAGGCATTGCTGGGCCGTAGCATCGCGTTATTTCAAAACCAGAAATGACGTGATGCAAGGCGGCCAGCGCCATTTTAAATAAGGGCAACCAGGCTTTTGTTGCCATGGTTACCAAAGCTTCTTATACACAGTGATAGGCAGTGGGGAAGGTGGCTGGAGCATCTCAGCTCTGATTACATACAGAGCCCGGGGGAGAGGACAGATACACCAAGTACTGATTTATAATAGGGGAATATGATGGGGCAATTTTGATGGGGCAATATGACGGGGCAGTTTTCATGAGGCAATATGATGGGGTAGTCTTGATGGGGGCAGTTTTGATGGGGCAGTTTTGATGGGGGCAATATTATGGGGCAGTTTTGATGGTGGCAATATAATGGGGCAGTTTTTATGGGGGTAGTTTTGATGGGGGCAAATTTGATGGGGCAGTTTTGATGGTGGCAGTTTTGATGGGGCAGTTTTGATAGTGCCAATATGATGGGGCAGTTTTTATGGGGAAAGATTTGATGGGGCAATTCTGATGGGAGCAATTTTGATGGGGCAGTTTTGATGGGGCAATTCTGATGGGGGCAATTTTGAAGGGGCAATTTTGATGGGGGAGTTTTGATGGTGGCAATATGATGGGGTAGTTTTGGTGGGGCAATTCTGATGGGGCAGTTTTGATGGGGCAGTTTTGATGGTGGCAATATGATGGGGCAGTTTTGATGGTGGCATTTTTGATTGGGACAATATAACCGGGCAGTATGATGGGGTAGTTTTGATGGGGTAGTTTTGATGGGGCAGTTTTGATGGGGGCAGTTTTGATGGGGGTAATATGATGGGGCAGTTATGATGGGGCAATTCTGATGGTGGCAATATGATGGGGCAGTTTTGATGGGGCAGGTTTGATGGGGCAATTCTGATGGGGGCAATTTTGATGGGGCAGGTTTGATGGTGGCAATATGATGGGGCAGTTTTGATGGGGGCATGTGATGGGTGTTGTGATACGCTTTGCTGGGGGCAATGTGATGCGATTTGCGGGGGGTGTTGTGATGCGAATTGCCGAGGGTGTTGTGATGAGATTTGCAGGGAGTGATGTGATGCCATTTGCAGGGGGTGTTGTGAAGCGATTTGCGGGGGGCTATGTGATGTGATTTGTGGGGGTGTTGTGATGCAATTTGCAGGGGGTGTTGTGATGTGATTTGTGGGGAGCTGTATGATGCTTTGCTGGGGGGCAATGTGATGCGATTTGCGGGGGGTGTTGTGATGCAAATTGCCGAGGGTGTTGTGATGCAATTTGCAAGGGGGTGTTGTGATGAGATTTGCGGGGAGTGATGTGATGCCATTTGCAGGGGGTGTTGTGAAGCGATTTGCAGGGGGCTATGTGATGCGATTTGTGGGGGTATTGTGATGTGATTTTCGGGGGGGTGTTGTGATGCTATTTTCTCGGGGCGATGTGATGTGATGTCATAAAAATTCATCTTTACTTGGTCTACGCCATTTGCAGGTAGACAATGCAAGAAATAATGCAATTGTAATATATTTCCTGGTTCCTGGAAGGAGGAGGGGAAGGGAGTTTTGCATAGCTAAGGGGCAGCAACTTCCTCTGACACTGCGGTAGCTATGGAAACCTGACCTGAAACCTATCACACTGCTTGTGCTGCACTGAGCATGTGCGAGATCTGCAAGGATGAGATCCAGGAAGAAATACAGTCTGGCTTCAGTTGCCCACACTTAAGATGGCCACAGCCTGGGGCGTGGCTTGGACGGTACCCGAGATGGCTGCCTGAAGTGAGAGCTCCCGCATACAGAGGATGAAAAAGCTGATTTTCAGAGGATTTTCAGGCACCAACCATCATGGGCAGATCCAATAGGAGTACCTCAACTCCCCGTACCATGAAAGAAACCGGGACCCAACTCAGTAATAACATCCTGGAGATGCTCCGTATGCTCCCACAGGGCCAACACATGGAGACACAGGCCTCGCAGGCCTCATCCCCGAGCGGCGGGATCGCTGATAGGGAACCCTGCCATCCTTCACCCAAGCCTCCTAGACCTGCAGATAGACTTGCAAAATGTTGCATTGGACATCAAACACATCCTGATGACAGCAATATCTGATCTAAAGACAGATATCCAGGCGTTGAATGACCGCCTCACAGGAGTGGAAGAAACCTCTCAGCTGCAGGCTGCAGCCATCAGGCAAGTGCAAAAATCTTTTGATCAACAACTACCCCATATCTTTGAATTACATAGACAGGTGGAAGATTTAGATAATCGGGGTCGCAGACATAATATTAGACTGCGAGGAGTACCGGAAGATATAGAACCAAATGCTATCCCACAGACACTGTGTTCCATCTTTAACAATCTTCTTGACCGCCCTGCTGACTCCAAAATTGAAATGGAATGAGCACACTGTGCTCTCAGGCCCCCTCCCCGTGATTCTGAACCCCCTAGAGACATTATCTGCTGTATTGTCAATTTCCCCCTCAAGGAAGAAATACTGAGAAAGGCAAGACAACGGGGACATATTGTGTTTAATGGAGCAGACATTAAACTTTTCCAAGATCTCTCGCAGATAACCCTGCAGAACAGATACTCCCTGAGCCCCCTACTGGATGTTCTACGCAACCGCAACATCCAATACAGGTGGAAATTTCCTTTCTGCTTATCCGCCACGCTCAGAGGGCGCACAGCTCTTCTCTGGACCCTGAAGACCTACCCACTTTCTGCAAGCAATTAGACATCCCTATGGTGGACATACCGGAATGGTACTCATTCTATTTTCTCTCAGATCCGTGGAAACCTGTCTCCCACAGTTCTTCACCGAAAGCTCAACGTCCACATTCCAGATGACGCAGATTGGATCATGCCTCACCTGGAAACCACCAATCGAGAAGAGAAATGCTCCCGCACCGCGTAGAAGGTGACATCACCCCACGTAGAGGATATCAGGAAGCATGATATACCCCTGATCGCTCTTGATTTTTCCTCCGTCTATTTCCACACCTACATTAGTAAGTTGGACTTCCTTCACATCATCCTGGTTGTTACTTTTACCAGGACTGTTTAATTTGTTACACTTGTTTTTTTTTTCTATTTGCTTATTTTTGTTCAAAGCACTGCATCTACAGAGACCCCCAGCATCCTATGATTCACCTGGTCTCAAAACACCTGACCTAGACTTGGAATCCACCCACTTTCCTACAAGGTTCTGTTGCCGCTCTTGCACGCTCACCACAGAAGCAGACATTCTTCCGTAGGGGGGATCGTGTCGGGACTAGTCCTGATACTGTCTCTCCTACCCATTATAGCGTATTGCAGCTCTCACTTTTATTTTTCATATGTCTTGTAACTGTACAATGAAACATGGAAACTTCGGCGATATTTCCAGGCTCAGACTCTGCTCCACTCAACCATATATAGCCTAAACACGATTACATGTAATCATTTCTGCCAAATCTTCTTTTCCAAAGCCGAGACGGTATTAATTCCCATACACCCTTGACCCCTGATTCTCTTTAGCTATACAGAACCTTAAGCAGTGAAACACACTATAGACCTGAAATCTCAACCCAATGATGACCACATAGAACACGTACCCCGCTATACCCAGATTGGTGACCGTGGGTTATCTTGAATGATTTATTGTGCAACCCAGCTGATACTGTAAATACTCATTAGATGTTTTCTGAGCCACGAAAGTATACAAATAGTATCCCCCAAAACTACCAGATTCAACTACCTACCTACTAATCCAGCAAAACTACGCTGTTGGGTGAGAGCTGGGAGTCTGAGGCTGGGAAGTTGTATGATGACCTAGCAATCTCTGATCCTGCATAGTAACGTTAAATCATAAATCATTATTTACTTAATTGTTCTCTTACTGTTCAACACTTTTTATTAAGAGTCTATTGTTGTTCCCTTTTAATAACTTGCTTTAATGCTTTTCATTTAATTCCACTATACCCACATCACTAACTGGTACCTGACAGAAACTGGAAGACACCATTTAATACAAAACGATCCCTAAAACATCTCCCTACTCCTTACTCCTCGAATCCTCCTTCAAATTATGTACTTACACAACATTCATAATTCCCTCTTTTATATCTGCCTATCCTCTTTGTCCTCCCTAATGTTATAGAGCTTGATCCCCTCCTAGTTTACTGTCCCCACACAGCTGTCCACACGAACCAGAGCTGACGTTCCGGACTTCCTTCCCCAGGTGGTTAAGCAAGCCTAGAATCACCTTTGATACTCGGATCCCCCTTATTCCATTTCTATCTTTCAAACCCTTCTTCTCTAACCCTACCCTTTCTGACTTCTCTTCACTTTCCTTTTATACCCTTTTCCTTTTCTGAGGCCGCTCCTCCCTCTCCCCTCCCTCTCCTATAGAAACGCAAAATCATTTTTACACAAAAGTCACTAAGTTTTATCGGTGCAATCCTTTGGTCTTTACCTACCCCCCTCAATTAAACATACATCATGCAACAAAGACAATCAACCAAACAACACTTGTCTTTGAAATGCCTTTCACTTAATGTGAAGGACCTCAATATCCCGGAGAAGAGATCACAAGTCCTCTTTGCCTTAACAAAACACAAGGCACACTTCATAATGTTGCAGGAAACTCACTTCCGCACAGACACTGTACCCAAACTAGCAAATCATGTTTACACACCAGCTCTACACTCTACAAACCCACTCTCCAAAACTAAAGGAGCCTCCATTCTTATTTCAAAACATGCTGATTTCAAAATAACTGACTCACTGATTTACCGAGACGGAAGATACATTTTTGTCAAGGGCACATTCGCTTCCAAACCAATCACACTTGCAAATATTTATTGCCCGAACACCCACCAAGTAACGTTCTTTAGGGAAATCTGTGACCTTCTTTCTACCTTTCAAGAAGGCATAGTGATCCTAGGCGGAGACTTCAATGTCCCACTAAATCCAACACTAGACTCATCCACAGGAACAGCCACACTCCCGTATCGGGCATTACGACAGATTAAACTTCAATTACAAACCCTAACCCTCCACGACACATGGCGTACCATGTTCCCAACCGTTAAGGACTATACCTTTTTCTCCTCTCCACACCAGAAGTACTCAAGAATAGATTACCTATTCCTCTCCCAGACAGATCTATCGGTCCTGACACAGACCACAATAGAACCAATGTTCCTGTGCAACCACCACCCCATCACGATGACTCTTACTTTCCCAGAAATTAAAAACACTTCCAAAACATGGAGGTTGAATCCATCCCTCCTAAAAGACCCGGACATACAAAGACAAATAAATACACGACTTAAGCTATATTTTCAAGAAAATTCTATCCCAGACATCTTACCCATCACACTTTGGGAAGCACACAAATGTGTTATAAGGGGAAAACTTATAACAATTGCTACCTCTGCAAAGAAAACGCACCAAGAACAGATCACATCACTTATTAAAATGATCAACAAACTTGAAGCGATGCACAAACATTCTACCTCACAGAACACACTACAAGATCTTTTACACGCCCGCTCTTCCCTGATAAATGAACTAGAAAAACGTACCAGGCGACAATACATTCTTAGAGAGTGTTTTATGAACACGGTAATAAAAGCGGAAGACTTCTAGCCCACATGATTCAAGCTGCTAAAACTACCTCGATCATTCACCAGATCCGAGACAAACATGGGACACTTCTTTCTAAGAATGAAGACATAACCAAATGCTTTGAAAACTTTTACTCCAAACTTTACAACCTCCCTCGACCCTCTACTGAATCAACTGTCAGGACTGACAGAACTTCCCAAATAAAAGAGTTCCTAAAGGAACACTGCCCCAAACCTATCACCGCACAACAAGCGGAAAATCTTAAACTCCCACTCACCACCGAGGAACTTCATCTAGCAATCAAACAAACGAAAATTGGTAAAATCCCAGGCCCAGATGGTCTGCCCCTGATATACTACAAAAGTTTCTCAGATGCCCTTGCACACAGAATGGTAGCAGCATTTTACTCCCTATCGAATCCACTCACTTCCCCAGGCAACATGCTAGAAGCCCATGTGGCCGTCATACCCAAGGAAGGAAAAGACCCATTAGAGGTATCTAATTACAGGCCCATATCATTGCTCAATGTGGATATCAAACTCTATGCGAAAATGTTGGTAAACAGACTATTATCCCTTCTCCCTGACCTCATCTCAAATGACCAAGTGGGCTTTGTCCCCGGTAGAGAGGCCAGAGACAACAACATTCACACTTTAAATATCCAACATTGGCTCACTACATCAAAAACTAAGAGATTTCTTCTGTCACTAGATGCTGAGAAGGCATTCGACAGGGTGGCCTGGGATTACATGCAAGAGGTACTAAAAGGTATTGGACTGCCACTACGTATGTTTACACATATCAATGCTCTATACACTAATCCCTCGGCAAGGGTGAAAGCAAATGGCCTCCTGTCGAACACCTTCCCTATCAGCAATGGCACTCGTCAGGGATGCCCATTATCCCCCCTGATATTTCTCCTGACATTAGAACCCCTCCTTAATAAAATTCGAACAAATCCAGACATTCAAGGCATATCTATTAACAACAAAGAATTTAAAGCAGCCGCGTTTGCGGATGACATTTTACTGTCCCTACAGGCGCCTCGGACATCCTTACCCAACCTGCTAAAAGATATCATACACTTCGGTACCCTATCAAACCTCAAAATCAATTATTCCAAATGCCAAGCCTTAAATATATCTTTACCCCCACAAGACGTATTACACTGCCAAGACTCCTTCCCTTTCCAATGGAAAAGAGAAGCCATCACCTACCTCGGCATTAGGGATGAGCTTCGTGTTGGAATCGAACCCATGTTCGACTCGAACATCGTCTGTTCGCCTGTTCCCTGAATTGCGAATGATATGGGCCGTTTGCGCCAAATTCGTGTGGCGCGTCACGGCCCATAATTCACTGCGGCATCGCAGTGCATTGCTGGCTGATGATTGGCCAAGCATGCACTATGACCCGCATGCTTGGCCAATCACAGCGCCGTCTGAACAGAGAGCCGTAATTGGCCAAAGCCAAGGAGGCTTTGGCCAATTATGGCTCAGGGGATTTAGTACACGCCCCACACTTCATAAGGCCGCCTGCACCGCGGCCCTGTGTAGTGTGTGTTCCGGCGTTGAAAGAGATAGACAGAGAGACAGTGTCATTTGATTTGAATTAGATAGATTAGGCAGAACAGTCAGTCAGTTAGCTGCACTTACAGTGTATTGTGTATATATATGCATCCCAGGTGTTGCATATATATACACACTGTATTCAGTTTAGCTAGATCCATTCCTGTTATCTTCCTACTGACAGGCAGGATTGTCTTGTTACAGTATTTACAGCTACCTGAAGAAAATTGCTGGTGTTCTTTTGATCCTATTAGTACCACAGTCAGGCAGCTAGACTATTTACAGTTAGTGCAGTGCATCCTGCTCACAGTGTTCAGCTAAAACTACAAGTTAGTGGGGTGCGTCCTGCTCACAGTGTTCAGCTAAAACTACAAGTTAGTGTGGTGCGTCCACCTCACAGTGTTCAGCTAAACCTACAAGTTAGTGCGGTGCGTCCTGCTCACAGTGTTCAGCTAAACCTACAAGTTAGTGTAGTGAGACCTCTGCACAGTGTTCATCTAAAGCTACAAGTTAGTGCAGTGCGTCCTGCTCACAGTGTTCAGCTAAAACTACAAGTTAGTGCTGTGCGTCCTGCTCAGTGTTCAGCTAAAACTACAAGTTAGTGTGGTTCGTCCACCTCACAGTGTTCAGCTAAAAGTACAAGTTATTTTTTTGCGAGCTCTGCACAGTGTTCACCTAAAGCTACCTGAAGAAGGTTGGTGGTGTTTTCCTGATCCTATCTCTAGTGCAGGCAGCTAAAAAAGCTACAAGTTAGTTTTTTGCGAGCTCTGCACAGTGTTTAGCTAAAGCTACCTGTAGAAGGTTGGTGGTGTTCTCATACTACAGGCAGGCAGTTGATTTTGCTAGCTGCAGTATCAGTATATATATATATATATATATATATATATATATCCCAGCTTAGTGCAGCTACAGGCCATTAGTATGTCTGGAAGGCCAAGAAGTAGAGGCAGACAGTCACAAGCCAATAAGAGAGGGCAAGCAGGCTCTGTGTCTAGTGCTGGTCGTGGAGACGGTGCATCCTCATCAGCACGTGGCCGTGGGACACGCTTGGCCTTTTTTCGGCAGCTGGCCGCGTTGAGCCGCAACGTGCGGAAGACTTGGTTGAGTGGATGACCAAGCCGTCCTCATCCTCTCTCACTAATGCCCAGGGTACTTTGTCTGGCAAAGCAGCGGCCTCTTCCCTCGGCTCAATGTCATCAGTGACTCCTTCCCTAGCCCCACCATGTCCTCCCGAGGAGTCCCTCGAACTGTTTGACCACAGTGTTGGGTACATGCTCCAGGAGGATGCCCAGTGTTTGGAAGGCTCTGATGATGATACTGAGCTTGATGAAGGCAGTAACATGAGCACGGACAGAGGGGGTGCCCAAGAAGGACAGCAATCTGGCAGTCATGCTCCCCCTGCTGCAGCATACTGCCAGGTTTGCTCCAGTGATGTGGAGGGAGGGGATGATGAGGTCACTGACTCAACGTGAGTGCCTGATAGGAGAGAGGAAGAGGAGGGGGAGGAGTGGGCGGCACATCACCAATGAGGCAGGATGCCTTCCAGGGGCAAGCCTAAGGGCAGCACATTGACTGCATCACACCCCAAAGCTCCACATGTGCAGGGCACTGCAGTCTGCGCGTTATTCAAAAAGTTCTTTGGTGTGGGCCTTTTTTGAGATGAATGCATCAGATCGCACCGCTGCTATTTGCAACATATGTCTCAAGCGTATCTCGCGTGGCCAAAACATCTCCCGCTTGGGTACCACATGCTTGACCAGACATATGTTGACCTGACATGCAGTTCGTTGGCAAGCGTATCTAAAAGACCCACACCAAAGAACAAAGAGGACCTCTCCTTGCTCCTCATCAGCTGAGATCTCCAACCCCACTATACCCTCAGTCTTCTCTGAGACCTGCACTAAGAGGAATGAAGGTGTAGAATTAGGTGTGTCACAGCCAAGTACTTGTGGGCAATCTGCTTTTGGTACACCGACGTCAGATTGTACCAGGCAAATTTCCCTGCCCCAGCTGCTGCACCGCCGAAAGAAGTTTGCTCCCAGCCATCCACATGCGCAGCGGTTGAATGCTAGCTTGGCAAAATTGCTAGCACTTCAACTGCTGCCTTTTCAGTTGGTAGACTCTGCCCCCTTCCGTGAGTTTGTGGAATGTGCGGTTCCTCAGTGGCAGGTACCCAAACGCCACTTTTTCTCACGGAAGGCGATTCCGGCTCTCTACCGGTATGTGGAAGGCAATGTCCATGCCTCGCTGGACAGGGCGGTCAGCGGTAAGGTGCATATTACCGCTGACTCATGGTCCAGCAGGCATGGACAGGGACGTTACCTAAGTTTCACGGCGCATTGGGTGACTCTGCTGTCAGCTGGGAAGGATGCAGTACAAGGTGCAGTAGTGTTGGAGGTTGTTCCGCCACCACGCCTCCAAAATGCTAATGATTGTGACACACCTCTCTCCTCCATCCCCTCCTCTTCTTCTTCCTCCATGGCCTCTTCCTGTGCTTTGTCCTCGGAACCAGCGGTGCTCCGCAGCCGTTCAAGGGGCTATGCAAGTACGCAGGCCAAAAGATGCCATGCGGTGCTTGAGCTGGTGTGCTTGGGGGACAGGAGTCACACTGGGGCAGAGGTTCTGTCAGCTCTGCAGGGGCAGGTTATGAGGTGGTTGACGCCACGCCAACTTAAGGCAGGAATGGTGGTTTGCGAGAATGGCACCAACCTCCTCTCTGCCCTCCGACAGGGACAAATGACCCATGTGCCCTGTTTGGCTCACGTCCTTAACTTGGTGGTGCAGCGGTTCTTGGGCAGGTACCCGGGCTTACAGGATGTCCTGAGGCAGGCCAGGAAAGTCTGTGTGCATTTCCACCGGTCATATAATGCCAGTGCTCAGCTGACGGACCTCCAAAAGGAGTTTAACCTGCCCAAGAACTGCCTAATCTGTGACATGCCCACCAGGTGGAACTCAACGTTGGCCATGCTGCAGCGGCTGCACACGCAGCAGAGGGCCATCAATGAGTACCTGTGCGACTATGGCACCAGGACAGGGTCAGGGGAGCTTGTTTTTTTTCCCCACAGGGATGCATGCACTGATCAGGGATGCATGCACTGTCCTGTCACCATTTGAGGAGGCCACAAGGATGGTGAGCAGTGACAGTGCATGCATCAGTGACACTGTCCCCCTTGTCCATCTGTTGGAGCACACACTGCGTGGAATAATGGACAGGGCACTTGAGGCAGAACAGAAGCAGGAAGAGGAGGACTTCCTTAGCTCTCAAGGCCCCCTTTATGCAGACAGTGTTCCTGCGTGCCCGCCGATCACACAGGAAGAGGACGAGGAGGAGGAGGAAAATTGTGTCAGTATGGAGGTGGAGCCTGGCACTCAGCATCAGCAGCAGTCTTTAAGGGATCAGTCCCAAGAAACACATGGACTTGTACGTGGCTGGGAGGAGGTTGCTGCGGACCATGACGTCCTTAGTGGCCCAGAGGCCAGCCTGCGTAAGGATCCTCGTATTTGTGGTATCAAGGAGAAGGACCAATACTTGCTGGCAACCCTCCTTGATCCACTTTACAAGGGTAAGGTTGCGGACCTTATCTTGCCATCGCAGAGGGAGCAGAGGATGAAACATCTTCGGGAGGCCTTGCAGAAAGGTCTGTGCAACGTGTTCCCAGAGACTGGGAGGTTACAAACTCCTGTTTCTAGACAACGTGTTGCTGAGGCTTCGGTCAGTCAAAGAAGGAGCGGTGAAGAAGGTGGCCGTCTGACCGATGCGTTCAGACAATTTTTTGGTCCGCAGCCCCAAGGTATGATCGGTTCCAGCAACCATCGCCAGCGTCTGTTTTACATGGTGCAGGAATACCTGGGGCAAGATCTGACTTGGACACCTTTCCCACCGGAAATCCTCCGGGTTACTGGGTCTTGAGGATGGATCACTGGCCAGAGCTTGCACAGTATGCAATTGAGCTACTGGCCTGTCCTGCATCCAGCGTTCTTTCGGAACACACATTCAGTGCTGCTGGAGGCTTTGTAACCGATCACAGGGTGCGTCTGTCCACTGACTCGGTCGATCGACTGACCTTCATAAAAATGAATCAGTCTTGGATCACCACCAGCTACCAAGCACCTGATGCTGATGTAACCGAATAATTTTTTTTTTAAATCTCAGATCCCTTCAAAGACTGCCTATACTGATGCTGAGTGACTATCCCTGAGAAATTATCCTCTTCCTCCTCAATCATCACGCTGATAGCTTGTAAGAACATTTTTGGTTCTGGGTGCCACCACCAGTGCCTAAGGCACAATTTTTCAGCCCCTTTTTAACAGGGGCATGTAATTACAATTTTTGATGCAATACTTTGCAGCAGGGCTCATTTCAGCATTCCAACTAGAGTATCTGTGAGGGGTTGCAGTGTTGTGGCACCAGCACCAGTGCCTAAGGCCCAAGTTTTCTGCCCCTGTTTAACAGGGGCGTGTAATTACAATTTTTGATGTAATACTTTGCAGCAGGGCTCGTTCCTGCGTTCCAACTAGAGTGTCTGTGAGGGGTTTCAGTGTTGTGGCACCAGCACCAGTGCCTAAGGCCTAATTTTTCAGCCCCTGTTCAACAGGGACATGTAATTACAATTCTTGATCTAATATTTCACAGCAGGGCCCATTTCTCCACCCACCAAGAGCGAGTGAGGACTTACAGTGTTGTGGCACCAGCACCACCACCACCACCAAAGGCCCAATTTTTCTGCCCCTGTTCAACAGGGGCATGTAATTACAATTCTTGATCTAATATTTCACAGCAGGGCCCTGTGAGGGCTTACAGTGTTGTGGCAACAACAACACCTAAGGCCCAAATTTCTGCTGAGTATATAGGGCAGGCCCCTACTTTCAAATATCTAACTTACAAACGACTCCTACTTGCAAACGGAAGGAGACAACAGGAAGTGAGATAAAATCTACCCCTAGGAAGGGAAATTCTCTCCTGTAAGAGTTAATATGGGAAAAACATTTCTCCTTTCCACTGATGCTTTCCAATCCTTGTTCCACAAAAAACCCCACATTTTCAAAAAAAATTTGTCATTGGGACAAAAAGTGAGGTGAAATCTTCTGAAGAGGAGGAAAGACAGCAAAACAAATGTCACAGGGGTGATAACCCTTCCCTATGTTTTCCAAAAAGCTTAAAAAAGATTTTTTGGCTGGAGCTAAACACGTTAAAAATGTACCCGTTCAAAATGACAAACAGATTCTACTTAACAACAAACCTACAATCCCTGTCTTGTTTGCACCGCCTGTATACTGCTGTTCAGAGTATATAGGGCCTGGTGGCCCCACACCTTTCCTTAGTTTAATTTGTGTGCGGGGTTCCCCTTAATATCCATACAAGACCCAAAGGGCCTGGTAATGGACTGGGGGGTACCCATGCCGTTTGTCTCACTGATTTTCATCCATATTGCCAGGACCCGACATTACATTAAACCCGCAGGCAGTTTTAAATGAGATTTTTTCCTTTAAAAATGACATTTTGTGCAGGGACTGTTCTAAACACGGGAAACACGCGCCACTTTACAGGCATACTATAGACACACCCCAGGTACGATATTTAAAGGAATATTTCACTTTTTTTTTACTTTAAGCATCATTAAAATCACTGCTCCTGAAAAAACGGCAGTTTTTAGAAGTTTTTTTTGCATTGATACATGTCCCCTGGGGTAGGACCCGGGTCCCCAAATCCTTTTTAGGACAATACCATGCAAATTAGCCTTTAAAATGAGCACTTTTGATTTCGAACATTCGAGTCCCATAGACGTCAATGGGGTTCTAACATTCGTGCAAATTTTCGGTCGGTTCGCAGGTTCTGGTGCGAACCGAACCGGGGGGGTGTTCGGCTCATCCCTACTCGGCATCCAAATCACTAGACAACTGAAAAACCAATATGACTACAATTTTCTACGCATTCTTTCAAAAATACAAGCAGACATGAAAAACTGGGCCAACCTAAATGTTTCATGGTTCGGCCGCTCAGCCTTGATAAAAATGATTGTTCTCCCCCGTCTTCTTTATCTTATACAGACAATCGCTATTCACCTGCCTCCCTCCTTTTTCTCAATTTACAAAAAAGCATGTACAGCCTTCATATGGCACAACAATGCCCCACGCATCAAATACTCACATCTGACAAGAACTAAAACCAAAGGAGGAATAGCCCTACCAGACCTCCACAAATACTACCTAGCCTGTCACTTGACTAGAATAATTGACTGGAAGACTCACAAACTGGGAAAGGTTTGGGTTCTGTTAGAGAACTCATTCCTTCACAACCCCTTACACATTCTCCCATGGATCTCACCAAAACATTGGCCACTTACCATCAAAACACACCCACTCATTTATCCCTCACTGCTGGATTTTCGCAAGGCAATCTTCTCTCATCACATATCCTCCCAACCAGGACCACTGACCTCCCTGACTTCCCCCCGGGTATGTCAGCTACATTCCTATCACAAGAATGGCCACATGATGAAATCCTGACTCATCACTTCTTCCATAAAGGCCAACTCCGTTCCTACAATGGTCTGATATCGCTGTCTCGCACAAAAACATTCCCCTTCTGGTCATTCAGACAGCTGAGACACTTCTTTACTCCCAAAGACCCCACGGACACATGGACGAGAAAGTTCACACCATTTGAAGCTCTTTACTCTCTTACTACCCCACAAAGACAACTGGTATCCCTTATATACTCCTTTCTCCAAGATGACGCCCACCAATTACAAAAGGAACCTACCCAATTATCTTGTGGCAGAGACATGCAAAAAACTTTTACTGATGAAGAATGGGAAGCCATTAACACATATGCACATAAGGGATCATTAAATGTGGCAATTCAAGAAAATGGCTATAAAATAGTCATAAAATGTTATAGGACCCCTTCTCGCTTGCATAAATTCACACCTACAATCTCAAGCATATGTTGGCGATGCAAGCGAGAAGTGGGATCCATGATCCACATTTGGTGGGAGTGCGCCGAACTTCAACCCTTCTGGGAAAAGATCCATTCCATAATAGCTCAAGTAACCACTTACACACTAGATTATAACCCGGCTCAATATCTCCTCCATCACACAACCCTGCCTAAAAGATCTTACTATAAGTCTCTGGCTATGCACATGGTCAACGCAGCCAGGCTTTGCATCCCAGTACACTGGCGATCAACTGAGATACCTACCATTAGGTAACCTACCATTTAACGCCACATGGGCATGCTGGTCACACTTCAAAACAACTGAACAATTTCGATCCTACTTCCCTTCATGATACTTCATTTTCTAACCACACCCGATTCGATCCCCCTAAAACCTGATAAGACAATAGAACTTAGAGAGGGGGAGCGGCCTCTCCCATCTCTCCCACCCCCCTTCTCCCCTTCATCCCTCCATACTATACCTCTATACACACCCCAGGTACGATATTTAAAGGAATATTTCACTTTTTTTTTTTACTTTAAGCATCATTAAAATCACTGCTTTTGTGGAAAAAAGATGGCCACGGCCTGCTTGAAGTTTATAAAATAACAAACTAATGCTATAAACTAACAAAACGGACCTTAGTTTACAGACTAACTTTACTAGAATACATTAAGCTTGTGTATTATAGGGGTATTTTTATATAAAAAGTATACATTTGGCCGGAACACCACTTTAAAAAAGAAAAAAGACCAGTTTTGTGGGGCTTTCAAAGTGCTTGGAAGTGCTGCCCATTCATTTCAATGGGTAGGGGCATTTTGGGAGCACTATTTAGAATGCTCATAACCCCCCCCCCAAAGATGCTGCTTGCAGGACTTTTTCTAACGTCCCACAAGCGCACCGCCCGAGTGTGAAAGCACTCATACAAATAAATGGGAGGCAGTTTTCAGGTGCTATCTCTAGCGCTGAAATGTCTGAAAACTGCCTCAGTGTGAAAGGGGTCTAACAGAAATACCAGAGATTCATTCAGATGGATTAAATGAATGCTGATCAACTTCCACCTCTTTGCAGCAACCTCAATCAACCTCCACCACACCGGTGAGCAAACAGGTCAATTACCAAAAGGAATGTCCCCACAAGCAAGGCCCAGACATGCTTGTTTATACCCTTCCAGCAGCGCCACTCCGCTCAAGCCGGCTTCCGATGAGAACAGACTGTGCCACGGAATGTCAGACCTCCAGGTAGTATCTCCAATATCACCCGAGGTATCCAGACAATGGCCGCAATCACATTACATAGAAAAGAGAAAAGCCTCCATAGTGCATAATCCTTAAATATATATAGAATCACAGATTGTACACTTCCATCATATACAGTAGGTGACCGCGATATTGTGTCAATCTCACTGCATTTATCGGTGAGATTTAACACCTGCGAGCCCCTTTGCGGGAGCCAGCGCCGAGCTGGCTCGCTGATCTGGAAAGGAAAACTTTTTTCCTTTCGCAATGAGCGACAGGCAGTGCTGACAGCTGTCTGGTATGAATCATGAGGGGGAACGCCACGCCAAATTTTAAATGAAAAAAACGGCGTGGGTTCCCCCCAGGGGCATACCAGGCCCTTAGGTCTGGTATGGATTGTAAGGGGAACCCCCTATGCCGAAAAATCAGCATCAGCATTTGGGGTCCCCCCAAATCCATACCAGACCCTTATCTGAGCATGCAGCCTGGCCAGTCAGAAAAGGGGGTGGGGACGAGCGAGCACCCCCCCCTCATGAGCCGTACCAGGCCGCATTCCCTCAACATGGGGGGTGGGTGCTTTGAGGGAGGGGGTGCCCTGCGGGCCCCCCACCCAAAAGCACCTTGTCCCCATATTGATGAGGACAAGGGCCTCTTCCCGACAACCCTGGCCGTTGGTTGCCGGGGTCTGTGGGCGGGAGGCTTATCGGAATCCAGGAGCTCCCTTTAATAAGGGGGCCCCCAGATCCCGGCCCCCCACCCTATGTGAATGAGTATGGGGTACATGGTACCCCTACCCATTCACCTAGGGAAAAAAGTGTCAATAAAAAAACACACTACACAGGTTTTAAAAGGAATTTATTAGGCAGCTCCAGGGGTCTCCTTCCGACTTTGGGGGTTTTCTTCCGACTTCTGGAGTCTTCTGCCAACTTCAGGGGTCTCTCAGGCCTCCTCTCCCTCTCTCCGGTGTCGTCTCCGCGCTCTCTAGTTCTTCTCCAGTGCCTTCTTCCTTCTGCCGGGCTCCTCCGCTATCTTCTGCTCTTTTGCTAGCGGAGGAGCCCGGTCTTCAGAGATGTCTTGTCCCCTCTTCTCTCCCAGAGATGTTGACACAACACTCTCTCCTGCTGGAATGCTGTGTGAGCTGCACAGTCATTTATATAGGCGGTGACCCCGCCCCCTTGTGACATCACAGTCCCAGCATGTGCAGGGACTTTGGGGTCATGCCCCCTTATGACAACACAATCTCGCGGTCAGGTACTGTACACGGGTATACACAGAACTCAGAGCACACACCGCTCCGGACTGCAGCCATGTATGATGGAGTCCAGGCAGTGACATGGAGGCTTTTTCTTTTCTATGTAATGTGATTGCGCCCATTGTCTGGACACCTCAGGTGATATTGTATTCAGGGCCGGATTTGCCACAAGGCCACCGAGGCCAGGCCTCGGGGCGGCAGTGGTGCAGGGGCGGTGCTGCTCCTGCGGCGACTTCGCAGCCGCCCTCCCCCTTTCCGGCTGCCCGTTAATGTTAATTAGGGGCACTGGTGCCCGTAGAAAAGATGGCCGCGAGCCGCCCACTACTGCGCATGCGCCATTCCGAAGCCGGCCGGGCTCGGGAAAGCTCATACGTGCTCGGCCGGGCGGCACATGCGCAGTAGCGTGATTGGGCCGCCCGGCGCCATTTTTGAAAAGAAATGCCTCCAACCTGTGTGCCGCGGCGCCTCTGCTGCCGGGCCGCGGAGGACACAAGTAATGTCAGCAGGGCGGCGGCGGGGGGGGGAGAGAGATGACATCTCTCATTGCCCGCACCGCTGTTCCGCCCTCCTCCATCTGGTGGCAGCCAGGCAGCTTGGCAAGTGACATCCCCATCTGGTGGCAGCGTGGCAAGTGACATCTCTATCTGGTGGCAGCTTGGCAAGTGACATCCCCATCTGGTGGCACCCAGGCAGCGTGGCAAGTGACATCCCTATCTGGTGGCAGCGTGGCAAGTGACATCTCCATCTGGTGGCAGCTTGGCAAGTGACATCCCCATCTGGTGGCAGCGTGGCAAGTGACATCTCTATCTGGTGGCAGCTTGGCAAGTGACATCCCCATCTGGTGGCACCCAGGCAGCGTGGCAAGTGACATCTCTATCTGGTGGCAGCGTGGCAAGTGACATCTCCATCTGGTGGCAGGCAGCGTGGCAAGTGACATCCCCATCTGGTGGCAGGCAGTGTGGCAAGTGACATCCCCATCTGGTGGCAGGCAGTGTGGCAAGTGACATCCCCATCTGGTGGCAGGCAGCATGGCAAGTGACATCCCCATCTGGTGGCAGGCAGCGTGGCAAGTGACATCCCCATCTGGTGGCAGGCAGCGTGGCAAGTGACATCCTCATCTGGTGGCAGGCAGCGTGGCAAGTGACACACTCAGGGCTCCCAATGATTCTGCATTATGGTTAGTTGAACTATTTCATTTTATATTACAATGTATTGATAGAAATAATGCGTTTCAATCATCCTGACACCATACCAACCATGGTGCCGGGGATGATTGAAGCACTAACGCCAGCCATTGCCCTAAAAAATTGCCCGTGAAAAATTCTTACCCCTCGCGGGGGGCGGCATTGAAGGACGCGGCCTTAGGGCGGCAAAGGGAGTAAATCCGGGCCTGATTGTATTTTTGAAAAATTATATGTTATACAGATTGAAGTAACTGTGAATGGGTTGGAGGAGATCATCCCTTGCTCACATGTATGAAAATGCATTACATTTTTATTATTGATCACTATTGGTATAGTTATCACATCTACATTAGAAGTGTTGGTATTCGGACACATTGTAGGTTGCAGATTTCTCATTTGTCTCATCACACATTTTATCACTAGGTGTAGGGCTCTATACATAGAATTATATTATACTATTTGTACTTCTATATCAGACTTCCTGCTGGCGGCTGTTTTTCATTCACTAGATTTTCACAAAGTTGTTCATGTTTTTTAGTGCAGATATTAAATGTTTTATATTTTTATATCCAGCTTTAGAGAACTGTCTGATATTGGTGATATATAGAGAAAACCAGGAGATAAAATATATCTCCATTATTATTAGGTTTAAGTAGTTTAGACATACACTATATTTTCAACAGTATTGGAACACCTGCCTTTACAAGGACATGAACTTTAATGGCATCTCAGTCTTAAGCCTCGTACACACGATCAGATTTTTGGACGACCGTTCGTCCATTTTTTGTGGCATACTAGTCTCATATCGAAAGTGAAGAGGTTACTCTCCATATGAAAATTCCCTTCCGACAGAATACAACTTCAGAAGTGATGTAATGTGTTGAATAGTTTTGTATGTATTCTTTTGTTTCTTAGCATGCGTAGTCTTGCTCTTACAATTTATTTTGGGTGAAAACTGTACTGATTAAACATAAATCAGACGTTGAGTTCATGTACAATAAAAATGTTATAGTCTGCACATCCAGCTTTTGTCGGACGAAAAATCGGAATTGGCTGTCAGAAGCACCATACTAACGATCATGTTGGATTAGAAGGCCTGGCTTGCAGTCTCTGCTCTAAATAATACCAAAGTTGTTCTGTCAGGTTGAGGTCAGGACTCTGTGCAGGCCAGTCAAGTTCCTTATGGTGTGGGGAGGGGATTATGGAGTGGGGGGAGGGGGGATTATGGTGTGGGGGGTGTTTTTCAGGGGTTGGGTTTGGCCCCTTAGTTCCAGTGAAGGGAACTCTTAAGGCATCTGCATACTAAGACATTTTGGACAATTTCATTCTCTGAACTTTGTGGGAACAGTTTGGGGACGGCTCCTTCCTGTTCCAACATGACTGTGCACCAGAGCACAAAGCAAGGTCCATAAAAAGATGGATGAGCAAGTTTGGGGTGGAGGAACTTGACTGGCCTGCACAGAGTCCTGACCTCAACCCAATAGGACACCTTTAGGATGAATTAGAGCAGAGACTGCGAGCCAGGCCTTCTCATCCAACATCAGTGCCTGACCTCACAAATTTGCTTCTGGAAGAATGGTCAAACATTCCCATAGACACACTCCTAAACATTGTGGACAGCATTCCCAGAATAAATGAAGCTGTTATAGCTGCAAAGGGTGGGCCAACTCAATATTGAACTCTACGGATTAAGACTGGGATGCCATTAAAGTTCATGTGTGTAAAGGCAGGTGTCCCAATACTTTTGGTAATATAGTGTAATAGTCCAGTATTGGATATTTAGGCTCCATGCACACTGGTTTAATATATTGCTGCTACTACAGGAGTTTTGTGTTCTGCCTGTAGAAGCAGCTCCTTGTTCTCCTATGTCTCCATACACATTGGGACGATTACAGACATATTTTGAGCTCAACGTTTAGAGGCAGGAAAAAAAAAACTTCTGGTTCATGTTTCTGATTATAGAATTCTGGCTGAAAAAAATGCAAAACTCTCCTAAACTCGTCTAAACTTTGTACAATAAACTCTCTATATGAAAGTTTTTTTCTGCAAAGGGAACATACATTTTTTAAGCCCAGTGTGCATGGAGCCTTATGGAGTCCAAAGATGGAATTTGATGACATTCTCATATTTCTATATTATTTATGTGGTTTAGATATAAAACTGTCCCAGAATATTATTGTCTCAGTCAGTCCTGTTATACTCACTCTAATTTCACTGTCCGGCTTGTTGTCAGAGCTTCCATCAGATCCCTGAAATGAGGACCCTCCAGATTGTTCCAGGACAGGTCCAGTGTCCTCAGTGTCTGGTTATTTCTTATTCCAGATGCCAGGTGGGGGCAGGAACTGTCTGTTAGGTGATTAGAGGACAATCTGTAGAAGAAGAGAAGAATGTTACCAGAAGAAAATGAATTTCTCCCCCAGGAATGAATGTAACTATTCTCTACATGAATGGAACTTGTTCTCTTTATTGGAATCATTAATATGAATTAATTATAAATCAGTTTATAAAAGACGATCGATCATCTACACTATTGTAGGATTTTTTCTTTTTTGTGGACCCCAATTACTAAATGTGACATGAGAAGTGGTTTGATCCATTCATTATTCCTGTATGGGGATTGGACCATACACACTCACACTGACCTCTAGGCTTTTACCTCCAACCTTCTGCTAAGTCTTGGATTCAGTTGTGGAGATTCACTTTGATGGTCACAGAAGTCTCACTCATGTTGTGGAAACTTCATTGACCAAAAGTGACACCATTGTACTTTGGGATTTCCTTAGAACATCATGGTGGAGGATTTGATCTTATGGTGTGGAGAAGATTTTATTATTATTGTTATTTATTTGGAACTTTTTTGAAAATTTTGTACTAATATTGCTGCACTAATTTTATATCTGCTGATTATAAATTCTCTTCATTAGTTATCAGTAAAATAGTCTCCATACCATTGTTATATATACACTTATAGGGAGTTTTGTGATGAGGAGTCTCACTTTTATTGTTATATTTTCACATTTATATTGTGTGAATGTTATATACTAGTGCTGCAGTCTTCCATATTATACTAGATGTGATAATTCCACCAATAGGGATCAGATATAACAATTACATTCACTACAAAAATACACTTTCATACATGTGAGAAAGGGCAGATCTCCTCCAATCTATTCACAGCTACTTCAATCTATATAACATATCATGTACAAAAATACATAAACATGAAGAGCAACAAAGTTATCTTATAAAATTACAAACATCAAGAGAAAGTTCATAAATATGAAAAAGCGGATTTCCTACAAGCCATTCACCACTACTTCCATCTCCAATCACCATACAGTGACTTGTGTAGTAAGACCTCTTTCACACTGCAGAGCCGCTAAAAAAGCCCTAAATCGCTGGTCATTTTTGCGGTGCTTTAGTGGTGTTTTAGCTGCACTTTTCGTGCCCTAGTGGGCCGGTGACAACGGGACCTTAAAGTGGAGCTCTACCCATATTTTAAAGTAATTTCCCTCCAAAGCCGCTGGGTGTGCTGATAAAGAATTGGCATATTTTTCCCTTAAACTCACTGTTATATACTGTATAGTAGTTGGCACTTCCTGTCTTCGGCCTCGGCCCAGTATTTCCTCCCCTCTCTGCAATGCCTCCTGGGAGATGTTTGTCATCAATCTCAGGAGGCAATAGGCATCGCTGGGCCGTAGCATTGCGTTATTTCAAAACCGGAAATGACGCGATGCAAAGCGGCCAGCGCCATTTTAAATAAGGGCAAACAGGCTTCTGTTGCCATGGTTACCAAAGCTTCTTATACACAGTAATGGGCTGTGGGGGAGGCAGCTGGAGCATCTCAGCTCTGATTACATACATGGCCCAGGGCAGGGGACAGAGACACCATGTACTGATTTATAATAGAGGAATATGATGGGGCAATATTGATGGGGCAATATGACAGGGCAGTTTTGATGAGGCAATATGACGGGGCAGTCTTGATGGGGGCAGTTTTGATGGGGCAATTCTGATGGGGCAGTTTTGATGGTGGCAATATGATGGGCAGTTTTGATGGGGGTAGTTTTAATGGGGCAATTCTGATGGGGGCAATTTTGATGGGGTAGTTTTGATGTGGCAATATGATGGGGCAGTACGATGGGGCAGTTTTAGATGGGGCAATTCTCATTGGAAGCAATTTTGATGGGGCAGTGTTAATGGGGGCAGTTTTGATGGTGGCAATATGATGGGGCAGTTTTTTTTTGGGCAGTTTTGATGGGGGCAATTTTGATGGGGCCGTTTTGATGGGGCCGTTTTGATGGGGCAATTTTTATGGGGCCGTTTTGATGGGGCAATTCTGATGGGGGCAATTTTGATGGGGCAGTCTTGATGGGGGGAGTTTTGATGGTGGCAATATGATGGGACAGTTTAAAAGGGGGCAGTTTTGATGGAGCAATTCTGATGGTGGCAATATGATGGGGCAGTCTTGTTGGGGCAATTTCGATGGGGCAGTTTTGATGGTGAAAATATGATGGGGTAGTTTTGGTGGGGCAATTCAGATGGGGCAGTTTTGATGTGGGCAATTCTGATGGGGCAGTTTTGATTTGGGCAGTTTTGATAGGGGCAATATGATGGGGCAGTTTTGATGGTGGCAATATGATGGGGCAGTTTTCATGGGGGCAGTTTTAATGGGGCAATTTTGATGGGGCAGTTTTGATGGTGGCAGTTTTGATGGGGGCAATATGATGGGACAGTATGATGGGATAGTTTTGATGGGGCAATTCTGATGTGGGCATTTTTGAGGGGGCAGTTTTGATGGGGGAAGTTTTTATGGGGGCAATATGATGGGGTAGTTTTGGTGGGGCAATTCTGATGGGGCAGTTTTGATAAGGGCAATATGATGGGGCAGTTTTCATGGGGGCATTTTTGATGATGCAATTCTGATGGGACAATTTTGATGGGGCAGTTTTGATGGTGGCAGTTTTGATGGGGGCAATATGATGGGGCAGAATGATGGGGTAGTTTTGATGGAGCAATTCTGATGTGGGCAATTTTGATGGTTCAGTTTTGATGGGGTTAATATGATGGGGCAGTTTTGATGGTGGCAATATGATGGGGCAGTTTTGATAGGGGAATTCTGATGGGGCAATTTTGATGGGGCAGTTTTGATGGGGGCAATATGATGGGGCAGTTTTGATGGGGGCATGTGATGGGTGTTGTGATACGCTTTGCTGGGGGCAATGTGATGCGATTTGTGGGATGTGTTGTGATGGGAAGTGTGGAGGGTGCTGTGATGCAATTGGGGGGGTGTTGTTATGCGATTTGCGGGGAGTGATGTGATGCCATTTGCGGGGGGTGTTGTGAAGCGATTTGCGGGGGGCTATGTGATGCGATTTGCGGTTGGTGTTAGGATGCGATTTGCAGGGAGCGATGTAATGCCATTTGCGGGGGTGTTGTGATGCGATTTGCGGGGGGCTATGTGATGCGATTAGTGGGGAGCTGTATGATGCGATTTGCGGGGGGTGTTGTGATGCGATTTGCGGGGGTTGTTGTGATGCAATTTTCTCGGAGCGATGTGATATCATAGAAATTCATCTTTACTTGGTCTACTCCATTTGCAGGTAGGCAATGCAAGAAATAATGCAATTGTAATGTATTTCCCTATTCCTGGAGGGAGGAGGGGAGGAGAGATTTGCATAGCTAAGGGGCAGCAACTTCCTCTGACACTGCCGTTGCTATGTAAACCTGACCTGAAACCTATCACACTGCTTGTGCTGCACTGAGCATGTGCAAGATCTGCAAAGATGAGATCCAGGAAGAAATGCAGTCTGGCTTCAGATGCCCACACTTAAGATGGCCACGGCCTGCTGGAAGTTTATAAAATAAGAAACTAATGCTATAAACTAACAAAACAGACCTTAGTTTACAGACTAACTTTACTAGAATACATTAAGCTTGTGTATTATAGGGGTATTTTATTTAAAAAGTATACATTCGGCCGGAACAACGCTTTAAAAAAAGAAAAAAGACCAGTTTTGTGGCGCTTTCAAAGCGCTTGGAAGTGCTGCCCATTCATTTCAATGGGTAGGGGCATTTTGGGAGCGCTATTTATAATGCTCATAACCCGCCCCAAAGAAGCTGCTTGCAGGACTTTTTCTAATGTCCCACAAGCACACCGCCGCAGTGTGAAAGAACTCATACAAATAAATGGGAGGCAGTTTTCAGGCGCTATCTCTAGCGCTAAAATGTCCTAAAACTGCCTCAGTGTGAAAGGGGTCTAACAGAAATACCAGAGATTGATACAGATGGATTAAATCAATGCTGATCAACTTCCACCTCTTTGCACCAACTTCAATCAACCTCCCCCACACCGGTGAGCAAACAGGTCACTTACCAAAAGGTTTGTCCCCACAAGCAAGGCCCAGACACGCTTGTTTATATCCTTCCAGCAGCGCCACTCCACTCAAGCCGGCTTCCAATGAGAACAGACTGTGCCACAGAATGTCAGACCTCCAAGTAGTATCTCCAATATCAACCGAGGTATCCAGACAATGGCCGCAATCACATTACATAGAAAAGAAAAAGCCTCCATAGTGCATAATTCTTAAATATATAGAATCACAGATTGTACACTTCCATCAATTACACGAGTATACACAGAACTCAGAGCACACATAGCTCTGGACTGCAGCCGTGTATGATTGAGTCCAGGCAGTGACATGGAGGCTTTTTCTTTTCTATGTAATGTGATTGTGGGCATTGTCTGGACACCTCGGGTGATATTGTATTTTTGCACATTATATGTTATACAGATTGAAGTAGCTGTAAATAGGTTGGAGGAGATCATCCCTTGCTCACATGTATGAAAATGCTTTACATTTTTATTATTGATCACTATTGCAGATTTCTCATTTGTCTCATCACACATTTTATCACTAAGTGTAGGGCTCTATACATAGAATTATATTATACTATTTGTACTTCTATATCAGACTTCCTACTGGCGGCTGGTTTTCATTCATTAGATTTTCACAAAGTTGTTCATGTTTTTTAGTGCAGATATTAAATGTTTTATATTTTTATATCCAGCTTTAGAGAACTGTCTGATATTGGTGATATATAGAGATAACCAGGAGATGAAATATATCTCCATTATTATTAGGTTTATGTAGTTTAGATATACACTATATTACCAAAAGTATTGGGGCACCTGCCTTTACAAGCACATGAACTTTAATGGCATCCCAGTCTTAAGCCTCGTACACACGATCAGATTTTCTGACGACCGTTTGTCCCTTTTTTGTGGCAAGTCGAAAGTGAAGAGGTTACTCTCCATATGAAAATTCCCTTTCCGACAGAATACAACTTCAGAAGTGACGTAATACTTTGAATAGTTTTGTATGTATTATTTTGTTTCTTAGCATGCATAGTCTTGCTCTCACGACTTATTTTGGGTGAAAATTGTACTGATTAAACAAAAATCAGATGCTGAGTTCAATAAACGTACAATAAAAATTTTATAGTCTGCACATCCAGCTTTTGTCAGACGAAAAATCTGTTCAAAAGCACCATACTAACGATCATGTTGGATTAGAAGGCCTGGCATGCAGTCTCCGCTCTAAATAATACCAAAGGTGTTCTATCGGGTTGAGGTCAGGACTCTGTGCAGGCCAGTCAAGTTCCTCCACCCCAAACTTGCTCATCTATGTCTTTATGGACCTTGCTTTGTGCACTGGCAAATCATTTGGTGGAGGGGGGATTATGGTGTGGGGGGATTATGGAGTGGGGGGAGGGGGGGATTATGGTGTGGGGGGTGTTTTTCAGGGGTTGGGTTTGGCCCCTTAGTTCCAGTAAAGGGAACTGTTAAGGCATCAGCATACCAAGACATTTTGGACAAGTTCATTCTCAGTTTGGGGGCGGCTCCTTCCTGTTCCAACATGACTGTGCACCAGAGCACAAAGCAAGGTCCATAAAAACATGGATGAGCGAGTTTGGGGTGGAGGAACTTGACTGGCCTGCACAGAGTCCTGACCTCAACTCGATAGGACACCTTTGGGATGAATTAGAGCAGAGACTGTGAGCCAGGCCTTCTCATCCAACATCAGTGCCTGACCTCACAAATGTGCTTCTGGAAGAATGGTCAAACATTGCCATGGACACACTCCTAAACCTTGTGGACAGCATTCCCAGAAGAGATGAAGCTGTTATAGCTGAAAAGGGCGGAGCCAACTCAATATTGAACCCTACGGACTAAGACTGGGATGCCATAAAAGTTCATGTGTGTGTAAAGGCATGTGTCCCAATACTTTTGGTAATCTAGTGTAATAGCCCAGTATTGGATATTTAGGCTCCATGCACACTGCCCTAATACATTGCTGCTACTACAAGAGTTTTGTGTTCTGCCTGTAGAAGCAGCTCCATGTTCTCCTATGTCTCCACACACATTGGGACGATTACAGACATATTTTGAGCTCAATGATTAAAGGCAGGAAAAAAAAACTTCTGGTTCATGTCTCTGATTGGAGCTTTCTTTCAGAAAAAATGCAAAACTCTCCTACACTCATCTAAACTTTGTACAATAAACTCTCTATAGGAAAGGTTTTTTCTGCCAAGGGAACTGACATTTTTTTAAGCCCAGTGTGCATGGAGCCTTATGGAGTCTAAAGATGGGATTTGATGACATTCTCATATTTCTATATTATTTATGTGGTTTAGATATAACACTGTCCCAGAATATTATTGTCTTAGTCAGTCCTGTTATACTCACCGTAATTCCTCTATCCGGCTTGTTGTCAGAGCTTCCATCAGATCCCTGAAATGAGGACCCTCCAGATTATTATCAGACAGGCCCAGTGTCCTCAGTGTCTGGTTATTTCTTATTCCAGATGCCAGGTGGGGGCAGGAACTGTCTGTCAGGGGATTATTATACAATCTGTAGAAGAAGAGAAGAATGTTACCAGAAGAAAATTAATTTCTCCCCCCAGAATGAATGTAACTATTCTCTACATGAATGGAACTCATTTCTCTTTATTGGAATCATTAATATGAGATCACTTTATAAAAAACGATCGATCATCTACACTAATGGAGGATTTCTCTTTTTGTGGACCCCAATTACTAAATGTGACATGAGAAGTGGACGAGGTGGTGTGATCCATTCATTATTCCTGTACGGGGATTGCACCATACACACTCACACTGACCTCTAGGCTTTCACCTCCAACCTTCTGCTAAGTCTTAGATTCAGTTGTGGGGATTCACTTTGATGGTTACAGAAGTCTCACTCATGTGGTGGAAACGTCATTGACTAAAAGTGACACCATTGTACTTTGGGATTTCCTTTGAACATCATGGTGGAGGATTTGATCTTATGGTGTGGAGAAGATTTTATTATTACCATTCTTTATTTGGAACTTTTTTGAAAAATTTTGTACTAATATTGCTGCACTAATTTTATATCTGCTGCTTATAAATTCTCTTCATTAGTTATCAGTGAAATAGTCTCCATACCATTGTTATATATACACTTATAGGGAGTTTTGAGATGAGGAGTCTCACTTTTATTGTTATATTGTCACATTTATATTGTGTGAATGTTATATACTAGTGCTGCAGTCTTCCATATTATACTAGATGTGATAATTCCACCAATAGGGATCAGATAAAACAATTATATTCACTACAAAAATACACTTTCATACATGTGAGGAAGGGCATATCTCCTCCAATCTATTCACAGCTACTTCAATCTATATAACATATAATGTACAAAAATACATAAACATGAAGAGCAACAAAGTTATCTTATAAAATCACAAACATAAACACAAGAGAAAGTTCATAAATGTGTAAAAGCGGATTTCCTACAACCCATTCACCAGTACTTCCATCTCCAGTCACCATACAATGACTTGTGTAGTAAGACCCCTTTCACACTGCAGAACCGATAAAACAGCCCTAAATCGCTGGTTATTTTTGTGGTGCTTTAGTGGTGTTTTAGCTGCCCTTTTCGTGCTCTAGTGGGCCGGTGACAAAGGGACCTTAAAGTGGAGCTCCACCCATATTTTAAAGTAATTTCCCTCCAAAGCCGCTGTGTGTGCTGATAATGAATGAATGAACTCACTGTTATATACTATATAGTAGTTGGCACTTCCTGTCCTCGGCCGCGGCCCAGCATTTCCTCCCATCTCTGCAATGCCTCCTGGGAGATGTTTGTCATCAATCCCAGGAGGCAATATGCATCACTGGGCCGTAGCATCGCGTTACTTCAAATCTGGAAATGACGTGATGCAAGGTGACCAGCGCCATTTTAAATAAGGGCAACCAGGCTTTTATTGCCATGGTTACCAAAGCTTCTTATACAACATGATGGGTGGCAGGGGAGGCGGCTGGAGCATCTCAGCTCCGATTACATACAAAGCCCGGGGGAGGGGACAGACACACCATGTACTGATTTATAATAGAGGAATATGATGGGGCAGTTTTGATAGGGGCAGTATTGATGGGGCAGTTGTTATATTCTTAATATCTAAATTTTAATTGGCTTTATTCATATGAATTCCCTATAATTGTATGAATGGCAGACTTTGAGTTAATAAAATCCAGATGGTGACTTATGAACTGGGACCACAAATATCTAGAAACTGTCAGGATTTTGACGGATATTGTAAATATTATATATATGTTTTTCTAAGGTATTCCTATGTAACTGATATCTTGACATAGTAATTTTGTGTTTTCTGTAGACTGACTGCCCTTTATCCATTTCCTGTGTAGAAGGAATACCACTCTTCATGTGTCTGTATCTAATTAGAGATGCTGTTCATATTACTTACTCTTTTGCCCCCACCCTTGTAGGGAGTAAAAGGGGAGGTAATATTGGGAGTGATTATGGGAGGGTTTGGTTTTTGAGGGTGAATTCAAATGATCCAGTTTGTGATGTAAGGGAGAGCTGATAGAGGTTCAGCCTCTTTCTACTTCCTGCCTGCAAGCTACACACAGCTCCTTCTTCAGCACACAGAATTTTCTTCAGCACACAAAAGGTTAATCAGCCATCTTAAGGCCTCATGCACACTGGATGTTAAAATAACGTTATGAAAACGCAAGTAGCTTTGCAGTGACTTTTTTAAACTTTTTTCAGCTTTTTCAACGTTTTTGAAATAGCGTTTTTTTAGTGTTTTTGAGCGTTTTTTTTTTCAAATTTTTTTTTTCAATGGATCAAAAACATTAAAAAAATATTGGTGAGCGACGTTTTTGAGCGTTTTTGAGCATTTATTAGCATTATAGCGTTTTTACAGCTGAAAAACGTCTCTCAGAACCCACTTTTCCTGGGTTATTTTTTACAGCTTAAAATCGCCTATGCCATTTGCAGCTCAAAAACGACTAGGTGGGCATGAAGCCATAGACTAACATAGAGAGGCGTTTTTAAGCTGCAAAAAATACTCAAAAAAACAGCTGTAAAAACGTCCGTGTGCATGAGGCCTAAGAAGACGAAGGAAGACCACATGGCCTGAAGATTATTCAATGGAACTTTGTTTTCCTATCTTTGAAACAAATGAACTATACTTGAATCTTTTAAACATATATGAAGCAACACATTTATTCTGTACTATTTTTGTAAGTATTTTCCTAGTTTTTGTGTGTACAATAAGCCGTAGGTGGGTTGAGTTGCAGGTATAGTGGTCCACTTGTGACTGTTCTCTATGTGCTTATATACTCGTGCTCAACATGTGCTTATATACTCGTGCTCAACTATCTCTAGCTCCTGAGGAAGCATTTTACAACGCGAAACATGTTGAGCACGAGTATATAAGCACATAGAGAACAGTCACAAGTGGACCACTATACCTGCAACTCAACCCACCTACGGCTCTACAGTCACAACTGTTACCGTATTTATCGGCGTATAACACGCGCCGGCGTATAACACGCACCCACGTTAAGGAGGGAATTAAAAAAAAAAAAACTTTTAGGAGTAAAGTTTAAGGAAGAAAAACTTACATTAAAATGCCCATCAATGCAGCGTTATCGGTATCCATCTGCAGCCTTGTCAGTGTCAGTGCAGCCTTGCCCCAGTGTCCATTGCAGCCTTGTCAGTGCAGCTTTGCCCCAGTGCAGCCTTGTCAGTGCAGATATGTCAGTGCAGCCATGTCAGTACAGCCTTGTCAGTGCAGCCTTGTCAGTGCAGCTTTTCTCCAGTGCAGCCTTGCCCCAGTGCAGCCTTGCCCCCATGCAGCCTTGCCCCAGTGCAGCCTTGCCCCCCCATGCAGCCTTGCCCCCGTGCAGCTTTGTGGGATTGCCGCGATCCCTGCCGTCATACACAGCCCTGTGTAAATTTAAATATGGCGCCGAGACTGCAGGGACTTGGCGGAGCGCTGATACACATAGCCGAGAGTCCTCGGGTTTTCTCGGCGCCGCTTACAGTCCCGCCCAGTTCCGCCCTATGGGCGGGACTGTAAGTGGCGCCGAGAAAACCCGAGGACTCTCGGCTATGTGTAGCTCCGCTCCGCCGAGTCCCTGCAGTCTCGGCGCCGTATTTGAATTTCCACACGGCTGTGTATGTCGGCGGCGATCGCAGCAATTGCCGCGATCGCTCTGATCACACACAATTGGGGGGGGGATCGGCCTATAACACGCACCCACGATTTTCCCCTGATTTTCAGGGGAAAAAAGTGCGTGTTATATGCCGATAAATACGGTAATTATCGGGGAAGTTTCCTCTCCTCTTTATAACTGAATGTTAGACTGTATTTATTACTAGTAGGGTTTTAGACAATATATGCAGGGAAGTGCCCACTTGACATGTTTGCAACACTACTGCTATACGCATTATGTATTGTTTTTAAACAAAAATGTCTAGTTTTGTAATTTTAAGCTAATAAAATTTAAAATACATTTTCTACTTTTTCATAGTTTAATTACTCATGTGCTCTCAAAGTCCCATTTCCTGTAGTTTTCCATTTCTATATATACAATTATAGGGACGTTGGCACATTTTCTCACAGTACCTACAGTGTCACCCTGTTCTGAGGTACTCACTTAACTAGGACCTCCTTTTTGCATATTATTACAGCAGTTTTGATTGAGCTATTCTGATGGGGGCAATTCTGATGGGGCAGTTTTGATGGGGGCAGTTTTGATGGGGGACAGTTTTGATGAGGGCAATATGACGGGGCAGTTTTGATGGGGGAGTTTTGATGGTGGCAATATGATGGGGCAGTTTTGATGGGGGCAATTTTGATGGCACAGTTTTAATGGGGCAGTTTTGATGGGGCAATTCTAAAGGGGCAATTTTCATGGGGCAATTCTAAAGGGGCAATTTTCATGGGGCAGTTTTGATAGAGGCAATATAATGGCACAGCTTTATGGGGGCAGTTTTGATGGGGCAATTCTGCTGGGGCCAATTCTGATGGGGCATTTTTGATGGGGAGCAGTTTTGATGGTGGCAATATGATGGGGCAGTTTTGATGAGGCAATTCTGATGGGGCAATTTTGATGTGGGCATTTTTGATGGGGGAAATATAACGGGGCAGTTTTGATGGGGGTAGTATTGATGGGGCAATTTTAATGGGGCAGTTTTAATGGGGGCAGTTTTGATGGGGGCAATATGACGGGGCAGCTTTGATGGTGGCAATATGATGGGGCAGTTTTGAAAGGGGCAGTTTTGATAGGGGCAGTTTTGATGGGGCAATTTTGATGGGGATAATTTTGATGGGGGCAATTTTAATGGGGCAGTTTTGATCAGGGCAGTTTGATGGGGCAATATGATGGGGCAGTTTTGATGGGGGCAGTATTGATAGGGCAATTCTGATGGGGGCAGTTTTGATGGGGCAATATGACGGAGCAGTTTTGATGGGGCAATTCTGATGGGGCAATTTTTATGGGGGCAGTTTTGATGCAGCATTTTGATGGAGAGCAGTTTTGATGGTGGCAATATGATGGGGCAGTTTTGATGGGGCAATTCTGATGGGGGCAATTTTGATGGGGCAGTTTTGACGGGGCAGTTTTGACGGGGCAGTTTTAATGGTGGCAATATGATTGGGCAGTTTTGATGGGGCAATTCTTATGAAGTCAAATTTGATGGGGCAGTTTTAATGGTGGCAATATGATGGGGCAGTTTTGATGAGGCAATTCTGATGGGGCAATTTTGATGTGGGCAGTTTTGATGGGGGAAATATAACGGGGCAGTTTTGATGGGGGTAGTATTGATGGGGCAATTTTAATGGGGCAGTTTTAATGGGGGCAGTTTTGATGGGGGCAATATGACGGGGCAGCTTTGATGGTGGCAATATGATGGGGCAGTTTTGAAAGGGGCAGTTTTGATAGGGGCAGTTTTGATGGGGCAATTTTGATGGGGATAATTTTGATGGGGGCAATTTTAATGGGGCAGTTTTGATCAGGGCAGTTTGATGGGGCAATATGATGGGGCAGTTTTGATGGGGGCAGTATTGATAGGGCAATTCTGATGGGGGCAGTTTTGATGGGGGCAATATGACGGAGCAGTTTTGATGGGACAATTCTGATGGGGCAATTTTTATGGGGGCAGTTTTGATGCAGCATTTTGATGGAGAGCAGTTTTGATGGTGGCAATATGATGGGGCAGTTTTGATGGGGCAATTCTGATGGGGGCAATTTTGATGGGGCAGTTTTGACGGGGCAGTTTTGACGGGGCAGTTTTAATGGTGGCAATATGATTGGGCAGTTTTGATGGGGCAATTCTTATGAAGTCAAATTTGATGGGGCAGTTTTAATGGTGGCAATATGATGGGGCAGTTTTGATGAGGCAATTCTGATGGGGCAATTTTGATGTGGGCAGTTTTGATGGGGGCAATATAACGGGGCAGTTTAGATGGGGCAGTTTTGATGGGGGTAGTATTGATGGGGCAATTTTGATGGGGCCGTTTTAATGGGGGCAGTTTGGATGGGGCAGTTTTGATGGTGGCAATATGATGGGGCAGTTTTGATAGTGGCACTTTTGATAGGGGCAGTTTTGATGGGGCAATTTTGATGGGACAATTTTGATGGGGGCAATTTTAATGGGGCAGTTTTGATGGGGGCAGTATTGATAGAGCAATTCTGAGGGGGGCAATTTTGATGGGGCAGTTTTGATGGGGGCAGTTATGATGGGGGCAATATGACGGAGCAGTTTTGATTGGGCAATTCTGATGGGGCAATTTTTATGGGTGCAGTTTTGATGCAGCAATTCTGATGGGGCAATTTTGATGGTGGCAGTTTTTACGGGGCAGTTTTGATGGTGGCAATATGATGGGGCAGTTTTGATGGGGCAATTCTGCAGGGAGCAATTTTGATGGGGCAGTTTTGATGGTGGCAATATGATGGGGCAGTTTTGATGGGGCAATACTGATGGGGGCAATTTTGATGGGGCAGTTTTGATGGTGGCAAAATGATGGGACAGTTTTGATAGGGGCTATTTTGATGGGGGCAGTTTTGATGGGGTAATTCTAATGGGGGCAAATTCTGATGGGGCAGTTTTGATGTGGGCAGTTTTGATGGGGGGCATATTTAAAGGTGGCAATATGACGGGCAGTTTTGATGGGGCTATATGATGGGGCAGATTTGATGAAGGCAGTTTTGATGGGGCAGTTTTGATGGGGGCGGTTTTGACAGCGCAGTTTTGATGGTGAATAAAAAAGAAATAACCGCGCTAAATCACTAGTAAAACACGTGAAGTAATCTTGAGAGCTTCCGTTAGGAAATACATATATAAATGCAAAAACATTAAAGAATGTTGAAAATTGAAATATAGAAAAAATATATGGGTCTACACATGTATCTATAGATCAAACATGAGTGTCCATATATAATATCTGTGAATCCAAATAAGTGTCCATATATAGTAGATGAAAATAAATTGTAAGGTGATGATCTGAAATCAGTCCAAAAAAGACCCTTGGGTGAACCCAACCAGAGTCAATGGTGAAAAATATGAGTGACACCACATACAGTATCCGCAAACACACAACAATTGCGCTTACCACAAGGCAAGCGAACACGAGCCTGTATCACGTCTTGGTATAGAGAATCCAGATGGTACACTTAAGCTGCATACACCATGGCTGAAAGGATGTAATAAGGGCACCAGACTTCCATCTTATAGACATGTAAATAAAAAGAAACTGGCCATAGTGTAATACTGCCAAACTGGTTAGAGTAGAAGAAGGTAGAAAACTTACACACGTGCATAAGGATACAGCAAAAGGAAAAACCCTAAAGTGAACGCTGTAGTGAAGATGAGACACCACACTCCATGCAAATAATGCGCTTACCACAAGGCAAGGCCACAACAGCTTTTGTTCAGTATCAGTATACCACACCACACTCCGTGATCCAACACCATGCAAATAATGCGCTTACCGCAAGGCAAACCAACAACAGCTTGTGTTCAATAACAGTGTGAGAGATCCAACTGGCATTCTGAACCGCTTACAGCATGAACCAAAGGATATAACAAGGACTCCAAATTGACATCTCACAAGCATGTAGATAAAAAGAAACTGGCCATAGTGTAATACTGATAAAAGACGGTTTAATTGAATAAGATAGAAAACTCACATGAGTAAAATAAAGTACAGCAAACAGCCAGTCGGCATAGCGAGCACCCGTCCACACTGAAAATGGCGATGATGTCAGAGTGTCAACCTCCCGACGTACGTTTCATCACAAATGGCGTCATCTGGGGAACGGGCGACGCTCTGAGTCATCGTTCTAAATAGTACACAGCCAAACCACGCATCATTCTGAGATCTCAGCAGCGGAAGGAAGACATACGAGCCGCCTCTCTAATCACAGCTCATATTGAAGAAAACAAGACTGAATCTTGTACTTATATTACAAAGCATTTACAATAAAAGTAAATTGTTTATTATGGGGAAATAAAACAATTATAAAAATAATTAAAAAATAAAATTATAAAAAATGCCCAATCAAAAAATCTAACATTAATGAAGGGTCAGACAGACTGGGCATTCAATAGAAGCACTAAGCGAATTAACTAACAACACTCTGCCCTCTTGTGGCAACAAAAGAAAAGGCAGAACTATATGAAAAAAGGAGATTAAATAATCTCAAATGAAAAATAATGAAATTATCTCTATAAATTCAAAAATTATATATTTAATTATGGATACAAATTCAGCATAGAGATTATATTATTTAACAATATCTATGGATAATAAGGGCCATTACTCCCTAAAGCTATATTAGAGGTAAATATCATATTCCAATGAAATTGATATATAAATAGAAAACAAAATATGTTGAGTTATGGAAAATATGGGCAGGTGTAGAAATTGTTAAAAATATTAAAAATAAATTTAAATAAGAAAACAAGAAAAAAGAGAGGTCCTTCATTGTTTTTTATGTTTTCTCCATTGATGGTTTGATACTGCAGCTTCCCCTCACAGGTTTATTTCTGTGTTCTATACATATATGGTTTCACACACATTAGTATATTTATTCTTTATTATGGATATTTTTGAGTACAGAGCCAATAAGGTGGTCAACACTGAGGGAGTGTTCGAAGCTTTCAAAGGAGATGAAGGTGATCTGGGTGGCCTCTTTATGAAGCTCAAAAACTTGACCATTTCTGAACTTCATACCCAGTGGGATATCTAAATACATACATTAAAAACCAGATGGTTCCCCGCAGCCTCCGATGGGAAGTTAGCCCCCAACAGGGAGACGTCCAGCTGGAAGATTGGTTCGCCTATTTTAATACGGCAGGGATTGAGTTTCTTAGATTTTTGGTTGGTCGTAAGAACAATAAACATGCCCGTTTAGATGAAGAATTTAGGAGTATTAAAGATAAGCTCACTCCTTTCAAAGGGAGTACGGACTATCAAGATAAGTCGTCCTCCCTTTTAAAGATGTTAGTTAAGGAAGACAAAGACCAAAAAACTAAGAAGAAAAAAAGTATAACAGAGATTTAGGGGACTACCAAGGAGGAGTAGTATTTGAATGGCAGAAAAAGTTGTTGGCAGAACAAACCAGCATGAATAATGAAGCCATGGAGATTGGAGCCCCAGTCAGCAATAGTGTGGTTCCCCCCTCTACAAATACTATGCCCAACCCTATGCGACCTCCTGGAGGGTACCCAGGACCTCCCGGAGAGGTAAACCTACTTCTTACCAATCCCCTTTCAGGCGTGGTGGGATGGGGAGAAGTGGAGGCCCTTCCAATTACACACCTTTGCCCCCACGGCGGGGTAAGGGGGTGGGGGGTCCTTCCAGCTGGGTGAGGGATAGAGGTTATGAAAATGCAGGGAATTCTTATAATTACAACTATCCACCCCCCCAGCCAGCCTATGAACTGCAGTTTTATCAACATAATAGTAGTGGTATCTCGCCTTTCCCCCGTAACCCTACTAATGGGACTAACTACCATTATGAGTATGATTCACATATGGGGTGTAGGCCTGATCACTCTGACAGATACGAAATGGAATATTGTCACTTTGATCATTATGGAACTTCAGACAGGAGAGAGGTACCAGAATATAATGTGAGTACTCACAATAATTTCTACCCATTGAGAGATTTAGATGGCCCCAGTGAGAACCCTGAACCTAGAGGTGCATCTGGCATATCAAATTCATTACCACATTCTGGGTTTGATATTTGTGAAGACTTGGCTAGTCCTGGCCCTTCCAATGCCAATCAGCATTGGGGTTTTCACAAATCCACCCAGGGCAAAAAAAGACCCATGGACGCAAAAGAGGGACCTGAGGAGGGAGAAGGGTACGATCAAAAAAGAAAGAAGTCATAACCGAAGATGGAATATTTGATCTAAGCACTGTTGTCCTAACCGACTCAGAAAAATTGGTGCTGAGTAAGGGTCTGAAATTTGCTCCCCCATGCAGGCTGAACAAATTTCAGACCTCCATGGACATTCATAAGTTCATACGAAAACTGAGCATCAAGTGGTATATGGTATCCAACCCTATTCAAATCTAATCATGTTCTGTCTGTTGGTTATACACATTCAGGGCTTGCAAACCCCTCTTTATTTAATCCCTCTGGGGTTTTGGCTCCCTCTCTTAAAGTCTTTAGAGACATAGTACTCAGTGATCTAGATAAAATGCCTATCAATAAGGTCAAAACAGATAGAGATTTTGTGGCAGGGCTAGATTCCTTAATTGAAAATAAAAATTTAGTTATTAGGCCTGCTGATAAGGGGGGTGGTATCATAGTTTTAGATAAAAAAGATTACCTAGCAGAAATGCATAGGATATTAGGTGACAAAGATACATATACCCCTCTTCCCTCCGATCCAAAAATCAAGTATAAGAAGGAATTGGAAGTTTTAGTCCAAAGGGGCTTTGAACTAGGTGTCCTCAATAAAAAAGAGAAGTCCTATCTTGTACCCAGGGCGCCGAGGACATAGGTGATATATTACCTCCCAAAGATTCATAAGCACCCTACCTGCCCCCCGGGATGCCCAATCGTGAGTGGTATAGATTCCATCACGTCCCAGTTGGGCAGGTACATAGACTTTTTCTTACAACCCATAGTTGTAAAGGCACCTTCTTATATTAAAGATTCACAGCATGTAATCAACTCATGGTGACAGCCGATGTTACGTCGCTTTATACTGTCATACCACATAGTCTCGGCCTCCATGCAGTCGAGTATTTTTTAAGGCGTGACTCCAACCTCCTTACTGATCAAATTTCTTTCATTCTCGAATTGCTCCATTTTGCTGCTTCTCGCAGTTATTTTTGGTTTGGAGGGCAATTCTACAAATAGGATAGAGGGGTCGCCATGGGGGCTAAGTATGCCCCCAGCCTGGTGAACCTCTTCATGGCCCTCTGGGAGGAGGATGTCGTCTATGCCCAAAATAGACCCCAGATAGTCTTGTGGGCTAGATATATAGACGACATCCTCCTCCTATGGTATGGTGATAGGGCTGATCTGGATTTATTCCTTGAGGAACTTAATGTTAATGAGAGGGGCATCTTTCGCAACTATGAGGCTAGCCAACAAAAGATTAGTTTCCTGTATTTAGCCATTAGAATAGAGGGTGGTCAGTTTATTACAGCCAGTCATTTCAAGAGCACCGACCGCAACTCGTATATTCCTACCAATAGTTGCCATCATCAATCCTGGATTAATTCGGTGCCCAAAAGTCAGTATGTGCGCCTAAGGCAAAATTGTTCAGACATTGGGGAATTCCTTTCGCAGGCTGAGATACTGACTAAAAGATTTTTAGAGAAGGGATATTCATATACACCTCTTGCTAATATCTTAAAGGAAGTGTTAGCCACAGATAGGAAAGATCTGCTTATTGGGAAACCACCTAATAACAGTAAGATGCCTTCCATCCCGTTCATTACGGCCTACTCTATTCAACACAGATCAGTGAGGAATATAATCAATAAACATTGGCATATCCTCACCAACGATACGACCCTTAACACTTTTCTCCCTGCTAAACCCCAAGTGGTTTACAGGGGTGTGCCCTCTTTAAGGGGCACCATTGCTAGTAACATCATTGACCCCCCTAACATCAGAAATAGTTTTTTCAATAATCTTTCTGGATTTTATCAATGCAGGAGATGCAGAGTATGTTCATTAAATGGCTGTACACACAGGAGAACTTTGAGTTTTAGGTCTTCTAGCACACATGAAGAGTTTGCTATTAAACCTTTTATCACGTGCTCCACTGAGGGGGTCGTATACCTGCTCCAATGCCCTTGTGGGCTTCAGTATGTGGGCAGGACTAAACACCCCCTCAGGGTTAGATTAAATGAGCACGTGACTAACATCCTTAGCGGTTTCCCAAAACACCCGGTGTCCAGACAATATTCGGAAGTTCACGACAGAAATGCGGGTAAAACTGTCTTTTTGGGCATTGACAAATACACACGCCCCTGGAGAGGGGGATCTTTGGTGCGAGGAATTTCTCGTTTAGAAATGGCATGGATTTTTAAAATTAAATGTTACACACCATTTGGGATGAACGTTGAAGTCGACCTAAATGCTTTTATTGATAATGCCTAATATTTAGTTCCAATGGTAACTCGATGTGATATCTCAGCGTTAATGAAGGACCTCTCTTTTTTCTTGTTTTCTTATTTAAATTTATTTTTATATACCACTTCAGCCCTGGAAGGATTTACCCCCTTCCTGACCAGAGCACTTTTTACAATTCGGCACTGCGTCGCTTTAACTGCTAATTGCGCGGTCATGCAATGCTGTACCCAAACAAAATTTGCGTCATTTTCTTCCCACAAATAGAGCTTTCTTTTGATGGTATTTGATGACCTCTGCCGTTTTTATTTTTTGCGCTATAAACGGAAAAAGACCGAAAATTTTGAAAAAAAATGATATTTTCTACTATTTTTGTTATAAAAAAATCCAATAAACTCAATTTTAGTCATACATTTAGGCCAAAATGTATTCAGCCACATGTCTTTGGTAAAAAAATGTCAATAAGCGTATATTTATTGGTTTGCGCAAAAGTTATAGCGTCTACAAACTAGGATACATTTTCTGGAATTTGCACAGCTTTTAGTTTATGACTGCCTATGTCATTTCTTGAGGTGCTAAAATGGCAGGGCAGTACAAAACCCCCCCAATGACCCCATTTTGGAAAGTAGACACCCCAAGGAAATTGCTGAGAGGCATGTTGAGCCCATTGAATATTTATTTTTTTTGTCCCAAGTGATTGAATAATGACAAAAAAAAATTACAAAAAGTTGTCACTAAATGATATATTGCTCACACAGGCCATGGGCATATGTGGAATTGCACCCCAAAATACAATCAGCTGCTTCTCCTGAGTACGGGGATACCACATGTGTGGGACTTTTTGGGAGCCTAGCCGCGTACGGGGGCCCGAAAACCAAGCACCGCCTTCAGGATTTCTAAGGGCATAAATTTTTGATTTCACTCCTCACTACCTATCACAGTTTTGAAGGCCATAAAATGCCAAGATGGCACAACCCCCCCCCAAATTACCCCATTTTGGAAAGTAGACACCCCAAGCTATTTGCTGAGAGGCATGGTGAGTATTTTGCAGCTCTCATTTGTTTTTGAAAATGAAGAAAGACCAGAAATTTTTTTTCAATTTTCAAAACTTTGTGACAAAAAGTGAGGTCTGCAAAATACTCACTATACCTCTCAGCAAATAGCTTGGGGTGTCTACTTTCCAAAATGGGGTCATTTGGGGGGGGGGTTGTGCCACCTGGGCATTCCATGGCCTCCGAAACTGTGATAGGCAGTGAAGAGTGAAATCAAAAATTTACGCCGTTAGAAAGCCTGAAGGCGGTGCTTGGTTTTCGGGGTCCCTTGCGCGGCTAGGCTCCCAAAAAGTCCCACACATGTGGTATCCCCGTACTCAGGAGAAGCAACAGAATTTATTTTGGGGTGTAATTTCACATATCCCCATGGCATGTTTGAGCAATATATCATTTAGTGACAACTTTGTGCAAAAAAAAATAAAAAAATTTGTCTCTTTACCGCAACTTGTGTCACAATATAAAATATTCCATGGACTCAACATGCCTCTCAGCAAATAGCTTGGGGTGTCTACTTTCCAAAATGGGGTCATTTGGGGGGGGGGGGTTTGAACTGTCTTGGCATTTTATGGACAACATTTAGAAGCTTATGTCACACATCACCCACTCTTCTAACCACTTGAAGACAAAGCCCTTTCTGACACTTTTTGATTACATGAAAAAATTATTTTTTTTTGCAAGAAAATTACTTTGAACCCCCAAACATTATATATTGTTTTAAAGCAAATGCCCTACAGATTAAAATGGTGGGTGTTTCATTTTTTTTATTAACACACAGTATTTGCGCAGCGATTTTTCAAACGCATTTTTTGTGGAAAAAACACACTTTTTTAAATTTTAATGCACTAAAACATACTATATTGCCCAAATGTTTGATGAAATAAAAAAGATGATCTTAGGCCGAGTACATGGATACCAAACATGACATGCTTTAAAATTGCGCACAAACGTTCAGTGGCAACAAACTTAATACATTTTTAAAAGCCTTTAAAAGCCTTTACAGGTTACCACTTTAGATTTACAGAGGAGGTCTACTGCTAAAATTACTGCCCTCGATCTGACCTTCGCGGTGATACCTCACATGCATGGTGCAATTGCTGTTTACATTTGACGCCAGAACGACGCTTGCGTTCGACTTAGCGCGAGAGCAGGGGGGACAGGGGTGCTTTTTTTTTTTTTTCTTTATTATTTTTTTTCTTTTTTATCTTATTTTTAAACTGTTCCTTTCATTTTTTTTTAAATCATTTTTATTGTTATCTTAGGGAATGTAAATATCCCCTATGATAGCAATAGGTAGTGACAGGTACTCTTTTTTGAAAAAATTGGGGTCTATTAGACCCTAGATCTCTCCTCTGCCCTCAAAGCATCTGACCACACCAAGATCGGTGTGAAAAAATGCTTCCCCAATTTCCCAATGGCGCTGTTTACATCCGGCGAAGTCTAAGTCATAAAATGCTCGTAGCTTCCGGTTTCTTAGGCCATAGAGATGTTTGGAGCCACTCTGGTCTCTGATCAGCTCTATGGTCAGCTGGCTGAATCACCAGCTGCATTCTCAGGTTCCCTGTTGAGACAGGAGAGCCAGAGAAAAACACGGAAGACGGTGGGGGGGGCAGTCCCTCCCACGGCTTGTAAAAGCAGTCTAGAGGCTAATTAGCCACTAGGATTGCTTTTACATGAAAGCCGACCGCTGGCTGAAAAGAATGATACCAAGATGATACCTAAACCTGCAGGCATCATTCCGGTATAACCGCTCAAAGTCGTGAATGGCGTACCTGAAGACAAAAAAATGGTTAACAATAAAACACAGTAAACGGTAAAGTATAAAAAATTGCATACCTGAAAAGCAAACATGATAAAACATAATAACAATAAAACATTGCAGAATAGAATACAGTAAAAAAGAGCAGAACAATAGAGAGAGAATAGAGAGAGAGAACAATAAAACGACAACTATTTTTTTTTATTTTATATTTTTGTTTGTGTTTTTTTTTTTTTACACTTTTTTTTGTAACTGTAACTTTTATAACTGTAACCGGTTCCAGGTTCGGGTCTCTCAAAATGCGATGGCATCTTGGGAGACCCTGTGAAAGTGTGCCTAGTCTGTGCAATGCTGTACCCTACACTAATACTCAACTAGTGAATGGTAGCATTCAAAACATTCACCAATGCAAAGACCAGGATTGTCAGGACAGGAGGGAAATAGCGGGTGTCACGCCTACATCTGCCCTAGCTGCAGACACAACATCTTTTTTGGGGGGTTCGTTGGGTAGGGGTACTCGGGAGGACATAAAAATGCCTCTCATGCAGCCGACTGCATTTGGTTGGGGATATGAATGGGGGAAGTACGGGTGCTGCAGAAGCGGTGGGTTCCCAATTAGGATTGGCGAATGCAGCAGGAAGGGCATTATGGGCACGACGAACCTGTTTGTCTTCTTCTTGGTGGCAGCGGGACACTACTTGTGCTTGCCACCTCACCAGCTTGAACTGCACTTATGGGACTCACCACGTCACCAAGTGTTACTGCAGTGCTGGTTTGACTACGACCGGGGTGTACTAGGCCGCTGGTGCTTGCCAGATCACCAAAACGCTACCAAAAAAACTGTTAGTGATCGCAGGGATCAGGCCTGACTCTGCGAACGCTGCAGTTATGCGCTTAGTGTTTTGTAAGTGACAGTGATCGATCGATACTGCACTTGGGTGGGCTGGGCTGGGGCAGGCGGAGGGGCAAAACGCAGGTGCTAGCAGGTATCTGGGTTAATCCCGCTAACACTGTGTTTTTGGGAACCCTAAACTGCTGGGGACGCTAGTATAGATCTGATCGGATCAGATATTGATCCGATCAGATACTATACCACTGAGGGAGGTGTACGGTGCGTGCGTGGGTGTTAGTGCTACTGGCACTAACCTAACGCTGCCTGGGGCTGGTGCTTGCCAGTTCACCAAAACGCTACCAAAAAAACTGTTAGCGATCGCAGGGATCAGGCCTGACTCTGCGAACGCTGCAGTTATGTGTTTAGTGTTTTGTAAGTGACAGTGATCGATCGATACTGCACTTGGGTGGGCTGGGCTGGGCCGGGCGGAGGGGCACAACGCAGGTGCTAGCAGGTATCTGGGCTGATCCCGCTAGCACTGCATTTTTGGGAACCCTAAACTGCTGGGGACGCTAGTATAGATCTGATCGGATCAGATATTGATCAGTTCAGATACTATACCACTAAGGGAGGTGTACGGTGCGTGCGTGGGTGCTAGCGGTACTGGCGCTAATCTGACGCTGCCTGGGGTGATGCATATCACCGCCAGGCGATCAGGGGGCTAAACCTTTATTCGGTAATAAACGGCGGGTGCCCTGACACTATAAAAAATAAATGAACTAACCAGCGTCACCCGTAACAGTTATACGGTGATCAGTGGTGAAAGGGTTAACTAGGGGGCAATCAAGGGGTTAAAACATTTATTAGATAGTGTATGGGGGTCCCTGTCGCTATAAAACGCTGACGGCGAACCTAAATATTTACGTCCCTAACTAGCGGAACCAGTGACACTAATACAGCGATCAGAAAAATGATCGCTTAGCGACACTGGTGACGGGGGGTGATCAAGGGGTTAAAACTTTATTAGGGGGGGTTAGGGGGGTACCCTAGACCTACAGGGGGCTAAACCTAACTGCCCTACCACTTCTAACTGTCACAAACTGACACCATGCAGTAATCAGGAAAAAAAAAAAAAAAAAACCTGCTTGGTGTCAGTGTGACAGGGAGGGGTGATTGGGGGGGACCGGGGGGGTGATCGGGGGGCGATCGGGGGGGGGCGGGGGTGTAATGTATGCCTGGCATGTTCTACTGTGTGTGTGTGTTTTACACTTACTCAGATGTCTTCTCTCCTCGGCGCCGGAACGGAAACTGCCGAGCCGAGGAGAGATGACATCACATCCTCTGCCTCTGTGTACTATACAGAGGCAGGGGATGTTTCTCATTGGCTGGGAGCGATTGCGAGGGGGGCCACGATCGGATGGCCTCCCCCTCATCTCTGATCGCTCCCAGACAAATGCCGACCGCCGCTGGCACGGGGGGGGGTCCAATCGGACCCCCCACCCGCGGGAAGGCAATCACGTACCATTCTGCTCACGTATATAGGAGTGAGGAGGTCGGCAAGTGGTTAATATTTTTAACAATTCCTACACCTGCCCATATTTTCCATAACTCCACATATTTTGTTTTCTATTTATATATCAATTTCATTGGCATATGATATTTACCTCTAATATAGCTTTAGGGAGTATTGGCCCTTATTATCCATAGATATTGTTAAATAATATAATCTCTATGCTTAATTTGTATCCATAATTTAATATATAATTTTTCAATTTATAGAGATAATTTCATTATTTTTCATTTGAGATTATTTAATCTCCTTTTTTTATATAGTTCTGCCTTTTCTTTTGTTGCCACAAGAGGGCAGAGTGTCGTTAGTTAATTCGCTTAGTGCTTCTATTGAATGCCCAGTCTGTCTGACCCTTCATTAATGTTAGATTTTTTGATTGGGCATTTTTTATATTTTTATTTTTTAATTATTTTTATAATTGTTTTAATTCCCCATAATAAACAATTTACTTTTATTGTAGATGCTTTGTAATATAAGTACAAGATTCAGTCTTGTTTTTTTCAATATGAGCTGTGATTAGAGAGGCGGCTCGCATGTCTTCCTTCCGCTGCTGAGATCTCAGAACGACATTTGTGGTGAAACATATGTCGGGAGGTTGATGCTCTGACGTTATCGCCATTTTCAGTGTGGACGGGTGCTCGCTATGCCGGCCGGCTGTTTGCTGTACTTTATTTTACTCATGTGAGTTTTCTATCTTATTCAATTAAACCGTCTTTTATCAGTATTACACTATGGCCAGTTTCTTTTTATCTACATGCTTGTGAGATGTCAATTTGGAGTCCTTGTTATATCCTTTGGTTCATGCTGTAAGCGGTTCAGAACGCCAGTTGGATCTCTCACACTGTTATTGAACACAAGCTGTTGATAGTTTGCCTTGCGGTAAGCGCATTATTTGCATGGTGTTGGATCACGGAGTGTGGTGGGGTATACTGATACTGAACACAAGCTGTTGTGGCCTTGCCTTGTGGTAAGCGCATTATTTGCACGGAGTGTGGTGTCTCATCTTCACTACAGAGTTTGATAGCGTTCACTTTAGGGTTTTTCCTTTTGCTGTATCCTTATGCACTTGTGTAAGTTTTCTACCTTCTTCTACTCTAACCAGTTTGGCAGTATTACACTATGGCCAGTTTCTTTTTATTTACATGTCTATAAGGATGGAAGTCTGGTGCCCTTATTACATCCTTTCAGCCATGGTGTATGCAGCCTAAGTGTACCATCTGGATTCTCTATACCGAGACGTGATACAGGTTGGTGTTCGCTTGCCTTGTGGTAAGCGCAATTGTTGTGTGTTTGTGGATACTGTATGGGGTGTCACTCATATTTTTCACCATTGACTCTGGTTGGGTTCACCCAAGGGTCTTTTTTGGACTGATTTCAGATCATCACCTTACAATTTATTTTCATCTACTATATATGGACACTTATTTGGATTCACAGATATTATATATGGACACTCATGTTTGATCTATAGATACATGTGTAGACCCATATATTTTTCTATATTTCAATTTTCAATATTCTTTAATGTTTTTGCATTTATATATGTACTTCCTAACGGAAGCTCTCAAGATTACTTCACATGTTTTACTAGTGATTTAGCGCGGTTATTTCTTTTTTACTTGTTATTTTGGTGCACATCTCACTGTTTAACTGCTGCTTTTTGGGGGGGTTAGTTTTTATGGGTAGCGCAGTTTTGATGGTGGCAATATGATGGGGCAATTTTGATGGGGGCGGTTTTGACAGGGCAATTTTGATGGTGGCAATTTGATGGGGCAGTTTTGATGGGGGCAATTTTGATGGGGGTAATTTGATGGGGCAGTTTTGATGTGGGCAGTTTTGATGGGGGCAGTTTTGATGGGGAAATTCCGATGGGGGCAATTTTGATGGGACATTTTTGATGGGGGCGGTTTTGACAGGGTAGTTTTGATGGTGGCAATATGATGGGGCAGTTTTAATGGGGGCAATTTTGATGGGGCAATTTTGATGGGGGCAGTTTTGATGGGGCAATTTTGTTGGGGCAGTCTTGATGGGGCAGTTTGATGGGAGCAATATCACAGGGCAGTTTTGATGGGGGCAATATGACAGGGCAGTTTTGATGGTGGCAATATGATGGGCCAGTTTTGATGGGGGCAGTTTTGATGGGGCAATTCTGATGGGGCAGTTTTGATGATGGCAATATGATGGGACAGTTGTTATGGGGCAGTTTTGATGAGGCAATTCTGGTGGGGGCAGTTTTGCTAGGGCAGTTTTGATGGGGGCAATATGGCGGAGCAGTTTTGATGGTGGCAATATGATGGGACAGTTTTAATGGGGGCAGTTTTGATGGGGCAATTCTAATGGGGCAGTTTTGATGGTGGCAATATGATGGGGCAGTTTTGATGGTGGCAGTTTTGATGGGGCAGTTTTGATGGGGGCAATATGATGGGGCAGTTTTGATTTGGCAATTCTGATAGGGCAGTTTTGATGGTGGCAGTTTTGATGGGGCAGTTTTTATTGTGGCAATACGAAGGGGCAATTTTGATGGTGGCAATATGAGGCAGTTTGATGGGGGCAGTATTGATGGGGCAATTCTGATGGGGGCAATTCTGATGGGGCAGTTTTAATGGGGGCAGTTTTGATGGGGTGCAGTTTTGATGGTGGCAATATGACAGGGCAGTTTTGATGGTGGCAATATGATGGGGCAGTTTTGATGGGGGCAATATGATGGGGCAGTTTTAATGGGGGCAGTTTTGATGGGGTGCAGTTTTGATGGTGGCAATATGACAGGGCAGTTTTGATGGTGGCAATATGATGGGGCAGTTTTGATGGGGCAGTTTTGATGGGGGCAATATGATGGGGCAGTTTTGATGGGGCAGTTTGATTGGGCAATTCTGATGGGGCAGTTTTGATGTGGGCAGTTTTGATGGGGGGCATTTTTGATGGTGGCAATATGACAGGGCAGTTTTGATGGGACAATATGATGGGGCAGTTTTGATGGGGCAATTCTGATGGGGCAATTTTGATGGGGCAGTTTATATGGGGGAAGTTTTGACAGGGCAGGTTTGATGGTGGCAATATGATGGGGCAGTTTTGATGGGGCAATTCTGATGGGGGCAATTTTGATGGGGCAGTTTTGATGGTGGCAATATGATGGGGCAGTTTTGATGGTGGCAGTTTTGATGGGGCAGTTTTGATGGGGCAGTTTTAATGGGAGCAGTTTTGATGGTGGCAATATGATGGGGCAGTTTTGATGGGGCAATTCTGATGGAGCAATTCTTTTGAGGCAGTTTTGATGGGTCAATATGATGGGCGCAGCTTTGATGGGGGAAGTTTTGATTGTGTCAATTTGATGGGGCAGTTTTGATTGGGGCAGTATTGATGGGGCAATTCTGATGGGGCAGTTTTGATGGTGGCAATATGATGGGGCAGTGTTAATGGGGCCATTTTGGTGGGGCAATTCTAATGGGGCAATTTTGATGGGGCAGTTTTGATTGTGGCGTGTGATGGGGTGTAGTGATGCAATGTGCTTGGGGCGATGTGATGCGTTTTGCGTGGGGGGTTGTGATGCGATTTGTGGGGGTTGTTGTGATGCGATTTGCTGGGGGTGTTGTGATGCGATTTGCTGGGGGTGTTGTGATACGATTTGTGGGGGTTGTTGTGATGCGATTAATGGGGGTGTTGTGATGTGATTTGCGGGGGGTGTTGTGATGCGATTTGCTGGGAGCAATGTGATGCCATTTGCGGGGGGCAATGTGATGCCATATGCAGGGGTTGTTGTGATGTCATAGAAATTCATCTTTACTTGGTCTACGCCATTTGCAGGTAGGCAATGCAAGAAATAATGCAATTGTCATTTATTTCCTGGTTCCTAGAGGGAGGAGAAGTTTGCATAGCTAAGGGGCAGCAACTTCCTCTGACACTGCCGTAGCTATGGAAACCTGACCTGAAACCTATTACACTGCTTATGCTGCACTGAGCATGTGCGAGATCTGCAAGGATGAGATCCAGGAAGAAATACAGTCTGGCTTCAGATGCCCACACTTGAGATGGCCACGGCCTGCTGGAAGTTTACCCACCTCAGTACCGGGCACTTTCACCCCCTTCCTGCCCAAGCCATTTTTCAGCTTTCAGTGCTGTCACACTTTGAATAACAATTGCGCAGTCATACAACACTGTACCCAAATGAAATTGTTATCATTTTTCCCAACAAATATAGCTTTCTTTTGGTGGTATTTGATCGCCTCTGTGGTTTTTATTTTTTGCGCTATAAACAAAAAATAGTGACAATTTTGAAAGAAACACATTATTTTTTACTTTTTGCTATAATAAATATCCGTTTAAAAAAAAATGTTTTCCTCATTTCAGGCCGATATGTATTCTTCTACATATTTTTGGTAATAAAAATCGTAATAAGCGTATAGTGATTGGTTTGCGCAAAAGTTATAGCGTCTACAAAATAGGGGATAGATTTATAGCATTTTTATTATTTTTTTTACTAGTAATGGCAGTGATCTGCGATTTTTATCCTGACTGCGATATTGCATCGGACACATCGTACTTTTTTGACACGTTTTTGGGACCATTCACATTTATACAGCGATCCGTGCTGTAAAATTGCACTGATTACTGTATAAATGTGACTGGCAGGGAAGGGGTTAACACTAGGGGGAGATCGAGGGGTTAATTGTGTTTCCAGTGATTCTAACTGTAGGGGGAGGGGACTCACAAGGGGAGGAGACGATCGGTGTTCCTCTGTATAAACAGGAAGCAATCAGCGCAAACAAATAGGTGAAATGAATGGATGCAAGCTGAACACTATAGGTAATCACAAAGCCTATAAACAATCAATAAAACAATGTTAGTGCAGTGCAATAATATGAGGAAAAAAGTCCATTTCAAAATATAGGGACTCAGATGTCCAAAATGAAGAATGGCAAGTTCCCTCAAGATAAAAAATGAAATAAATTCTCCAGTGGTAAATTGGTGACAATATCCTCCACCACAGACAAACAGATGCGTTTCTTGGATCAGGTTGACCTCTTTTTATAGGAGGTCAGAAATGCATATATCCACTGAGAGATGACAGCACACTCCAATGCAGCTGTGGGGGTCCCCAATCCAACACCATGAGACACCGATCCATCAGTGAGATGCAGCGGTATTCGTTCCCAAAGTGCCAATAATAATGTGGAGACACAATGGTCCCAAAAAGAAAAAAACACTCTAATGCCCTGTACACACGGTCGAACTTTCTGACAGAATATGTGCGATCGGAGCTTGTTGTCGGAAATTCTGACCATGTGTGGGCTCCATCGGACTTTTTCCATTGGAATTTCCGACACACAAAGTTTGAAAGCAGGCTATAAAATTTTCCGACAACAAAATCTGATCCTTTAAATTCCAATCGTGTGTAGACAAATCTGATGGAAAAAGTGCCACGCATGCTCAAAATAAATTAAGAGACAAAAGCTATTGGCTATTGCCCCATTTATAGTCATATTTATAGACGTACGTGTTTTATGCCACCGCGTTCAGAACGATCGGATTTTCCAACAACTTTGTGTGACCGTGTGTATGCAAGACAAATTTGAGCCAACATCCATCAGATTTTGTTGTCGGAATGTCCGTTCAATGTCCGACCGTGTGTACAGGGCATAAGTGTACTTCATAGGTTTATTCAAGTTGGTAAAAAGCATAAAATATAGCGCTAACAAGCGCACGCAATAAAAACATCAATGAAAAGTTTCAATAGATAAAAAGCATGTTCTCATGCAAACAGCTGAGAGATGGCAGCGGGTGACGTGCATAGTATAAGCTCTTCCCCCATACGCGGCGTTACGTCCAATAGGACTTCGTCAGCGAGGGTGGAGCTAGTGAATCACACAGAAGCCTTAAATAGAGCACTGGTGTCTGCAAGGTATGTAACAAAAGCCGGAAGTGGACACCACACCTAAAAATGGCAAATTACCCAGCGGGGACACCAGCTAATATGAAAAATATCATAAAAACATAAAAAATCAATCCCCACTGACCCCAAGGAACCAAATGGATCATTAGGCAGTGAAGCAGATTAAAAAATTCATATTATGTACCCGCGGCCATCTCTATACAATAACTATACCACTTGAAAACTTCTCCCTTAGAAAAATCACCAGAATCTCTGATGTATTTATTTATTTTCTTCTCTTGTGTGATACTGTGGGGGTGGTATATATGCTGCAATGCGATTGCGGACTCCAGTATGTGGGGAGAACTTCTAGACCCATGGGGGTCCTCATAGCAGAACACGTAAATAATATTAAAAGAGGTGTGAAAACACATAACGTGTCTAAACATTTCAGAATTTTCCATAACAGGGATCCGAGAAGCTTACAATTCTGGGGTTTGGAAAAAGTTACCAAACACTGTAGAGGTGGTAATTATATATGGCAGTTGAGTCAGCGGGAATCCCTGTGGATCCATGAAACCTGGGTTGCGGTCCCTAGGGCGTTAAACATTGAGTTTGATCTCAACTGCTTTATATCAGACAAATAAGATCAGATAGGTTTGTGCTCATACTTTTCTTTTTCCCCTCTCTTATGTGTACACTAGATTTTGATATAGTTATTGTATAGAGATGGCACACAATATGAATTTTTTAATCTGCTTCACTGCCTAATGATCCATTTGGTTCCTTGGGGTCAGTGGGGATTGATTGATTTTTTTATGTTTTTATGATATTTTTCCTATTAGCTGGTGTCCCCGCTGGGTAATGTTGCCATTTTTAGGTGCAGTGTCCACTTCCGGCTTTTGTTACATACCTTGCAGACACCAGCGCTCTTTTTAAGGCTTCTGGGTGACTCACTAGCTCCACCCTCGCTGACGAAGTCCTATTGGATGTAACACCGCGTACGGGGGGAAGAGCTTATACTATGCACGTCACCCGCTGCATCTCTCAGCTGTTTGCATGAGAACATGCCTTTTATCTATTGAAACTTTTCATTGATATTGTTATTGCATGCGCTTGTTAGTGCTATATTTTATGCTTTTTACCTACTTGAATAAACCTATGGAGTACAATATAGTCCCGTACACACGGTCGGATTTTCCGATGGAAAATGTCCGATCGGAGCGTGTTGTCGGACATTCCAACCATGTGCGGGCTCCATTGAACATTTTCTCTCGGATTTTCCGACACACAAAGTTTGAGAGCAGGCTATAAAATTTTCCGACAACAAAATCCGATCGCGTCAATTCTGACCGTGTGTGGTCATTTCCGACGCACAAAGTGCCACGCATGCTCAGAAGAAATTCCGAGACGGAACAGCTCGGTCTGGTAAAATTAGCGTTCGGAATGGATACAGCACTTTCGTCACGCTGCAATGTCAAAAATAGTTTATTACAGCGCACTCTCTTCTTCTTTATAATGTCAGAAGAATGAAGTAGTTTTGCTGCTCATATTCACACAGAGTTCTCACAAACTTCTTTCTTTATTCTTTATCGGGATTCCCTCAATATATTTTGATTTGTCACATCTGACCAAATTGGTTTTGGTTTGTTTTTTCATTTTTTGATTTTCTTCCAGGCTGGTTTTGTATTTTTTTGGGTTTTTTTTTTTTCAAGGCTGTGTTTTTATTGTTGTTTTTGTTGTGTTTTACTCTATAATATTTTTGTGTGTGTTTTGTGTGTCAAGTTACCACAACACCTATGAGATCTTTTTTAAGTTGTTATCTCCTGGAGTGCGTGTTTCATTTAAAGTCCCGCTTTTCCGTTTTCTTTTTTCATACCTATGAGATCTTGTATTATTTAATCTGTAGGAGATTGTTTGGTGATGGTGTCCCTTGTTAATTTCACATTGTATTTTGAAATGTACCTGAATCCTCACAAACAAACTGTCCTTTTTGAAGGAAAATACACATAGGCGAGTATAATTGAACAAAAAATTCCTTTAATAAGGGCTCACAACTAAATAAAGAGGGAGACAACACTGGAGAAACAGCTGAATTGGGTGAAGCCTTTGGCCCCCAGGGCACACATTAACTATTTTCAAGCAAAATTGGTGGCCTGAGGAGTCCATATATAAGGGAGTGTAATCTGGTTCAGAAGTTCCCAGAGATCCTGAAAGCAGCGATGACATCTGTGTCCCCAGGCTGTGGTCATACAAGAGACTGCATCTTTGGCCAGACCAGACTGAAATCAGTGCCATCACTCTCTGGTCTTCCTTCCATGCTTCCTTCCATGCTGTGGCTCTGGTGGTGGAGTTGTGGCAGCAGGAGGAGGAGGAGGAGGATGGTCCAACTCAATCACGTCGGTCTTGGGTGTGATTTCGCCACTCACCTCCTTAGTTAGGACTCTATAAATAAGTTGCTCACACATGAGGCGTTGACCCTCCTGCATGCACTTCAGTTTGGTGGCAGCCATGCAGGCAAAGGCCTCTTCAGGAGTGGGTAAGGCTCTGAGGGATGCAGAAGCCTCCTGAATGAGCCTGAGTGCTGAATCCTGCATGTGAGTCGCCTTCCTCGCTCTTTTGTATGGAAGGCGGAGGGGAGGAACCTGCGATTCTGTCAGGCTGCGACTGGTCCCAGGCTTCTCCTGGCTGACACTTAGCCCCACCTCCTCCAGGCTGCCACATTCCACAGCCTCCTCCTGGCTGAGGTCTTCCTGTGTATGAAAAAGGGACATAGTTTTAGTTTTTTATTCATCAATCACACACAATTTTCACCTCCTGACTGTTGCAAATTGAATGTTAACAAATATAACAGGCTATCCTTCTGAGCCCAGCATTTTTCATTCTTGTCCCAATTTTTTGTGCCCACTACTGTCTATTGATATGTAAAACACTTTTTTCAATCAGCAATTAGTGATCAATAATGACATCTAGTAAACATCATTTATTTATTGACCAGAAATCTGTAGAAGAATGCTATACCTGACTCCATCTGGGCTCCTCCACTTCTTCCTGGCTGGAAGGCCCAGGTTGGACATCGGAAGCCTTAGCTGGGGTGGAAGGAAGAGTGGAAGGAAGAGTGGAGAGGGATTTCCTGACTTCAGAGTCTGACAGAAATCGCAGTCTCTCATAGTACCACAGCCTGGGGACATAAACGTCATCTGCTCCAGCTCCGGACCTCTGGGAATCCGTGACCTTCTTGCCCTCCTTAAGATAAGTGCTCCTCAGGCCACCAATTTTGTTTTTTAAATAGGGGATGGTTGCTGTGGGGACCACCGGCGTCACCAACTCCAGCAGTTTCTCCAGCGCTGCCTGCCTCTTTTGTTTATTATTATAATGAGGATGTCTCACCTGCCACAGACAGGGCAGCTCCCTGTACTTGTCTATGAACAGGGGGAGGAAATTGTGGTCGTTGAAGCCATCCATTTTCTCTGCAAGACTCAACACAAGACAAACCCTAATGTCAGGCCAAACTCCCCTAATCTTGTCCAATATAGGCCTCAATTTAGAAGCAGTATAGGCCCAAGTTTAGATCTTTCCTTCGTTTTCACGATCAGCGCCTCCGATACTCCTTCCTCCGCTCACAGATCATATGTATATGCACGCGTAGTTACGCTTACTGTTACTGTTATGCTTTATAGACACTGCGCATGCGTGCAACTCCGCCCACCCCTGACGTTCTTTCTAGTCTATTCCCCGCCCCTTTTCATTCAGCGCAGTGGGGGAAGAGCACATAGCGGAGACACAGCAGGTGCATGCTAATTACAGCAACGAGGAGGAGAGGGAGGAAAGCCGGATCTGGAAATGTCTGGATCAAGAAGGAGAAGATTTAGGGCCTCAAATATGTCCTTTAGGGAGATGTTGGAGATGGTGTTAATCCTGAAGAAGGCCGACTATGATGGAAAAGTATGGACCTTACCGCAACCCCAATGTCAGAAAGACCAAGATAATGTTGAAAGTGGTCAGGAGCCTGCACCGGAATTTCGGGTATGACGATCGAAAGATCAGCTCAGGAAGCGGTGGTCGGACCTGAAATTAAGAGAACATGAGCAGTACAGAAAGATCCGGAGAGTGCTGCAAAAAAGTAGTAGTTGTCAGTGTTCCTATTCTTTTTGTGTTTATTACGTTCGTGCTGCTCCATGTGCTTTTAGGAACTGTTGTACAGTTTAAAATGGCAACTTTCATGTTCATGGGCACATTATTCGTTCGTATCAAACATTTTTCTTTCAGGCTATAAAACACCATTGTTTTTGCCATATGCATTTGACCACATGTTTTAGGGGCTACTTGTATGAAACTAATTTGGTTGTGTAGATGTGTTTGTTACTAGAATGAAATGCAAACTAGATTCTGTGTAAGGAGAGGACACTCAGCAGCAGTTTTCACATCTGGACGCTGGAGCACTAGTGTGGGACACAAGAACACCCTTTTTATTAGGGGGCCCACACAGGTGCTCCAGTATATACTATAGGGGGGTCTCCATCTGTGAAGCTTGTACAAGACAGGTAAAGTATTGAAGCTTGACAAAGGATAATACAAATTCTACATCTTGGAACTCTGCCAAAATAGACAATTGTACCCCACTTCCAAGCAATGTTTCATATTTATAGTTCTGCCATCAAATATCTGTGTGCAAAGTAGAGCCTGAAAAAGCGTGAATCATCTCTCACCAAACTTTTACTAACATGAGATTAGCAAAAGGAGCCCAAAGGGTGCCGCGCTTGGTTCTGAACTGACCTTTTCTAGTCTCGTCGTACGTGGTTGACGTCACCGCATTCCTGGTGATCGGAAATTCCGACAACTTTGTGCGACCGTGTGTAAGCAAAACAACATCCTTCGGAAAAAATCCTAGGATTTTGTTGTCGGAATGTCCGATCAATGTCCGACCATGTGTACGGGGCATTAGAGTGTTTTTTTCTTTTTGGGACCGTTGTGTCTCCATATTATTATTGCCGCTTTGGGGACAAATACCGCTGCATCTCACCGCTGAATCGGTGTCTCATGGTGTTGGATTGAGGACCACCACAGCTGCATTGGAGTGTGCCTTCATCTCTCAGTGGATATATGCGTTTCTGACCTCCTATAATAGGAGGTCCACCTGATCCGGTAAGCGCATCTGTTTGTCTGTGGTGGAGGATATTGTCACCGATTTACCACTGGAGAATTTTTTTCCTTTTCCATCACGAGGGAACTTGCAATTCTTCATTTTGGACATCTGAGTCCCTATATTTTGAAATGGTGTTCCTCTGTACTGGGAACACACCATCGGTCTCCTCTCCTCTGACAGGACCTGGATCTGTGTGTTTACACTAGAGATGAGCCGAAGAACCCCAGTTCGGTTCGCACCAGAACCTGCGAACGGACCAAAACTTTGCACGAACTTTAGAACCCCATTGAAGTCTATGGGACTTGAACGTTCGAAATCAAAAGTGCTAAATTTAACCACTGGCCTACCAGGCCAATTCTGACATTTCTCTCCTACATGTAAAAATCATATTTTTTTTGCTAGAAAATTACATAGAACCCCCAAACATTATATATTTTTTTAGCAAAGATCGTAGAGAATACAATGGCGGTTTGTGGAACTTTTTATCTCACACAGTATTTGCGCAGGAATTTTTTTGAATGCGTTTTTTTGGGAAAAAAACTGTTTTGTGTTTAAAAAAAAAGCAAAACAGTAAAGTTAGGCCAATGTATTTGCATATTGTGAAAGATAAAGTTACGCAGAGTAAATAGATACCTAACATGTCACGCTTCAAAATTGCTCATGGAATGGCGCCAATGTTCGGTACTTTAAAAAACCGAGGAGGTCTAGGGACAAAATGATTGCTCTCACTCCAACGTTCTCAGCAATACCTCACATGTATGGTTTGAACACCGTTTTCATATGTGGGCGGGACTTACATATGCGTTCGGTTCTGCGTGCGAGCACATGGGGACAGCGGCGCTTAAAAAAAAATTTTTGTTTTTTATTGTTAATTATATTTTCTTTTTTTTGTTTTGACACTTTTTTGAAAAAAAAAATTGATCACTTGTATTCCTATTACAAGGAATGTAAACTTCCCTTGTAATAGGAATATGACATGACAGGTCCTCTTAATAGTTAGATATGGGGTCAATAAGACCCCACATCTCAGCACTAGGCTGGGAAGCCTGAAATAAAAAATAAAAATAAAACGATCACCGCTTCCCAGCCTAAGCAGCTCCGTTTTTTTGAATGGAGAAGCCGGGCGTAACGCATACCTCCCAACCGTCCCGGATTGCCCGGGAAAGTCCCGCTGTGGGAGGTCTGTCCCGCGTCCCGGGCACCTTCATTCCGGGACAATACAATGTCCCGGAATCGCCCCATTGGGATCTGATGCCCCCTAAAAATTGCCGCTGTCCCTCACTGCCCGGCGCTGTACTGGTTCTGGCCAAGACCGCTTCATTTCACCCCCAGATGCTGCCTGGCTAACTGCCAAAACAACTGGTTGCTGGGCATGGCCCGCCTGGCGTCTAACAACCAGTGACGTCAGGACGAGGAGGAGAGTGGAGCCCCAGCATTCAGTGCGAGCTGGAGGAGGATTCCTCCTCGCGCCTAAGCTCCGCCCCCGGCTCCACCCCCCAACTCCGGGTCTCCCCTGAAGGCTGTTCCTGCTCTGGAAGAAAGGTAGGAGAATGCTCCCTGCATTGTCCTGTGCACACAGAATGAATCCCGCACGGCACAGCCTGAGGCTGGTTTTCTCACTGTGTGGATATTATCTTTGATTGGAACTCGTGGCTGCTTGTCCTCATGGTGATTGGCTGCAGCACATGGCAATCATCCTCCTGTATTTGCCAACAGAACATTCTGTGCGTGGGGGCGGGGTCAGTTGCCAGTCTGTGCTGAAGACGAGGAGGAGGGCTTTCTGCAGGTCTGTGTATGTGTGATAGGAAAGTTGCTGCAGTTAACTTAAGCTGTTGCAGTGTCCTGGCAGATGACAGATAGATTTCTGGTGAAGCCTGTGCCCAGAATCTTAGCTCAGGTTGCAGACACAGAGCATCACTCGTTCTGTCTGTTTAATCTGTACAGGACTCTGCAGCAGGAGATAAGGAGAGTGTGTGCTGAGAACGGGGAAGTGTTCTGTGTGTGTCTCAATCTGAATTGCCCTGTTTATGTTTCCTCTCCTGAGCTCTCTGTCCACCCCCCGTCCAATCCTGCGATCTCCCTGTCCACCCCCCGTCCAATCCTGCGATCTCCCTGTCCACCCCCCGGCCAATCCTGCGATCTCCCTGTCCACCCCCCGGCCAATCCTGCGATCTCCCTGTCCACCCCCCCGTCCAATCCTGCGATCTCCCTGTCCACCCTCCATCCAATCCTGCGATCTCCCTGTCCACCCCCCTGTCCAATCCTGCGATCTCCCTGTCCACCCCCCCGCCGTCCAATCCTGCGATCTCCCTGTCCACCCTCCCCGTCCAATCCTGCGATCTCCCTGTCCACCCCCCCCCGTCCAATCCTGCGATCTCCCTGTCCACCCCCCCGTCCAATCCTGCGATCTCCCTGTCCACCCCCCCGTCCAATCCTGCGATCTCCCTGTCCACCCCCCCCGTCCAATCCTGCGATCTCCCTGTCCACCCCCCCCGTCCAATCCTGCGATCTCCCTGTCCACCCCCCCCGTCCAATCCTGCGATCTCCCTGTCCACCCCCCCGTCCAATCCTGCGATCTCCCCGTCCACCCCCCCGTCCAATCCTGCGATCTCCCCGTCTACCCCCCCGTCCACCCCCCCTGTCCAATCCTGCGATCTCCCCGTCCAATCCTGCGATCTCCCCGTCCCACCCTGCGATCTCCCCGTCCCACCCTGCGATCTCCCCGTCCCACCCTGCGATCTCCCCGTCCAATCCTGCGATCTCCCTGTCCACCTCCCCGTCCAATCCTGCGATCTCCCTGTCAACCCCCCCCGTCCAATCCTGCTATCTCCCTGTCCACCCCCCGTCCAATCCTGCGATCTCCCTGTCCACCCCACGTCCAATCCTGCGATCTCCCCGTCCACCCCCCCGTCCAATCCTGCGATCTCCCCGTCCACCCCCCATCCCATCCTGCGATCTCCCCGTCCACCCCCCATCCCATCCTGCGATCTCCCCGTCCACCCCCCCTTCCCATCCTGCGATCTCCCCGTCCACCCCCCGTCCCATCCTGCAATCTCCCCGTCCACCCCCCTTCCCATCCTGCGATCTCCCCATCCACCCCCCCTTCCCATCCTGCGATCTCCCCGTCCACCCCCCCTTCCCATCCTGCGATCTCCCCGTCCAATCCTGCGATCTCCCCGTCCAATCCTGCGATCTCCCCGTCCCATCCCGCGATCTCCCTGTCCACCCCCCCCGTCCAATCCTGCGATCTCCCCGTCCAATCCTGCGATCTCCCCGTCCCATCCTGCGATCTTCCCGTCCACCCCCCCTTCCCTTCCTGCGATCTCCCCGTCCACCACCCTTCCCATCCTGCGATCTCCCCGTCCCATCCTGCGATCTCCCCGTCCCATCCTGCGATCTCCCCGTCCAATCCTGCGATCTCCCCGTCCCATCCTGCGATCTTCCCGTCCACCCCCCCTTCCCTTCCTGCGATCTCCCCGTCCACCACCCTTCCCATCCTGCGATCTCCCCGTCCCATCCTGCGATCTCCCCGTCCCATCCTGCGATCTCCCCGTCCCACCCTGCGATCTCCCTGTCCACCCCGCCCCGTCCCATCCTGTGATCTCCCCGTCCAATCCTGCGATCTCCCTGTCCACCCCCCCGTCCAATCCTGCGATCTCCCTGTCCACCCTCCATCCAATCCTGCGATCTCCCTGTCCACCCCCCTGTCCAATCCTGCGATCTCCCTGTCCACCCCCCCCCGTCCAATCCTGCGATCTCCCTGTCCACCCTCCCCGTCCAATCCTGCGATCTCCCTGTCCACCCCCCCCGTCCAATCCTGCGATCTCCCTGTCCACCCCCCCCGTCCAATCCTGCGATCTCCCTGTCCACCCCCCCCGTCCAATCCTGCGATCTCCCTGTCCACCCCCCCCGTCCAATCCTGCGATCTCCCTGTCCACCCCCCCGTCCAATCCTGCGATCTCCCCGTCCACCCCCCCGTCCAATCCTGCGATCTCCCCGTCTACCCCCCCGTCCACCCCCCCTGTCCAATCCTGCGATCTCCCCGTCCAATCCTGCGATCTCCCCGTCCCACCCTGCGATCTCCCCGTCCCACCCTGCGATCTCCCCGTCCCACCCTGCGATCTCCCCGTCCCACCCTGCGATCTCCCCGTCCAATCCTGCGATCTCCCTGTCCACCTCCCCCGTCCAATCCTGCGATCTCCCTGTCCACCCCCCCCGTCCAATCCTGCGATCTCCCTGTCCACCCCCCGTCCAATCCTGCGATCTCCCTGTCCACCCCACGTCCAATCCTGCGATCTCCCCGTCCACCCCCCCGTCCAATCCTGCGATCTCCCCGTCCACCCCCCATCCCATCCTGCGATCTCCCCGTCCACCCCCCATCCCATCCTGCGATCTCCCCGTCCACCCCCCCTTCCCATCCTGCGATCTCCCCGTCCACCCCCCGTCCCATCCTGCAATCTCCCCGTCCACCCCCCTTCCCATCCTGCGATCTCCCCATCCACCCCCCCTTCCCATCCTGCGATCTCCCCGTCCACCCCCCCTTCCCATCCTGCGATCTCCCCGTCCAATCCTGCGATCTCCCCGTCCAATCCTGCGATCTCCCCGTCCCATCCCGCGATCTCCCTGTCCACCCCCCCCGTCCAATCCTGCGATATCCCCGTCCAATCCTGCGATCTCCCCGTCCCATCCTGCGATCTTCCCGTCCACCCCCCCTTCCCTTCCTGCGATCTCCCCGTCCACCACCCTTCCCATCCTGCGATCTCCCCGTCCCATCCTGCGATCTCCCCGTCCCATCCTGCGATCTCCCCGTCCAATCCTGCGATCTCCCCGTCCCATCCTGCGATCTTCCCGTCCACCCCCCCTTCCCTTCCTGCGATCTCCCCGTCCACCACCCTTCCCATCCTGCGATCTCCCCGTCCCATCCTGCGATCTCCCCGTCCCATCCTGCGATCTCCCCGTCCCACCCTGCGATCTCCCTGTCCACCCCGCCCCGTCCCATCCTGTGATCTCCCCGTCCAATCCTGCGATCTCTCCCTCCAATCCTGCGATCTCTCCGTCCCACCCTGCGATCTCTCCGTCCCACCCTGCGATCTCCCCGTCCCACCCTGCGATCTCCCCGTCCAATCCTGCGATCTCCCCGTCCAATCCTGCGATCTCCCCGTCCCATCCTGCGATCTCCCTGTCCACCCCCCCATCCCATCCTGGGGTCTCTCTGGACATGTGGCCCCATCCAGTGCGCTGCGTATCTTCAGAGGTCAGGATGTATGCAGAAACATAAGAGAGTTTCTCAGTCCAACTGTATTCAACTACATTACATTCTTCTAATAAACTTTAAGCAAAATACTCTAAAAATAGTGTAAAAATAGACAGACTTTTGTTAAATTGAGATATATTATAGTGATGTAAACATGTCTCCAATATGATTGACCACACCTCTTAAACCACAACCAAATGGCCACGCCCTTTTTTGCTGGCCACGCCCACTTCTCGGCATGGTGCGCTGCGCTCTCCACACATCTGATCTTCTAAGTGTCCCTCATTGTCAAGTTCAAAAGTTGGGAGGTATGCGTAACGTCATAACATTGCGCCCAGCCTCCGGCAATCATAGAGACTCCGGCGGACCAGATCCCTATGATCTACATCCGGCACCGGCGGATCCGCTCTCCGCCTCACCGGTCATAACAGTGAGTCGGAAAAAGCACCGGAGGGCGGCGGGAGGGGGGGAAAGTCCCCTCTCGCCTCCCATAGGAACGATCAAGCGGCGGAACGGCTGCTATGATCATTCCTATGGTGTAGAGCAGGGGTCCTCAAACTACGGCCCGCGGGCCACGTGCGGCCCGCCGAGGACATTTATCCGGCCCAATCCACCCAGGGCCGGATTCCCGACAATCCAGGCTCGGGCCGGGGCCAGGTCGGCTCGGCTTCGGCAGGGAGCATATCCGCTCCGCTCCGCTCAAGCTGCCTCCCCCACACCAGTAATGGAGGGCTCCGTGTGCCGCGCTGCATGCTGGGAAGTGTAGTTCCCAGCACAGTCCCGCACGGAGACGGGAGGCGAAGAGTGACAGAGAGAGCGGAGGCTTCAAGCAACATCCTACGAACAAGTGAGGACCCCACTGTCCCCCTGTCCACCCCTCTGTCCCCCTGTCCACCCCTCTGTCCCCCTGTCCACCCCACTGTCCCCCTGTCCACCCCTCTGTCCCCCTGTCCACCCCACTGTCCCCCCTGTCCACCCCACTGTTCCCCTGTCCACCCCTCTGTCCCCCTGTCCACCCCTCTGTCCCCCTGTCCACCCCTCTGTCCCCCTGTCCACCCCACTGTCCCCCTGTCCACCCCACTGTCCCCCCCTCTGTCCCCCTGTCCATCCCCCTGTTCACCCCACTGTCCCCCTGTTCACCCCACTGTCCCCCTGTTCACCCCACTGTCCCCCTGTCCACCCCACTGTCCCCCTGTCCACCCCACTGTCCCCCCCTCTGTCCCCCTGTCCATCCCCCTGTTCACCCCACTGTCCCCCTGTTCACCCCACTGTCCCCCTGTCCACCCCACTGTCCCCCTGTCCATCCCACTGTCCCCCTGTCCATCCCACTGTCCCCCTGTCCACCCCACTGTCCCCCTGCCCACCCCTCTGTCCCCCTGTCCCCCCCCTGTCCACCCCACTGTCCCCCTGTCCACCCCACTGTCCCCCTGTCCACCCCTCTGTCCCCCTGTCCCCCCCTGTCCACCCCACTGTCCCCCTGTCCACCCCACTGTCCCCCTGTCCACCCCACTGTCCCCCTGTCCACCCCACTGTCCCCCTGTCCACCCCTCTGTCCCCCTGTCCACCCCTCTGTCCACCCCACTGTCCCCCTGTCCACCCTCACTGTCCCCCTGTCCACCCCTCTCTCCCCCTGTCCACCCCACTGTCCCCCTGTCCCCCCACTGTCCCCCTGTCCACCCCTCTGTCCCCCCTGTCCACCCCACTGTCCCCCTGTCCCCCCCTCTGTCCCCCCCTCTGTCCCCCTGTCCACCCCACTGTCCCTCTGTCCCCCTGTCCCCCCCCTCTGTCCCACTGTCCCCCTGTCCACCCCTCTGTCCCCCCTGTCCACCCCACTGTCCCCCCTGTCCACCCCACTGTCCCCCCCTCTGTCCCCCTGTCCACCCCACTGTCCCTCTGTCCCCCTGTCCCCCCCTCTGTCCCCCTGTCCACCCCTCTGTCCCCCTGTCCCCCCCTCTGTCCACCCCTCTGTCCCCCTGTCCACCCCACTGTCCCCCCCTCTGTCCCCCTGTCCATCCCCCTGTTCACCCCACTGTCCCCCTGTTCACCCCACTGTCCCCCTGTCCACCCCACTGTCCCCCTGTCCACCCCACTGTCCCCCTGTCCACCCCACTGTCCCCCTGTCCATCCCACTGTCCCCCTGTCCATCCCACTGTCCCCCTGTCCACCCCACTGTCCCACCCCACTGTCCCCCTGTCCACCCCTCTGTCCCCCTGTCCACCCCTCTGTCCCCCTGTCCACCCCACTGTCCCCCTGTCCATCCCACTGTCCCCCTGTCCATCCCACTGTCCCCCTGTCCACCCCAGTGTCCCCCTGTCCACCCCAGTGTCCCCCTGTCCACCCCACTGTCCCCCTTTCCACCCCTCTGTCCCCCTGTCCACCCCACTGTCCACCTGTCCATCCCCCTGTCCACCCCACTGTCTTCCAGTCCACCCCACTGTCCCCCTGTCCACCCCACTGTCCCCCTGTCCACCCCACTGTCCCCCTGTCCATCCCACTGTCCCCCCTGTCCATCCCACTGTCCCCCTGTCCATCCCTCTGTCCCCCTGTCCCCCCCTCTGTCCACCCTTCTGTCCCCCTGTCCACCCCACTGTCCCCCCCTCTGTCCCCCTGTCCGTCCCCCTGTCCATCCCCCTGTTCACCCCACTGTCCCCCTGTCCACCCCACTGTCCCCCTGTCCACCCCACTGTCCCCCTGTCCATCCCACTGTCCCCCTGTCCATCCCACTGTCCCCCTGTCCACCCCACTGTCCCACCCCACTGTCCCCCTGTCCACCCCTCTGTCCCCCTGTCCACCCCTCTGTCCCCCTGTCCACCCCACTGTCCCCCTGTCCATCCCCCTGTCCACCCCAGTGTCCCCCTGTCCACCCCACTGTCCCCCTGTCCACCCCACTGTCCCCCTGTCCACCCCTGTCCCACTGCCCCCCCCCCACTGTCCCACTGTCCCCCCCCACTGTCCCCCTGTCCACCCCACTGTCCCCCTGTCCATCCCTCTGTCCACCCCTCCACCCCACTGTCCCCCTGTCCACCCCTCTGTCCATCCCACTGTCCCCCTGTCCATCCCCTATATATATTATTATTTATTATTCATTCTTTTGCACTACAAAAAAGAAGTGTGCATAGGAATTTAGGAATTACTTCATATTTTTTTTAAACTATAGTGCGGCCCCCCAACAGTCTGAGGGACCGTGAATTGGCCCCCTGTCTAAAAAGTTTGAGGACCCCTGGTGTAGAGATTCACCGGCTGAAACCAGCAATATCTGAATGATGTCTGTAACTACAGGCATCATTCAGATATACCCGCTCAAAGCCCACGACGTCATATGACGTGGGGGGTAGGGAGGTGGTTAAAGGCTAATTTTCATGGTATTGTCCTAAAAAGGGTTTGGGGACCCAGGTCCTGCCCCAGGGGACATGTATCAATGCAAAAAAAGTTTTAAAAACGGCCGTTTTTTCGGGAGCAGTGATTTTTAATAATGCTTAACCACTTGCCGACCGCCTACCGCATATATACTGCGGCAGAATGGCACGGGCAGGCAGAATCACGTATCCGTACGTGATCTGCCTCCCGCGGGCGGGGGGTCCAATCGGACCCCCCCCCGGTGCCAGCGGCGGTCGGCATTTGACTGGGAGCGTCGGGAGGCGAGGGGGAGACCATCCGATCGTGGCCCCCCCCTCGCGATCGCTCCCAGCCAATGGGAATCCTCCTCTGCCTGTGTGTAGTTTCACACAGGCAGAGGATGTGATGTCATCTCTCCTCGGTCTGGCAGTTTCCGTTCCAGCGCCGAGGAGAGAAGACAAGTGAGTGCACACAACACACACACACACAGTAGAACATGCCAGGCATACTTTACACCCCCGATCCCCCCCCGATCGCCCCCCGATCCCCCCCCAATCACCCCCCCCTGTCACAAACTGACATTAGCAGTATTTTTTTTTTTTTTCTGATTACTGCATAGTGTCAGTTTGTGACAGTTACAGTGTTAGGGCAGTGAGTATTACCCCCCTTTAGGTCTAGGATACCCCCCTAACCCCCCTAATAAAGTTTTAACCCCTTGATCACCCCCCTCACCAGTGTCGCTAAGCGATCATTTTTCTGATCGCTGTATTAGTGTCGCTGGTGACGCTAGTTAGGGACGTAAATATTTAGGTTCGCCGTCAGTGTTTTATAGCGACAGGGACCCCCATATACTACCTAATAAATGTTTTAACCCCTTGATTGCCCCCTAGTTAACCCTTTCACCACTGATCACCGTATAACTGTTACGGGTGACGCTGGTTAGTTCGTTTATTTTTTATAGTGTCAGGGCACCCGCCGTTTATTACCGAATAAAGGTTTAGCCCCCCGATCGCCCGGCGGTGATATGCGTCGCCCCAGGCAGCGTCAGATTAGCGCCAGTACCGCTAACACCCACGCACGCAGCATACGCCTCCCTTAGTGGTATAGTATCTGATCGGATCAATATCTGATCCAATCAGATCTATACTAGCGTCCCCAGCAGTTTAGGGTTCCCGAAAACGCAGTGTTAGCGGGATCAGCCCAGATACCCGCTAGCACCTGCGTTTTGCCCCTCCGCCCGGCCCAGCCCACCCAAGTGCAGTATCGATCGATCACTGTCACTTACAAAACACTAAACGCATAACTGCACCGTTCGCAGAGTCAGGCCTGATCCCTGCGATCGCTAACAGTTTTTTTGGTAGCGTTTTGGTGAACTGGCAAGCACCAGCCCCAGGCAGCGTCAGGTTAGCGCCAGTACCGCTAACACCCACGCACACAGCATACGCCTCCCTTAGTGGTATAGTATCTGATCGGATCAATATCTGATCCGATCAGATCTATACTAGCGTCCCCAGCAGTTTAGGGTTCCCAAACACGCAGTGTTAGCGGGATCAGCCCAGATACCTGCTAGCACCTGCGTTTTGCCCCTCCGCCCGCCCCAGCCCAGCCCACCCAAGTGCAGTATCGATCGATCACTGTCACTTACAGAACACTAAGCGCATAACTGCAGCGTTCGCAGAGTCAGGCCTGATCCCTGCGATCGCTAACAGTTTTTTTGGTAGCGTTTTGGTGAACTGGCAAGCACCAGCCCCAGGCAGCGTCAGATTAGCGCCAGTACCGCTAACACCCACGCACGCAGCATACGCCTCCCTTAGTGGTATAGTATCTGATAGGATCAATATCTGATCCGATCAGATCTATACTAGTGTCCCCAGCAGTTTAGGGTTCCCAAACACGCAGTGTTAGCGGGATCAGCCCAGATACCTGCTAGCACCTGCGTTTTGCCCCTCCGCCCGGCCCAGCCCAGCCCACCCAAGTGCAGTATCGATCGATCACTGTCACTTACAAAACACTAAACGCATAACTGCAGCGTTCACAGAGTCAGGCCTGATCCCTGCGATCGCTAACAGTTTTTTTGGTATTGTTTTGGTGAACTGGCAAGCACCAGTGGCCTAGTACACCCCGGTCGTAGTCAAACCAGCACTGCAGTAACACTTGGTGACGTGGCGAGTCCCATAAGTGCAGTTCAAGCTGGTGAGGTGGCAAGCACAAGTAGTGTCCCGCTGCCACCAAAAAGACAAACACAGGCCCGTCGTGCCCATAGTGCCCTTCCTGCTGCATTCGCCAATCCTAATTGGGAACCCACCGCTTCTGCAGCGCCCGTACTTCCCCCATTCACATCCCCAACCAAATGCAGTCAGCTGCATGAGAGGCATTTTCTTTATGTCCTCCCGAGTACCCCTACCCAACAAACCCCCCAAAAAAGATGTTGTGTCTGCAGCAAGTGCGGATATAGGCGTGACACCCGCTATTATTGTCCCTCCTGTCCTGACAATCCTGGTCTTTGCATTGGTGAATGTTTTGAACGCTACCATTCACTAGTTGACTATTAGCGTAGGGTACAGCATTGCACAGACTAGGCACACTTTCACATGGTCTCCCAAGATGCCATCGCATTTTGAGAGACCCGAACCTGGAACCGGTTACAGTTATAAAAGTTACAGTTACAAAAAAAAGTGTAAAAAAAAAAAAAAACACATACAAAAATATAAAATAAAAAAAAAATAGTTGTCGTTTTATTGTTCTCTCTCTCTATTCTCTCTCTCTATTGTTCTGCTCTTTTTTACTGTATTCTATTCTGCAATGTTTTATTGTTATTATGTTTTATCATGTTTGCTGTTCAGGTATGCAATTTTTTATACCTTACCGTTTACTGTGCTTTATTGTTAACCATTTTTTTGTCTTCAGGTACGCCATTCACGACTTTGAGTGGTTATACCAGAATGATGCCTGCAGGTTTAGGTATCATCTTGGTATCATTCTTTTCAGCCAGTGGTCGGCTTTCATGTAAAAGCAATCCTAGTGGCTAATTAGCCTCTAGACTGCTTTTACAAGCAGTGGGAGGGAATGCCCCCCCCCCAACGTCTTCCGTGTTTTTCTCTGGCTCTCCTGTCTCAACAGGGAACCTGAAAATGCAGCCGGTGATTCAGCCAGCTGACCATAGAGCTGATCAGAGACCAGAGTGGCTCCAAACATCTCTATGACCTAAGAAACCGGAAGCTACGAGCATTTTATGACTTAGATTTCGCCGGATGTAAACAGCGCCATTGGGAAATTGGGAAAGCATTTTATCACACCGATCTTGGTGTGGTCAGATGCTTTGAGGGCAGAGGAGAAATCTAGGGTCTAATAGACCCCAATTTTTGCAAAAAAGAGTACCTGTCACAACCTATTGCTATCATAGGGGATATTTACATTCCCTGAGATAACAATAAAAATGATTTAAAAAAAAAAATGAAAGGAACAGTTTAAAAATAAGATAAAAAAATAATAATAATAAAGAAAAAAAAAAAAAAAAAAAAAAAAAGCACCCCTGTCCCCCCTGCTCTCGCGCTAAGGCGAACGCAAGCGTCGGTCTGGCGTCAAATGTAAACAGCAATTGCACCATGCATGTGAGGTATCGCCGCGAAGGTCAGATCAAGGGCAGTAAGTTTAGCAGTAGACCTCCTCTGTAAATCTAAAGTGGTAACCTGTAAAGGCTTTTAAAGGCTTTTAAAAATGTATTTAGTTTGTCGCCACTGCACGTTTGTGCGCAATTTTAAAGCATGTCATGTTTGGTATCCATGTACTCGGCCTAAGATCATCTTTTTTATTTCATCAAACATTTGGGCAATATAGTGTGTTTTAGTGCATTAAAATGTAAAAAAGTGTGTTTTTTCCCCAAAAAATGCGTTTGAAAAATCGCTGCGCAAATACTGTGTGAAAAAAAAAAATGAAACACCCACCATTTTAATCTGTAGGGCATTTGCTTTAAAAAAAATATATAATGTTTGGGGGTTCAAAGTAATTTTCTTGCAAAAAAAAATTATTTTTTTTATGTAAACAATAAGTGTCAGAAAGGGCTTTGTCTTCAAGTGGTTAGAAGAGTGGGTGATGTGTGACATAAGCTTCTAGATGTTGTGCATAAAATGCCAAGACAGTTCAAAACCCCCCCAAATGACCCCATTTTGGAAAGTAGACACCCCAAGCTATTTGCTGAGAGTCATGTTGAGTCCATGGAATAATTTATATTGTGACACAAGTTGCGGGAAAGAGACAATTTTTTATTTTTTTTATTTTTTTTGCGCAAAGTTGTCACTAAATGATATATTGCTCAAACATGCCATGGGAATATGTGAAATTACACCCCAAAATACATTCTGTTGCTTCTCCTGAGTACGGGGATACCACATGTGTGGGACTTTTTGGGAGCCTAGCCGCGTACGGGACCCCGAAAACCAAGCACCGCCTTCAGGCTTTCTAAGGCCGTAAATTTTTTATTTCACTCTTCACTGCCTATCACAGTTTCGGAGGCCATGGAATGCCCAGGTGGCACAAAACCCCCCCAAATGACCCCATTTTGGAAAGTAGACACCCCAACCTATTTGATGAGAGGTATAGTGAATATTTTGCAGACCTCACTTTTTGTCACAAAGTTTTGAAAATTGAAAAAAGAAAAAAAATTTTTTTTTTTCTCGTCTTTCTTTATTTTCAAAAACACATGAGAGCTGCAAAATACTCACCATGCCTCTCAGCAAATAGCTTGGGGTGTCTACTTTCCAAAATGGGGTCATTTGGGGGGGGGGGTTTGTGCCACCTGGGCATTCCATGGCCTCCGAAACTGTGATAGGCAGTGAGGAGTAAAATCAAAAATGTATGCCCTTAGAAATCCTGAAGGCAGTGATTGGTTGTTGGGGTCCCGTACGCGGCTAGGCTCCTAAAAAGTCCCACACTTGTGGTATCCCCATACTCAGGAGAAGCAGCTAAATGTATTTTGGGGTGCAATTCCACATATGCCCATGGCCTGTGTGAGCAATATATCATTTAGTGACAACTTTGTGCAAAAAAAAAAAAAAAAATTGTCACTTTCCCGCAACTTGTGTCAAAATATAAAACATTCCATGGACTCAACATGCCTCAAAGCAAATAGATTGGGGTGTCTACTTTCCAAAATGGGGTCATTTGGGGGGAGGTTTATGTCATCTGGGCATTTTATGGCCTTCAAAACTGTGATAGGTAGTGAGGAGTAAAATCAAAAATGTACGCCCTTAGAAATCCTGAAGGCGGTGCTTGGTTTTCGGGGCCCCGTACGCGGCTAGGCTCCCAAAAAGTCCCTCACATGTGGTATCCCCGTACTCAGGAGAAGCAGCTAAATGTATTTTGGGGTGCAATTCCACATATGCCCATGGCCTGTGTGAGCAATATATCATTTAGTGACAACTTTTTGTAATTTTTTTTTTTTTTTTTTGTCATTATTCAATCACTTGGGACAAAAAAAATGAATATTCAATGGGCTCAACATGCCTCTCAGCAAATTCCTTGGGGTGTCTACTTTCCAAAATGGGGTCATTTGTGGGGGTTTTGTACTGCTCTGCCATTTTAGCACCTCAAGAAACGACATAGGCAGTCATAAATTAAAGGCTGTGTAAATTCCAGAAAATGTACCCTAGTTTGTAGACGCTATAACTTTTGCGCAAACCAATAAATATACACTTATTGACATTTTTTTTACCAAAGACATGTGGCCGAATACATTTTGGCCTAAATGTATGACTAAAATTGAGTTTATTGGATTTTTTTTAGAACAAAAAGTAGAAAATATCATTTTTTTTCAAAATTTTCGGTCTTTTTCCGTGTATAGCGCAAAAAATAAAAACGGCAGAGGTGATCAAATACCATCAAAAGAAAGCTCTATTTGTGGGAAGAAAAGGACGCAAATTTCGTTTGGGTACAGCATTGCATGACCGCGCAATTAGCAGTTAAAGCGACGCAGTGCCGAATTGTAAAAAGTGCTCTGGTCAGGAAGGGGGTAAAACCTTCCGGGGCTGAAGTGGTTAAAGTGAAAAAAAAAAAGTGAAACAATCCTTTAAATATCATACCTGGGGGGTGTCTATAGTATGCCTGTAAAGTGGTGCATGTTTCCCGTGCTTAGAACAGTCCCTGCACAAAATGACATTTTTAAAGGAACAAAAGTAATTTAAAACTGCTTGCGGCTTTAATGTAATGTCTGGTCCCGGCAATATGGATGAAAATCAGTGAGACAAACGGCATGGGTACCCCCCAGTCCATTACCAGGCCCTTTGGGTCTTGTATGGATATTAAGGGGAACCCTGCACCCAAATTTAAAAAAGGAAAGGTGTAGGGCCCCCAGGCCCCATATACTCTGAACAGCAGTATACAGGCGGTGCAAACAAGACAGGGACTGTAGGTTTATTGTTAAGTAGGATCTGTTTGTAATTTTGAACTGGTACATTTTTAAAGTGTAGCTCCAGCCAAAAAATCTATTTTTAAGCTTTTTGGAAAATATAGGGAAGGGTTATCACCCCTGTTACATTTTTTTTGCTGTCTGTGCATCTCTTCAGAAGATTTCACCTCACTTTCTGTCCCAATGACAAATATTTTTTGACAATTTGGGGTTTTTAGTGAAACAAGGATTGGTGATAAAGCATCAGTGGAAAGGAGAAAAGTTTTTTCCCATATTAACTCTTATGCCCTGTACACACGGTCGGATTTTCCGATGGAAAATGTCCGATCGGAGCGTGTTGTCGGAAATTCCGACCGTGTGTGGGCTCCATCGGACATTTTCCATCGGATTTTCCGACACACAAAGTTTGAGAGCAGGATATAAAATTTTCCGACAACAAAATCCGATCGCGTCAATTCCTAACGTGTGTGGCCTGTTCCGACGCACAAAGTGCCACGCATGCTCAGAAGAAACACGGAACAGCTCAGTCTGGTAAAATTAGCGTTCGCAATGGATACAGCACTTTCGTCACGCTGCAATGTTAAAAATGGTTTAATGCAGCGCACTCTCTTCTATATAATGTGACAAGAATTAAGTAGTTTTGCTGCTCATATTCACACACACTTCTTACAAACTTATTTTTGTTTTCTTGGGATTCCCTGAATATATTGTTATTTGTCACATCTGACCTATTTTTTTTATTTATTTAAAGCCATTTTTCTTTTCGATTTTATGTTTGTATTTTTTCAAAGGCTGATCTTTGTTTAATGTTATTTTTAGTTTTACTCCAGACTATTTTTGTGTGTGTTTTGTGTGTCAAGTTACCACAACACCATTGATATCTTTTATTATTTAATCTCAAGGAGATTGTTTGTTGTTGGTGTCCCTTGTTAATTTCACATTGTATTTTTGAAATGTACCTGAATCCTCACTAGGGATGAGCTTCGTGTTCGAGTCGAACCCATGTTCGACTCGAACATCAGCTGTTCGGTCGTTCGCCGAATTGCGAACGATATGGGCCGTTCGCGCCAAATTTGTGTGGCGCGTCACGGCCCATAATTCACTGCGGCATCGCAGTGCATTGCTTGCTGATGATTGGCCAAGCATGCACTATGACCCGCATGCTTGGCCAATCACAGCGCCGCCTGAACAGAGAGCCGTAATTGGCCAAAGCCAAGGAGGCTTTGGCCAATTATGGCTCAGGGGATTTAGTACACGCCCCACACTATATAAGGCCGCCTGCACGGCGGCCCTGTGTAGTGTGTGTTCCGGCGTTGAAAGAGATAGACAGAGAGACAGTGTTTGATTTGAGTTAGATAGATTAGGCAGAACAGTCAGTCAGTTACCTGCACTTACAGTGTATTGTGTATATATATGCATCCCAGGTGTTGCATATATATATACACTGTACTCAGTTTAGCTAGATCCGTTCCTGTTATCTTCTAGACTATTTACATTTAGTGCAGTGCGTCCTGCTCACAGTGTTCAGCTAGATCCGTTCCTGTTATCTTCTAGACTATTTACATTTAGTGCAGTGCGTCCTGCTCACAGTGTTCAGCTAGATCCGTTCCTGTTAAATTCTAGACTATTTACATTTAGTGCAGTGCGTCCTGCTCACAGTGTTCAGCTAGATCCGTTCCTGTTATCTTCTAGACTATTTACATTTAGTGCAGTGTGTCCTGCTCACAGTGTTCAGCTAGATCCGTTCCTGTTATCTTCTAGACTATTTACATTTAGTGCAGTGCATCCTGCTCACAGTGTTCAGCTAGATCCGTTCCTGTTATCTTCCTACTGACAGGCAGGCTTGTCTTGTTACAGTATTAACAGCTACCTAAAGAAAATTACTGGTGTTCTTTTGATCCTATTAGTACCACGGTCAGGCAGCTAGACTATTTACATTTAGTAAAGTGCGTCCTGCTCACAGTGTTCAGCTAGATCCGTTCCGGTTATCTTCTAGACTATTTACATTTAGTGCAGTGCGTCCTGCTCACAGTGTTCAGCTAGATCCGTTCCTGTTATCTTCCTACTGACAGGCAGGCTTGTCTTGTTACAGTATTAACAGCTACCTAAAGAAAATTACTGGTGTTCTTTTGATCCTATTAGTACCACGGTCAGGCAGCTAGACTATTAACATTTAGTGCAGTGCGTCCTGCTCACAGTGTTCAGCTAGATCCGTTCCTGTTATCTTCCTACTGACAGGCAGGCTTGTCTTGTTACAGTATTTACAGCTACCTAAAGAAAATTACTGGTGTTCTTTTGATCCTATTAGTACCACGGTCAGGCAGCTAGACTATTTACATTTAGTACAGTGCGTCCTGCTCACAGTGTTCAGCTAGATCTGTTCCTGTTATCTTCCTACTGACAGGCAGGCTTGTCTTGTTACAGTATATAAAGCTACCTGAAGAAAATTACTGGTGTTCTTTTGATCCTATTAGTACCACGGTCAGGCAGCTAGACTATTTACATTTAGTGCAGTGCGTCCTGCTCACAGTGTTTAGCTAGATCCGTTCCTGTTATCTTCCTACTGACAGGCAGGCTTGTCTTGTTACAGTATATAAAGCTACCTGAAGAAAATTACTGGTGTTATTTTGATCCTATTAGTACCACGGTCAGGCAACTAGACTATTTACATTTAGTACAGTGCGTCCTGCTCACAGTGTTCAGCTAGATCCATTCCTGTTATCTTCCTACTGACAGGCAGGCTTGTCTTGTTACAGTATATAAAGCTACCTGAAGAAAATTACTGGTGTTCTTTTGATCCTATTAGTACCACGGTCAGGCAGCTAGACTATTTACATTTAGTATAGTGCGTCCTGCTCACAGTGTTCAGCTAGATCCGTTCCTGTTATCTTCCTACTGACAGGCAGGCTTGTCTTATTACAGTATTTACAGCTACCTGAAGAAAATTACTGGTGTTCTTTTGATCCTATTAGTACCACGGTCAGGCAGCTAGACTATTTACATTTAGTGCAGTGCGTCCTGCTCACAGTGTTCAGCTAGATCCGTTCCTGTTATCTTCCTACTGACAGGCAGGCTTGTCTTGTTAAAGTATTTACAGCTACCTAAAGAAAATTACTGGTGTTCTTTTGATCCTATTAGTACCACGGTCAGGCAGCTAGACTATTTACAGTTAGTGCAGTGCGTCCTGCTCACAGTGTTCAGCTAAACCTACAAGTTAGTGGGGTGCGTCCACCTCACAGTGTTCAGCTAAAGCTACCTGTAGAAGGTTGGTGGTGTTCTCATACTACAGGCAGGTAGTTGATTTTGCTAGCTGCAGTATATATATATATATATATATATATATATATATATCCCAGCTTAGTGCAGCTACAGGCCATTAGTATGTCTGGAAGGCCAAGAAGGAGAGGCAGACAGTCACAAGCCAATAAGAGAGGGCAAGCAGGCTCTGTGTCTAGTGCTGGTCATGGAGACGGTGCATCCTCATCAGCACGTGGCCATGGGACACGCTTGGCCTTTTTTTCGGCAGCTGGCCGTGTTGAGCCGCAACATGTGGAAGACTTGGTCGAGTGGATGACCAAGCCGTCCTCATCCTCCTCATCCTCTCTCACCCATGCCCAGGGTGCTTTGTCTGGCAAAGCAGCGGCCTCTTCCCTCGGCTCAATGTCATTAGTGACTCCTTCCCTAGCTCCACCATGTCCTCCTGAGGAGTCCCTCGAACTGTTTGACCACAGTGTTGGGTACATGCTCCAGGAGGATGCCCAGCGTTTGGAAGGCTCTGTGATGATACTGAGCTCGATGAAGGCAGTAACATGAGCATGGACAGAGGGGGTGCCCAAGAAGGACAGCAATCTGGCAGTCATGCTCCCCCTGCTGCAGCATACTGCCGGGTTTGCTCCAGTGATGAGGAGGGAGGGGATGATGAGGTCACTGACTCAACGTGGGTGCCTGATAGGAGAGAGGAGGAGGAGGAGGAGGCGGCACATCACCAACGAGGCAGGATGCCCTCCAGGGGCCAGCCTAAGGGCAGCACATTGACTGCATCACATGTGCAGGGCGCTGCAGTCTCTGCGCGTTATTCAAAAAGTTCTTTGGTGTGGGCCTTTTTTGAGACGAGTGCATCAGATCGCACCGCTGCTATTTGCAACATATGTCTCAAGCGTATCTCACGTGGCCAAAACATCTCCCGCTTGGGTACCACATGCTTGACCAGACATATGTTGACCTGCCATGCAGTTCGTTGGCAAGTGCATCTAAAAGACCCACACCAAAGAACAAAGAGGACCTCTCCTTGCTCCTCATCAGCTGAGATTTCCAACCCCACTAGACCTTCAGTCCTCTCTGAGACCTGCACTGAGAGGAATGAAGGTGTAGAATTAGGTGTGTCACAGCCAAGTACTTGTGGGCAATCTGCTTTTGGTACACCGACGTACCAGGCAAATTTCCCTGCCCCAGCTGCTGCACCGCCGAAAGAAGTTTGCTCCCAGCCATCCACATGCCCAGCGGTTGAATGCTAGCTTGGTAAAATTGCTTTCACTTCAACTGCTGCCTTTTCAGTTGGTAGACTCTGCCCCCTTCCGTGAGTTTGTGGAATGTGCGGTTCCTCAGTGGCAGGTACCCAAACGCCACTTTTTCTCACGGAAGGCGATTCCGGCTCTCTACCGGCATGTGGAAGGCAATGTCCATGCCTCGCTGGACAGGGCGGTCAGCGGTAAGGTGCATATTACCGCTGACTCATGGTCCAGCAGGCATGGACAGGGACGTTACCTAAGTTTCACGGCGCATTGGGTGAATCTGCTGGCAGCTGGGAAGGATGCAGGACAAGGTGCAGTAGTGTTGGAGGTTGTTCCACCACCACGCCTCCAAAATGCTAATGATTGTGACACACCTCTCTCCTCCACCCCCTCCTCTTCTTCTTCCTCCATGGCCTCTTCCTCGGAACCAGCGGTGCTCCGTAGTCGTTCAAGGGGCTACGCAAGTACGCAGGCCAAAAGATGCCATGCGGTGCTTGAGCTGGTGTGCTTGGGGGACAGGAGCCACACTGGGGCAGAGGTTCTGTCAGCTCTGCAGGGGCAGGTTCAGAGGTGGTTGACGCCACGCCAACTTAAGGCAGGAATGGTGGTTTGCGACAATGGCACCAACCTCCTCTCTGCCCTCCGACAGGGACAAATGACCCATGTGCCCTGTTTGGCTCACGTCCTTAACTTGGTGGTGCAGCGGTTCTTGGGCAGGTACCCGGGCTTACAGGATGTCCTGAGGCAGGCCAGGAAAGTCTGTGTGCATTTCTGCCGGTCATATAATGCCAGTGCTCGGCTGACGGACCTCCAAAAGGAGTTTAACCTGCCCAAGAACCGCCTAATCTGTGACATGCCCACCAGGTGGAACTCAACGTTGGCCATGCTGCAGCGGCTGCACACGCAGCAGAGGGCCATCAATAAGTACCTGTGCGACTATGGCACCAGGACAGGATCATGGGAGCTTGTTTTTTTTTCCCCACGCCAGTGGGCCATGATCAGGGATGCATGCACTGTCCTGTCACCATTTGAGGAGGCCACGAGGATGGTGAGCAGTGACAGTGCATGCATCAGTGACACTGTCCCCCTTGTCCACCTGTTGGAGCACACGCTGTGTGGAATAATGGACAGGGCACTTGAGGCAGAACAGAGGCAGAAAGAGGAGGACTTCCTTAGCTCTCAAGGCCCCCTTTATCCAGACAGTGTTCCTGCGTGCCCACTGATCACACAGGAAGAGGAGGAGGAGGAGGAGGAGGAGGAGGAAGATTGTGTCAGTATGGAGGTGGAGCCTGGCACTCAGCATCAGCAGCAGTCTTTAAGGGATCAGTCCCAAGAAACACATGGACTTGTACGTGGCTGGGAGGAGGTGGCTGCGGACCATGTCGTCCTTAGTGACCCAGAGGACTCCGGACCGAATGCCTCAGCAAACCTACGCTGCATGGCCTCCCTGATCTTGCAAAGCCTGCGTAAGGATCCTCGTATTCGTGGTATCAAGGAGAAGGACCAATACTGGCTGGCAACCCTCCTTGATCCACGTTACAAGGGTAAGGTTGCGGACCTTATCTTGCCATCGCAGAGGGAGCAGAGGATGAAACATCTTCGGGAGGCCTTGCAGAAAGGTCTGTGCAACGCGTTCCCAGAGACTGGGAGGTTACAAACTCCTGTTTCTGGACAACGTGTTGCTGAGGCTTCGGTCAGTCAAAGAAGGAGCAGTGGAGAAGGTGGTCGTCTGACCGATGCGTTCAGACAATTTTTTGGTCCGCAGCCCCAAGGTATGATCGGTTCCAGCAACCATCGCCAGCGTCTGTTTTACATGGTGCAGGAATACCTAGGGGCAAGATCAGACTTGGACACCTTTCCCACCGAAAATCCTCTGGGTTACTGGGTCTTGAGGATGGATCACTGGCCAGAGCTTGCACAGTATGCAATTGAGCTACTGGCCTGTCCTGCATCCAGCGTGCTTTCGGAACGCACATTCAGTGCTGCTGGAGGCTTTGTAACCAATCACAGGGTGCGTCTGTCCACCGACTCAGTCGATCGACTGACCTTCATAAAAATGAATCAGTCTTGGATCACCACCAGCTACCAAGCACCTGATGCTGATGTAACTGAATAATTTTTTTTGAAATCTCAGATCCCTTCAAAGACTGCCTATGCTGATGCTGAGTGACTATCCCTGAGTAATTATCCTCTTCCTCCTCAATCATCACGCTGATAGCTTGTAAGAACACCAGTGCCTAAGGCACAATTTTTCAGCCCCTGTTTAACAGGGGCGTGTAATTACAATTTTTGATGTAATACTTTGCAGCAGGGCTCGTTCCTGCATTCCAACTAGAGTGTCTGTGAGGGGTTGCAGTGTTGTGGCACCAGCACCAGTGCCCAAGGCCCAATTTTTCTGCTCCTGTCTAACAGGGGCGTGTAATTACAATTTTTGATGCAATACTTTGCAGCAGGGCTCGTTCCTGCATTCCAACTAGAGTGTCTGTGAGGGGTTGCAGTGTTGTGGCACCAGCACCAGTGCCCAAGGCCCAATTTTTCTGCTCCTGTCTAACAGGGGCGTGTAATTACAATTTTTGATGCAATACTTTGCAGCAGGGCTCGTTCCTGCGTTCCAACTAGAGTGTCTGTGAGGGGTTGCAGTGTTGTGGCACCACCACCAGTGCCTAAGGCCCAATTTTTCTGCCCCTGTCTAACAGGGGCGTGTAATTACAATTTTTGATGCAATACTTTGCAGCAGGGCTCGTTCCTGCATTCCAACTAGAGTGTCTGTGAGGGGTTGCAGTGTTGTGGCACCAGTGCCCAAGGCCCAATTTTTCTGCTCCTGTCTAACAGGGGCGTGTAATTACAATTTTTGATGCAATACTTTGCAGCAGGGCTCGTTCCTGCGTTCCAACTAGAGTGTCTGTAAGGGGTTGCAGTGTTGTGGCACCAGCACCACTGCCTAAGGCCTAATTTTTCAGCTCCTGTTCAGCAGGGGCATGTAATTACAATTCTTGATCTAATATTTCACAGCAGGGCCCTGCGAGGGCTTACAGTGTTGTGGCCACAGCAACACCTAAGGCCCAAATTTCTGCTGAGTATATAAGGCAGGACCCTACTTTCAAACATCTAACTTACAAATGACTCCTACTTGCAAACGGAAGGAGACAACAGGAAGTGAGATGAAATCTACCCCTAGGAAGGGAAATTCTCTCCTGTAAGAGTTAATATGGGAAAAAAAATTCTCCTTTCCACTGATGCTTTCCAATCCTTGTTCCACAAAAAAACCCAAATTTTCAAAAAACATTTTTCATTGGGACAAAAAGTGAGGTGAAATCTTCTGAAGAGGAGGAAAGACAGCAAAACAAATGTCACAGGGGTGATAACCCTTCCCTATGTTTTCCAAAGAGCTTAAAAAAGATTTTTTGGCTGGAGCTAAACACGTTAAAAATGTACCCGTTCAAAATTACAAAGAGATTCTACTTAACAACAAACCTACAGTCCCTGTCTTGTTTGCACCGCCTGTATACTGCTGTTCAGAGTATATAGGGCCTGGTGGCCCCACACCTTTCCTTATTTTAATTTGGGTGCGGGGTTCCCCTTAATATCCATACAAGACCCAAAGGGCCTGGTAATGGACTGGGGGGTACCCATGCCGTTTGTCTCACTGATTTTCATCCATATTGCCATGACCCGACATTACATTAAACCCGCAAGCAGTTTTAAATGAGATTTTTTCCTTTAAAAATGACATTTGGTGCAGGGACTGTTCTAAACACGGGAAACACGCGTCACTTTTCAGGCATACTATAGACACCCCCCAGGTACGATATTTAAAGGAATATTTCACTTTTTTTTTTTTACTTTAAGCATCATTAAAATCACTGCTCCCGAAAAAACGGCCGTTTTTAAAAGTTTTTTTTGCATTGATACATGTCCCCTGGGGTAGGACCCGGGTCCCCAAACCCTTTTTAGGACAATACCGTGCAAATTAGCCTTTAAAATGAGCACTTTTGATTTCGAACGTTCGAGTCCCATAGACGTCAATGGGGTTCTAACGTTCGTGCGAACTTTCGGTCCGTTCGCAGGTTCTGGTGCGAACCGAACCGGGGGGTGTTCGGCTCATCCCTAATCCTCACAAACAAACTTTCCTTTTTGAAGTAAAACACACATAGGCAAGTATAATTCAAACCAAAAATCCTTTATTAAGGGCTCAGAACCAAACAAAGAGGGAGGCAACGCTGGATAAACAGGAGAAATTAGCGAAGCCTGGGACCCCCAGGGCAGACATCAATTCTTGAACATCAAAATTGGTGGCCTGAGGAGTCCATATGTAAGGGAGGGCAGTCTGGTCCAGAAGTCCCAGAGATCCGGAAAGCAGCAGATGACATCTGTGTCCCCAGGCTGTGGTACCACAAGAGGCTGCATCTTTTGGCCGACCAGACTGGATCCAGGGTCCTCACTTTCTGGTCTTCCTTCCACGCTTCCTTCCTGGCTGTGGCTCTGCTGTTGGAGATGTGGCAGGAGGAGGAGTAGGACCTGGAGGAGGAGGAGGACTAGGAGGACCTGGAGGAGAACGAGGAGGAGGAGGAGGACCTGCAGGAGTAGGAGGAGGACCATGTGTGAGTTCACAAAGGTGTGTATCAGATGTAATTTGGGCCCTCATCCCCTTATTAAGAGCCTCCAATATTAATGACTCACACATGAGTTGTTGTCCCTCCTCCATCCTCTGCATTTTAGAGGCAATGATGGCAGCGAAGTCATCCTCCACGGTGTGTGGTGCTCCCAGGGCCTCTGTAGCCCTCCAAAAGAGGCCTATGGCAGCCTCCTCTAGGGCACTCCTCCTCCTGCCACTTTTTCTTTCCAGGTGTAGGGGAGGGACCTGCAGATCAGGCAGCCGGCTCGGCCCAGCCACCTCCTGGCTGAGACTTCCCTGTGTATGAAAAAGGGACATGATTTTAGTTTTTGCATCATCAATTACAATCAGAAATTAGTACTCCAAACTAAAATCTAGTTAACATCATTGATTAGACAACCAGCAATATTTAGAGGAATGCTATACCTGGCTCAATCTGGGCTCCTCCACATGTTACTGCCTGGAAGGCCCAGGTTGGGCGTCAGAAGTCTCAGCTGGGGGAAGGAAGCGTGGAAGGAAGACTGGAGAGTGATGACCTGGGTTCAGTCTGGCCTGCCAGAAAATGCAGCCTGTCATCAGGGGCATAACTAGAAATAGCAGGGCCCCATAGCAAAATGTTGTATGGGGTCCCCCTGCAAACAGCCCCCCCCACAGCTGCCCTAGTGTCAATGCAGCATGACCTGTGCCACATACAGCGTGACCTGTGCCCCAATACAGCATGACCTGTGCCCAATACAGCCTGGTCTGGCTGTGCCCCATACAGCTCTACTTATGCAGAAGAAGAGGCAAGCCACCCTGATCAGCAGAGAGCGGGATTGCCCACTGTAATAGCTTTCATTTGAATTTTCTGTCTTCCCGGGGCTCATCGTCACATAGCCCCACCTCTTGGCCCGACGCCTTTGATGACATCACATGTCCCGCATTGGATCGGCGTTCTGTCTATTAAAGGCACCGGGCCAAAAGGTGGAGCTATGTGACGTGAGCCCCGGGAACACTGGAAGTTCTAATGAAAGCTCTTACATCCGGCAATTAAGCTCTCTGCTTATACGGACAGCTGGCCTCTACCTTTCCTCTCTCTTCCCCTGGCTGGGAGACTGTGCTGGCGGTGCTCTTATCCTCACTGGGCCCCACTCGGCTGTGGGCCCCATAGCGCCCGCATGGGTCGCTATGGTGGTAGTTAGGCCCCTGCCTGTCATAGTACCACATCCTGGGGACATAGATGTCATCTGCTGCTCCGGATCTCTGTGAATCCTGGACTTTCTGGCGCTCCCTTACATATGTGCTCCTCAGGCCACCAATTAGGATCTTCAAATATGTGATGTCTGCCGTGGGGATCACCTGCTTCACAATTTCCAAAAATTGATCCAGCGCTGCCTTCCTCTTTGTTTGGTTCCTGTAATGTGGGTGGTTGATCTCCCACAGACAGGACAGCTCCCTGAACATGTCAATGAATATTGCCATGGAGTCATTATCTTGTAAGATATCCATTTTCACTGCAAGACACAACACAAGACAAACCCTAATGTCAGGCCAAACTCTACTAATCTTGTTACAATATAGGCCTCAATGTAGAAGCAGTATAGGCACAAGTATGTCTCTTACCTTTGTTCTTACGATCGGCGCGTCCAATGCTCCTTCCTCCGCTCACAGATCGTACGTAATATGCACGTGTGGTACGCTTTATACACACTGCGCATGCGTGTAACTCCGTCCACCCATGACATTCTTTCTAGTCTATTCCCCGCCCCTATTCGTTCTGCGCAGTGGGGGAAGAGCACATGGCGGATACACAGCAGGTGCGTGCTAATTACAGGAACGAGGAGGAGGAAAGCCCGGATCTGGACACGTCCCGATCCAGAAGGAGAAGATTTAAGGCCACAAATATGTCCTTTGGGGAGATGTTGGAGATGGTGGACATCCTGAAGAAGGCTGACTATGATGGAAAGTATGGACCTTACCCCAACCCCAATATCAGAAAGGCCAAGATCATTGCGAAAGTGGTCAAAAGTCTGCACCGGAATTTCGGGGTATGACGATCGAAAGATCAGCACAGGAAGCGGTGGTCGGACCTGAAATTAGGAGAGCCCGAGCAGTACAGAAAGATCCAGAGAGTGCTGCAAAAAAGTAAGTAGTTGTGCTGTGTTCCTATTCTTTTTGTCTTTATTACATTTGTGCTGCTCCATATGCTTTTCTTAATTGTTGTACAGTTTAAAATGGCAATTTTAATGTTCATGGGACCATTATTTGTTCGTATCAAACATTTTTATTTCGGCCTCTAAAACACCATTGTTTAGGCCATATGCATTTTCCTACATTTTTTAGGGCCTACTTATATGAAAAATATTTGGTTGTGTAGATGGCTTTGTTACTAGAATGAAATGCAAACTAGATTCTGTGTAAGGAGAGGACACTGAGCAGCTGTTTTCACATCTGGACACTGGAGCACTAGTGTGGGACACAAGAACACCATTTTTATTAGGGGGGCACACAGGTGCTCCAGTGTATACTATAGGGGGTTCTCCATATGTGAAGCTTGTACAAAACAGGTAAAGTATTGCAGGTTGACAAAGGACACTAAAAAAGTTACATCTTGGAACTCTGCTAAAATTGTCAATTGTACCCCACTTCCAAGCAAGGTTTCCTATTTATAGTTCTGCCATCAAATATCTGTGTGCTAATTATACCATTTTTGTTTTACATAGGGGAGAAAAGACACCCCTCATCCGAGGAGACCAGAGACCCCCCACCTCTGGAAGAAGGGGAAATACCCCAAACACAAGCTGAGCAGGAGGAGGAAGAAGATGTGGTGGTAATTGGCACCACAACAGGTGAGTGTCTGCGACCACAGACTCAGGTAAGAGATGGATGCTGGCAGATTTTTGATACCTGTTTTTGTTTGGTTACTCTCTTTTTAGGTGATCGTGATGTTATGGATCGAGATCCTTTCACATCAGAAAGTGCCCAGATCCTGATCGGGGAGATCATGGGGTGTAATTTACAATTGGAAAACCTCAAAAAAAAAATTAATGATGTTATTCAAAAAAATAATAACATCATTGATGTTTTGGGGCAAATTTAAAACCCCACTAAATCACTTTCTTTTTTTGTGTGCTACAATCTTTAAAATTTTTGAGTGATGTTTCTAAAATCCAAATTTGGAGGATGCACACAGTGTGCCAACATGTGCTATCTGTCATCACGGGAGATCAATGGACGCGTTTTGGGGGTGCAACCCCTTCCTCAATAATAAAGTAGCGGTGAGGAAGGGGTTGCTCCCAAAAAACACGTCCCTTGATCCCCCGTGATGGCAGCTAGCACATGTTGACATTCGTAAATTGGTGTGCATCTTCCAAATTTGGCTTTTCAAGGGGTGACTTCACCCCATTTGAACGCAATATCAAACACAGTTCCTAAATACTCATAAATACTCATGTCTGATATTGCCTTCAAGTTTTACCATATGTGAACTTTGTAAGTTCAAGATTTTTGTCTTTCTTGTTGGTTTTACACAGGCCTGTTTTCTCGTAAATGGACATTTCTATTTTTGATAATGCCACCCCAAAAATTGTTATACAACAAACATGTTGGTTTGTTTTAAAAACCTTTTCGAAATGCACATGTGATTGTGCAGGTATTAAAAAGTTTGTTAATCAAGAATGTGTGGATTATTGTCTCAATACTACAACACTTTTGTGGTGATGTAATTGCTGTTTTCTGAGAAAATGGTGGTTATTTCCTAAGGGCAAATCCTCTTTGCACTACAAGTGCAGTTTCAGTGCAGTTTCAAGTGCACTTGTAGTATAAAAAGTGTCTACGCCTTTAGTAAATAACACCCAACAGTGCTTTGTATAAGGTTACACAATCATGCCATTTTCAGGACTCCCCACATTGCTGTCAGGGTCAGCTAAAACAAACACAAGCAGTAAATGTCACCAAAGATTAGCTTTTTTTTATTTGATAAATGCTTCACAAATTGTCTGGCATATTGATGGCCCCCCTACCCGCAAAGAACTCAAGGTATCTTAACCGGACATCACGGGCACTCAGGGAGGGCAAGCCAGGACGGCCACTTTTAAGCGCCGTCAGGGTTGGATCATGTAGAATTCTGGCCTCAGGCCCAACTGAGCCAGCAGAGTTGGCAGAATGTTTGTGTAAAAAGTTATGTAGAACACAGCACGCCAGGATTAGATGATTAAGTTTATACTCCGCCATATGGATGGGTGTCAGAAATAGGTGGAACCGGCTGGCCATGATTCCAAATGTGTTCTCCACCACTCTTCTGGCTCTGGCCAGCCAGTAATTAAAAACCCTCTGTTCTGGGGTGAGGGTCCTCATCGGGAATGGCCGCATAAGATGGTCCCCCCAGCGCAAATGCTTCATCCGCAACGAAGACGAATGGGAGTCCTTCCACATTGTCCTCTGGAGGTGGCAAGTCCAAGCTGCCATTCTGGAGATGCCTGTAGAACTCCGTCTGGGCGATGACTCCACCATCGGACATCCAGCCATTCTTCCCCACATCCACATACAAGAAGTCGTAATTAGCCGACACCACCGCCAACATCACAATACTATTATAGTTGAAATAGTACGACCCCGAGTTGGGTGGTGGGACGATGTGGACGTGTTTCCCATCAATTGCCCCTCCGCAGTTCGGAAAGTCCCACCGCTGGGCAAAGTGGGAGGCCACAGTCTGCCATTCCTGTGGCATGGAAGGAAACTGTTGAGGAAAACAAAAATAAATTACTATTTTTGCACATAAACATGGCAAGCAGATTAGGCACAAACATTCTTGGCCAACCTCCAGATAGAATTTATTAAGGGGAAATTAACACCAAAGTATAAGGTACACCTAGCATATTCAACCTCCCCCCTCTCATGGGCCATTTCTAAAATTATAGGGGGGGGTGGAATCTTGGACAGGTAACCCTCTTCACTTCATTGAGAGATGAATGCCTAAATACAGGGTATTACTTGGAACAGCCCCTCCTTAGTTACACTATTGGCAGCCCACTGGACAGGTAAGAAGTGTCATAATACAAAGATATAAATACACACTACACATTTGAGGACATTTCGACATTCTGATATTACCTATCAAGATAATAATAGAATACAAAAACTTTAAACAGTACCATTGGAAAGTATACAGGCAGGTCCTTGCACTACATGCGTTGGGGAATTCATCCATACATCTGACCACAAAAGAGATGGGTATAGTGTGTATGGGTTTGGCCAAGTCAGCAGATAGATGATTGAGGATAGATAGAGGATTGGTATCAGCTGACTTAGCAGTTGGGGGGAGGGAGGGTTTAGAAAAATGATTTGGGGACACTACAAAAAAAGCCTCTGGCACTCTGCCTGAATTTAAAGCACAAATCACATTTCTAAACATTTTAGGGGGTGTTTGGGGTAAAGCACTACCATGGAGCTTATAAAATACATTGTTAAGTGACTACATGAGGTGAATATAGGGGCAGGAGAGCATTTTGGGGAGGTAAGTGAAGGCAGATATGTATGAAGGACTAAAAAAATAATTACATAAAAATCCAGCATGAGGACAAAGGGGACATTCACAGCATATTACAATTAGGTAATTAGGAAATGAGGAAAGAAATACAACATATTAGCAAACATTAAATACAATAAAATGTGATATTAAAGGATAAAAATCTTACCTTAATATACTCCTTCTGCAGGACCTGGATGATGGCAGAACAGGTCTCTGGGATGATGATCCCCAGAGCCTGGGGGGAGATGCCTGTCGAGAACTTGAGGTCCTGCAGGCTTCTCCCTGTCGCCAAGTACCGCATGGTAGCGACCAGCCTCTGCTCCGCAGTGATGGCTTGCCTCATGCAGATATCCTGCCTGCTGATATAGGGGGTCAGCGAAGCCAGCAGACGGTGAAATACCGGGTCCGTCATCCTGAGAAAGTACCTGAAATCATCAGGATTATTCTCACGGATCTCATGGAGCAAAGGCATATGAGAGAACTGGTCACGCTGAAGCAACCAATTCTTGGTCCATGAACTCCTCCCCACCCTGTTCATGGACTGGACTTGTGTCAAGGTCAGGACCCCAACACCAAGCCCCCGCACAGCACAAACTCTACGAGGAGTACGTATACGAAACATGGCTAGAAAACAGTCGGCTGCTCAGAACGAAGTAACAGAACGCACTGAAGAACAGCAAGGCCTGTGAAGAGCGACCTGAAAAACAGTAACGAACGAACAAGAACACAATGACTAATTAAAGTCACGCGCAACTTGCTTGCACACACTGAAGAGCAGATACAAACCCACAAGCACAAACTGAACCGCAGAAAACGATCTGAAAGCTACGAGTCTGAAAAAGTGTCAATCGTCTCTCACAAAACTTTTACTAACACGAGATTAGCAAAAGGAGCCCAAAGGGTGCCACGCTTGGTTCTGAACTGGCCTTTTCTAGTCTCACTGCGTTGTTGGCGATCGGAAATTCCGACAACTTTGTGCGACCGTGTGTACGCAAAACAAGTTTGAGCCAACATCCGTCGGAAAAAATCCTAGGATTTTGTTGTTGGAATGTCCAAACAAAGTCCAACCGTGTGTACGGGGCACAACAGGAGAGAATTTCCCTTCCTAGGGGTAGATTTCATCCCACTTCCTGTTGTCTCCTTCCGTTTGCAAGTAGGAGTCGTTTGTAAGTTGGATGTTTGAAAGTAGGGGCCTGCCTTGTATACTCAGAAATACTGCAGAAATTGCGCCCTCAGGTGTTGGTGTTGCCACAACACTGTAAGCCCTCACAGTTACTCTTATTGGGCGCAGGAACGGGCTCTTCTGTGATATTTTATTTAAGAATTGTAATTACATGCCCCTGTTGAACAGGGTCAGAAAAATTGGGCCTTTGGTGGTGGTGGTGGTGGTGCTGGTGCCACAACACTATAAGTCCTCACAGTTACTCTTGGTGGGCGCAGAAACGGGCCCTGCTGTGAAATATTAGATCAAGAATTGTAGTTACATGCATCTGTTTAACAGGGGCAAAAAAATTGGGCCTTTGATGGTGCTGGTGTCACAACACTGTAAATCTTCACAGTTACTCTTGGTGGGCGCAGAAATGGGCCCTGCTGTGAAATATTAGATCAAGAATTGTAAATAAAAGTCCCTGTTGAACAGGGGCAGAAAAATTGGGCCTTTGGTGGTGGTGGTGGTGCTGGTGCCACAACACTGTAAGTCCTCACAGTTACTCTTGGTGGGCGCAGAAACGGGCCCTGCTATAAAATATTAGATCAAAAATTGTAATTACATGCACCTTTCGAACAGGGGCAGAAAAATTGGGCCTTTGGTGGTGGTGGTGCTGGTGTCACAACACTGTAAATCCTCACAGTTACTCTTGGTGGGTGCAGAAATGGGCCCTGCTGTGAAATATTAGATCAAGAATTGTAAATAAAAGTCCCTGTTGAACAGGGTCAGAAAAATTGGGCCTTAGGCACTGATGCCACAACACTGCAACCCCTCACAGATACTCTAGTTGGAGCGCAGGAATGAGCCCTCCTGCAAAATATTGCATCAAAAATATTGCATCAAAAATTTTTCTGCCCTGAAAAATTGGGCCTTAGGCACTGGTGCCACAACACTGCAACCCCTCACAGATACTCTAGTTGGAGCGCAGGAACGAGCCCTGCTGCAAAGTATTGCATCGAAAATTGTAATTATACGCCCATGTTAAACAGGGGCTGAAAAATTGGGCCTTAGCCACTGGTGGCGGCGCCCAGAACCAAAAATATTCTTACAAGCTAACAGCATGATCATGACAGGACAGTCACTCAGCATCAGCATAGGCAGTCTTGAAGGGATCTGACATTTCAACAAAAATTATTCGGTTACATGATTCATTTTTATGAAGGGCAGCCGATCGACCGAGTCTGACACATACCTCATATGTGAGCCTGACGTGCAGAGGGAGACCTCTCGTACAGCCCTGGTTCCCAGATCACTGGAGTTGAGGACAGTGACCGTAGGAGCACAGCGGGGTATGAGTGCCTGGTGCATTCTCAGGAACTGGAGATGATGTCCACTGGGAAACACTGAAACTGGCTGGAGTGCTGGGTGCAGATAAGCTGGATACAAGTCAGCAGGATGCAGGTAAGCTGGATGCAGGTCAGCAGGGTGTAGGTGAGATGGATGCAGGTGAGCAGGCTGCAGGTAAGCTGGATGCAGGTCAGCAGGATGCAGGTAAGCTGGATGCAGGTCAGCAGGATGCAGGTAAGCTGGATGCAGGGAAGCAGGGTGCACACAGCAGGCAGAAGCAAGGTCAGACAGGCCGGGTCATACACAGTGGATCAGTGGATCAACAGAATCGGCAGGCAAGGAATAGTCAAGTTCAGACTGGTTTCTGGTAACAGGAGATCAGGCAGGCACGTAAACAGAATCAGAGTCAGGGAAAGCCAAGGTTCAGGATTGGAGACAGCAGCGTGGTCACAGAGCCAGGTCAGGTGATCGGATGCTGATTACAGGAACAGGTTACAGGTGAAGCTGCAGATCAAACAGCAAGATCTGAATGGTGGAAGCCCCTCTTAAAGGCCACTGGGCGCCAAAGCCGCGTCACTGTGCGTGCGATCTCCGCGATCGGCACATTCGCATTGGCGCAAGCCTGTTTGTTACTGGGAACCTGTTGGTGGGGATGCGCCTGAGCCCTGTTGCAGGTCTGGAAGTAGTATGTCCATGACAGAGTCGGTGGTCAGGCGCACCCTGTGATCGGTTGCAAAGCCTCCAGCAGCACTGAAGTGCGTTCCGAAAGAACGCTGGATGCAGGACAGGCCAGTAGCTCAATTGCATACTGTGCAAGCTCTGGCCAGTGATCCATCTTCAAGACCCAGTAACCCAGAGGATTTTCGGTGGGAAAGGTGTCCAAGTCAGATCTTGTCCCTAGGTATTCCTGCACCATGTAAAACAGACGCTGGCGATGGTTGCTGGAACCGATCATACCTTGGGGCTGCGGACTAAAAAATTGTCTGAACGCATCGGTCAGACGGCCACCTTCTCCACTACTCCTTCTTTGACTGACCAGAGCCTCAGCAACATGTTAAATAACAAAGAAATTGGGGAAATTGGCGCTGCCCTATTAAAGTGATGCTCACTAGATAAACAGAGTCTACCACATCCGCAGGAATAATTAAATTACATTAAAGATTATTGAAAATGCAAACCCTCTGTGGTGTATAAGTCCCGTGTAAACAACACGTGAAATATTAGGTGAACATTTACCCAAATTTCAGAAGATAAATAAAAAAATTATTTGGGCGACAGTGTAACACCCCCTAAATGGGGCTAATATCAACAATAGTGATAAATAAATAAATTAATTAAATTACACTTGGTTAGAAAATGCAAATCCTCTGTGGTGTATAAAAGTAAGTCCCGTGTAGGCGACACGTGAAATATTAGGTGAACATTTACCCAAATTCCTACAATAAAAAATATTATAAAATAAAAATTGGGTGACAGTGTAACTCCCCCTGACTGGGGCTAATAGCATCAATAGTGAAAATTAATGAATAAATGTAGACATAATAACCTTGCCAGCAACTTATGTCTTTACGTGCACTAATTTCTAATGAAGTGATCCAAAAAATCCCTGGGACCCTATATTTATCATGTATCGAGCCCCAATGAGATACAAATGATAAACAAATTTACAGATTTTTTACAAGCAGATTTATGTGTGGTTCATATGATAAGCGAAAAATACACAAGTAGATATATGTATGGTTAGTTGGTAACTAGAAAGGGTCTTTCTGATTGCATAGCATACTATATATAGTCTCTATAAGGAAACAGGCAGCTTCAATATTTCAATGGAGGGAAGGCACTTCTATAGGAGCCACATCCATATGCGATTATAGGTGTCATAAGATAAAAGATGGTGACTTTCATGCTCATTCACGCTGGTGACTCCAGGTGCTCCCCCCCCGTGCTCCCCCACTCACCAGACTCAGTCACCCCTGCAGGGGTACTAGGCAGAGGAGTGGGTATCTTGGGATGGCTAACACTGTGGTAGTGCTTCGTTCCTCCGTGGGATCACTCCAGTGATCCGACTCTGGCGCTCCAGGACTGGGCTCCTCCACGGCTCCCCACCTCCGGTCCACTTTATCCTCCGTAATGAAGACACAATAAACAGGGGGCTTTTCGTGGTGAAGTACATCCAGTTTATTGGAATTGTATGTTACATCGGATTTCTATACAGTTGATACCCTATACAGACACAGCCGCGAGCAAGGATGAGACCAGAAAATGAGTCCGAACGTGCATCTCACCTTGCGTTCCAGCCTTAACTTCCGGGTATGACGTGTGAGCGTGACTCCGACTTACGCGTTTCGTCATAGGACGTTTTCAAAGACGGTGTCGACGCTTCACGCTTCACACATTAATATAGTCCTACGAGCTCAAGACAACCTCCCCTAATTATGTAAATATCACTCGGGGGGTGTGAGATCAACAGAGCCGCTGGCCTATATGTAAACCAGAAGAATCAGATGTGGTTACAAATACATTTTATACATTCTACTTTTTCCGTTTACATTTATCCTTCATCAAATCCATTCTATAGAAATAAAAACCTGTTGCTATTATACATTGTCTATTTGCCTTAGTAACAGTTGACAAGCTGCATTAATCGGGTATGAATTATATGAATTTTATAAAATGAGGATAAGGATAAAAACAGAAATAAACACTTTGTATAAAAACACACACATAAAAAATGTATATATATATATATGTAAAAATATATATAGAAAAATAGAAAAAAATGGGAAATAAAAAATTGAAAAAAAGGGGAAAAGCATAAAAAATGAAGTGGTGAAAAATATTAAAAGCATTTTGGTAGTAATTAATTATTTTAATAATGACAATTAATTATATTAGTTTATTTTTTAATTTAAAAAATTATTTTAAAAATTATTAAAAAAATTATTTTTAAAATTCCATATACCATATAGGACCTATATGTGATGTATTAGGATTAGGGATGAGCCGAACACCCCCCTGTTCGGTTCGCATCAGAACATGCGAACAGGAAAAAAGTTTGTTGGAACACGTGAACACCGTTAAAGTCTATGGGACACGAACATGAATAATCAAAAGTGCTAATTTTAAAGGCTAATATGCAAGTTATTTTCATAAAAAGTGTTTGGGGACCTGGGTTCTGCCCCAGGGGACATGGATCAATGCAAAAAAAGTTTTAAAAACTGACGTTTTTTCAGGAGCAGTGATTTTAATAATGCTTAAAGTCAAACAATAAAAGTGTAATATACCTTTAAATTTCGTACCTGGAGGGTGTCTATAGTATGCCTGTAAAGGGGCGCATGTTTCCTGTGTTTAGAACAGTCTGACAGCAAAATGACATTTGGAACGAAAAAACACATTTAAAACTACCCGCGGCTATTGCATTGCCGACAATACACATAGAAGTTCATTGATAAAAACGGCATGGGAATTCCACAAAGGGGAACCCCGAACCAAAATTTAAAAAAAAAATGACGTGTGAGTCCCCCTAAATTCCATACCAGGCCCTTCAGGTCTGGTATGGATATTAAGGGGAACCCCGGCCAAAATTGTAAAAAAAAAATGACGTGGGGTTCCCCCTAAATTCCATACCAGACCCTTCAGGTCTGGTATGGATTTTAAGGGGAACTCCGCGCCAAAAAAAAAAAAAAACGGCGTGGGGTCCCCCCAAAAATATATACCAGACCCTTATCCGAGCACGCAACCTGGCAGGCCGCAGGAAAAGATGGGGGGACGAGAGTGCGGCCCCCCTTCTGAACCGTACCAGGCCACATGCCCTCAACATTGGGAGGGTGCTTTGGGGAAGCCCCCCAAAACACCTTGTCCCCATGTTTATGAGGACATGGGCCTCATCCCCACAACCCTGGCCGGTGGTTGTGGGGGTCTGCGGGCAGGGGGCTTATCGGAATCTGGAAACCCCCTTTAACAAGGGGACCCCCAGATCCCGGCCCCCCCTGTGTGAAATGGTAAGGGGGTACTTACCCCTACCATTTCACTAAAAAACTGTCAAAAATGTTAAAAATGACAAGAGACAGTTTTTGACAATTCCTTTATTTAAATGCTTCTTCTTTCTTCTATCTTCCTTCATCTTCTGGTTTTTCTGGCTCTTCTGGTTCTTCCTCCGGCGTTCTCGTCCAGCATCTCCTCCCCGGCGTCTTCTATCTTCTTCTCCTCTGGCCACTCTGCACCCATGGCATGGGGGGAGGCTCCCACTCTTCCCTTCTTCTCTTCTTCCTTCTTCTCTTCTTCTCTTCTTCATTTTTACTTCTCCAGGCCACTCCGCACCCATGCTGGCATGGAGGGAGGCTCCCGCTGTGTGACGGCGCTCTTTGTCTGACAGTTCTTAAATAACGGGGGTGGGGCCACCCGGTGACCCCGCCCCCCTCTGACGCACGGTGACTTGACGGGACTTCCCTGTGACGTCACGGGGAATGCCACAGGGAAGTCCTGTCATGTCCCGTGCGTCAGAGGGCATGTGGCCTGGTACGGTTCAGGAGGGGGGGCGCTCTCTCATCCCCCCTCTTTTTCTGCGGCCTGCCAGGTTTCGTGCTCGGATAAGGGTCTGGTATATATTTTTGGGAGGACCCCAGGCCGTTTATTTTTTTTTTGGCGTGGAGTTCCCCTTAAAATCCATACCAGACCTGAAGGGTCTGGTATGGAGTTTAGGGGGAACCCCACGTCATTTTTTTTTTAAATTTTGGTTCGGGGTTCCCCTTTGAGGAATTCCCATGCCGTTTTTATCAATGAACTTCTATGTGTATTGTCGGCAATGCAATAGCCACGGGTAGTTTTAAATGTGTTTTTCCTTCCAAATGTCATTTTGCTGTCAGACTGTTCTAAACACAGGAAACATGCGCCCCTTTACAGGCATACTATAGACACCCTCCAGGTACGAAATTTAAAGGTATATTACACTTTTATTGTTTGACTTTAAGCATTATTAAAATCACTGCTCCTGAAAAAACGTCAGTTTTTAAAACTTTTTTTTGCATTGATCCATGTCCCCTGGGGCAGGACCCAGGTCCCCAAACACTTTTTATGACAATAACTTGCATATTAGCCTTTAAAATTAGCACTTTTGATTTCTCCCATAGACTTTTAAAGGGTGTTCCGCGGCATTCGAATTTGCTGCGAACACCCCAAATTGTTCGCTGTTCGGCGAACCTGTGAACAGCCAATGTTCGAGTCGAACTCAACTCGAAGCTCATCCCTAATTACAATTAAGGGAATAGGAATTATAATTAATGGAGATTGAGTTACGCAAGAAAGGGCAGCCCAAAATTATCATACATATAAACATTACCCCTTTGTAATAGTATGTGGGTGTGTCTCACCACTAAGGTCGTGTGGGCCTGGGTGAAGTCTAGTGAGGTGTCCCATAAAACTATCATTAGCCACCTTTTGATCATACACAGGGGCCTAAGAAAATTCTAATATATATTGAAAATAAATTAAAAATAAGAATAAAAATAAAAATGAAAATAATAGTAAAAAAAAAACAGAAATGAGGGCTACACCTAGGAGCTTTGTGTATGATGCTAGAGTAAGTCCTGACATATATAATGGCCCCATAAGGGCCGCCAAAAAACTCCAACCCTATTACCTCTTGAGAGAGTAACTGGGCTATAGATATGTGCAAAATACTACAACATGCTACAAATGATCCTGACAAATGTAATGGCTTCATAAATTACTTCGACCCTATTGACCTCATAAGAGAGTAGTTAGACCATAGGGCCACGTGGATGGTGCCATATATTACCATGGATCAACCTGGCAGGTGTCATATAGTCAGATCTCCTACGTACCCCATACATCCCAGTGTGTATACACGTATTCATCCCCTAAGCCTATTAGTTATTAATCGGGCCTAAAATTATATATGTGATAATGTTCCCAGGAATACAAATTAATAATTTGTATGGCCCTATTAAAATTATATAAGGGAAGATCTAATGCAGCAAGAGACAGACCAGGAAAAAGTCACCAAACCCCGAGACCTGAGAGTTTTTAATTGCATTGATTATGGATACGTGAGTGCATTATGTAAACCAAAAGGCTTGTTCCTTCTCATCCCCCTACATTTTTATATATGTCGGTGTTTATAGGGACTTAGGGATTTGCTATATAGCAATTTAGATCTATATCCAGGTTCAACCCTTTGGGGGCAAGGGATCCAATCCGGTAGATCCAGCTCGTTTCATTTCTGGAGATTAAAGTTTCTCTATTACCTCCACGCTAGTTTTCTTTCACTGAATCGATACCATAAAAGATATGTCCACTGGGGTCTCTATGGTGGACCTCATCAAAATGCCTGGACAAGCTGTGATTAGGAAATCCCTTCCTGATGTTTTTGATATGTTCCCTAATCCGAACAAAGAGGGGACGGGTGGTTCTCCCCACGTACTAGAGGTGGCAGGGGCATTCTATAATGTACGTGACATGTGTACTGCGACATGTAATCAGTTGGTTAATACGGTATTGCTTATGGTCATTACATGATTTAAAGAAAATCTTCTTTCTAGGTTGCCACTTTGCAACTTTGCATGGTAAGCACCTCTGGCATCTAAAAAAACCCTTTTTAAATCGAGACAAATTATGATGGGCTGTGGGGGGTCTACAACATTTTTCACTAAGTGATTCCTTAGATTGGGTGCCTTCCTATATACGAACTTAGGTTTTCTGGGTAAGATTTTTGATAGGACAAGGTCTTCTTTAAGGATCGGCCAGTACTTTCTTACTATTTTTTCAAATTCCCTCTATTGGCTGTTGAACCCGGTGACGAAAATTATGTCAGATTCCTTGCTGTTATCTCTATTCTTATTGCAAAAAAGGGAAGTTCTGTCCATTTTCATAATATCTGCTTTTAACTTCAAGAGTTTGTCTTTGTCATACCCTTTTTCATGGAATCTGTTAATTAGAATGTCGGCCTGGTTGCTGAAATCTTCCAGCATGTCGCAGTTGCGACGTATGCGTAGCAATTGTCCTTTGGGGACATTAGATTTCCATCTTGGATGATGGCAGCTGGAAGTGGGGATATACCCATTGCGATCCGTCGCTTTAAAAAATGTGTGGGTGGATAACATATCCCCTACCTTAAAAATTTCCAGATCCAGGTAACCAATCTTTTCATTACTCCACTTGCCGGTAAACGTAATACCATATTTATTCGCATTTAGATTCTCAAGGAATTTATTAAGGCTCTCCGGTGTTCCGTCCCATAAGATGATCAGGTCATCTATATACCTTTTATACATTTTTATCTGAGGTATGTTCTTGCTATAAATATACTTGTCCTCCCACATGTCCATAAATAGGTTGGCTACGCTTGGGGCGTACCGGGCACCCATTGCGACACCCTTTGTTTGTACGTAATATTTCTTATCGTACCAAAAGTAGTTGTACTCCATGGCTAACTTTAGACCTTCTAGAATATAACTAATCTGTTCCTGCTTCATGCTTGTATTCATATGCATTACTTTTTCAACTCCCCGTAGTCCATCCTTTTGCTCAATGCTAGTGTACAGCGAATTCACGTCTACAGCCACCAACAACCAGTGTTCTGCCCCTTTGATCTTTTGAAGTTCTTGTATCAATTGCATACTGTCCCGTAAATAAGATTTCCCCTCCTTCACCAGGGGTTTAAGAAATTTATCTAAATACTCTCCAAGTCTAGAGAAGATGGGATTGATCCCGCTGACTATGGGCCTCCCTGGTGGTTTTTCCAATCTCTTGTGGATTTTGGGTGTATAATATATCACTGGTGTTTTTGTCGAATTTGATATCACATATTCAGCCTCTTTGGTATTCAGGATACCTTTGGTTTTACCTTTATCCACATAGGTTCTTAGCTTTTTTTCATACTTCCTCTTAGGATTTCCTGTTAGTTTCTTGTAGGTATTTTCTATATTCAAAAGGTTATTCATTTCCTCCTGGTAATCCTTTTTGTTTAAGATGACCAGACCTCCCCCTTTATCAGCTAACCTGATCACCACATCATGTTTGTTACCTATTTCTTTGATGGTTTTCCAAATATTACTTGATCTCTTCTTACTGTTTCCATTGCCTTGATATTTTCTTCTACCATTTTTTTAAAAGCATTAATACATTGGTTCCCTGGGGTTTTGGGGTTAAATATGGAATTGTTTTTAAGTTCAGTGTGCATATACTCTGAGTCTTCCCTTCTTGCTTCTCCAGGGTTCATGGCAAAGTGTTTTTTTATGTTCAGTTTTCTTAGAAACTTTTGGAGATCAATATAGGCCTCAAACTTGTCTAGAGGCTTATCGGGAGCGTATTTAAGCCCCAAATCCAACACTCCTAATTCTTCTTTTGTAAACTTTACATCACTAAGATTAAAGATCCCTTGGCCTAATAGTTTCGGGGCCTTTTTCTTCTTCTTGCCTCCTCGTCTAACTCTTGTCTGTTTTCTCTTTCTATTTGTCTGTATGTGGGTTCCATATTTGTTCCCTGATGACAATCCCTCCTGGCTCCAGTCCGTGGATTTATTTCGGATCTCTGATGTATATCTTGGCCCACTGTTCTTCTCGGGCTCCAATAGTGATCTTCCCGCCTTGGTCCTCCATACACATTCCGTTCTCTCCACCTGGGGTTCCTGTAGGGGATACGGGGTCTCCATTTTCCCGGGGGCTTGTCTTGATAGGTGACTCAGGGAAAATCCCTACGACCCCCATATCCTCTTCCGTACATGGAATATTGTCCTCTGTAATCTTCCCTTAGTGGGGAATACCTATTGCGTACGGGTATGTTGTATCTATTATTCGATGGAGTTCTATAATTAAGGGGTCCTCGGTTATCATTTCTCTTAGTATCCCTTCTTCCCGATGGTGTATTGGGAGTTACAGGCCTAGTTGGACTGTAAGGTAAGTTGTCCATTCTCCTAGGTGTACCCTCCATCATACCCAGGGGTGGAAGTAGTATTGGTTCCTCAGATTCCTCCTCCATTGAGGGGTCATCTGATTGTTCCTCCTGATCCTCTCCATGTGTTTGCCATTTGTACACATTGGAGTTCTTGTAATCCATAACATCTCTTTTGAATTTTTTCTGTTTCTTAGCTTGTATATTGCTATCATATTTTTTGATAGATTCCTGCAGTTCTTTTTCTTTATCTTTATATTCTTTAAGGTGAACAAATGGTAGGAGTAAGTTTTTTATTTCAATGATATTAGTTTCGATCATTCTCATTTTGAACTGTCTCCTTTTAATAATATTCTGGAGTAGTTCACCCTCACATTTATTGAAGAGGGAGTACCAGTCTTTCATGAGATCAGTATTGTCAATCCCATCATTGGGGTGTACATCCCACCTTAACCTCCTAGGGGTTATTTTCTCTCTTACCTTACAGTCCAACTAGGCCTGTAACTCCCAATACACCATTAGGAAGAAGGGATACTAGGAGAAATGATAACCGAGGACCCCTTAATTATAGAACTCCATCGAATAATAGATACAACATACCCGTACTCAATAGGTATTCCCCACTAAGGGAAGATTACAGAGGACAATATTCCATGTACGGAAGAGGATATGGGGGTCGTAGGGATTTTCCCTGAGTCACCTATCAAGACAAGCCCCCGGGAAAATGGAGACCCCGTATCCCCTACAGGAACCCCAGGTGGAGAGAACGGAATGTGTATGGAGGACCAAGGCGGGAAGATCACTATTGGAGCCCGAGAAGAACAGTGGGCTAAGATATACATCAGAGATCTGAAATAAACCCACGGACTGGAGCCAGGAGGGATTGTCATCAGGGAACAAATATGGAATCCACATACGGACAAATAGAAAGAGAAAACAGACAAGAGGAAGACGAGGAGGCAAGAAGAAGAAAAAGGCCCCGAAACTATTAGGCCAAGGGATCTTTAATCTTAGTGATGTAAAGTTTACAAAAGAAGAATTAGGAGTGTTGGATTTGGGGCTTAAATACGCTCCCTATAAGCCTCTAGACAAGTTTGAGGCCTACATTGATCTCCAAAAGTTTCTAAGAAAACTGAACATAAAAAAACACTTTGCCATGAACCCTGGAGAAGCAAGAAGGGAAGACTCAGAGTATATGCACACTGAACTTAAAAACAATTCCATATTTAACCCCAAAACCCCAGGGAACCAATGTATTAATGCTTTTAAAAAAATGGTAGAAGAAGATATCAAGGCAATGGGAAACAGTAAGAAGAGATCAAGTAATATTTGGAAAACCATCAAAGAAATAGGTAACAAACATGATGTGGTGATCAGGCCAGCTGATAAAGGGGGAGGTCTGGTCATCCTAAACAAAAAGGATTACCAGGAGGAAATGAATAACCTTTTGAATATAGAAAATACCTACAAGAAACTAACAGGAAATCCTAAGAGGAAGTATGAAAAAAAGCTAAGAACCTATGTGGATAAAGGTAAAACCAAAGGTATCCTGAATTCCAAAGAGGCTCAATATATGATATCAAATTCGACAAAAACACCAGTGATATATTATACACCCAAAATCCACAAGAGATTGGATAAACCACCAGGGAGGCCAATAGTCAGCGGGATCAATTCCATCTTCTCTAGACTTGGAGAGTATTTAGATAAATTTCTTAAACCCCTGGTGAAGGAGGGGAAATCTTATTTACGGGACAGTATGCAATTGATACAAGAACTTCAAAAGATCAAAGGGGCAGAACACTGGTTGTTGGTGGCGGTAGACGTGAATTCGCTGTACACTAGCATTGAGCAAAAGGATGGACTACGGGGAGTTGAAAAAGCAATGCATATGAATACAAGCATGAAGCAGGAACAGATTAGTTATATTCTAGAAGGTCTAAACTTAGCCATGGAGTGCAACTACTTTTGGTACGATAAGAAATATTACGTACAAACAAAGGGTGTCGCAATGGGTGCCCGGTACGCCCCAAGCGTAGCCAACCTATTTATGGACATGTGGGAGGACAAGTATATTTATAGCAAGAACATACCTCAGTTGCCATCATCCAAGATGGAAATCTAATGTCCCCAAAGGACAATTGCTACGCATACGTCGCAACTGCGACATGCTGGAAGATTTCAGCAACCAGGCCGACATTCTAATTAACAGATTCCATGAAAAAGGGTATGACAAAGACAAACTCTTAAAGTTAAAAGCAGATATTATGAAAATGGACAGAACTTCCTTTTTTGCAATAAGAATAGAGATAACAGCAAGGAATCTGACATAATTTTCACCACCGGGTTCAACAGCCAATACAGGGAATTTGAAAAAATAGTAAGAAAGTACTGGCCGATCCTTAAAGAAGACCTTGTCCTATCAAAAATCTTACCCAGAAAACCTAAGTTCGTATATAGGAAGGCACCCAATCTAAGGAATCACTTAGTGAAAAATGTTGTAGACCCCCCACAGCCCATCATAATTTGTCCCGACTTAAAAGGGTTTTTTAGATGCCAGAGGTGCTTACCATGCAAAGTTGCAAAGTGGCAACCTAGAAAGAAGATTTTCTTTAAATCATGTAATGACCATAAGCAATACCGTATTAACCAACTGATTACATGTCGCAGTACACATGTCACGTACATTATAGAATGCCCCTGCCACCTCCAGTACGTGGGGAGAACCACTCGTCCCCTCTTTGTTCGGATTAGGGAACATATCAAAAACATCAGGAAGGGATTTCCTAATCACAGCTTGTCCAGGCATTTTGATGAGGTCCACCATAGAGACCCCAGTGGACATATCTTTTATGGTATCGATTCAGTGAAAGAAAACTAGCGTGGAGGTAATAGAGAAACTTTAATCTCCAGAAATGAAATGAGCTGGATCTACCGGATTGGATCCCTTGCCCCCAAAGGGTTGAACCTGGATATAGATTTAAATTGCTATATAGCAAATCCCTAAGTCCCTATAAACACCGACATATATAAAAATGTAGGGGGATGAGAAGGAACAAGCCTTTTGGTTTACATAATGCACTCACGTATCCATAATCAATACCATTAAAAACTCTCAGGTCTCGGGGTTTGGTCACGTTTTCCTGGTCTGTCTCTTGCTGCATTAGATCTTCCCTTATATAATTTTAATAGGGCCATACCAATTATTAATTTGTAATCCTGGGAACATTATCACATATATAATTTTAGGCCCGATTAATAACTAATAGGCTTAGGGGATGAATACGTGTATACACACTGGGATGTATGGGGTACATAGGAGATCTGACTATATGACACCTGCCAGGTTGATCCATGGTAATATATGGCACCATCCACTTGGCCCTATGGTCTAACTACTCTCTTATGAGGTCAATAGGGTCAAAGTAATTTATGAAGCCATTACATTTGTCAGGATCATTTGTAGCATGTTGTAGTATTTTGCACATATCTATAGCCCAGTTACTCTCTCAAGAAGTAATAGGGTTGGAGTTTTTTGGCGGCCCTTATGGGGCCATTATGTATGTCAGGACTTACTCTAGCATCATACACAAAGCTCCTAGGTGTACCCCTCATTTCTGTTTGTTTTTTTATTGTTGTTGTTTTTTTTTGTTTGTTTTTTTTTTTGTTTTTACGTTTTTTTTTATTCTTATTTTCATTTTTATTTTTATTCTTATTTTTAATTTATTTTCAATATATATTAGAATTTTCCTAGGCCCCTGTGTATGATCAAAAGGTGGCTAATGATAGTTTTATGGGACACCTCACTAGACTTCACCCAGGCCCACACTACCTTAGTGGTGGGACACACCCACATACTATTACAAAGGGGTAATGTTTATTTGTATGATAATTTTGGGCTGCCCTTTCTTGCGTAACTCAATCTCCATTAATTATAATTCCTATTCCCTTAATCCTAATACATCACATATAGGTCCTATATGGTATATGGAATTTTAAAAATAATTTTTTCAATAATTTTTTGAATTATTTTTTTAATTAAAAAATAAACTAATATAATTAATTGTCATTATTAAAATAATTAATTACTACCAAAATGCTTTTAATATTTTTCACCACTTCATTTTTTATGCTTTTCCCCTTTTTTTCAATTTTTTATTTCCCATTTTTTTCTATTTTTCTATGTTTTTTATATATATTTTTACATATATATATATATATATATATATATATATATATATATATATATATATATATATATATATATACATTTTTTATGTGTGTTTTTTATACAAAGTGTTTATTTCTGTTTTTATCTTTATCCTCATTTTATAAAATTCATATAATTTATACCCGATTAATGCAGCTTGTCAACTAGGCAAATAGACAATGTATAATGGCAACAGGTTTTTATTTCTATAGAATGGATTTGATGAAGGATAAATGTAAACGGAAAAAGTAGAATGTATAAAATGTATTTGTAACCACATCTGATTCTTCTGGTTTACATATAGACCAGCGGCTCTGTTGATCTCACACCCCCCGAGTGATATTTACATAATTAGGGGAGGTTGTCTTGAGCTCGTAGGACTATATTGATGTGTGAAGCGTAAAGCGTCGACACCGTCTTTGAAAACGTCCTATGACGAAATGCGTAAGTCGGAGTCACGCTCATACGTCATACCCGGAAATTGAGGCTGGAACGCAAGGTGAGATGCACGTTCGGACTCATTTCCTGGTCTCATCCTTGCTCGCGGCTGTGTCTGTATAGGGTATCAACTGTATAGAAATCCGATGTAACATACAATTCCAATAAACTGGACGTACTTCACCATGAAAAGCCCCCTGTTTATTGTGTCTTCATTACGGAGGATAAAGTGGACCGGAGGTGGGGAGCCGTGGAGGAGCCCAGTCCTGGAGCACCAGAGTCGGATAACTGGAGTGATCCCACGGAGGAACGAAGCACTACCACAGTGTTAGCCATCCCAAGATACCCACTCCTCTGCCTAGTACCCCTGCAGGGGTGACTGAATCTGGTGAGTGGGGGAGCACGGGGGGGGGGAGCACCTGGAGTCACCAGCGTGAATGAGCATGAAAGTCACCATCTTTTATCTTATGACACCTATAATCGCATATGGATGTGGCTCCTATAGAAGTGCCTTCCCTCCATTGAAATATTGAAGCTGCCTGTTTCCTTATAGAGACTATATATAGTATGCTATGCAATCAGAAAGACCCTTTCTAGTTACCAACTAACCATACATATATCTACTTGTGTATTTTTCGCTTATCATATGAACCACACATATATCTGCTTGTAAAAAATCTGTAAATTTGTTTATCATTTGTATCTCATTGAGGCTCGATACATGATAAATATAGGGTCCCAGGGATTTTTTGGATCACTTCATTAGAAATTAGTGCACGTAAAGACATAAGTTGCTGGCAAGGTTATTATGTCTACATTTATTCATTAATTTTCACTATTGATGCTATTAGCCCCAGTCAGGGGGAGTTACATTGTCACCCAATTTTTATTTTATAATATTTTTTATTGTAGGAATTTGGGTAAATGTTCACCTAATATTACACGGGACTTACTTTTATACACCACAGAGGATTTGCATTTTCTAACTAAGTGTAATTGAATTCATTTATTTATTTATTTATCACTATTGTTGATATTAGCCCCATTTAGGGGGTGTTACACTGTCGCCCAAATGATTTTTTTATTTATCTTCTGAAATTTGGGTAAATGTTCACCTAATATTTCACGTGTTGTTTACACGGGACTTATACACCACAGAGGGTTTGCATTTTCAATTATCTTTAATGTAATTTAATTATTCCTGCGGATGTGGTAGACTCTGTTTATCTAGTGAGCATCACTTTAATAGGGCAGCGCCAATTTCCCCAATTTCTTTGTTATTAATGGTAATTAACTCCCAGTGGGAATTAATTAACATCCACTTTGATGTTGAAAAAATAAAAAAGGTTCCACATAGCGTGATTCTGTTTAAAATGGATTCACTTATTTATTTTTTATCAAAGAGAGCGTATAAGCCTGTGAGCTCCCTCTCCTGTCTGGGAACACTAATTTGAAAGTGTGTTTATCCGTCAGTGTGAAATCAGTCTTTTATGACTGGACTGTTTGATATAAATAAATGAATCCATTTTAAACAGAATCACGCTATGTGGAACCTTTTTTATTTTTTTAACATCAAAGTGGATATCTAGTGGGGACCTACATTACATCAAGGGACAGTGAGTCCCCATCTCCCTGGATGCAAGTAGCTGCTTTGGATTGGGACGCGTGGAAGGATACTGGCACCCATATAATCGGAGACACCAACAGGATCAACATCATACGCTCGTACCCCTGCAGGGGTGGAGTGCTCCGGTGAGTGCAACCACATTGGGGGGTGATTGCCAATAATTACAGCAGGGCTCTTTACCACCAAAGAAGAACCTTCTGCACGATTTCTACGGGGATTTGGTGCATGGCACATTATATTACTGTTACGAACACTTTGCAACAAACGGTATATGGGATTTTTTTCGATACATAGTTGCGGATTTTACACATTATGAATGATTTACGATTTTTAAATGTTTTTTGCACATTAATGCACAATGGTTTGATAACCACAGTGTTTATACACAGCACCACTTGCCACTTGTCACCTTATATTTACTAATTAGTAGATTTATATATACTGCTGTCAACACATGTTATATAATGGTGATGATTTAAAATTTGTGTTACTGCTTGCACAAATAGTTGAAAATTTCCCTTTATCACTAAATAAGTATTTTCCTCTGCTGCATGTGCAGCCACTGCAGCATGGCCAACGTTGAGTTCCACGTGGTGGGCATGTCACAGATTAGGCGGTTCTTGGGCAGGTTAAATTTCTTTTGGAGGTCAGCTAGCCGAGCACTGGCATTATATGACTGGCGGAAATGCACACAGACTTTCCTGGCCTGCCTCAGGACATCCTGTCAGCCCGGGTACCTGCCCAAGAACCGCTGCACCACCAAGTTAAGGATGTGAGCCAAACAGGGCACATGGGTCAGTTGTCCCTGTCGGAGGGCAGGGAGGAGGTTGGTGCCGTTGTCGCAAACCACCATACCTGCCTTAAACTGGTGTGGCATCAACCACCTCTGAACCTGCCCCTGCAGAGCTGACAGAATATCTGCCCCAGTGTGGCTCCGGTCCCCCAAGCACACCAGCTCAAGCACCGCATGGCATCTTTTATCCTGCGTGCTTGCATAACCCCTTAAACGCGTACGGAGCACCGCTGGTTCCGAAGACAAATCAGCACAGGAAGAGGCCATGGAGGAAGAAGAAGAGCAGGGGGTGGAGGAGAGAGGTGTGGCAGAATCACCACTAGTAGTATTTTAGAGGCGTGATGGCGGAACAACCTCCAACACTACTGCACCCTGTCCTGCATCCTTCCCAGCTGCCAGAAGAGTCACCCAGTGCGCGGTGAAAGATAGGTAACGTCCCTGTCCATGCCTGCTGGACCATGAGTCAGTGGTAATATGCACCTTACCGCTGACTGCCCTGTCCAGCGAGGCCAAGACATTGCCTTCCACATGGCGGTAGAGAGCCGGAATCGCCTTCCGTGAGAAAAAGTGTCATTTGGGAACCTGCCACTGAGGAACCGCACATTCCAAAAACTCACGGAAGGGGGCAGAGTCTACCAACTGAAAAGGCAGCAGTTGAAGTGCTAGCAATTTAGCCAAGCTAGCATTCAACCACTGGGCATGTGGATGGCTGGGAGCGAACTTCTTTCGGTGGTGCAGCAGCTGGGGCAGGGAAATTTGCCTGGTACAATCTGACGTCAGTGTACCGATAGCAGCTTGCCCCCAAGTACTTGGCTGTGACACACCTACTTCTACACCTTAATTCCTCTCAGTGCAGGTCTCAGAGAGGACTGAAGGTATAGTGGGGTTGGAGATCGCAGCTGATGAGGAGCAAGGAGAGGTTCTCTTTGTTCTTTGGTGTGGGTCTTTTAGGTATGCTTGCCAACGAACTGCATGGCAGGTCAACATATGTCTGGTAAAGCATGTGGTGCCCAAGCAGGAGATGTTTTGGCCACGTGAGATACGCTTGAGACATATGTTTCAAATAGCAGCGGCGCGATCTGATGCACTCGTCTCAAAAAAGGCCCACACCAAAGAACTTTTGGAATAACGCGCAGAGACAGCAGCGCCCTTAACAAACGGAGCTCTGTGGTGTGATGCAGTCGGTGTGCTGCCCTTAAGCTGGCCCCTGAAGGGCATACTGCCTCGTTGTTGATGTGCCTCCTCCTCCTCTCTCCTATCAGGCACCCATGTGGAGTCAGTGACCTCATCATCCCCTCCCTCCTCATCACTGGAGCAAAGCTGGCAGTATGCTGCAGCTGGGGGAAGATGACTGCCAGATTGCTGTCCTTCTTGGGCACCCCCTATCTCTGGACTCACGTTACTGCCTTCCTCTAGCTGGGTACCATCATCGGAGCCTTCAAAACGCTGGACATCCTCCTGGAGCATGTACTCAACACTGTGGTCAAACAGTTTGGGGGACTCCTCAGGAGGACATGGTGGGGCTAGGGGAGGGGTGACTGATGCCATTGAGCCGAGGGAGGAGGCCACATTGGCAGTTGCTTTGCCAGACAAAGTACCCTGAGCCTGGGTGAGAGAGGATGAGGAGGTTGAGGACGGCTTGGTCATCCACTCTACCAAGTCTTCCGCATGTTGCGGCTCAACACGGCCAGTTGCCGAAAAAAAGGCCAAGCGTGTCCCACGGCCACGTGCTGATGAGGATGCACCGTCTCCACGACCAGCACTGTTGCCTCTAGACACAGAGCCTGCTTGCTTGCAGAGAGCTGTAGCTGCACAAAGCTGGGATGTATATAAATACTGATATTGCAGCTAGCAGAATAAACTGCCTGCCTGTAGTATTATTAGTATGAGAACACCAGCAATTGTCTTCAGGTAGCTTTAGGTGCAAACTGTGCAGAGGACGCAGTACACTAACTGTAAATACTGTAGCTGCCTGCCTGTGGTATTAATAGGAGCAGAACAACAGCAATTGTCTTCAGGTAGCTTTAGGTGCACACTGTGCAGAGGACACAGTACACTAACTGTAAATACTGTAGCTACCTGCCTGTGGTATTAATATAGGATCAGAAGAACACCACCAATTGTCTTCAGGTAGCTTTAGGTGCACACTATGCAGAGGACACAGTACACTAACTTTAAATACTGTAGCTGCCTGCCTGCGGTATTAATAGGAGCAGAACAACACCAATTGTCTTCAGGTAGCTTTAGGTGCACACTGTGCAGAGGACACAGTACACTAACTGTAAATACTGTAGCTGCCTGCCTGTGGTATTAATATAGGATCAGAAGAACACAACCAATTTTATTCAGGTAGCATTAGGTGCACACTGTACAGAGGACACAGTACACTTACTGTAAATACTGTAGCTGCCTGCCTGTGGTATTAATAGGAGCAGAACAACAGCAATTTTGTTCAGGTAGCTTTAGGTGCACACTGTGCAGAGGACTCACTACACTAACTGTAAATACTGTAGCTGCCTGCCAGTGGTATTAATATAGGATCAGAAGAACACCACTAATTTTCTTCAGGTAGCTTTAGGTGCACACTGTGCAGAGGACGCACTACACTAACTGTAAATACTGTAGCTGCCTGCCTGTGGTACTAATAGGATCAGAAGAACACCACAAATTTATTTCAGGTAGCTTTAGGTGCACACTGTGCAGAGGACACAGTACACTAACTGTAAATACTGTAGCTCAGAATGCTAGTTTGTAGTCCTGTGAGCCACCAGGTGATTGACCAAATCTGGTCTCCACAACAGTGTATCTTTGTAAATTATCAGCTGCTAATGTTCCGCATATCTCATAACCATGCAAAATAGTTAAACCAAATTATACACACGCTGCGCTTGTCAAAATAAAAAAATACTACTGGAAATATTAATAAAGTGATATTGTGCTTATCACGCCACCCCATACCGGCCACTGTTGACCGTTCATTACTGCTGTTTTAGTGTGGCGCCCTTAGGCACCCTGTTACTGTGAGTACCCATTGCGGGATTTATTTATGATTTTAATAAATTTAGTACATACTGCACCATGAAGTTCTTTTTGTGTTGATATATTGAGGTGTAAATGGGACTGCTGTGAGGAACAGAGGCACCAGTGTTTATTCATCCAGGACCCTGCACATAACATCAAACCCATAGAGGTTTTAAGGCGCATTTTGACCAAGCTTAATTGCAAGGTCACACTCCCTAAGGTGAGGGGCTATCACCTGGGGGGAGCACTTGTATGAGCACACAGCACTTCAGTTTGTGTTCACAATAACACATGAATGGATTGTGGAAGATTTGTGGACTGTTTATTTGACCATTGCACAGCAACATAGCACTGAATTAAATAGAATCACATGGATGCAGCACCAAATCGCATGGATGCGGTTTTTTGTATTTTTAAAAAAAAAATAATAATTTTTATTGTTTGAACATTGCACCAACACCGATTTGCATAGATGCAGCACTGAAATGCATGGATGCAACACTGAATCGCATGGATGTTTGTTTTAATACTGTTTGAAAATTGCACAAGCTTGTGGAATATTGGTTTTGCAGTACACAGGCTGATTTGAGCACCTTTTACCCATTTATTAATTTATTGAAGTGTATTGAAGTTTATTTGCACATTAATATATAGTATTTTGTATGTATAGAATTCAGATATTTTGCATGATAAGCACAATATCACTTTATTAATATTTCCAGTAGTTATTTTTTATTTTGACAAGCGCAGCGTGTGTATAATTTGGTGTAAATACTGTAGCTGCCTGCCTGTGGTATTAATAGGAGCAGAACAACACCAATTGTCTCCAGATAGCTTTCGGTAAAACAAGTAAAAAAAGGCGCAATACAATATACCTTACATACCATTGCCTATGTACACAAGGGCAGGGTCCATACAAACACATATGATATATATATATGGGTACAGTAAGAGTCATTCAAGGCAGCCACTGGAAGGAACCAAAAAGCCAGGTCCAATGTGCTAGAGAAAAACAAGGAAGAAGGGCGCCACTGAATATATATCAAATTTTATTTATTGTTAAAAACAATATCCACTCACATGTAAAACTGAAGTGTAGATCTCAGATACATCTCGTGACATAAAAAGGAGTGGAGGACTACAAGTGGCAGCAAGTCCAGATGCGCTGACATCACCTCTCATAGACTGAAGATGAGCTGTGTTAAGCCAATATTGTAGTCTGTGAGCACACCACAAAACAGGAGAGCAGAAGACCAGTCTGGGGTGGTGTGGGTTCCAGGAAGAGAGGGCGTGGGGGCATCTGAGCTGGTGCTAGGTGTAAAGCGAAAAGTCCCAGCGTCTCGTCCGGCATCTGTGATGGAAGTGAAAGCACGGCCGTGTGATCGGAGCCAGAACGAGGCTTGGATCGCAAACACTGTGGCGCCGAGCTGTGACGTCACTCCTGTGCGACGCGTTTCCGAGATAGCTTGCTATTGATGGAGGAGATAGCGGCACTCCTTTATCAAGCATAAGGAGTGGGACTTTTCGCTTTACACCTAGCACCAGCTCAGATGCCCCCACGCCCTCTCTTCCTGGAACCCACACCACCCCAGACTGGTCTTCTGCTCTCCTGTTTTGTGTTGTGCTCACAGACTACAATATTGGCTTAGCACAGCTCATCTTCAGTCTATGAGAGGTGATGTCAGCGCATCTGGACTTGCTGCCACTTGTAGTCCTCCACTCCTTTTTATGTCACGAGATGTATCTGAGATCTACACTTCAGTTTTACATGTGAGTGGATATTGTTTTTAACAATAAATTTAATTTGATATATATTCAGATAGCTTTCGGTGTACACTGTGCAGAGGACGCAGTACACTAACTGTAAATACTGTAGCTGCCTGCCTGTGGTATTAAAAGAATCAGAAGAACGCCACAAATTTTCTTCAGGTAGCTTTAGGTGCACACTGTGCAGAGGACGCACTACACTAACTTGTAAATACTGCAGCTGCCTGCAGTACTGTACTAATAGGATCAGAAGAGCACCAGCAATTTTCTTCAGGTAGCTGTAAATACTGTAAAAACACCTGCCTGCCTGTCAGTAGTAGGAAGAGATTAACAGGAATGGATCTATCTAAACTGAATACAGTGTATATATACCGTATTTATCGGCGTATAACACGCACTTTTTTCCCCTTAAAATCAGTGCGTGTTATACGCCGATCCCCTGCGATCCCGAGCTGTCACAACTTCAAAATCGCTGACCGCGATTTGAAAATGGCGCCGCCGGCGCCGAAATACACAGAGCCGGTCCTCGGCTCTTTCCGGCGGCTCTCGTTCACTTTCGGCTCCACTTGTAGTCCCGAGCGGAGCTGTCCGAACCTACTCGGCTAGGTTTGGATAGCTCCGCTCGGGACTACGAGTGGAGCCGAAAGTGAACGAGAGCCGCCGGAAAGAGCCGAGGACCGGCTCTGTGTATTTCGGTGCCGGCGGCGCCATTTTCAAATCGCGGTCGGCAATTTTGAAGCCCAGGATGGCAGCGACAGGGGATCGAAGGGTGCACTGGGGCAAGGCTGCACTGGGGAAGGCTGCACTGGGGAAGGCTGCACTGGGGAAGGCTGCACTGGGGAAGGCTGCACTGACAAAGCTGCACTGACATGGCTGCACTGACATGGCTGCACTGACAAGGCTGCACTGACATGGCTGCACTAACAAGGCTGCACTGGGGAAGGCTGCACTGACAAGGCTGCACTGACAAGGCTGCACTGGGGCAAGGCTGCACTGAGAAGGCTGCAATGATGGGCATTTAAATGTAAGTTTTTTCCCTTCAACTTCCCTCCTAAAAGTTTTTTTTTTCCTTAAAATTCCCTCCTAAATTGGGGTGCGTGTTATACGCCGGTGCGTGTTATACGCCGATAAATACGGTATATATAAAATATATATACACAACACCTAGGATGTGTGTATATATATATATATATATATATATATATATATATATATATATATATATACAGTACATACAATACACTGTTAGTGCAGCTAACTGACTCACCTGCCTACTCTATCTAACTTAAATCAAATGACACTGTCTCTCTATCTATCTCTCTCTCAACTCCGGAACACATTACACAGGGCCGTCGTGCAGGCGGCCTTATATAGTGTGGGGCATGTACTAAACCCCCTGAGCCATAATTGGCCAAAGCCATCCTGGCTTTGGCTAATTACGGCTCTCTGTACAGACGGCGCTGTGATTGGCCAAGCATGCGGGTCATAGTGCATGCTTGGCCAATCATCAGCCAGCAATGCACTGCGATGCTGCAGTGAATTATGGGCCGTGATGCGCCACTCGAATTTGGCACAAACGGCCCATATCTTTCATAATTCGGCAAATGGCCAGACACACGATGTTTGAGTCGAACATGGGTTTGACTCGAACAAGAAGCTCATCTCTAGTTTACACTAGTTTACTCTAGTTTTTCCGATACAGAAGGGGAACGTACCTGTGACACCTTGGCAGCTACCGGATCAGAATCCTCTTCAGACGGTAACCATACAGCCATTAAATCTAACCCAATACCTTTAAACCAGGGCGGACATGGCCGGAACAAGAAAAAAGGGAAGAAAAGAGGAAAACACGGAGGGGGGAAAAAGGCATAGAAGAGGCAGGTACAAATCGGTACCAGCTTCGAGGCCAGAAATAATGGACACCCTTAATGTAGTCAATCTTTCATCCCGCCTCCTATCCACCTCTGATATCTCTCTGTTGTCTAGGGGTTTGAATTTTTGCCCCACGAACCATTTTGACTTGTTCAGTACTATTCTTGATGTGAATAAATTCGTACGGACTTTGACACTACAAAAACACTATTATATGAAGATGATGAAGATGACCAAACCACCCCACAGCCGAATCAAACCACTTCACAACAAAATCTTCTGCCAGCTGGTGAGTCAACTTTTTTCCCTAATTTGTTTTCTGATGTATGCACGTCAGTAGATCTATCAGATCTAGCTATCGAATCAAGTCAATGTGCACCGGTAGATAATATTAAGTGTCATACAGTATCCTTTAACATGAGATCTGACTTTTACCCCATTAACTCCAGAGGGAAGGATATGGACACATATCAGAAATTGGTAGAGAAAGATTTGGTACACCTTGCAAATAGCATTGCTCATAACAGATCTGGGAATCTCACTGCTGACGAGAAAAAATCTCTTAACAGCTTACACAAAGACCCCTCGATTGTAATAAGAAATACAGACAAAGGGGGGCTGTGGTGATCTTAAACGCCTCCTCATATAGAGAAGAAGCCCTACGCCAGCTGTCAGACTCCTCTACCTACAACCCTTTAAAAAAGAGCTGATATGTCTTCTGGATAGAGCGGTTTCCATAGGCATTTTCACCCCTAAAGAGAAAGAGATGTTCATTCCTGCATTTCCGGTCATGCCTATTTTCCACCATCTCCCTAAGCTGCATAAGGGCCTTTCACCACTTACAGGAAGACCGATTGTAGCTGGCATTGACTCTTTGAATGAACGTCTGGGCCAATGGGTTGATCATCAGTTACAACCCCTGGTGATTAACCTTCCAGGATATTTACGTGACACTAAACAGCTTCTGTCCAAACTGAAAGGGATGCCCTGGGAGAAGAATTTTCGCTGGATTACTTGCAATGTTTCTAGCCTGTACTCCTCCATCCCACATACCCTAGGCCTTCGGGCCGTGGCCTTCTTTCTAGAAAGATCTGGTCTTTTTTCTTTGGTTGTGCAAGAGTTTATCATCATGTGTTTAGAATATTTACTCACACACAATTTCTTTATGTTCGACGGGGAGTACTACCTCCAGAAGTGCGGTGCCTCCATGGGGGCTAAGTTCTCACCATCCCTGGCCAACCTCTACATGGGGTGGTGGGAGAGGCTCCGCATTTTTTGGGTTGATAGTCCCTGTCGATCAGATACAGTGTTCTACTGTAGGTATATAGATGACCTGCTGTTCATTGTGTCCGATCCACTGGTTGAGATTGACAAATGGCTTCTTTACCTAAATGACAATAACTTGAATTTAAAATTCACTGGCAGAATGGACTCGCTGTCCATTGAGTTTTTGGATGTACACTTTACAGCAGACGGTTCTGAGGTCACTTCTAGCCTATATAGAAAACCTAGTGCGGGCAACACACTTCTTAGAGCTGATTCCAATCACCCTGGACACACTATTAGGAACATCCCACTTGGGCAGTTCCTAAGGCTGAAGAGAATCTGCAGCAAGGAGAGTGACTTTGATAGGGAGGCAATCTTTATGTCTTCCAGGTTCATGGACAGAGGATATTCTCCAGCTACCATTAATAAAGGCCTGTCCATAGCCAAAAAGACACCTCGTCACCAACTCCTTGTGGACAAAATTAAAGACAGGGAGGACCCTAGGTCCCACAAGGGACTATCTTTTATTCTTACCTTTTCCACACCTTACAGTGTGGAATTTCACAAGATACAAAAAATTGTCACTAAGTATCTCCCGGTCCTGTCTAATGATTCCATCTACTCTAAAGTTTTAGCTAAGGGTTTCTGCAGTGTCTCCAGAAAAGCACCATCCCTTGGTAACCTTTTGTCACCCAGCCTTTTTTCCAGCAAAAATAAATCCAGTAATTGGTTATCATTCCAGGGCACATTCAAATGTGGTGCTCGCAACTGCAATTATTGTCCATTCATCAAGGGTGGGGACATGGTTACATCAATGTCCACAGGAAAGTCCCATAAAATGAATTCCTTTGTTAATTGAAACACACGTTACATAATATACTTCATTACATGCACTATATGTTCCATCCAATATGTAGGGAGAACCACACGCAGGCTGAAAGACTGGTTGTATGACCATCTCTATGACATTGACAAAGATCATGTCACAAACGTTGCACGTCATTGGAATGAAGTCCATCAAAAGGATCCGTCTTGCCTTGTTATACAAGGCATAGACAAAATTAGGACACCACTGAGGGGGGGGTGACAAATTTAGAATTTTATGCAAAAGTGAAGTCCAATGGATCTTCTCTCTCAACACTAGACGACCCCTCGGGCTCAACTTCGAGTGGGATGTGTCACATTTCTATGAATGATCCTATACATGTTCAGCTGTCTCATTTACAGTAGAGATTTCACCTTAAATTTCTGTCACTCATATCCTCAGCTGTCTCCCACTTAGGATTTAATAAATATAAATCAGTCTTTCTAGTTTTCACATGTTTATCATCAGGAAGATACATTATCTCCTTTATGCTCTGCCTATAATTCATATGTTTTATAGGTATCTGCATTACCATACACCATATATATATATCCTTTATTACTGGTAGGTTAGAAATGTAACTCCCAGATCTAGACACTTCAAGCTGTAGTCTCACACTATAGCGAATAGCGGCATCTTTCAGCAGTTGGAGTGAGACTTCTTTGTCTCCAGGTGCATGGCAGGATGCAATGGGGTTGTTCCTTTGCTAATCCTCTCTGTGCTCCAGTCTTTCTGCTTTTGTGTTTTTATTATGGTAGTTTCTACTTGTTTTTTGTTTGTTTAATTTTCATAGAATTTTGGGACTATATCTGCTTCAATGGCTACGATTTTTTATTATTATTTTTAGATGTTTTACTTATAGCAGGGTATACCATACCAGCTTTATACAGTTAGATATACGAAGTCACAGTCCCATTTTTTCTATAGCAAACTGTGATATGCTGCAGTACTCTAAGCGAGGCTTTTTTGAGTCTCCAAATGTAGGGTATAATGCAGTAAGGCTGTCTCATGGAATATCTTGTCTTTTTTGCCTTTCGGTTTCGTTTTTTGCCAGTCCTATTTTTGATTTATGTAATTCTTACAGTGAGCCGTGGCATTCTGCAGCATGTTAAGTGAGACTCTTGTGTCTTTAAACGTATGGTACAATGCAGTAAGGTTGCTCCAATGTTAAATTTTCCTTCAATTTTTTCTTTGTTTTCTCTTTGGTTTTTTGTTTAGGTTGTAGGTCTAGGCTTTGGTTCATGTAATCCCTATAGTTTCTCAATTATATTTGTGTGCGCCCGTCATGATTTTCATTTGTGTTTTTGTTTCATTCAACATATTTCAGCATACGAAGTGAGACTTATGGTCTCTGCATATTTGTTGTAGCATAGTCTGCCACTATGTTGGCTCACGCGGAAACTGCATTCACCTAGCAGTTTTTTATATTTCAGCATACGAAGTGAGAGTTCTTTTGTTGGGTTTTTATGTCTCCCATGCGTTTGATCATGTCTTTTCATGATTAACTGCACAGTTAATATGATATTATTATGAGAGTTCAATACTAATAACAATGGATAGTTACTTTTTTGTGGTTCATCTGACGTTTAATCCATTTCCGTGTCTCTGTTTGTTTTTATTGTTTTTCCTTTTAGGAAGCAAGACTTATTTGACACTATTGTTTTGGATGAGACGCTACATGTTTGATACATTTGTAACCACTCTTTCGAGTAGTTGGCAACCTATTTCAGATCTAATTCTCCTTGTCAAAAGAAGTTTATTGAGTATACAATGTTATAAAGATACATAAAGTAAGTTTACAAGGATCTATAAAGTAAGCTCATTGTTTTACAGTAGGGTTTATATAGGTAAATATCATGAAATTTCAAATATTAAACATTGGGTTCACGTAAACCTAAATTAAAGATATATATCATTTCCTTAGTTACTTTTGTAGGTATTTAAATGCTTTATACCTACTATACATATTGTTTACAAGTAGAGTGTATATAGGTCAAATGAATTCTGATAATGAGCTTTAATTGTAAGGTGGAGAAAAGGAAAGAGAAAGAAGAAAAAGGGTTGAAAGGTAGAGGTATGGTCCACAAGGTTGTCCCGCTCGTCAGTTTATTATTCTTTTTAGTTCTCTTTGAAGCCTTAGAATGGGTTCAGATCTAATTCTCATAGCACATATTTTTGTCAACTTTTTTGTGTATACAATACAAGTTGTCATGTATGATCAGAGGATTTGTCTAATGTGCATATAATTTGATCTCATGTTTAATGTGCATACACTTTGATCTTATGCTTAATATGTGTATACCTTGATCTCATGGTTATTTATATTTATTTTATTTAACTGTTTATGTACATTCCTTATTTGGGTTGCGCAAGTGCTTTGGAGTGTTTGTGTATGCCGTGGTGGAATCGCGTTCCCACACATTTATGTATATTTTGTTCATATTTTTTGATTTTTTGTTTTACATGTGTGTGAGCGCAGCACCCTACGGTTCCACAAATTTATGGTTTAACACTCTTTGGTATTTTCACTACTCTTAATTGCTCCATTGTCGCGGCTCCACCTGCTGTGGGGAGACCTGGCATCCAATACCTGCCCTCCTTTTTTCTTTTTCAGTTATATTATATGGGTCTGTGCTGACTCATATTGGCATGGAAGTTTTGTCTATACAATTTTCTTTATATACACCTTTTTGGTCAATAATGGATGCTTTCTTTTTTCACCTTGCAGGTGTGGGTTTTTATAATAGGATTACTATCTTTTTAATTACACTGAGAGGGTGGGATTGATATGTAGCGCGGTGATTGATTTGTTCTACCGGCGCTCATACTCCACCCTCCCTCTTTTACTTTTCTATTTATATCACACTATTACTATCCCTCTTTAGCTACGAATAAGCATCCAAATCATGTGAAACGCGTTAGCAGTCTACTACCCTGTACTCCTCTGCATTTGCCTGTATTGTTGGATTTTACTTCAATAAAGATGTCCTTATCCCAGAGTGCGGCTATCCAGGATTTCTTCTTACTTCATAGCAATGCATTCCACTTATGATATCGGCCAGGGACCGCTTTATCCAGCTTAAATTTCTACACTACTACACTCCCTCCAAACTATCCAGAATTTACCCAGGTGTGGCGGATACTTGCCCCAAATGCAGGCAGTCGTGGGTACCTTTATTCATATGGTGTGGGAATGTCCTCTCATACAAACGTTCTGGCGGGCAGTGACGGCTGATGTGAATAGGGTTGCAGGTCTATCTCTAGACAGTGATCCTTTGATATTTCTACTGGGCATTACTGACAATTTGAATACTACCAAGCACACTGGACTATTTCTTTTTTATGCGGCCTATTATGCTAGGAAAACAATAGTGTCCAAATGGAAGCTTCCAGAGCCCCTTCAACTTCTGGCAAGAAAGGCACTTATTAACTCGGTGCTGCCCTTAAACTTATGTATATGGGACCTAATTGCCCCCCAAAATTTGAAAAAATCTGGGCGCCCTGGGTGCAGGCTAGGCATATTATGTTCTAGATAGATCTGGTCAAGATGAGTAGTGTCGAAGTGTGGGTGACAGCTAGAATAGTTTGCCATGAATAACACCTGAATAGGGCACACTTTTACTCTGAGACGGGGAAATCCCCATTTAGGACTCTTTTCTCTCTCCCCTCCCCCTCCCCCTCTTTACTCTTTCCTTCCTTCTTCCCTCCCTCCTTCTTTTCTCCTCCTCTCCTTTGCCCTCCTGACTTCCTTCCCCCCCCCTTCTCTCCTCCTCCTTCTCTTTTCCTATGCACATGAACATGTCAGTGGGTGTATAGCTTTTATAGGTACCGTTCTATTGCTAAGCGATTCGCACTGAGGACTGTAATAGTGTGATGGAGATATTGAATCCCATATTTATATGAAGGAGCTCCAAGGGAACCATCTTGAGGACTTTCTAATTAGATTACCATGCCCCTTTTCGTATGATGTGTATGTATGTATGTGTATATATATATATATATATATATATATATATATATATATATATATATATATATATATGGGTGTGTGTATAGGTGTATTTTTTATAGGAACATGTGTACTAGATGTGTGGGCCTATTTACTGTTTTTGGTATCTCAAACACACCTTTGTGTTGGTCTGCTGTCTGCATAGTAACTAAGTTACCCTAATGTTCGTAGAGAGAGCTGGGGCAGACATTGCGTCTCTCAAGTCCTTGAAATGCTAATTTATGTTATATCACAGAGGGCTGACAGTTGGAAATCAAGAGATAGTTAAACAGGTACTCAGGTTCTCAGACAGAATGGCACCGGAACTTTTAAAATCTTAGCATGAACTTTTGGAAAGCTTCAGATGTGACTAATCAGAATTGGAGGCAACTCTGAACAAATGAATGTGTGGCATCTGTTGATTGGTGGAGAATGTATATAAAATAGGGAAAGAGACAGCTGTTTGGTAGGGATGAGCCGAACACCCCCCGGTTCAGTTCGCACCAGAACCTGCGAACGGACCGAAAATTTGCACGAACGTTAGAACCCCATTGACGTCTATGGGACTCGAACATTCAAAATCAAAAGTGCTCATTTTAAAGGCTAATTTGCATGGTATTGTCCTAAAAAGGGTTTGGGGACCCGGGTCCTACCCCAGGGGACATGTATCAATGTAAAAAAACTTTTAAAAACGGCCGTTTTTTCGGGAGCAGTGATTTTAATGATGCTTAAAGTAAAAAAAAGTGAAATATTCCTTTGAATATCGTACCTGGGGGGTGTCTATAGTATGCCTGTAAAGTGGCACGTGTTTCCCGTGCTTAGAACAGTCCCTGCACAAAATGTCATTTTTAAAGGAAAAAAAGTCATTTAAAACTGCTTGCGGGTTTAATGTAATGTCGGGTCCTGGCAATATGGATGAAAATCAGTGAGACAAATGGCATGGGTACCCCCCAGTCCATTACCAAGCCCTTTGGGTCTTGTATGGATATTAAGGGGAACCCCGCACCCAAATTAAAAAAAGGAAAGGTGTGGGGCCACCAGGCCCTACATACTATGAACAGCAGTATACAGGCGGTGCAAACAAGACAGGGACTGTAGGTTTGTTGTTAAGTAGAATCTGTTTGTAATTTTGAATGGGTACATTTTTAACGTGTTTAGCTCCAGCCAAAAAATCTTTTTTAAGCTTTTTGGAAAACATATGGAAGGGTTATCACCCCTGTGACATTTGTTTTGCTGTCTGTGCTCCTCTTCAGAAGATTTCACATCACTTTTTGTCCCAATGACAAATGTTTTTTGAAAATTTGTTTTTTTTTTGTGAAACAAGGATTGGTGATAAAGCATCAGTGGAAAGGAGAAATGTTTTTCCCATATTAACTCTTACAGGAGAGAATATCCCTTCCTAGGGGTAGATTTCATCTCACTTCCTGTTGTCTGCTTCCGTTTGCAAGTAGGAGTCGTTTGTAAGTTAGATGTTTGAAAGTAGGGGCCTGCCATATATACTCAGCAGAAATTTGGGCCTTAGGTGTTGTTGTGGTGCCACAAAAAGTGTAAGTCCTCACTCGCTCTTGGTGGGCGCAGAAATGGGCCCTGCTGTGAAATATTAGATCAAGAATTGTAATTACATGCCCCTGTTGAACAAGAGCAGAAAAATTGGGCCTTTGGTGGTGGTGGTGGTGCTGGTGCCACAAAACTGTAAGTCCTCACTCGCTCTTGGTGGGCACAGAAATGGGCCCTGCTGTGAAATATTAGATCAAGAATTGTAATTACATGCCCCTGTTGAACAGGGGCTGAAAAATTGGGCCTTTGGTGGTGGTGGTGGTGGTGGTGCTGGTGCCACAACACTGTAAGTCCTCACTCGCTCTTGGTGGGCACAGAAATGGGCCCTGCTGTGAAATATTAGATCAAGAATTGTAATTAAATGCCCCTGTCGAACAGGGGCTGAAAAATTGGGCCTTAGGCACTGGTGCTGGTGCCACAACACTGCAACCCCTCACAGATACTCTAGTTGGAACGCAGGAACGAGCCCTGCTGCAAAGTATTGCATCAAAAATTGTAATTACATGCCCCTGTTAAACAGGGGCTGAAAAATTGGGCCTTAGGCACTGGTGATGGCGCCCAGAACCAAAAATGTTCTTACAAGCTATCAGCGTGATCATTGAGGAGGAAGAGGATAATTACTCAGGATAGTCACTCAGCATCAGCATAGGCAGTCTTTGAAGGGATCTGAGATTTCAAAAAAAATTAATTGGTTACATCAGCATCAGGTGCTTGGTAGCTGGTGGTGATCCAAGACTGATTCATTTTTATGAAGGTCAGTCGATCGACCGAGTCGGTGGACAGACGCACCCTGTGATTGGTTACAAAGCCTCCAGCATCACTGAATGTGCGTTCTGAAAGAACGCTGGATGCAGGACAGGCCAGTAGCTCAATTGCATACTGTGCAAGCTCTGGCCAGTGATCCATCCTCAAGACCCAGTAACCCAGAGGATTTTCGGTGGGAAAGGTGTCCAAGTCAGATCTTGCCCCTAGGTATTCCTGCACCATGTAAAACAGACGCTGGCGATGGTTGCTGGAACCGATCATACCTTGGGGCTGCGGACTAAAACAATTGTCTGAACGCATCGGTCAGACGGCCACCTTCTCCACCGCTCCTTCTTTGACTGACCAAAGCCTCAGCAACACGTTGTCCTGAAACAGGAGTTTGTAACCTCCCAGTCTCTGGGAACGCGTTGCACAAACCTTTCTGCAAGGCCTCCCGAAGATGTTTCATCCTCTGCTCCCTCTGCGATGGCAAGATAAGGTCCGCAACCTTACCCTTGTAACATGGAGGAAGCAGGGTTGCCAGCCAGCATTGGTCCTTCTCCTTTATACCACAAATACGAGGATCCTTACTGAGGCTATGCAGGATCAGGGAGGCCATGCAGCGTAGGTTTGCTGAGGCATTCAGCCGGAGCCCTCTGGGTCACTAAAGATGACATGGTCCGCAGCCACCTCCTCCCAGCCACGTACAAGTCCATGTGTTTCTTGGGACTGATCCCTTAAAAACTGCTGCTGATGCTGAGTGCCAGACTCCACCTCCATACTGACACAATCCTCCTCCTCCTCGTCCTCTTCCTGTGTGAGGTAGCTTTAGCTGAACACTGTGCAGAGCTCGCAAAAAAATAACTTGCTGCTTATTTAGCTGCCTGCGGTAGTGATAGGATCAGGAAAACACCACCAACCTTCTACAGGTAGCTTTAGCTGAACACTGTGCAGAGCTCGCAAAAAAAATAACTTGTAGGTTTAGCTGAACACTGTGAGGAGGACGCACTACACTAACTTGTAGCTTCAGCTGAACACTGTGCAGAGGTCTCACTACACTAACTTGTAGTTTTAGCTGAACACTGTGAGCAGGACGTACTACACTAATGTGTAGCTTTAGATGAACACTGTGCAGAGGTCTCACTATACTAACTTGTAGTTTTAGCTGAACACTGTGAGCAGGATGCACTACACTAACTTGTAGCTTTAGCTGAACACTGTGCAGAGGTCTCACTAAACTAACTTGTAGTTTTAGCTGAACACTGTGAGCAGGATGCACTACACTAACTGTAAATAGTCTAGCTGCCTGACTGTGGTACTAATAGGATCAAAAGTACACCAGCAATTTTCTTCAGGTAGCTGTAAATACTGTAACAAGACAAGCCTGCCTGTCAGTAGGAAGATAACAGGAACGGATCTAGCTAAACTGAATATAGTGTATATATATATATATATATATATATATATATATATATATATATATATATATATATATATATGCAACACCTGGGATGCATATATATACACAATACACTGTAAGTGCAGCTAACTCACTGACTGTCCTGCCTAATCTAGCTAACTCAAATGAAATGACACTGTCTCTCGCTCTATCTCTCAGCATGCCAGAACACACTACACAGGGCCGCCGTGCAGGCGGCCTTATATAGTGTGGGGCGTGTTCTAAACCCCCTAAACCATAATTGGCCAAAGCCACCCTGGCTTTGGCCAATTACAGCTCTCTCTACCGACGGCGATGTGATTGGCCAAGCATGTGGGTCATAGTGCATGCTTGGCCAATCATCAGCCAGCAATGCACTGCGATGCCGCAGTGAACTATGGGCGTGACACGCCACACAAATTTGGCGCGAACGGCCCATATCGTTTGCAATTCTGCGAACGATCGAACAGCCGATGTTTGAGTCGAACATGGGTTCGACTCGAACACAAAGCTCATCCCTACTGTTTGGTCTCTGTGTCCAGCCCCAGACCATCGAGGCAACATGCTGTCTGTGTAAAGTATACTTGTATCTCTTTCTGTTTCTTTCTAACCTTTTTGAATCCTAGGAGTTCAGGTCAGGAGGAAGTAGAGAGGAGACATTGCTGGAACTGGCAGCAGAGGAGGTGAACAGCCTGTTCTGGCGCTTTGCGACACCCAGACACCGGCATATGAGCTCGCCGCTCGTCGGACTTAATTGCTGTTTTTTAAATCTTCAATGTGAGTACCCTTATTTCTTGAATAAAAAGTGTTATCTATTAAAACGGAATTACACTATTGGGTCTCTTCCTATTTTATCATTCCCAAACCCCCCCGCACTACATCTGAGGGAATCCCATCCTAGGATCTAGGTCGGTGAGGGACGCGCTGGAGCCCCCAGCTGGAGGCCTTAAAGTTCCTCTGGTCATATGCATTTGCCCTATTACCTTAAGGTAAGGGGCCATTACCCACCTAAGTGTCTGCACAGGAAGAAGCACCTGATGTGATTCACCTTAGCACTTTAACTTCAACGTGTACATGCTAGGACGTTGCTGTCACCATTTTTATTTCAAATGGACTTTTTTGTTTTGTGAAAGTATTTTCCATTTTTTTCCACCCTTAATTTTTCTAAATGGACTTTTTTGTCTTGTGAAAGTGTGTTCCACTCGTTTTCACTTATATTATATATTTTTTACTCTTATAGGCTATTCATAACGTATCAATTTTCTCTATGGCTTTTTGCACAATATGCACTTTATGTGAAATATAGCTTTGTATTTCCCTATTTTTTAGAGATTTTTCACATTGTACACATTGTTTGAACTTGGTACACTGTCACTTTTGAGTTGTGGATGCACACAACTCTAATCACTTTGCACTTTATTTAGGATGGTCTTTTTGAAGCACTTCATTTAAGTCAGTTATTTATTTTGGTGATTTTATCATTATCATGTGTGTTTATTATATTAATTTCTGCCACGTTCCATGGTTTTCTTATCCAGTATAGTGATACGCACCACTTAACCAGTTGGTATATATATAATTTTTTTGGAGATACAAGATATGATTATCACATAAAACTCACTGGTTTTTATACTTAGGATTAGCGCAGCACCACCCACACATATATTCATTTAAAAAGGTCAGGTGTTTACCCGTACAGGCGCATGCAGCTTTTCCACCCCTAGCCGCCTCCATATCTGATAGTGCGGGAATAACTCCCTCAAATATCAATCCTAGGAGTTGTCTTAGAATATTGTATAGACTGTGTATGTCCATTGTAACCATTTCTGAGTTTGGCCTAGATTATCTTTGCAGCTTAAAGCAACACTGTACTTGTGGCATCACTTGAGATATATGACAAATTCTAATTATTCTAAATTTCTTTTCTGTGTAAATAAATGTAATGGTTTATCTTTTTGCTCTGTTATCGTTCATTTTTATTCTTATATAGACAAAGGTTTAATCACTTATTTTTGTATCATTAATCGTTTAGGTGAGGTATAAACATTTCCAAAACAATAGGAGGCTGAGATGCTGGTATTTGTGGATAATATGCAGCAAGAGGTGAATTAATAATTAACCTGTACGGTTTTAGGGGAAAATAAATGTCAGTATTATCTCTCCTGAGAGGATAACTTTTGTGATGTTAAAATATTGTTCTCATGTATAATGTTTTACTACTTCAATAAACATTCCTTCTGTTAAAAAAAAAAATCACATAATGTAAGAGGATTAAATAATCCAGTAAAAAGGCATAAAATCTTGAAAGAAATTAATGACTATGCCGCAAGTATAGTCTTCCTACAAGAGACACATATAGCACAAGATACAAATATTAAATTGTATTCTAAACATCATCCCATATGGTATTATGGAGACTCCCCAACTAAAAAAGCAAAAGGAGTGGCAATAGGAATGGCGAGTGAAGTGAAGTTCTCTTTAGAAGATAGAAAGGTGGACCTAGACAGACAGTTTATATTCCTGAGGGGGAAATTACAGGATATGTAATGTACACTAGTAAATATATATTGCCCTAATAAGAATTCAACAGGCTACTTGAAAGAAGTGCTAGGAAATCTGATTGATTATAAAAGGGGTTTATTGATCATGGCAGGAGATCTGAACTTCTGTATGGACCCCAGGGTCGATAGTTTGTCACATGCACTGGGGGCTAGAGACTATCAACTCAGGATGATAAAAAATAAGTTACAGGCAGTCCCCGAGTTATGAACCTCCGAACTACTCCTATTTACGAACGAGAGGTGGTATGATGTTCTGTGCATGCACGGACACTTTTCGACAGCGGGCACCTAGGAAAACATTGGAAAACATTGGAAAACATCGGAAAACGACGTCTGTACCTGCACAGCTACTTGACAGAACATCGGAAAACAACGTCTTTGCCGTTCTGTGCATGCGCTTCCGACTTACGAACATTTCTGACTTAAGAACAAACCGGCAGTCCCTAACCCATTCTTAGCTCAGGGACTGCCTGTATATCAATGTCAAATGGTAGATATATGGAGAGCCCAACACCCTGAGATAAAAGATAATACTTTCTACTCCCCAGTGCATGGGACGTACTTTAGGCTGAACTATATAATGGTGGAGCACAGACTGCTTGAAGTAGGAAAAACATCAATATAAATAATGTCATTATAAGACCATGCCCCAGTAACAATGAAGTTGAAATTAACAGGAAACCAAGAGAATAGGAGTACTTGGAGATTGAATGAAGACCTGATACAAGAGAAAGAAGTGGAAGATAAAATAAAAAAAGAAATAGAACAATATTTTCACTTAAATGAAACCCCAGGAATAGCAGTGGCCATGATATGGGAAGCACACAAAGCATATATTAGGGGTATACTAATTTTTATAGGGGCTAGGAAAAAAAAGAAAGCAGATTTAGATGTACAGTATGCTCTAGTGTTAAAGAGAGATAGGCTAAAAGATTTAATATAACAGGAAACTAGATAAGTCTTAAATAGAGTGGCCAAGGAGAGATATAAATGCAGAGATAAACCAGGAAAATACCTAGCAAGAATATAAAAAAATAAAAATGCCAAAGGTCTTTTTCGCATAGGACATTTCTTTAATTCAATGGGACCGATTCGACTGGGATATTGTTTAAGTAAACTAGAAATGCCCATTTCGGAGAAATTCAGATTCTCCCAAATGAGACATTTCCTCAATTCTATCTGGGTAGATAAGACTGAACCCCCTAAGGCCACACCTTATGAACAATAGTTCTCCAATATCATGAATCAGAGGAGAGGTATCTCAATGATCTATTACTCCCTGGTGTGTAGAGATGATTTACCTGCCTATGCCCGGGCTTGGGAGCTAGACATGGGGCATACATGGAAGCAAAGCCAATGCTTTCAGGCTTTCAAGTGTTCTTATAAAGGTATCCTGAATGTATCTTTGATTGAAGCTAATGTTAAACTGTTGACTAGATGGTACTACGTTCCCTCTCAATTGGAGGATGTCATATGGTTGGCTCAATGTTCCATATCTGGTGGTCATGTCTTCGAATCAGGTCATACTGGAATGAGGTCTTCTGCATGTTGAAAATAACGGGGGGCCGCAATCTCGCAAGATCCCACCATAGCCCTCTTGAATCACAAAGTTACAAAGATTCCCAAACATATGCAGGCACTGGTCTTCTTCATTCTCCTGGGAGCCAAGATTACGCTAGCAGGGGCATGGAAAAAAACCTTCTATATCATTTTTAGCAGCAAAGAGGAAAATATCATGGATCATGTCACAAGAACAAATAGTTGCTAAACTGCAGGATAAACTAGTGAAATTTGAGGCCATATGGGAGCCCTGGGCAAGTTATAGTAACTTATCCCTTGGCACAGGTATCGCAAACACTGTTTAACCACTTCAGCCCTGGAAGATTTTACCCCCTTCCTGACCAGAGCACTTTTTGCGATTCGGCACTGAGTCGCTTTAACTGACAATTGCGCTGTTGTGCGACGTTGCACCCAAACAAAATTGATGTCCTTTTTTTTCCCCATAAATAGAGCTTTCTTTTGGTGGTAGTTGATAACCTCTGCATTTTTTATTTTTTGCGCTATAAACAAAAAAATCAACAATTTTGAAAAAATGCATTATTTTTTACTTTTTGCTATGATATATACCCCCAAAAATTATATAATTTTTTTTCCTCAGGTTAGGCCGATATGTATTCTTCTACATATTTTTGGTAACAAAAAAAAATGCAACAAGCATATACTGATTGGTTTGCGCAAAAGTTATAGCGTCTACAAAATAGGGGATAGTTTCATTTTTTTTTTCACTAGTAATAGCGGCGATCTACGATTTTTTTTGGGACTGCGACATTATGGCAGATACATCGGACAATTTTGACACATTTTTGGGACCATTGGCATTTATACAGCGATCAATGCTATAAGAATGCATTGATTACTATAAAAATGTCACTGGCAGGGAAGGGGTTAACTAGGGGGCGATCAAGGGGTTAATTGTGTTCCCTAGTGTGTGTTCTAACTGAAGGGGGATGGAACTGTGTAGGGGAGATGACAGATCGCTGTTCATACTCTGTGTGAACAGACAATCTGTCTCTTCTCCCCTCAGAGAACCGGAAACTGTGTTTACACACACAGATCCCGGTTTTCGGTGTGCCACAATCGGCGGTGATCACAACTGGTGGGCATTCGCATCGGCTCCGTGGGTGCGTGTGCCCCTAGTGGCCACAGGGTGAAGTAACGTTACATAACGTCATTTCACCCAGCCGTGCCATTCTGCCGCAGTACAACTGCGGCCGCTGGCGGCAAGTGGTTAAGACACTCCTGGACTCCCGCTTCTTCCCTTTTTCCTTTTCCCTTCTCTCTCTTTTTCTCAGGGACACCTCAAACTCCCTGCCTCTACTTCCTTTCCTCTTTTCTTTTTAGTCAACAGTCTGCCTAGGAGGGGGCTACTTATACCCCCTCTCATGAGGCAGAAGACTAACCAAGTTAATTAGTTAATTAGAGGTTTATAGGAAGCATAAATAAACATATATAGTGATCCCGCGCTACAGCAAAACCACAGAAAAAAATATTTTATACTATACGTAGTAAATAAATGAACCAGCAGTGTCCAAAAATAGAGAACAAAAGTGTCTCTCTCAAGTGTGAAAAAAATTAATAATATAAATAAATCAATCCAAGGGCATGAAAAGTAATAATAGTCTCTTAATCAAGTCTCAAAATTATAAATAAAATGCTGTGATCACAAGTGTCTGTGCAGAGAAATCACACAAAATTAATTCCAATAAAGGCAGTGGGCAAGGAGAGGTATAAATCCAAAAAGTGAGCTCACAGAGCCCTCACCTTCATAACTTGAGAAATCAGCATGTAATGGATAGGAATCAATTGTGTTGTGACCACTTCAACCACCAGGGGGTCCTCCACTCCACTGTATGCATGACCACCCGAAATGTCAATCTAAGCCCATAGATGAGAAGTGTTCCTGTTGTACCAATATCCACCACTAGGGGGTCCTCTGTTCCACCAAATGGGTGACCTCAAATAGACATCTCATCAAATCCTCATCCGACCTCGTCACCTCCGCTCGAGGGGGGGAAGAAAGAGGGTGAAGGGCAAAAAGTAGGAGATAGAAGAAGCTCCAATAGTGCAGTAAGTTTATGATAAAAAAGGTTTAATTCAGTAAAACATTAGGACTCTTAGGGGATGAAGTCACGTGATGACGTAACGCGTAGGGAGTGGCCGTAGGTTGAAAGTGCACCGGAAGTGACGTGAGAGCGGCGTTCGGACGCCTTGCTTGTTCATGCTTGTTTTTTACATTTTTATTGTAAGAGTCCTAATGTTTTACTGAATTAAACCTTTTTTATCATAAACTTACTGCACTATTGGAGCTTCTTCTATCTCCTACTTTTTGCCCTTCACCCTCTTTCTTCCCCCCCTCGAGCGGAGGTGACGAGGTCGGATGAGGATTTGATGAGATGTCTATTTGAGGTCACCCATTTGGTGGAGCAGAGGACCCCCTAGTGGTGGATATCGGTACAACAGGAACACTTCTCATCTATGGGCTTAGATTGACATTTCGGGTGGTCGTGCATACAGTGGAGTGGAGGACCCCCTGGTGGTTGAAGTGGTCACAACACAATTGATTCCTATCCATTACATGCTGATTTCTCAAGTTATGAAGGTGAGGGCTCTGTGAGCTCACTTTTTGGATTTATACCTCTCCTTGCCCACTGCCTTTATTGGAATTAATTTTGTGTGATTTCTCTGCACAGACACTTGTGATCACAGCATTTTATTTATAATTTTAAGACTTGATTAAGAGACTATTATTACTTTTCATGCCCTTGGATTGATTTATTTATATTATTATTTTTTTCACACTTAATAGAGACACTTTTGTTCTCTATTTTTGGACACTACTGGTTCATTTATTTACTACGTATAGTATAAAATATTTTTTCTGTGGTTTTGCTGTAGCGCGGGATCACTATATTTGTTTATTTTTACTGTGAGTGGATTGTGATACACTTTTAGGTTCCGCTGCAGACAGCTGTTATTTATTCAATGGATTGCACTTTATGCACTGCATACACTTTATTATTGGTGATTCATTTTTTGTTCATTTCATCAGGTTTTATAGCACATTTCAGTAGCGCGAAGGCTCTTTCACAATTTTTTTATAAGAAGCATAGTTTTGAACTAATCTATACTCGACTCCTCTAGGCTATACATGTCCACAGCTCTTCTGTTTCGAGCTGGAGATTATGGGTCACTGATGAAGAATCTAGGGCGTAGTGGCTTAGAGTTATGTGCTCCATGAGTGACACTGCACACCTACAGCTTGATCCCACGGGGTGGTATGTTGTTACCTACTCAGGTTTAGGAGCCGTTCCTATCGGGTCACTCAGACATTTACAATAGTTCGGGACCTTTTGGACCTGAGATTATTAGTGAAGTCCAACACTGATAGCCACAGAGATATTGCCTTTTACTTCAAGCCAAAAATGTTCAAATGCATAATGCTGTGTTTTAGCTTACGATATGGTGACAACTGACTTACCTTTCCATGATTGTAAATAGTTTTATTCTCTGATCACTAGCCATGTAGGCTGATGTATTGATTGTTTATTTTTTTCTAACAAAAATACAATAAACATATTGAAAATGAAAAAATAAAAAAGCAACAAAATTTAATAGGAAAAATTAAAATGGAAAAGGAAAGTTAGTACATTCAACAACTGAAATAGCCAAGACCTTTCAAAGTCATAGCACCCTATATACAGTGAGGCAAAAGGGTACATAAGAGGCCAAGTATAAAAGGAATAAAAAGTAACTAATGGAAGCAAATCTACCTATCAGAGGAAAGATTGCAAGCCTTAGAAGACCCAATAACACAAGGGGAGATCAGCCTAGCATTAAAAAATACAGCAATAGGGAAGAGTCCAGGACCAGATAAGATAACAATTCGATATTTTAACAAGTTTAAAGAGCAATTAATTAGAAAAATTTTGTACCTATATGAATGGGCTGGGAGAAGGAAAAGAAATGAGGAAGGAATCATTTTTGCTTAAAAACACCTGAACATATTCAAAACAGGGTTTGGTCACACTCTATGGTCATATAGTGCTAAGCCCACTTACTGCGACAATTTGAGGTACTTTGTCACAGTAAGTGGGCTTAGCACTATATGACCATATAGTGTGACCAAACCCCCGTATTTTTGAATATGTTCAGGTGTTTTTAACTAGCCTTGCAGGATAAATGTCATTTTTGTATGCGTGTGCTGTAATCTGTTTTGTCCTGTTCCCCGTTTCAGGGACGAATCAGAGCCGATATGCCTGAATTCAGCCCTGAAACTGAGCCAAAGACACACCACATTTCTATGCAGTGTGCTCCGCAGCTGCCCCGGATATATGTGAATCGGCTTCATAGGGAGCCAGTCACATTCTCCTGCTATGCGAATTGGATGTGAGGAAAACCGCATTTAATTCACATAGGTGTGAACCCGGCCTGAATGAGTTCATGCAGACCAGTCCAGATTTATCCCAGGGGGGAAGGGAAAGACAATAGGATAAGAAAACTACTCCTATTGCATACAATGAAAGGTGGAAAGTCCCCAGGTCTACTCCTGTCAATAGATGCCAAAAAGGCATTTGACAGGGTAGACTGGGACTTTATGATGAGCACAATTGTGAACGTGGGAATAGGTCCAAAGATGTCAGGATGGATTAAAGCATTATATATAATCACCCTACGGCATCAGTAAAAGTTAATAGGAGCTTGTCTCCATCTTTTAAAATGTTCATTGGAACAAGACAGGGATGTCTGCTCTCGCCCCTCTTGTTGGTACTGTCATTAGAACCCTTACGTGCAACAATAAGAAACAGTGCAGATGTAGGATGTGAGAATTGGGAATTAAGAGCATTAAGTAGCGCCATACGCCAATGATGTCTTGTTCTATTTAAATAATCCTAGAATAACAATACCAAACTTAATAAAAAAACTAAAAATATATGGAGAACTGCCCAACCTAAGGATTAATCCAGTAAAATCTGATATTTTTTTTAATATAAACCAGAGTAAAAAGGAAGAGCAAGACCTACAAGAGGAATTTCATTTCATATGGGCAAAAATGGGTTTAAAATATCTTGGGATAAAGCTTACTCCATCTTTAGGAGAATTATACCAAGCAAATTATATCCCACTATTAAAACAAGATTAAAATAGAATTGAAGAAAATGGCTATTAGGCCTCTCTCCTGGATTGGACGAATAAACACCTTAAAAGATAGTAATACTACTGAAAATCCTGTATAAATTCCAGATATTGCCAATAGAATTACTGCAGACTAGGGATGAGCTGAACACCCCCCCGGTTCGGAAAAGCTGAAAGTTTGTGCAAACTTTAGAACCCCAGTAAAGTTATGGGACTCGAACGTTCAAAATCAAAAGTGCTAATTTTAAAGGCTAATATGCAAGTTATTGTCCTAAAAAGGGTTTGAGGACCCGGGTCCTGCCCCAGGGGACATGTATCAATGCAAAAAAAGTTTTAAAAACGGCCGTTTTTTCGGGAGCAGTGATTTTATTGATGCTTAAAGTGAAAAAAAGTGAAATATTCCTTTAAATATCATACCTGGGGGGTGTCTATAGCATGCCTGTAAAGTGGTACGTGTTTCCCATGCATAGAACAGTCCCTGCACAAAATGACATTTTTAAAGGAATAAAAGTCAATTAAAACTGCTTGCGGCTTTAATGTAATGTCGGGTCGGGTAATGTGCATGGGTGCCCCCCACCCCCCAGTCCATTACCAGGCCCTTTGGGTCTTGTATGGATATTAAGGGGAACCCCACACCCAAATTAAAAAAGGAAAGGCGTGGGGCCACCAGGCCCTATATACTCTGAACAGCATTATACAGGCGGTGCAAACAAGACAGGGACTGTAGGTTTGTTGTTAAGTAGAATCTGTTTGTAATTTTGAACTGGTACATTTTCAAAGTGTAGCTCCAGCCAAAAAATCTATTTTTAAGCTTTTTCCAAAACATAGGGAAGGGTTATCACCCCTGAAACATTTGTTTTGCTGTCTGTGCACCTCTTCAGAAGATTTCACCTCACTTTCTGTCCCAATTACTATTTTTTTGTAAATTTGGGGTGTTTAGTGAAACAAGGATTGGTGATAAAGCATCAGTGAAGAGGAAACACATTTTTCCCATATTAACTCTTACAGGAGAGAATTTCCCTTCCTAGGGGTAGATTTCATCTCACTTCCTGTTGTCTCCTTCCGTTTGCAAGAAGAAGTAATTTGTAAGTTGGATGTTTGAAAGTAGGGGCCTGCCCTATATACTCTGCAGAAATTGGGGCCTTAGGTGTTGGTGTTGCCACAACACTTTAAGCCCTCACAGTTTCTCTTGGTGGGCACAGGAACGGGCCCTGCTGTGAAATATTAGATCAAGAATTGTAATTACATGCCATTGTTGAACAGTGGTAGAAAAATTGGGCCTTTGGTGGTGGTGGTGGTGCTGGTGCCACAACACTGTAAGTCCTCACAGTTACTCTTGGTGGGCGCAGGAATGGGCCCTGCTGTGAAATATTATATCAAGAATTGCAATTACATGCACCTGTTGAACAGGTGCAGAAAAATTGGGCCTTTGGTGGTGGTGGTGTTGCCACAACACTGTAAGCCCTCACAGTTACTCTTGGTGGGCGCAGGAATGGGCCCTGCTGTGAAATATTAGATCAAGAATTGCAATTACATGTCCCTGTTGAACAGGGCCAGAAAAATTGGGCCTTAGGCACTGGTGCCACAACACTGCAACCCCTCACAGATGCTATAGTTGGAGCGCAGGAATGAGCCCTGCTGCAAAGTATAGCAGCACAACTTTTAATGTGAGATCCCTTTAAGACTGCCTATGCTGATGCTGAGTGACTATCCTGTTATGCTGAGTCACAATCCTATTCCTCCTCAATTTTCATGCTGATAGCTTGTAAGAACATTTTTTGGTTCTGGGCACCGCCACCAGTGGCCAAGGCCCAATTTTTCAGCCCCTATTTAACAGGGGCGTGTAATTACAATTTTTGATGCAATACTTTGCAGCAGGGCTCATTCCTGCACTCCAACTATAGTATCTGTGAGGGGTTGCAGTGTTGTGGCACCAGCACCAGTGCCCAAGGCACAATTTTTCAGCCCCTATTTAACAGGGCATGTAATTACAATTTTTGATGCAATACTTTGCAGCAAGGCTCATTCCTGCGCTCCAACTAGAGTATCTGTGAGGGGTTGCAGTGTTGTGGCACCAGCACCAGTGCCCAAGGCCCAAATTGTCAGCCCCTGTTTAACAGAGTCTGCCAACTAAAAAGGCAGCAATTAAAGTGCTAGCAATTTAGCCAAGCTAGCATTCAACCGCTGGGCATGTGGATAGCTGGGAGCGAACTTCTTTCGGTGGTGTAGCAGCTGGGGCAATTTGCCTGGTACAATCTGACGTTAGTGTGCCGATAGCAGATTGCCCGCAAGTACTTGGCTGTTACACACATAATTCTACACCTTCATTCCTCTCAGTTGCAGGTTTCAGAGAGGACTGAAGGTATAGAGGGGTTGGAGATCCTAGCTGATGATTTGCAAGGAGAGGTCCGCTTTGTTCTTTGTTGTGGGTCTTTTAGGTACACTTGCCAACAAACTGCATGGCAGGTCGACATATGTCTGGTCAAGCATGTGGTGCCCAAGCGGGTGATGTTTTGGCCACACGAGATACGCTTGAGACATATGTTGCAAATAGCAGCAGTGGGATCTGATGCACTCGTCTCAAAAAAGGCCCACATCAAAGAACTTTTGGAATAACAAGCAGAGACAGCAGCTCCCTGAACATGCGGAGCTCTGCGGTGTGATGCAGTCGGTGTGCTGCCCTTATGCTGGCTCCTGGAGGGCATCCTGCCTCGTTCGAGATGTGCCTCCTCCTCCTCGTCTCTCCTGTCAGGCACCCATGTGGAGTCAGTGACCTCATCATCCCCTCCCTCCTCATCACTGGAGCAAAGCTGGCAGTATGCTGCAGCTGGGGGAACATGACTGCCAGCTGCCAAAAAAAAGGACAAGGATAAGGATGCACTGTCTCCACGACCAGCACTGTTGCCTCTAGACACAGAGCCTGCTTGCCCTCTTTTATTGGCTTGTGACTGTCTGCCTCTCCTTGTTGGCCTTCCACGCATACTAATGGTCTGCAGTGAGATGTAGCTGCACAAAGCTGGGATGTATATATATATATATATATATATATATATATACACTACCGTTCAAAAGTTTGGGGTCACATTGAAATGTCCTTATTTTTGAAGGAAAAGCACTGTACTTTTAAATGAAGCTAACTTTAAACTAGTCCTAACTTTAAACAAATATACTCTATACATTGCTAATGTGGTAAATGACTATTCTAACTGCAAATGTCTAGTTTTTGGTGCAATATCTACATAGGTGTATAGAGGCCCATTTCCAGCAACTATCACTCCAGTGTTCTAATGGTACAATGTGTTTGCTCATTGGCTCAGAAGGCTAATTGATGATTAGCAAACCCTTGTGCAATCATGTTCACACATCTAAAAACAGTCTAGCTCCTTCCAGAAGCTACAAAACTGACCTTCCTGTGAGCAGATTGAATTTCTGGAGCATCACATTTGTGGGGTCAATTAAACGCTCAAAATGGCCAGAAAAAGAGAACTTTCATCTGAAACTCGACAGTCTATTCTTGTTCTTAGAAATGAAGGCTATTCCATGCGAGAAATTGCAAAGAAATTGAAGATTTCCTACAACGGTGTGTACTACTCCCTTCAGAGGACAGCACAAACAGGCTCTAACCAGAGTAGAAAAAGAAGTGGGAGGCCGCGTTGCACAACTAAGCAAGAAGATAAGCACATTAGAGTCTCTAGTTTGAGAAACAGACGCCTCACAGGTCCCCAACTGGCATCTTCATTAAATAGTACCCGCAAAACACCAGTGTCAACATCTACAGTGAAGAGGCGGCTGCGGGATTTTGGGCTTCAGGGCAGAGTGGCAAAGAAAAAGCCATATCTGAGACTGGCCAATAAAAGAAAAAGATTAAGATGGGCAAAAGAACACAGACATTGGACAGAGGAAGACTGGAAAAAAGTGTTGTGGACGGATGAATCCAAGTTTGAGGTGTTTGGATCACAAAGAAGAACGTTTGTGAGACGCAGAACAAATGAAAAGATGCTGGAAGAATGCCTGACGCCATCTGTTAAGCATGGTGGAGGTAATGTGATGGTCTGGGGTTGCTTTGGTGCTGGTAAGGTGGGAGCTTTGTACAGGGTAAAAGCTAAGGAAGGCTATCACTCCATTTTGCAACGCCATGCCATACCCAGTGGACAGCGCTTGATTGGAGCCAATTTCATCCTACAACCGGACAATGACCCTAAACACACCTCCAAATTGTGCAAGAACTATTTACAGCAGAAGCAGGCAGCTGGTATTCTATCGGTAATGGAGTGGCCAGCACAGTCACCAGATCTGAACCCCATTGAGCTGTTGTGGGAGCAGCTTGACCGTATGGTACGCCAGAAGTGCCCATCCAACCATTCCAACTTGTGGGAGCTGCTTCTAGAAGCGTGGGGTGCAATTTCTCCAGCTTACCTCAATAAATTAACAGCTAGAATGCCAAAGGTGTGCAATGCTGTAATTGCTGCAAAAGGAGGATTCTTTGATGAAAGCAAAGTTTGATGTAAAAACAATGTTATTTCAAATACAAATCATTATTTCTAACCTTGTCAATGTCTTGACTCTATTTTCTATTCATTTCACAACGTATGGTGGTGAATAAGTGTGACTTTTCATGGAAAACACAAAATTGTTTGGGTGACCCCAAACTTTTGAACGGTAGTGTATATATATATATATATATATATACATATATATACTGATACTGCAGCTAGCAGAATTAACTGCCTGCCTGTAGTAATATTAGTATGAGAACACCAGCAATTGTCTTCAGGTAGCTTTAGGTGCACACTGTGCAGAGGATGCAGTACACTAACTGTAAATACTGCAGCTGCCTGCCTGTGATACTAATGGGATCAGAAGAACACCACCAATTTTCTTCAGGTAGCTTTAAAAGGGGGGAGAGCAAGGGGGCGGGACTTTGAGTGAAGCATGTGGTAGCAAAAGCATCTTTTGGTGGAGCATAAAAGGAGTTTATTGGTTGCCATCAGATAAAAAGCAAGGTACATTGATAAATATACATATAATTGGTGGTAATGCATGGGTAATACAATACATCTCAATCATGACTTGAATATCACAAGAATTAACAAGCAATATTATATATCACTAGAAATGGCAAGCAACAACTTTCCAAAGTGCACCAAAAATATCATAAGGGTAAGATGATAAAATATGATAATGCCTGCAGAGACTCGGGCTTCTTGGATTCTTAAGTGAGGTATATGGTTTAGCTGATAAAGCTATATGGATATAGGGTAGCAAGGCGTGAGGCAGCTCTACGCGTTTGGTGGCTAAAGGGCCACTCGTCAGGAGCCAGCACTTGATGTTTCTAAAAGTAGAGATATTGGCATTGATTAAGATAGTGATTAATGAAGTGAATGCATAGGTACGCGGGGGTGAAACTAAGAGACCCCAAACCCAGTGCATTCCAACTTACTCAAATTCAAAGAAGATGGAGGTGTGGTGTCGGGCAGCACAAGCCATCCAGGCGCACTCCCCACCGGGAGCCGCAGTGGGCAGACCAGCAGCGACACCCCAAAGGCGCCAACCAGAACGGGCACGGGACCAGGCAACCTAAATGTGAGGTGAAAAGTAGGTGAACAAGGGTGTTAACAGGAGAAAAATTGAAAAACATGAATGGGTGAAAAAGCAGGGGGAAAGTGGGGGGAGGGGGGAAGGGAAGAGGTGAAGGTGGAAGGTGAAAAGTGACACTAAAGGTAATAGAGGGAATGGGTGAAAGGATACAGAAAGTACCACCGTGGGTAGAAAAGAACAGTATAGTGTGGGGAGCAAAAAAGGTGATGATAGGATACCTGTGACAAGATTAGAGTGATTGGGAAGAAGGAGAACCTGAGTTGTGTGTTTGCCAATGTGAATAGAAGCCTCATGTGCCAGGCACCGTGCTTGGGAAGGTGCCAATGTGAGCGCCGCAACAGGACCGCCCACTGATGTCACGCCACAGAGCACTGCAGGGGGAGGGGCAGGACGTGCCGAGCATGATGTCCGGCCAGCCTGCACTCACAAACCCCCAGTGTGCTTGCGAGCGTGGCTCCCACGTGTCATGGCGCGACGGCGCTCAGGCAGACGCCGCACGTCAGACACGGGATGCGTGATGTTATTGCGTTGTGGCGGTGCCCACACCCCCCCAGGCGCACAAGGGGCGGGGAGTGGGAGGAGGCCCGTCAGACACATCACAGCTCCCAGGTAGGAAGCACCATGACACGTGGGAGCCACGCTCGCAAACACACTGGGGGATTGTGAGTGCGGGCTGGCCGGACATCACGCTCGGCACATCCTGCCCCTCCCCCTGCAGCGCTCTGCGGTGTGACGTCAGTGGGCGGTCCTGTTGCGGCGCTCACATTGGCGCCTTCCGGATGGTGCTTGGCACACGAGGCTTCTATTCACATCCGCAAACACACAACTCAGGTTCTCCTTCTTCCCAATCACTCCAATCTTGTCACAGGTATCCTATCATCACCTTTTTTGCTCCCCACACTATACTGTTCTTTTCTACCCACATTGGTACTTTCTGTATCCTTTCACCCATGCCTTCTATTACCTTTAGTGTCACTTTTCACCTTCCACCTTCACCTCTTCCCTCCCCCCCCCCCCCACTTTCCCCCTGCTTTTTCACCCATTCATGCTTTTCAATTTTTCTCCTGTTAACACCCTTGTTCACCTACTTTTCACCTCACATTTAGGTTGCCTGGTCCCATGCCCGCTCTGGTTGGTGCCTTTGGGGTGCTGCTGCTGGTCTGCCCACTGCGGCTCCCGGTGGGGAGTGCACCTGGATGGCTTGTGCTACCCCACACCACACCTCCATCTTCTTTGAATTTGAGTAAGTTGGAATGCACTGGGTTTGGGGGTCTCTTAGTTTCACCCCGCGTACCTATGCATTCACTTCATTAATCACTATCTAAATCAATGCCAATATCTCTACTTTTAGAAACATCAAGTGCTGGCTCCTGACGAGTGGCCCTTTAGCCACCAAACGCGTAGAGATGCCTCACGCCTTGCTACCCTATATCCATATAGCTTTATCAGCTAAACCATATACCTCACCTAAGAATCCAAGAAGCCTGAGTCTCTGCAGGCATTATCATATTTTATCATCTTACCCTTATGATATTTTTGGTGCACTTTGGAAAGTTGTTGCTTGCCATTTCTTGTGATATATAATATTGCTTGTTAATTCTTGTGATATTCAAGTGATGATTGAGATGTATTGTATTACCCATGCATTACCACCAATTATATGTATATTTATCAATGTACCTTGCTTTTTATCTGATGGCAACCAATAAACTCCTTTTATGCTCCACCAAAAGATGCTTTTGCTACCACATGCTTCACTCAAAGTCCCACCCCCTTGCTCTCCCCCCTTTTGAATATGACAGGGATGGAAATATGTGACCCTACCGGGCCACAATTTCATTTAAAGTCTCGAGGGATGGAAGAACTGGCCTTACCAGGTCAAGCCTTCATTTAAAGTCCCCAAAACCAGTTTCGCTATTAATTTTAGATTTAGGGATGGAAACAAGTGGTAATGCTTAATACATTTTTAGCCTAATTTTCTAGCCTTCGTCACCCACTCTGCAATTAAAAGTGATTCTAGAAGTGCCCTTGGAGATGTACTCTTTTTTATTGGTTTATCCATAGTAACACTGTTATTGATTTAATTTATTTAATTGCAATATTCTCCTTTTACTCATTATGTATCCGCTATTGTGTCTACGTTCATCTGGTGGTGGTGTGAGGTCGAGCCGGGCTAGCCTGCCGTCTGGGTTTATTTTCCTACCTGGGAGCTGTGATGTGTCTGACGGGCCTACTCCCACTCCCCACCCCTTGTGCACCTGGGGGGATGTGGGCACTTCCACAATGCATCAACATCACGCATCCCGTGTCTGACGTGCGGCGTCTGCCTGAGCGCCGTGGCGCCATGACATGTGGGAGCCACGTTTGCAAGCACACTGGGGGATTGTGAGTGCGGGCTGGCCGGACATCACGCTCGGCACGTCCTGCCCCTCCTCCTGCAGCGCTCTGCAGCGTGACGTCAGTGGGCGGTCCTGTTGCGGCGCTCACATTGGCGCCTTCCGGACGGTGCTTGGCACACGAGGCTTCTATTCACATCGGCAAACACACAACTCAGGTTTTCCTTCTTCCCAATCACTCCAATCTTGTCACAGGTATCCTATCATCACCTTTTTTGCTCCCCACACTATACTGTTCTTTTCTACCCACGGTGGTACTTTCTGTATCCTTTTACCCATTCCTTCTATTACCTTTAGTGTCACTTTTCACCTTCCACCTTCACCTCTTCCCTTTCCCCCTCCCCCCACTTTCCCCCTGCTTTTTCACCCATTCATGCTTTTCAATTTTTCTCCTGTTAGCACCCTTGTTCACCTACTTTTCACCTCACATTTAGGTTGCCTGGTCCCGTACCCGTTCTGGTTGGCGCCTTTGGGGTGCCGCTGCTGGTCTGCCCACTGCGGCTCCCAGTGGGGAGTGCGCCTGGATGGCTTGTGCTGCCCGACACCACACCTCCATCTTCTTTGAATTTGGGTTTGGGGGTCTCTTAGTTTCACCCCCGCATACCTATGCATTCACTTCATTAACCACTATCTAAATCAATGCCAATATCTCTACTTTTAGAAACATCAAGTGCTGGTTCCTGACGAGTGGCCCTTTAGCCACGAAACGCGTAGAGCTGCCTCACGCCTTGCTACCCTATATCCATATAGCTTTATCAGCTAAACCATATACCTCACCTAAGAATCCAAGAAGCCCGAGTCTCTGCAGGCATTATCATATTTTATCATCTTACCCTTATGATATTTTTGGTGCACTTTGGAAAGTTGTTGCTTGCCATTTCTTGTGATATATAATATTGCTTGTTAATTCTTGTGATATTCAAGTGATGATTGAGATGTATTGTATTACCCATGCATTACCACCAAATTATATGTATATTTATCAATGTACCTTGCTTTTTATCTGATGGCAACCAATAAACTCCTTTTATGCTCCACCAAAAGATGCTTTTGCTACCACATGCTTCACACAAAGTCCCGCCCCTTGCTCTCCCCCCTTTTGAATATGAGAGGGATGGAAATATGTGACCCTACCAGGCCACAATTTCATTTAAAGTCCAGGGATGGAAGAACTGGCCTTACCAGGTCACGCCTTCATTTAAAGTCCCCAAAACCAGTTTCGCTATTAATTTTAGATTTAGGGATGGAAACACATGGTAATGCTTAATAAATTTTTTAGCCTAATTTTCTAGCCTTCGTCACCCACTCTGCAATTAAGTGTGATTCTAGAAGTGCCCTTGGAGATGTACTCTTTTTTATTGGTTTATCCATAGTAACACTGTTATTGATTTAATTTATTTAATTGCAATATCCTCCTTTTACTCATTATGTATCTGCTATTGTGTCTCGGTTCATCTGGTGGTGGTGTGAGGTCGAGCCGGGCTAGCCTGCCGTCTGGGTTTATTTTCCTACCTGGGAGCTGTGATGTGTCTGACGGGCCTCCTCCCACTCGCCGCCCCTTGTGCGCCTGGGGGGATGTGGGCACCGCCACAACGCATCAACGTCACGCATCCCGTGTCTGACGTGCAGCGTCTGCCTGAGCGCCGTCGCACCATGACACGTGGGAGCCACGCTCGCAAGCACACTGGGGGTTTGTGAGTGCGGGCTGGCCGGACATCACGCTCGGCACGTCCTGCCCCTCCCCCTGCAGCACACTGCAGCGTGACGTCAGTGGGCAGTCCTGTTGCGGCGCTCACATTGGCGCCTTCCAGACGGTGCTTGGCACACGAGGCCTCTATTCACATCGGCAAACACACAACTCAGGTTCTCCTTCTTCCCAATCTACTTTTAGAAACATCAAGTGCTGGCTCCTGACGAGTGGCCCTTTAGCCACGAAATGCGTAGAGCTGCCTCACGCCTTGCTACCCTATATCCATATAGCTTTATCAGCTAAACCATATACCTCACCTAAGAATCCGAGAAGCCCGAGTCTCTGCAGGCATTATCATATTTTATCATCTTACCCTTATGATATTTTTGGTGCACTTTGGAAAGTTGTTGCTTGCCATTTCTTGTGATATATAATATTGCTTGTTAATTCTTGTGATATTCAAGTGGTGATTGAGATGTATTGTATTACCCATGCATTACCACCAATTATATGTATATTTATCAATGTACCTTGCTTTTTATCTGATGGCAACCAATAAACTCCTTTTATGCTCCACCAAAAGATGCTTTTGCTACCACATGCTTCACTCAAAGTCCCGCCCTCTTGCTCTCCCCCCTTTTGAATATGACAGGGATGGAAATATGTGACCCTACCGGGCCACAATTTCATTTAAAGTCCCGAGGGATGAAAGAACTGGCCTTACCAGGTCAAGCCTTCATTTAAAGTCCCCAAAACCAGTTTCGCTATTAATTTTAGTTTTAGGGATGGAAACACGTGGTAATGCTTAATACATTTTTTAGCCTAATTTTCTAGCCTTCATCACCCACTCTGCAATTAAAAGTGATTCTAGATTTCCCCCTGAAGATGTACTCTTTTTTATTGGTTTATCCATAGTAACACTGTTATTGATTTAATTTATTTAATTGCAATATTCTCCTTTTACTCATTATGTATCCGCTATTGTGTCTACGTTCATCTGGTGGTGGTGTGAGGTCGAGCCGGGCTAGCCTGCCGTCTGGGTTTTTCTACTTGGGAGCTGTGATGTGTCTGACGGGCCTACTCCCACTCCCCGCCCCTTGTACGCCTGGGGGGATGTGGGCACTGCCACAACGCATCAACATCACGCATCCCGTGTCTGACGTGCGGCGTCTGCCTGAGCGCCGTCGCGCCATGACACGTGGGAGCCACGCTCGCAAGCACACTGGGGGATTGTGAGTGCGGGCTGGCCGGACATCACGCTCGGCACGTCCTGCCCCTCCCCCTGCAGCGCTCTGCAGCGTGACGTCAGTGGGCGGTCCTGTTGCGGCGCTCACATTGGCGCCTTCCGGTCGGTGCTTGGCACACGAGGCTTCTATTCACATCGGCAAACACACAACTCAGGTTCTCCTTCTTCCCAATCACTCCAATCTTGTCACAGGTATCCTATCATCACCTTTTTTGCTCCCCACACTATACTGTTCTTTTCTACCCATGGTGGTACTTTCTGTATCCTTTCACCCATTCCTTCTATTACCTTTAGTGTCACTTTTCACCTTCCACCTTCACCTCTTCCCTTCCCCCCTCCCCCCACTTTCCCCCTGCTTTTTCACCCATTCATGCTTTTTAATTTTTCTCCTGTTAGCACCCTTGTTCACCTACTTTTCACCTCACATTTAGGTTGCCTGGTCCCGTACCCATTCTGGTTGGCGCCTTTGGGGTGCTGCTGCTGGTCTGCCCACTGCGGCTCCCGGTGGGGAGTGCGCCTGGATGGCTTGTGCTGCCCGACACCACACCTCCATCTTCTTTGAATTTGAGTAAGTTGGAATGCACTGGGTTTGGGGGTCTCTTAGTTTCACCCCCGCGTACCTATGCATTCACTTCATTAACCACTATCTAAATCAATGCCAATATCTCTACTTTTAGAAACATCAAGTGCTGGCTCCTGACGAGTGGCCCTTTAGCCACCAAACGCGTAGAGCTGCCTCACGCCTTGCTACCCTATATCCATATAGCTTTATCAGCTAAACCATATACCTCACCTAAGAATCCAAGAAGCCAGAGTCTCTGCAGGCATTATCATATTTTATCATCTTACCCTTATGATATTTTTGGTGCACTTTGGAAAGTTGTTGCTTGCCATTTCTTGTGATATATAATATTGCTTGTTAATTCTTGTGATATTCAATTGATGATTGAGATGTATTGTATTACCCATGAATTACCACCAATTATATGTATATTTATCAATGTACCTTGCTTTTTATCTGATGGCAACCAATAAACTCCTTTTATGCTCCACCAAAAGATGCTTTTGCTACCACATGCTTCACTCAAAGTCCCGCCCCCTTGCTCTCCCTCCTTTTGAATATGACAGGGATGGAAATATGTGACCCTACCGGGCCACAATTTCATTTAAAGGGATGGAAGAACTGGCCTTACTAGGTCACGCCTTCATTTAAAGTCCCCAAAACCAGTTTCGCTATTAATTTCAGGTAGCTTTAGGTGCACACTGTGCTGAGGACACAGTACACTAACTGTAAATTCTGTAGCTGCCTGCCTGTGGTACTAATAGGATCAGAAGAACACCACCAATTGTCCTCAGGTAGCTTTAGATGCACACTGTGCAGAGGATGCAGTACACTAACTGTAAATACTGCAGCTGCCTTCCTGTGATACTAATAGGATCAGAAGAACACCACCAATTTTCTTCAGGTAGCTTTAGGTGCACACTGTGCAGAGGACACAGTACACTAACTATAAATACTGTAGCTGCCTGCCTGTGGTATTAACAGGATCAGAACAACAGCAATTGTCTTCAGGTAGCTTTAGGTGCACACTGTGCAGAGGATGCAGTACATTAACTGTAAATACGGCAGCTGCCTGCCTGTGGTACTAATAGGATCAGAAGAACACCACCAATTTTCTTCAGGTAGCTTTAGGTGCACACTGTGCAGAGGACACAGTACACTAACTGTAAATACTGTAGCTGCCTGCCTGTTGTACTAATAGGATTAGAACAACAGCAATTGACTTCAGGTAGTTTTAGGAGCACACTGTGCAGAGGACACACTACACTAACTGTAAATACTGCAGCTGCTTGCCTGTGGTACTAATAGGATCAGAACAACAGCAATTGTCTTCAGGTAGCTTTAGGTGCACACTGTGCAGAGGACGCACTACACTAACTGTAAATACTGCAGCTGCCTGCGGTACTAATAGGATCAGAAGAACACCACCAATTTTCTTCAGGTAGCTTTAGGTGCACACTGTGCAGAGGACGCACTACACTAACTGTAAATACTGCAGCTGCCTGCCTGTGGTACTAATAGGATCAGAACACCACCAATTTTCTTCAGGTAGCTTGAGGTGCACACTGTGCAGAGAATGCACTACACTAACTGTAAATACTGTAGCTAATAGGACTAATAGTATCAGAAGAACACCAGCAATGTTCTTCAGGTAGCTGTAAATACTGTAAAAACACCTGCCTGCCTGTCAGTAGGAAGAGAATAACAGGAATGGATCTAGCTAAACTGAATACGCAAAGAGTCAAATTGGATCAAGCTCACCGCACCCTCCGCCCCCAGGGACCGGGGCCCAAACCGTGAGATGTTATTTGCAGGGTCCACAACTACACCCTTAAAGAAGACATAATAAGAAAAGCGCACAATATACCCACCATTGACTTTGATGGCGCCTCCATACAGTTTTTCCCAGACCTGTCGTGGATCACCCTCCAACAAGGATGCTCACTGCAACCACTTCTCGCCTCCCTAAGAGAGCATGACTTCTGCTTCCCCTTTGGTCTCACAGCAAAGAAAGATGGGAGGTCCACCACCCTACGTTATCCTGAAGACCTCCACTCTTTCTGCAGAGAGCTGGATATCCCGGTTCCACCCACCCCTGGCTGGGACCCTCTTCTGGCCCCTCCATCTCGCCCAGATCCCTGGATCCAAGTAAACGGAAGAAAATGCCAGAGGCCGCATCCCGCTGGCCCCCCTCTCGTCATCTTCCCATAGATAAATCCCTGCTACTTTGAGACCCTTTGCTACATTGCGGTTCAGTTACCTGGTTCTTCCCACCCAACTACCTATGTAGGGCTTCTGGACAGGTCCTGTTAGTCCCCTTACCTAATTGATTGGATGTACCTAACAAGCCTATAAGTTTTTGGTCTCAACTTGTATATTGTTATGATTACACCCACTCAATAGAACTTTTTATTTTTTTATTTTTTAACTTTATTTCTTTATTAAAAATGTTTTCTTATTATACAATGAGCAAAAATGGGAAAGTACAGATATACATCCAGCAAATACATATTTCCCCTTATTGATCGAAAACTCCATCCCGGATCGTGAAAACCCAAGCATATATCTTATCTAAGTATAGGGTGGAGCCTAGGGATACGTCTCATAGTATTTTTATTAACTAAATAAAAAAAACACACACACTTCCCACTCTCGCACAGATTCAAACATCTCACTCCTTTCTTCTCCTTCCTTTCTCTCATCATTAAATTCTCTAGGATCCCTTCTCATTTATCCATTATCATCACCAAATTGTTTTAGTGTTTATTAAATTTTTACATGCAGATCCCTCTTGCTTCTCACCAGAGCTTCCAAATCATATCATATTTCCTAGGCGAACCTTGCTTTATATATACCGCTTTCTCTTTGAGAATTGTGCCATTCATACTATTTAACCATTCTTCACTGGACGGAGGTAGTACAGACTGCCATCTTCAAGCAATCAAGATCCTTGCTTGAAGTAGACATCTCATCACTGCTACTTGGGTGTTACCTAATTTACCCTCGCCCTCCACTAATCCCAAAAGACATTTTTTCAGCTCCAACTCAGTGGAGGTTCCGAACACCCCATCAATGTTTTTCACCACCTCCGTCCAGTACCGAAATAGCTTTGGACACCTCCAAAACATATGGACCAGGTCCCCTTCTAAATCCCTGCATCTAGGGCAACTAGGATTTGTCCGACAGCCATATTGAAAAAGTCTATAGGGAGTATAGTAGGTTCTATACAATAAAAATAGATGTGACATCCTCTGCGACGGGATAAGGAGACCAAAGGGGCCACTTCAAGGATTCTATTCCACTGGGTATCAGATATATTACCTACATCTTTTTCCCATTTTCTCTTATACCAAGGAGGATCTCGCTTGTCCAATCTCCCATTTTTAATATGTGGATATACTTTTGAGATTAAACCTTTCCTTGAATCTCCATTAATTAATTTTTGGAGTATAGGAATTGCACTCCATTCTAGAATCGGTTGTTCGGCAAGGCATATTGAGCTCTCAGTTCCTGGAAAGTTTTCAAGATGCCTTCTTGGTATAGCTGTGAGAGAAATTTTATACCGTATCTCTCCCATTCCTTTATTATCCCTATCTTCTGAAGCTCTCCTAGTTTATTGTTTCCCCACAGTGGAGTAAGATCCGAAAATCCTCTGTAAAATCCTCTGTATCCCAAACCTTCATCAATAGCTTCAAAGTTGGTAGTTTTGGGAAAAAGGATCCTGCCTCCAAAGCTTCGGGTGTAGATTCATGTGGAGTGGTTTGTAGGAGTAACTTCCTTCCTGCTTCTTGGCCATCTATGTTACACCCCACCTAAGTATTGAAGTTGTGACGCCAAAAAGTAACTAAAGGGGTGTGGGAGCGCTACTCCTCCTTCCTGTTTCTGAAGTTGCAAAGTGCTTAACTGAATTTTAGCTGGACCGCCTTTCCAAATTATTTGTCTAAACAAAGTCTCTATCCTTTGAAACCATTTTTTGTAAAGCCAAATTGGTGAGTTATGTAGTACATAAAGAAGCTGGGGCATCCAGCCCTTCACCTGGTCAGATGACCTAAGTGCCGTGGCCAACGGTTCGATTGCAAGGGCAAAAAGAAGGGGCGACAGGGGACACCCCTGCCTCGTCCCCCTCCTAAGTCCAAACTTAACTGATTGCTCGCTATTCACCCTCACTCTGGCCTCTGGTGCTCTATAAGGCATTTTGACCCAACCGATGAAGCCCGGACCCAGTTGGGCCAGTTCCATGGCCTTCCACAAGTACTGCCACTCTAGGCTATCGAAGGCCTTGGCGGCGTCTAAAGACAAGATAGACCTCTCCCCATCCTCGTCCGTCGGGACCTGGAGATTCAAGTATAGGCGCCTGATATTAACACTTGTTGTTCTCCTAGGTATAAAACCCGACTGGTCGGGATGGATGAGGTTTGGGATAACTTTGTTTAATCTAGCCACCAAAACCTTCTCCAAGATCTTCATATCTGTGTTCAACAAAGCAATCGGTCTGTATGAGGCTACATCGAGTGGGTCTTTACCCTCCTTATGTATAATAGTTATGAGACTCCATCATTGAAGAAGGTAGCTCTCCCTGTGTGCTCGAGCTGTTCAGAACCCTCAACAGCTCAGGAAGCAGTACCTTACCATAATGCTGATATATCTCGACTGGAAGGCCATCTGGTCCCGGAGATTTCTGCCTCGCCATCTCGTTAGTTATATGCGTCATCTCCTCTATTGTAATGGGGCGGTTCAACTCGGCTCTATCCGTTTCGCTAAGAAAAGGCAACATCAGTTTCCTAAAGAAAGAATCCGTCTCTTCACTCATCTCCCCCTTCTGGGATCTATAAAGATCCTCGTAGTACTTTTTAAATTTATTCACTATCTCTAGGGTATTTGAGGACACTCTCCCATCATCCACGGCAATTGTAGATACCGTGGATGTGGGAGAGTTCATTCTAACTAATTGTGCCAGCATCCGTCCTACACTTTCCCCTTCTCCAAAGGTGATTTGTCTTTGAAAGAGATATTTATTCTCTACCTTCCGGAGAGTCATTAGCCGATAATTTTGTTGTTCCTTAACCCAGCTCCCAAGTGTATCGGGTGTGGGATTATTAATGTATTGTTCTTCCGCGGTTGCTACCCTCTCTCCCATTGTTCTCTCCCAGTCCTTAGTCTCATTCTTAATTTTTGAGATCTGCTGTATCATCATTCCTCACAAAAAGGCTTTCAGAGTGTCCCATACTATTCCTGCTGGGGCGGAATCCCAATTTAAGTCAATAAACTCCCCCAGGGCCCTCAATATATCCTTTGGATCTCCCATCAGTTCAATCCAAAAGGGACTCAGTCTCCACTCCCCGGGGTGATCACGTTTACCTAGTTCCAGTGAGACTATCATTGGAGAGTGATCTGACAAACCCCTAAGCTTGTAACACACATTTTTTATTAGTGGCATTATCTCCTCATTTCCCAGGACTAAATCAATCCTGGAGAGTGTAGAGTGAGTCATGGAAAAGCATGAATACTGTCGAGCCCCTGGGTTGCATATTCTCCAAATATCCATCAATCCTGTTTCTGACAAAATCTCTGGTAGCTTGCTATCCACTGTTCTATTTGTATATATCCCTGGGGGGAGTCTATCTAAAGTCTGGTTCATTACCATGTTAAAATCCCCTGTTACTAACACTGGCACCCCTGGTTTATCCAGAGTAAACTTAGTGAGTTCACAGAGGATCGAAAAATTGAAAGGGGGGATACACATTTGCCAGTATGCAGGCTCTATTTTCAAACCTACAGAATAGGAAAATGTATCGTCCCTGTTCATCTATCTTAGTCTGGATACAGGTAAAGGCCACCCCAGCCCTAATAAGGGTACTCACCCCTCTAGAGTAAGAAGTGTGGACTGAGTGGAATTGTGTAGGGTAGTTCCGCCACCTTAATTGGGGACTAGTGATTTTTGTAAGATGTGTCATCTGTAAGCAAAATACACTTGACTTGCTGCATATGTTTTTGCGATCAGGAAAACTGCTGCCTTTTTCTTTGGATCTCCCATTCCCCGCACGTTCCAAGAACATAAATTTAAATTAATAAAAATATTTCCAACCATAATAATCTAATTCAATGTGCCTTATAATAATAATCTTTTTTCTGTTACGTGATTTTCTTGTGGTAATTTTATCAATTCCTGCATCCTGCATTGCAAACCCTCAAAACTGTAATAGATTTCAAACAGCCCTGTGTGCCAGTTATACCAATTGTAGCTCTTCTTCAAACTCGTGCTCTCATACATCCTATTCTTCTGCCCATTGGGCCTACTTGGGGGCATTCTAATGTGACTGTTACCTATATCTATCATCTTTAGTAATACTAGTGCAATTAGTCTTATCTTATTACCCTCTTCCCTCCCTAACCCACCCCCATCCCAACCTCCATACAACCAACATATAGAACCACAAACATACATGACAAGACAAAAACATACAACAAAAAACACACAAAAAGAAAGTTTTTCGCCAGACCCTGTGTTAAACGGGGGTAGTGTGCTCATTACTCCCTCACACATAATCCCTCCCCCCTCCTCCCTCCTCCACTCCCTATTTATTCCAACATTGTGCTTGTGATGTGATTTAACCTAGCTTATCGAGTAATAGAGACAACAAAAAAAAGAAGAAAAAAAAAACACAGATATATTACAGTCTCCTTTTGAAAGATATGACCCAGTCCTCCACCCCCTCCGGGATGTCAAAAAAAACAGTCTCCCCTGAAGCTTTTACTCTCAATCTAGCGGGGTACAATAAAGCATAGTTCACTTTTAAATGTTGCAGTTTGCATTTAGCCTCTACGAACTTGGCCCTCCGTTTTTGCAAATCAGGTGAGAAGTCGGGGTACATTTAAACCCTATTGCCATTATATAGTATATTACCCATTTCCCTGGCTTTATTTAAAATAGTCATTTTATCTCTATAATAAAGCATTTTCACATGGAGGGGTCTAGGGGGGGCACCTGGCTGAGGGGGCCCAGAAGGGACTCTATGGGCTCTCTCTAGTGCAAAAAAGTGTTAGAAGGACTGATCTCCAAATGACTCCCTGAACCTGTTTTCCAAAAAAATAGTAGGTTCTGGGCCTTCAGATCATTCGGGGAGTCCTATTATTCTTATATTCTTCCTTTGCATTCTGTTTTCCATTTCATTGATCCTTGTCTGATAGTTAGCCATCTGCTCCTTTATGAGTTTCATCTCTCGTTTCAGGGGGTTCAAATCATCCTCTACCAGGCTAACCCTCCCTTCAAGGGTGGTAGTCCTTTCCCGTACTTTTTGCATATCCTGCCTAATGAGTGACAGTTCTTCCCGTACAGTCTTAAGTTGGTCAGACATTTCAGTTTTGCAGGTATTAATTGCTAGAAAGATTTCTTTTAATGATGGTTCTGCTGCTCCTGAGATGTGCGTATTAAGTGATAATGTTCCATGTCCCTGGCCTTCCTCCATCCCTTCACATGGTAATTTTTCAGTAGGGGGGGTTACGCCTTTTGCCGTGTGTGTGAATTCCTTCCTTCAGTCTGGCAGCAGCTGCTTGGCTCACCTTTGTAGTGCATTGTGTTGGCATAATCCAAAAAATAAAGGGTCAGGGAGAAAGGCTGAGGGAAAGTAATAGATTTCACAGTGTATTAGAATTTTTTCCAAATAGGGAAACTCCTCTGTCAATCCAAAAAGGAATGGTCCATCACAACCCAAGCGACAGGGAGAGGATACAGCAGTGCTTCTACAATCACTGAGCCCCTAAGCCAGTTTATGCAGGCAAGGATGAGACCAGTCTCTGTGTGAACATCCTCTGTGTGAACAGCTATATGCTATACAGCTGCTATACAGCTTCATAGGCTTCCAGTCCAGGGGTCAAGAAAAAAAATAAAAATAAACAGACTACCCCATACTTTTTCCAAAGAAAATTAGAAAGTTCTCACCCAGCCACAGCGAATATCCCGCATTTGCCAGAAGGGGGTGTTATCGCTCTTCCTTTGTGACGTGCCTGTGACATGCCTCACTCAGCTCGTAGTAATGTAGCACAGGCTCCAGGGGGCTTCCAATCCTTCCACCAGAGATCGTTCCATCAGGGGATGAGAGGAGTGTAGGCGGGGACCTCTCACACTGCCGCCGTCACCACCGCCACCACTGCCATCACCTCTGTTGCCGCTGGGGTCTCATGAAGCTGCAACAACCACAGCGGGGCCACTTGACCACCGCTCTCCACTGGGGGAGAGACTCAGAGGCTCAGAGGCACACAGCCAGCATCCCCCGCCCTCAGCGCAGCACCGCCGAGGCATCCATGAGTCCCTGCAGCCAGGAGGTGGAGGTAAGCCTGAGAGAGGATGGAGGAGTTTAGGAGTTAGGGGAGAGATCGCTCACACGCTCTCACTCCGGCATCTACATCCGGTCATGCCCCCCCCCACACATATGCTGATAGAACTTTTTCAAACTACAAAGGTACCCCATCCATCTTCCCTCCCTACTTCACCCCCTCCTCCCCTTCCCCTCCTCCCCTCCCCTCCCTCCCCCCTTCCCCTCATACTAAAGGGTGATACACTAAGCCTGGGAGGGCCTCCCCACCCCTCAGGTGCTCCTTTATGGGCGCCTGGACGGGTGATATGCTTCTCTCATGATACAAGGCCTCTAGACTATTCTTTTCTCCTGAACAAATGGTTACACCAGTTTTTCTTTTCCTCTTCTCTGGGGTTATAGTTATAGTTATGGTTTTTGATGTACCGGTTATCAGTTGATAAAAACAGGTTCTTTGTTCTACTTTATTGTGCTTCATACTCAATTACAAACGCAGGCAGGCCTGGGAGAGGGTCGCACCCATCCTGGGTCTATTCTATCCTCCCCCCAGAGGATCTTCGAATGGCTCCCTACTCCATCCTCTTTGGTGGTAGCCCCTCTACCCCCTCTGTAAGGGGGGGTCCTTCGGAGATCCCCAACCCACCACTTTTTTTAGGTGGGTCATATTGTGAATGGTTAATACCTAATTTTGTATTAAATTTTGTTTTTTTTATGCTTCTCTCTCCTTTTCTCTCCTACTGGAACCTCTCCTCCTCTTTCTTTTCCTTTCTTCAATTTCATGGACGCCCCCTGCCTCTGGAGCTTCTCTGCTGTGAAACTCCCCTGGGGACTCGACTAATCAACCTCCTAAACATCAGGACTCCACCAAGCCGGCTAGGTAAGCTACTGTCTCCCCTCCCAACCAATCCACCATGATTGACATACAATCACTAAATGTGAAGGGCCTCAACTCCAACATTAAGCGGAGCCTTGCACTACGAGAATTTAGGCAGTCCAAAGCTGACATAATTTTTACCCAGGAGACACGTCTCACTAAAACTGGCACCAGGGCATTCGCATCCAAACACTTCCCCCAAATATACCTGGCCTCAAATCCGCGTAAACGAGCAGGGGTAGCAATTCTTTTCAAACAAGGTTCTCACTTCCAGTTACAATCCCTATACTTCGATCCACTGGGACACTATCTTATCCTTAGAGGCTCATGGAAAGGTACCAATCTCACTTTATGCAACATCTATGCCCCGAACACCAACCAAAGTGTATAAATGATTATTTGCAGCCCCCTACCAATATTTGGTCATCGGAGGGGACTTTAACCTGACCTACACCCCATGCCTTGACAAACACTCCCTGGGGCGTGGGAAAACTCCCAAGGCCCTCGATAGAAAATCCAACCTCTTCTGTCAACTAACTAGGAAATATGCCCTTTTGATTCCTGCACACTACCTACCCATCGGCTAAACAGTTCACCTTCTACTCCCACCCTCACAAGTCCCACTCACGTTTAGATTACTTTTTTGTCAATGCTCTGACCCTGAGAGCCTGCACAGGCTCAGACATTCAGGCTATCCCATGGTCAGACCATTCCCCCGATCAAACGTTCTCTTGCACTTTCCGCAGGAACCTTTCGCACATGTCACTGGTGCTTAAATGATTTTCTGCTCAAACATGACCCCTCCAGAGTCGAACTGGAACAAACCCTGAAGTTGTACTTCGCAGAAAACAGCTCTACTGAGGTCTCTACCTCTTCCCTGTGGGAGGGTCATAAGGAAGTCTTCAGAGGCCAGTGCATCTCACTCTCCACTGCTCTAAAAAGAAACACTAATGCAACTCGCCGAGCTCTATTAGATAAGCTCAAGCACTTGGAAGCATGATTACTCTCCTCCCCGTCCCTAATCACCCTCAGGGAAATTATTAGCGTTAGGGCTGGACTAAAGGATGTAGCAATACAACTTCGCGAGCGAGCAGCGATCGCCTCAACATCCCATCCTACAGATGAGAGAGGTGACCTTCAATCCCATCCCACCAAAGTTGCCCAGAATAGCGGACTGCGATTTACCTAAGCTCTCCCCTTCTGCACTAACGACCCTCAATTCCTCCATTACAGGGGAGGAAGTCACTGCTACGATAAGATCTTTGCCGAAAAACAAAGCCCTGGGACCTGACGGAACCCCATACCTCTACTACAAAACCTTTTTACCGCATTTACTTCCCTACATGACAACCCTGTTTAATTCCTTTCTCTCTGATATGCAAAATTACTTCCTCACGTTGATTCCCAAACCGGGAAAAGACCATACTCTACCATTCAATTATAGACCTATAGCACTCCTCAATACAGACCTGAAATTTTTTATGAAATTATTAGCTAATAGATTAAACAACTTCATGCCGTCACTGATCCATAAAGACCAAGTGGGATATATTCCCCTCCACCAAGCTGGGGATAACACCCGCAGGTTCATTGACCTCGTGGAGAAGGCCAACAGAACCAAATTAGAGGCAGTACTGCTCAGTAGGGATGAGCTTCGAATTCGAGTCGAACTCATGTTCGACTCGAACATTGGCTGTTTGCAAGGTCGCTGAACAGCCAACAATTTGGGGTGTTTGCTTCAAATTCGAATGCCGCAGAACACCCTTTAAAAGTCTATGGGAGAAATCAAAAGTGCTAATTTTAAAGGCTTATATGCAAGTTATTGTCATAAAAAGTGTTTGGGGACCCGGGTCCTGCCCCAGGGGACATGGATCAATGCAAAAAAAAGTTTTAAAAACGGCCGTTTTTTCAGGAGCAGTGATTTTAATAATGCTTAAAGTCAAACAATAAAAGTGTAATATCCCTTTAAATTTCGTACCTGGGGGGTGTCTATAGTATGCCTGTAAAGGGGCGCATGTTTCTCGTGTTTAGAACAGTCTGACAGAAAAATGACATTTCGAAGGAAAAATTCCATATAAAACTACGCGCGGCTATTGCATTGCCGACAATACACATAGAAGTTCATTGATAAAAACAGCATGGGAATTCAACACAGGGAAACCCCGAACCAAAATTTAAAAAAAAAATGACGTGGGTGTCCCCCTAAATTCCATACCAGACCCTTCAGGTCTGGTATGGATATTAGGGGGAACCCCGGCCAAAATTAAAAAAAAAATGACGTGGGGTTTCCCCTAAATTCCATACCAGACCCTTATCCGAGCACGCAACCTGGCAGGCCGCAGGAAAAGAGGGGGGGACGAGAGTGCGCCCCCCCTCCTGAGCCGTACCAGGCCACATGCCCTCAACATTGGGAGGGTGCTTTGGGGTAGCCCCCCAAAACACCTTGTCCCCATGTTGATGAGGACAAGGGCCTCATCCCCACGACCCTGGCCGGTGGTTGTGGGGGTCTGCGGGCGGGGGGCTTATCGGAATCTGGAAGCCCCCTTTAACAAGGGAACCCCCAGATCCCGGCCCCCCCCTGTGTGAAATGGTAAGGGGGTACTTACCCCTACCATTTCACTAAAAAACTGTCAAAAATGTTAAAAATGACAAGAGACAGTTTTTGACAATTCCTTTATTTAAATGCTTCTTCTTTCTTCTATCTTCCTTCATCTTCTTCTGGTTCTTCCTCCGGCGTTCTCGTCCAGCATCTCCTCCGCGGTGTCTTCCATCTTCTTGTCCTCGGGCCGCTCCGCACCCATGGCATGGGGGAGGCTCCCACTCTTCTCTTCATCTTCTTCTTCATCCTCTTCTCATCTTCCTTCTTCTCTTCTTCATTTTCTTCTCCAGGCCGCTCCCCATCCATGCTGGCATGGAGGGAGGCTCCCGCTGTGTGACGGCGTCTCCTCGTCTGACGGTTCTTAAATAACGGAGGGCGGGGCCACCCGGTGAACGGGACATGATGGGACTTCCCTGTGGCATTCCCCGTGATGTCACAGGGAAGTCACCGTGCGTCAGAGGGGGCGGGGTCACCAGGTGGCCCCACCCCCCATTATTTAAGAACCGTCAGACGAGGAGACTCCGTCACACAGCGGGAGCCTCCCTCCATGCCAGCATGGGTGCGGAGCGGCCCGGAAAAGAAAATGAAGAAGAGAAGAAGAGAAGAAGAAAGAAGAGAAGAGGATGAAGAAGAAGATGAAGAGAAGAGCGGGAGCCTCCCCTCATGCCAAGGGTGCGGAGCGGCCCGAGGAGAAGAAGATAGAAGACGCCGCGGAGGAGATGCTGGACGAGAACGCCGGAGGAAGAACCAGAAGAGCCAGAAGAACCAGAAGAAGAAGAAGATGAAGGAAGAAAGAAGAAGCATTTAAATAAAGGAATTGTCAAAAACTGTCTCTTGTCATTTTTAACATTTTTGACAGTTTTTTAGTGAAATGGTAGGGGTAAGTACCCCCTTACCATTTCACACAAGGGGGGCCGGGATCTGGGGGTCCCCTTGTTAAAGGGGGCTTCCAGATTCCGATAAGCCCCCCGCCCGCAGACCCCCACAACCACCAGCCAGGGTTATGGGGATGAGGCCCTTGTCCTCATCAACATGGGGGCAAGGTGTTTTGGGGGGCTACCCCCAAAGCACCCTCCCAATGTTGAGGGCATGTGGCCTGGTACGGTTCAGGAGGGGGGGCACACTCTCATCCCCCCTCTTTTGTTGCGGCCTGCCAGGTTGCGTGCTCGGATAAGGGTCTGGTATGGATTTTTTGGGGGACCCCCACGCCATTTTTTTTTGGTGCATGGTTCCCCTTAAAATCCATACCAGACCTGAAGGGTCTGGTATGGAATTTAGGGGGAACCCCCATGTCTTTTTTTTTAATTTTGGCCGGGGTTCCCCTTAATATCCATACCAGAACTGAAGGGCCTGGTATGGAATTTAGGGGGACTTCCACGTCATCTGGGACCCAGCAAGGTGGCAACCTACCCCCTCTAAGAATTTCCCATGCCTTTGGAGGAAGGAGAGTGGGGGGATATCAACACAGTGCAGAGAGAGAGAGGGAGGAGGGAAGGAGAGAGAGAGGGGGGGAGGGAGAGAGGGGGAGAGGGAGAGAGAGAAGGGGGAGAGAGGGAGAGAGAGAAGGGGGAGAGAGGGAGAGAGAGAAGGGGGGAGAGGGAGAGAGATAGGGGAGGAGGGGAGAGAGCGAGGAGAGGGGCAGGGATAGAGAGGGGAGGGAGAGAGGGGGGAGAGAGAAAATGGGGAGAGAGGGAGGGATAGAGGGAGTAAGTGGGGGTGGGAGAGACTGGGGGTGACACAGAGGAGGGAGGTGAGAAAGAGAGGGGGTGAGGGAGAGAGAGAAGGGTTGTGGAAGAGAGGGGTGGTGCGAGAGAGAAAGAGACGAGAGGTGGGAGAGAAGGGAAGGGAGGGGGAGAGAGAGAGGGGGGAAGAGAGAGAGAGGGGGCGAGAGAGAGAGGGAGTGAGTGGTGGGAAGGGGTGAGTGGGGGTGAGAGAGACTGGGGGTGACACAGAGGAGGGAGGTGAGAAAGAGAGGGGTGGTACGAGGGAGAGAGACGAGGGGTGAGAGAAAGAAGGGTGACATAAAGGGGGAGGGGGAGAGAGAGATAGGAGAAAGTGAGAAAGAGGGGCGTGAGGGAAAGGGGGGTGAGAGAGATCCCTAGCCCTGTCCCTATCTGCAGACCCTCCTGTGTTCCATGTCCCAGTCTGTGAGAGCACTGGGCAGGAGCAGGAGAGGGGGGCAAAGAACAGGGAGGAGCTGGAGAGCACTGGGGGTGTGGGGGCAGAAAGCACTGGGGAAAGTGGAGAGCATAGGAGGGATGGGGGCTGGAGAGTGCGGGGGAGCTTGAGAGGAGGGGAGTCAGAAAGAATGCGAGTGGAAAGCAGGGGGAGCTGGAGAGCAGGGGGGTGGAGAGCACTGGGGGAGGACCCAGGGAGCACAATGAGGGGCCAGAGAGCATGGGGGGAAGCCAGGGAGCACAAGGAGGGTCGGAGAGCACAGCGGGCGCAGAAGAAGTTAGATAGGAGAAGCAGTGGGCGGCTGCATATAGTGGAATTGAACTTTTTATATTCCTCCTGCAGCCGCTGAATGCTCACTTCTCCTCCTCTCCTTCCTGCAGATGATTCAGCAGCTGCAGGAGGAATATAGAAAGATCAATTCCACTATATGCAGCCACCCACCGCTCCTCCTATCCAGGCACACAGGAAGGCTGCACGGGCACTCACCTTCTCTCTGGTCGGCCAGGCAGCATCAAGAGATTGGAGGCTGAGCTCCTTCATCTTCAGTCACGGGGCAGCTCAGCTGGAGGCAGGTGCGGAGAGGTCGGGTGAGCGCAGGCTGAAGGAGCAGCCCAGCTGCGGCTCCCACATGGACATGCCGCCGCCCGCACACACGCCTTGTATTAATGGCACCTGGAGACGGGTGCTTTCATCCGACCACTGCCTACACCTAGAGGCCTCAACTGTCCCGCTGTCCACACCTGCTGCCACAAGATCGGGATGCAACCCTGCTCCGTGCTGGGGCTTCTATTCCTCGGACAGTACCCGATTTGTCAGTCAGCCCCTGAGCCACAAAGCCCCAGCGGGGGTAGGCGGAGCCGCCGGCGTCGACATCAGTGATTGAGCACAAGCAAATTAGGCGGCCGCGAGGCCCCTGTCAGTGCGGGGCCTTAGGCGGCCGCCTAATTTGCCTAATTAGAGAGCCGCCTCTGCGGAAGCCCCCCTTAATAACACCCTTTAAAAGTCTATGGGAGAAATCAAAAGTGCTAATTTTAAAGGCTTATATACATGGTATTGTCATAAAAAGTGTTTGGGGACCCGGGTCCTGCCCCAGGGGACATGGATCAATGCAAAAAAAAGTTTTAAAAATGGCTGTTTTTTTCGGGAGCAGTGATTTTAATAATGCTTAAAGTCAAACAATAAAAGTGTAATATTCCTTTAAATTTTGTACCTGGGGGGTGTCTATAGTATGCCTGTAAAGGGGCGCATGTTTCCCGTGTTTAGAACAGTCTGACAGCAAAATGACATTTCAAAGGAAAAAAGTCATTTAAACTTACTTGCGGCTATTAATGAATTGCCGGTCCGACAAAACACATAAAAGTTCATTGATAAAAATGGCATGGGATTTCCCCACAGGGGAACCCCAAACCAAAATTAGAAGAAAAAAACTTGCGTGGGGGTCCCCTTAAATTCAATACCTGGCCCTTCAGGTCTGGTGTGGATATTAAGGGGACCCCCGTGCCAAAATTAAAAAAAAATGAGGTAGGGGTCCCCCCCAAATTCATACCAGACCTTTCAGGTCTGGTATGGATTTTAAGGGGAACCTCGTGCCAGCGCCCCCCTTCCTGAACCCTACCAGGCCACATGCCCTCAACATTGGGAGGGTGCTTTGGGGTCCCCCTAAAGCACCTTGTCCCCATGTTGATGAGGACAAGGGCCTCATCCCGACAACCCTTGGCCGGTGGTTGTGGGGGTCTGCAGGTGGGGGAGCTTATCAGAATCTGGAAGCCCCCTTTAACAAGGAGACCCCCAGATCCCGGCCCCCCCTGTGTGAAATGGTAAGACAGTTTTTGACAATTCCTTTATTTAAATGCTTCTTCTTTCCATCTAATTTCTTCTAACTTCCTTCTTCTAGACACCCCCCAGGTACGAAATTTGAAGGAATATTACACTTTTATTGTTTGACTTTAAGCATTATTAAAATCACTGCTCCCGAAAAAAACTGACATTTTTTAAACTTTTTTGCATTGATCCATGTCCCCTGGGGCAGGACCCAGGTCCCCAAACACTTTTTATGACAATATCATGCAAATTAGCCTTTAAAATTAGCACTTTTGATTTCGAACATTCAAGTCCCATAGACTTCAATGGGGTTCTAACGTTCGTGCAAAGTTTTGATCTGTTCGCAAGTTCTGGTGCGAACCGAACCGGGGGTGTTCGGCTCATCCTTATTTATGACCACCAGATCCCAAGAAGACAGAATTACCGCAATATTACGTATAAGGATTATACTGCGACAAGCCCATAGTTGCCACCAAAAGAACAAATTGTTTTTTTTTTCCCCCATTCTTTCAAGTACCCAATGTGCTTTGCCTACTGTCTGGGCTTGAAGAAATTCAATGGGTACATACATAACAAAAGGTTCAACATGGAGTCCATGCAAACAGTCATGGCGATAGTTCAGCATGAGGACTGGTTAAGAGTCAATCGACCTGGCTGACGTATACTTCCATATACCAATCGGTGTGTAACACCAGAGACATCTTATATTTGCAGTGACCAGCTGTCACTTCCAGTTCAGGTGTTTGCCACTTTTAGAACTGACACAGCATCAAGAAAGTTTTTAAACATTTTGTTGGCAGTAGTGGCAGTAATTTGTCTATGGAGATAAGGCTCTACCACTACTCGGACAATGTTTTGTTTGTTGCAGGTGTAAGCCAGGAGCTAGCAAAGAATCACAGCCTTGTCCTAGAAATCCTTTTTCAGAGTTCAGTCGACTAGTGAACAAACATGAAAAACAGTTAGGGCTCAGCCGCCTCTACTGTCACTGAGATGGGAGAGGGAAGGGTAATGTGGCTGTGAGGAGAATACATACCAGGAATACACGACTCCCCTCCCCCCACTGAGCCAGATACCCTATGGTTCAGTGTGCCATGGAGGAGGTGATCAATCTGGATATCGCAACTAAATCTGACTACATGCACTTTACCCCTGTAGGGGTATAAGGATCTGGTGAGTGTGGAACTGAGGGGGAGCACGAGTGTCACTTCACTTGCCACACAGGATTCGCGATTAAGTGTATGCACAATTACTTTGGATACCTGCACAATTCACTTGGAAATACTGCAATTTGCATTAAAGACTGGACTTTATTTTTATTTTTAATCTTGATAAATTCACACTTTCTTATCTTCACACTAGTGTGTTGGACTTATTTGTATATATTTTAACCTTTTTATCTTCACACCAGTGTATTGAACACATACACACATTTTTTTGTTTTTTTCTGCCTGTATGCACCATCAGGTGTAGGGATGAGCTTCGTGTTCGAGTCAAACCCATGTTCGACTGGAACTCGTCTGTTCGCACGTTCGCCGAATTGTAAACGATATGGGCCGTTCGCACCAAATTCGAGTGGCGCGTCGTGGCCCATAATTCACTGCGGCATCGCAGTGCATTGCTGGCTGATGATTGGCCAAGCATGAACTATGACCCGCATACTTGGCCAATCACAGCACCGTCTGTATAGAGAGCTGTAATTGGCCAAAGCCAGGGTGGCTTTGGCCAATTACGGCTCAGGGGGTTTAGTACACGCCCCACACTATATAAGGCCGCCTGCACGGCGGCCCTGTGTAGTGTGTGTTCCGGCGTTGAGAGACAGAGACAGAGAGACAGTGTCATATGATTTAAGTTAGATAGATTAGGCAGGACAGTCAGTCAGTTAGCTGCACTTACAGTGTATTGTGTATATACAGTACCTGACCGTGAGATTGTGTTTCCAGCGTGATAACATTGCGCTGGTTCTCGGCGACAGGGTACTGTGCATGTCACGCTGGCTCACTCATCGGGAAAGGAAAACTTTTTTTCCTTTCCCGATGAGTGACAGGCAGTGCTGACAGCTGTCTGGTTTGAATCCTGAGGGGGAACGCCGCGCCAAATTTTAAATGAAAAAAATGGCATAGGTTCCACCCCAGGGGCATACCAGGCCCTTAGGTTTGGTATGGATTGTAAGGGGAACCCCCTATGCCGAAAAATCAGGGTGGGGGTCCCCCCAAAATCCATACCAGACCCTTATCCGAGCACGCAGTCCAGCCGGCCAGGAAAGGGGGTGGGGACGAGCGAGCGCCCCCCCCCTCCTGAGCCATACCAGGCTGCATGCCCTCAACATGTCCCCAAAGCACCTTGTCCCCATGTTGATAAGGACAAGGGCCTCTTCCCGACAACCCTGGCCGTTGGTTGTCGGGGTCTGCGGGCGGGGGCTTATAGGAATCCGGGAGCCCCCTTTAATAAGGGGGCCCCTAGATCCCAGCCCCCCACCCTGTGTGAATGAGTATGGGGTACATGGTACCCCTACCCATTCACCTAGGAAAAAGTGTCAATAAAAAAAAACACAGTACACAGGTTTTAAGAGTAATTTATTAGGCAGCTCCGGGGTCTTCTTCTGACTTCGGGGGGGTTTCTTCCGACTTCTCCCAGTATTCTGCCTCTTCTCCCGGGCCCCTCCGCTATCTTCTTCCAGCTCTTTTGCCAGCGAGGGGCCCGGTCTGCTGCTGCTGTCTTGTCGCCGCTGTCTTGCCGCCGCTATCTCATTCTTCTTCTCTTCTTCTCCCCTTCCGATGTTGACACAACGCTCTCTCCGGCTGGAATGCTTTGTGCGAGCTGCGGAGCCATTTATATAGGCGGTGACCCCGCCCCCTTGTGACGTCACGGTTCCAGCATGCGCAGGGACTCTGGCATCATAAGGGGGCATGACCCCAGAGTCCCTGCGCATGCTAGGACCGTGACGTCACAAGGGGGCGGGGTCACCACCTATATAAATGGCTCCGCAGCTTGCACAAAGCATTCCAGCTGGAGATAGCATTGGAAGAAGAGAAGAAGCGATGAGACAGCGGTAACGAGACAGCGACAGAAATACAGCGGCAACAAGACAGCGGCAGCAGACCGGGCCCCTCGCTGGCAAAAGAGCTGAAAGAAGATAGCGGAGGGGCCGGGAGAAGAGGTGGAACACCAGGAGAAGTCGGAAGAAACCCCCCAAAGTCAGAAGAAGACCCCGGAGCTGCCTAATAAATTACTCTTAAAACCTGTGTACTGTGTTTTTTTTATTGACACTTTTCCCCAGGTGAATGGGTAGGGGTACCATGTAACCCATACTCATTCATACGGGGTGGCAGGATCTGAGGGCCCCCTTATTAAAGGGGGCTCCCGGATTCCGATAAGCCCCCCGCCCGCAGACCCTGACAACCAATGGCCAGGGTTGTCGGGAAGAGGCCCTTGTCCTCATCAACATGGGGACAAGGTGCATTGGGGTGGGGGCCCCGCAGGGCTCCCCCCTCCCCCAAGGCACCCACCCCCCCATGTTGAGGGCATCGGCTTGGTACGGCTCAGGAGGGGAGGGCGCTCGTTCATCCCCAACCCTTTCTTGGCCGGCCAGGCTGCGTGCTCAGATAAGGGTCTGGTATGGATTTTGGGGGGACCCCCATGCCGATTTCTCGGCGTAGGGTGTTTTCCTTACAATCCATACCAGACTTAAGGGCCTGGTATGCCTCTGTGGGGGAACCCACGCCGTTTTTTTCATTTAAAATTTGGTGCGGCTTTCCCCCTCAGGAGTCATACCAGACAGCTGTCAGCACTGCCTCTCACTCATCGCAAAAGGAAAAAAAAGTTTTCCTTTCCCGATGAGTGAGCCATCTTGGCGCTGGCTCCCGCGACGGGGCTCGCAGGTGTTAAATCTCGCCGAGAAAGGACACATACTGTATATGCATCCCAGGTGTTGTGTATATATATATATATATATATATATATATATATATATATATATATATATATATATATATATATACACTGTATTCAGTTTAGCTAGATCCATTCCTGTTATTATCTTCCTACTGACAGGCAGGCAGGTGTTGTTACAGTATTTACAGCTAGTGTTCTTCTGATCCTATTAGTACCACAGTCAGGCAGCTAGACTATTTACAGTTAGTGTAGTGAAACCTCTGCACAGTGTTCAGCTAAAGCTACAAGTTAGTGTAGTGCGTCCTCTGCACAGTGTTCAGCTAAAGCTACAAGTTAGTGTAGTGCACAGTGTTCAGCTAAAGCTACAAGTTAGTGTAGTGCGACCTGTGCACGGTGTTCAGCTAAAGCCACAAGTTAGTGTAGTGCGACCTCTGCACAGTGTTCAGCTAAAGCTACAAGTTAGTGTAGTGCGACCTCTGCACAGTGTTCAGCTAAAGCTACCTGTAGAAGGTTGGTGGTGTTTTCCTGATCCTATCACTACTGCAGGCAGTTACATTTACACATTAGTGTAGTGCGACCTCTGCACAGTGTTCAGCTAAAGCTACAAGTTAATGTAGTATGACCTCTGAACAGTGTTCAGCTAAAGCTACAAGTTAGTGTAGTGCGTCCTCTGCACAGTGTTTAGCTAAAGCTACCTGTAGAAGGTTGGTGGTGTTTTCCTGATCCTATCACTACCGCAGGCAGCTATATTATTTACACTTTAGTGTAGTGCGACCTCTGCACAGTGTTAAGCTAAAGCTACAAGTTAGTGTAGTGCCTCCTCTGCACAGTGTTCAGTAGAAGGTTAGTGGTGTTTTCCTGATCCTATCACTACCGCAGGTGTGACGGATCCTATCCCACACTCCACTGAGTGCCTCCGTCAATAACACCGCTTCCTCCAGTATGACCATCAGAGAGATATAATATTATAGCTGCATTAAATACAAGTCTAGCCGAAAATAGCTTGTAGAATCTTGACTCCTTTATTGGACAGAATACAGCCTTTTTATACACATTTAACAAAAGGGCTTAGATAACGAGGTAGGGCTGACTCATGGACACTCCCTCCCTCCCCTCTAGCAAAAACTTAAAAGACAATAATATAATTAACATGTTAATTAACACAACACTTAAGACAGATCTGGTGACCAGACAGTTCGTCTCTGCAGGTTAATGTCATCAGCTCTTTCAAGAATCATGTATTGTTCAGAATAAAGAACTAAGAATAGTCTTTGGGCAAGTCCAAAAAAATAAAAGATTAATATAGAAATACCAAATAACAGGGTGAATGTGGACAGAAAAAGGTCCTTGCAGCCAGTGTCTGCGACAGTGCCCCCCCCTGTCCCATAGTCCGGCAGACCCAACTAGATCCACCACGGGTCAGCTTGGGGCTGTCCGGGAGAATTTTATAGTTCAGTTTGCCGGGAAAGTCCATCAGCGTTCCCATTCTGCTTTCCTGGCTGATACTGTATGGTAAAATTGTAGGGCTGCAGTGCCAAGCTCCATCGTAACAAACGTCCATTATCCCCGGAGACCCGATTAAGCCAGATTAATGGATTGTGGTTGGTGAGCACCGTAAAAGATCTTCCGTAGAGATATGGTTGGAATTTCTTGAGAGCCCACACCAGCGCCAAACACTTCTTCTCCACAGCTGCATAACCGACTTCCCTGGGTAGCAGCTTCCGACTGATGTAGGCCACTGGGTGCTCACCGCCATCAGGTCCTACTTGGCTCAGTACTGCCCCCAGCCCGAATGTAGAGGCATCTGTTTGGACACAAAAACGTTTGGTTGGGTCAGGGGCAGCTAGAACAGGAGCTGAAGTTAGTGCATTCTTTAATCTTTGGAAGGCAGCTTCACACTCGGGGGACCACAGTACCTGTCGGGGAAGGTGCTTTTTAGTCAGGTCTGTCAGGGGCTTAGCGATGGAACTATATTGCGGGACAAATTTCCTATAGTACCCAGCTGTGCCGAGGAACCCCAGGACCTGGGTTTTAGTACGGGGGGTCGGCCACTTGGCAACTGCCTCAATCTTAGCAGGCTCAGGTCGTTGTTGTCCACTGCCTACTCGATGTCCAAGGTACTGTACCTCGGACATCCCTATACTGCATTTCTCTGGCTTAAGGGTTAGTCCTGCAGCCTTGATGCGGTCTAATACGACACCCAGGTGAACCAGATGGTCCTCCCAGGTATCACTGTAGATCGCAATGTCATCCAGATATGCACAAGCATACTCCTGTAGGCCATCAAGGAGTTGGTCTACCATCCTCTAGAAAGTCGCCGGTGCATTCTTCATCCCAAATGGCATTACTTTAGACTAGTATAAGCCAAATGGGGTAATGAACGCCGATTTCGGAATAGATTCCGCATCCAGAGGAATTTGCCAGTATCCTTTGCATAGGTCAAGGGTTGTCAGAAATTTTCCCCGAGCAATGCGATCTAACAGATCATCGACCCGGGGCATAGGGTAAGCATCAGTGGTGGTGCACTCATTTAATCTGCGGTGGTCTACACAGAAGCGAGTTGTGCCATCCCGCTTCAGGACCACCGGGGAAGCCCAGGGGCTGCTGGATGGCTCAATGACTCCCAATTCAAGCATCTCCTTAATCTCATGACGCATCCCCTCTCTCACTGCATCAGGTATCTGGTAAGCTGCCTGTCTTAGCGGCAGTTGTCCCGGGGTCTCCACACGGTGCACTGCCATAGTAGTGCACCCGGGGACTGTGGAGAACATTTCCCTTCTCTGACTAAGGACCTGTCTAGCTTGTTCTCTCTGCGTCGGCCCCAGCTGGTCGTCAAGCTTTATCATCTCTATCCCTGCAGTAATTCTATTTAGCTCCGGGAGCACCAGCAGGGGAAGATTCTCAGACTCTTCTACAGCTGGAGCACATATAGCGGCTACCTCTCCTGATCTTTCCCAGTATGCTTTCAACATGTTCACATGAAAGGTCCGTCGGACTCTTTCATCCAAACATTTAGCCACTAGGTAGGTTGTGTCACAGAGCTTTGCCACAACCTGGTAAGGTCCCTGCCAAGTGGCCTGCAACTTGTCCTGCTTGGTTGGCCTGAGGGCAAGAACCTTCTGCCCAACCTCCAGAATGTGGATCCGAGTAGTACGATCGTACCATCGTTTCTGCCACCTTTGGGCAGCCCAAAGGTTCTCCTGGACAGTGTCCGTGAGCTCCTTCAGTCTGTCCCTAAACTCAAGAACGTATGCTACGATAGAGGACCCTCGGGGATCAATTCCCCCTTCCCAGTGGGCTCTGACTAGATCTAGGGGCCCCCTCACCCGCCTCCCATACAGTAACTCAAATGGGGAGAACCCGGTAGATTCCTGCGGCTCCTCCCGATAAGCGAAGAGAAGGTGTGGCAGATATCTCTCCCAATCCCTGTGAGAGGTTGCAAATGTCTTAAGCAGCTGTTTCAGTGTTCCATTGAACCTCTCACACAGTCCGTTGGTCTGGGGGTGATAGGGAGAGCTCTGTAGGGGCTTTATCCCACAGAGCCTCCATAACTGCTGAGTGAGCTCAGCAGTGAACTGGGTCCCCTGGTCAGAGATGATTTCCTGAGGGAAACCCACCCTGGCAAAGATCCGGAGCAAAGCATCAGCCACAGTTTCTGCATGGATATTTGCCAGGGGAATGGCCTTGGGTACCGGGTGGCATAATCCACCACAGTAAGGATATATCTCTTCCCAGAAGGACTAGGTCTGGGCAATGGTCCAACCAGGTCTACGGCAATGCAGCTAAAGGGTCCATCAATGATCGGTAAAGGGTGTAGGGGAGCTTTCAGCGGGCCCCCATGCTTACCCACCCGCTGGCATGTGTCACAGGTCCGGCAATACTGTTGGACATCCCCTGTAATCCCTGGCCAAAAAAACGACTGAGTCAGACGGTGGAGGGTCCGGGACATCCCCAGGTGTCCGGCTAAGGGTATGTCATGCCCAATGCGCAGCAGGTCATGACGATATTTCTGCGGCACAACCAGCTGCCACTTGGGTGGATGGGAGGCTGTCTTTCTCTCATTAACCGATAGAGTAATCCCTGGACCCACTCTATTCGCTCCCTCTCCAACCCCCCAGGGTCCAATCCTGCTCTTTCCCTATAGCTAGCTAAAGAAGGGTCGCTAAGTGTTGCCTGAGCAAATTCTTGGGGAGAAGCCCAAGTCGGGGTAGGGATAGTTGGGGTAGTACAGTCTAGGTCAGGGGTGACAGGTCTTACCTGGGTCCCATCCTCGAGGGAGCGCACCCCCATCCGGGCTTTCTGGCGGGTGGTAACAGGATAGGCTTCCCGGGATACATCCAGGGAGAAGGCTGAATTTAAATGTCCCAAATCGTTGCCCAACAAATCCTCTGCAGGTAAGTTCTGCATTATTCCCACTTCCACTTCTTTGACCCCGAACCCCAATCAAGGTGAACCCTGGCAGTGGGGACCCACATAACATTTCCCCCGGCCACCCGCACAGCCACAGACCATCCCGTCTGCTCTGCCGGGTTTATCATTCGGGACTGTATCAGGGTAATAGTAGCTCCCGTGTCCCGCAGTCCCTGGGCAGCCCGACCATTAATCCACACGGCTTGTCGATGGTGCAAACGATTATCTGTAGTGGCAGCTTGCACAGGGTCTGCCTCATGTAGAATTCCAATATTCTCCTCGCTTGGGTAAGTCACATCATCTCTCTCCAGACAGTGTGCAGCAGCCCGGGCAGGTCCAAGGGGCCTGTTGTTCCGCGCGTCCTGGGAAACATTCTGCGGTCAATACCTCCTAACATGCCCTGCTTGGTTGCATCTGTAGCAGAGGTCCCCTTTTCCTCGTGAAGATGGTAGCTGAGTGAGGCCGGGGATCGATGGGTGGTGTGGAGGGGCAATGCTTCGTGGAATGTTGGGGACAGGCCGAGCTGGGGTCTTAGGCTCTGGTTGTACAGTCCGCCTTGAATCCACGTATTGGTCAGCTAGGGTGGCAGCTTCATCCACTGTGACTGGCCGCCGATCCTTTACCCAGTCTCTAACTTCATGTGGGGTATGATCGTAGAATTGTTCCAGGAGGATTAGCTGGAACGCATCTGCCATGGTAACAGCTTGGCACACGGTCATCCAACTCTCCACTGCTCGGGTCATTTGATGAGCCCATACTGTGTAAGGCTCTCTCTCCTTTCGGTGGAGGTTGCGAAACCTCAAACGGTGTGCCTCTGGAGTAATGCCGAAGCGAGCCAATAGTCTTTCTTTTACCCGGTCATAGTCCTGGCTGATCTCATCAGGGACATTATTGTACACCTCTGCAGCCCTTCCTGTGAGATGGCTGACCAGGAGCGTGACCCAATCTGCTTTATTGACACCTTGGAGACCGCATTGCACTCAAACATTTGCAGGTAAACATCCATCTCATCTTCACCATCTTGAAACATGCGGAAGGTGGCATAGGGTAGCTTTTTGCGGGCCACTGGAGCTTCCCGGTTGAACATAACTGACGCTCCTTGGTCCCGCTGGAGTTCAGCCATTCGCAGCTGGGACACCTCTGTTAACACTTGACTGATAACCTCCTGGGGGGTGAGTACTATACAAGGCCAGTAGCCACTGGACGTCACGCTGGAACTCTGTCGCCTCTGAGGTGTCTGCTGGTGGGTTGCTGGCCTGGTCAATCTCCATTAGTTCGGTGATGAGAGTCGCTTTGGATTTGTTGCTGGAGACTTTTCCACAGGCTTCCAAGAGATTCTTTAAGGTGCTGCGCTTGAGTCTGGCGTAGTGATGTTCCATCTTCTGTTAGGAGCAGGGGGTCCCGGTGGTGATTTTGGTGTGCCTAGGCAAGAGGAAGCATCCCAGAGCTTGCCACCAATTGTGACAGATCCTATCCCACACTCCACTGAGTGCCTCCGTCAATAACACCGCTTCCTCCAGTATGACCATCAGAGAGATATAATATTATAGCTGCATTAAATACAAGTCTAGCCGAAAATAGCTTGTAGAATCTTGACTCCTTTATTGGACAGAACACAGCCTTTTTATACATTTAACACAAGGAGTTAGATAACGAGGTAGGGCTGACTCATGGACACTCCCCCCCCCTTCCCTCTAGCAAAAACTTAAAAGACAATAATATAATTAACATGTTAATTAGCACAACACTTAAGGCAGACCTGGTGACCAGACAGTTCATCTCAGCAGGTTAATGTCATCAGCTCTTTCAAGAATCATGTATTGTTCAGAATAAAGAACTAAGAATAGTCTTTGGGCAAGTCCAAAAAAATAAAACATTAATATAGAAATACCAAATAACAGGGTGAATGTGGACAGAAAAAGGTCCTTGCAACCAGTGTCCGCGACAGCAGGCAAGCTACCTTATTTACACTTTAGTGTAGTGCGACCTCTGCACAGTGTTCAGCTAAAGCCACAAGTTAGTGTAAATTAGTGTAATGCGACCTCTGTACAGTGTTCAGCTAAAGCTACAAGTTAGTGAAGTGCGTCCTCTGCACAGTGTTCAGCTAAAGCTACAAGTTAGTGTAGTGCGTCCTCTGCACAGTGTTCAGGTAAAGCTACAAGTTAGTGTAGTGCGTCCTCTGCACAATGTTCAGCTAAAGCTACAAGTTAGTGTAGTGCGTCCTCTGCACAGTGTTCAGCTAAAGTTACCTGTAGCAGGTTGGTGGTGTTTTCCTGATCCTATCACTACCACAGGCAAGCTACATTATTTACACTTTAGTGTAGTGCGACCTCTGCACAGTGTTCAGCTAAAGCTACAAGTTAGTGTAGTGCGACCTCTGCACAGTGTTCAGCTAAAGCTACAAGTTCGTGTAGTGCGACCTCTGCACGGTGTTCAGCTAAAGCCACAAGTTAGTGTAGTGCGACCTCTGCACAGTGTTCAGCTAAAGCTACAAGTTAGTGTAGTACGACCTCTGCACAGTGTTCAGCTAAAGCTACAAGTTAGTGTAGTGCGACCTCTGCACAGTGTTCAGCTAAAGCTACAAGTTAGTGTAGTGCGACCTCTGCACAGTGTTCAGCTAAAGCTACAAGTTAGTGTAGGGCGTCCTCTGCACAGTGTTCAGCTAAAGCTACCTGTAGAAGGTTGGTGGTGTTTTCCTGATCCTATCACTACCGCAGGCAAGCTACATTATTTACATTTTAGTGTAGTGCAACCTCTGCACAGTGTTCAGCTAAAGCTACAAGTTAGTGTAGTGCGTCCTCTGCACAGTGTTCAGGTAAAGCTACAAGTTAGTGTAGTGCGTCCTCTGCACAGTGTTCAGCTAAAGCTACAAGTTAGTGTAGTGCGTCCTCTGCACAGTGTTCAGCTAAAGCTACCTGTAGAAGGTTGGTGGTGTTTTCCTGATCCTATCACTACCGCAGGCAAGCTACATTATTTACACTTTAGAGTAGTGCGACCTCTGCACAGTGTTCAGCTAAAGCCACAAGTTAGTGTAAATTAGTGTAATGCGACCTCTGTACAGTGTTCAGCTAAAGCTACAAGTTAGTGAAGTGCGTCCTCTGCACAGTGTTCAGCTAAAGCTACAAGTTAGTGTAGTGCGTCCTCTGCACAGTGTTCAGGTAAAGCTACAAGTTAGTGTAGTGCGTCCTCTGCCCAATGTTCAGCTAAAGCTACGAGTTAGTGTAGTGCGTCCTCTGCACAATGTTCAGCTAAAGCTACAAGTTAGTGTAGTGCGTCCTCTGCACAATGTTCAGCTAAAGCTACCTGTAGCAGGTTGGTGGTGTTTTCCTGATCCTATCACTACCACAGGCAAGCTACATTTTTTACACTTTAGTGTAGTGCGACCTCTGCACAGTGTTCAGATAAAGCTACAAGTTAGTGTAGTGCGACCTCTGCACAGTGTTCAGCTAAAGCTACAAGTTCGTGTAGTACGACCTCTGCACAGTGTTCAGCTAAAGCTACAAGTTAGTGTAGTGCGACCTCTGCACAGTGTTCAGCTAAAGCTACGAGTTAGTGTAGTGCGTCCTCTGCACAATGTTCAGCTAAAGCTACAAGTTAGTGTAGTGCGTCCTCTGCACAGTGTTCAGCTAAAGCTACCTGTAGCAGGTTGGTGGTGTTTTCCTGATCCTATCACTACCACAGGCAAGCTACATTTTTTACACTTTAGTGTAGTGCGACCTCTGCACAGTGTTCAGATAAAGCTACAAGTTAGTGTAGTGCGACCTCTGCACAGTGTTCAGCTAAAGCTACAAGTTCGTGTAGTACGACCTCTGCACAGTGTTCAGCTAAAGCTACAAGTTAGTGTAGTGCGACCTCTGCACAGTGTTCAGCTAAAGCTACAAGTTAGTGTAGGGCGTCCTCTGCACAGTGTTCAGCTAAAGCTACCTGTAGAAGGTTGGTGGTGTTTTCCTGATCCTATCACTACCGCAGGCAAGCTACATTATTTACATTTTAGTGTAGTGCAACCTCTGCACAGTGTTCAGCTAAAGCTACAAGTTAGTGTAGTGCGACCTCTGCACAGTGTTCAGCTAAAGTTACAAGTTAGTGTAGTGCGTCCTCTGCACAGTGTTCAGGTAAAGCTACAAGTTAGTGTAGTGCGTCCTCTGCACAGTGTTCAGCTAAAGCTACAAGTTAGCGTAGTGCGTCCTCTGCACAGTGTTCAGCTAAAGCTACAAGTTAGTGTAGTGCGTCCTCTGCACAGTGTTCAGCTAAAGCTACCTGTAGAAGGTTGGTGGTGTTTTCCTGATCCTATCACTACCGCAGGCAAGCTACATTATTTACACTTTAGTGTAGTGCGACCTCTGCACAGTGTTCAGCTAAAGCTACAAGTTAGTGTAGTGCGACCTCTGCACAGGGTTCAGCTAAAGCTGCAAGTTAGTGTAGTGCGTCCTCTGCACAGTGTTCAGCTAAAGCTACCTGTAGAAGGTTGGTGGTGTTCTCATACTACAGGCAGGAATGTCTGGAAGGCCAACAAGGAGAGGCAGACAGTCACAAGCCAATAAAAGAGGGCAAGCAGGCTCTGTGTCTAGAGGCAACAGTGCTGGTCGTGGACACGGTGCATCCTCATCAGCACGTGGCCGTGGGACATGCTTGGCCTTTTTTTCGGCAGCTGGTCGCGTTGAGCCACAACATGCGGAAGACTTGGTCGAGTGGATGACCAAGCCATCCTCATCCTCCTCATCCTCTCTCACCCATGCTCAGGGTACTTTGTCTGGCAAGGCAGCTGCCAATGCAGCCTCTTCCCTTGGCTGGCAGTATGGCATCAGTGACTCCTTCCCTAGCCCCACCATGTCCTCCTGAGGAGTCCCTCGAAATGTTTGACCACAGTGTTCATGCTCCAGGAGGATGTCCAGCATTTAGAAGGTTCTGGTGATGATACTGAACTAGATGAAGGCAGTAACGTGAGTATGGACAGAGGGGGTGCCAAAGAAGGACAGCAATCTGGCAGCCATGTTCCCCCTGCTGCAGTATACTGCCAGGTTTGCTCTAGTGATGGGGAGCGAGGGGATGATGAGGTCACTGACTCAATGTGGGTGCCTGATAGGAGAGAGGAGGAGGCACATCACCAACCAGGCAGGATGTCCTCCAGGGGCCAGCTTAAGGGCAGCACACTGATTGCATCACACTGCAAAGCTCTGCATGTGCAGGGCGCTGCTGTCTCTGCGCGTTATTCCAAAAGTTCTTTGGTGTGGGCCTTTTTTGAGACTGGTGCATCAGATCGCACCGCTGCTATTTGCATCATATGTCCCAAGCGTATCTCGCGTGGCCAAAAAATCTCTCGCTTGGGCACCACCTGCTTGACCAGACATATGTTGACCTGCCATGCAGTTCATTGGCAAGCGTACCTAAAAGACCCACACCAAAGAACAAAGAGGACCTCTCCTTGCTCCTCATCAGCTGAGATCTCCAACCCCACTATACCTTTAGTCCTATCTGAGACCTGCACTGAGAGGAATGAAGGTGTAGAAGGTGTGTCACAGCCAAGTACTTGTGGACAATCTGCTTTCAGTACACCAACGTCAGATTGTACCAGGCAAATTTCCCTGCCCCAGCTGCTGCACTGCCGAAAGAAGTTTGCTCCCAGCCATCCACATGCCCAGCGGTTGAATGCTAGCTTGGCAAAATTGCTAGCACTTCAACTGCTACCTTTTTACTTGGTAGAGTCTGCCCCTTCCGTGAGTTTGTGGAATGTGCGGTTCCTCAGTGGCAAGTACACAAACGCCACTTTTTCTCACAAAAGGCGATTCCGGCTCTCTACCGGCATGTGGAAGGCAATATCCTTGCCTCGCTGGACAGGGCGGTCAGCAGTAAGGTGCATATTACCACTGACTCATGGTCCAGCAGGCATGGACAGGGACGTTACCTAAGTTTCACGGCGCATTGGGTGACTGTGCTGGCAGCTGGGAAGGATGCAGGACAAGGTGCAGTAGTGTTGGAGGTTGTTCCGCCACCATGACTCCAAATTGCCACTACTAATGATTGTGACACACCTCTCTCCTCCACCCCTCCTCTTCTTCTTCCTCCATGGCCTCTTCCTGTGCTTTGTCCTCGGAACCAGCAGTGCTCCGTAGGCATTGAAGGGGCTACGCAAGTACGCAGGCCAAAAGATGCCATGCGGTGCTTGAGCTGGTGTGCTTGGGGGACAGGAGCCACACTGGGGCAGAGGTTCTGTCAGCTCTGCAGGGGCAGGTTCAGAGGTGGTTGACACCACGCCAACTTAAGGCAGGAATGGTGGTTTGCGACAATGGCACAAACCTCCTCTCCGCCCTCCGACACGGACAACTGACCCATATGCTCTGTTTGGCTCACGTCCTTAACTTGGCCAGTGCTTGGCTGGCACACCTCCAAAATGAATTTAACCTGCCCAAGAACCGCCTAATCTGTGATATGCCCACCAGGTGGAACTCAATGTTGGCGATGCTGCAGGGGCTGCACATGCATCAGAGGGCCATCAATGAGTACCTGTGCGACTATGGCACCAGGACAGGGTCAGGGGAGCTTGTTTTTTTTCCCCACGCCAGTGGGCCATGATCAGGGATGCATGCACTGTCCTGTCACTGACCCTTGTCCACCTGTTGGAGCACACGCTGCGTGGAATAATGGACAGGGCACTTGAGGCAGAACAGAGGCAGGAAGAGGAGGACTTCCTTAGCTCTCAAGGCCCCCTTTATCCAGACAGTGTTCCTGCGTGCCCGCCGATCACACAGGAAGAGGACGAGGAGGAGGAGGGTTGTGTCAGTATGGAGGTGGAGCCTGGCACTTAGCATCAGCAGCAGTCTTTAAGGGATCATTTACAGTCCCAAGAAACACATGGACTTGTACGTGGCTGGGAGGAGGTGGCTGTGGACCATGTCTTCCTTACTGACCCAGAGGACTCCGGACCGAATGCCTCAGCAAACCTACGCTGCATGGCCTCCCTGATCCTGCAAAGCCTGCAGAAGGATCCTCGTATTCATGGTATCAAGGAGAAGGAGCAATACTGGCTGGCAACCCTCCTTGATCCACATTACAAGGGTAAGGTTGCGGACCTTATCTTGCGGTCGCAGAGGGAGTAGAGGATGAAACATCTTCGGGAGGCCTTGCAGAAAGGTCTGTGCAACGCGTTCCCAGAGACTGGGAGGTTACAAACTCCTGTTTCTGGACAATGTGTTGCTGTGGCTTCAGTCAGTCGAAGAAGGAGCGGTGGAGAAGGTGGCCGTCTGACCGATGCGTTCAGACAATTTTTTAGTCCGCAGCCCCAAGGTATGATCAGTTCCAGCAACCATCGCCAGCGTCTGTTTTACATAGTGCAGGAATACCTAGGGGCAAGATCTGACTTGGACACCTTTCCCACTGAAAATCCTCTGGGTTACTGGGTCTTGAGGATGGATCACTTGCCAGAGCTTGCACAGTATGAAATTGAGATACTGGCCTGTCCTGCATCCAGCGTTCTTTCGGAACGCACATTCAGTGCACCTGGAGGCTTTGTAACCGATCACAGGGTGCGTCTGTCCACCGACTCGGTCGATCGACTGACCTTCATAAAAATGAATCAGTCTTGGATCACCACCAGCTACCAAGCACCTGATGCTGATGTAACCAAATATTTTTTTTTGAAATGTCAGATCCCTTCAAAGACTGCCTATGCTGAGTGACTATCCTGTTATGCTGAGTAATTATCCTCTTCCTCCTCAGTGATCACGCTGATAGCTTGTAAAAACATTTTTGGTTCTGGGCGCCGCCACCAGTGCCTAAGGCCCAATTTTTCAGCCCCTGTGGCGTGTAATTACAACTTTTGATGCAATTCTTTGCAGCAGGGCTAGTTCCTGCGCTCCAACCAGTGTATCTGTGAGCGGTTGCAGTGTTGTGGCACAAGCACCAGTGCTTAAGGCCCAATTTTTCAGCCCCTGTTTAACAAGGGCGTGTAATTACAGTTTTTGATGCAATACTTTACTCTAATATTTCACAGCAGGGCCCATTTCTGCACCCACCAAGGGTATTTGTGAGGACCTATAGTGTTGCGGCACCAGCACCACCACCACCACCACCCAATTTTTCTGCCCCTGTTCAACAGGGGCATGTAATTACAATTCTTGATCTAATATTTCACAGCAGGGCCCTGTGAGGGCTTACAGTGTTTTGGCCACAACAACACCTAAGGCCCAAATTTCTGCTGAGTATATAGGGCAGGCCCCTACTTTCAAACATCCAACTTACAAACGACTCCTACTTGCAAACGGAAGGAGACAACAGGAAGTGAAATGAAATCTACCCCTAGGAAGGGAAATTCTCTCCTGTAAGAGTTAATATGGGAAAAACTTTTCTCCTTTCCACTAATGCTTTATCCCCAATCCTTGTTTCACAAAAAAAAACAAATTTTCACAAAAAGTGAGGTGAAATCTTCTGAAGAGGAGCACAGACAGCAAAACAAATGTCACAGGGGTGATAACCGTTCCTTAGGTTTTCCAAAAAGCTTAAAATAGATTTTTTGTCTGGAGCTAAACACGTTAAAAATGTACCCATTCAAAATTACAAACAGATTCTACTTAACAACAAACCTACAGTCGCTGTCTTGTTTGCACCGCCTGTATACTGCTGTTCAGAGTATATAGGGCCTGGGGGCCCCACACCTTTCTTTTTTTAATTTGGGTACGGGGTTCCCCTTAATATCCATATAAGACCCAAAGGGCCTGGTAATGGACTGGGGGGTACCCATTGTTCAAGCATATGAGTTTGGTATTACATTATGCATTTTTAGAGTTTTTAATACTCTGATCATAGGTTCTACACAAATTCCTTTGTTTATATATATATATATATATATATATATATATATATATATATATATATATATATATATATATATATATATATATATATATATATATTATTGTTGGTTGTTATAGCACTTGCACTTTTATATGTGAAGTGTAGGGATGAGCTTCATGTTTGAGTCGAACCCATGTTCGATTCGAACATCCTCTGTTCGCCTGTTCGCCGAATCGCGAACGATATGGGCCGTTCGCGACAAATTTGTGTGGCACGTCACGGCCCATTATTCACTGCGGCTTCGCAGTGCATTGCTGGCTGATGATTGGCCAAGCATGCACTATGACCCGCATGCTTGGCCAATCACAGCGCCATCTGTAGAGAGAGCTGTAATTGGCCAAAGCCAGGGTGGCTTTGGCTAATTATGGCTCAGGGGGTTTAGTACACGCCCCACACTATATAAGGCCACCTGCACGGCGGCCCTGTGTAGTGTGTTCCTGCGTTCATAGATAGAGAGAGAGAGAGACAGACAGTGTCATTTGATTTAAGTTAGATAGATTAGGCAGGACAGTCAGTCAGTTAGCTGCACTTACAGTGTATTGTGTATATATATGCATCCCAGGTGTTGTATATATATACACTGTGCTCAGTTTAGCTAGATCCGTTCCTGTTATCTTCCTACTGACAGGCAGGCTTGTCTTGTGACAGTATTTACAGCTACCTGAAGAAAATTGCTGGTGTTCTTCTGATCCTATTAGTACCACAGTACGTCCTTCTCATCTCACAGTGTTCAGCTAAAGCTACAAGTTAGTTTAGTGTGACCTCTGCACAGTGTTCAGCTAAAGCTACAAGTTAGTGTAGTGCGTCCTCTGAACAGTGTTCAGCTAAAGCTACAAGTTATGGGGCATACACATGGTCGGACTTTTCGTCTACAAAAGTCCGACAGCCTGTCCGACAGACTTTCGGCGGACTTTCGGCGGACTTGCGGCGGACTTGTGGCAGACTTTCTAACGAACGGACTTGCCTACACACGACCACACAAAAGTCCGACGGATTCGTACGTGATGACGTACACCAGACTAAAATAAGGAAGTTCATAGCCAGTAGCCAATAGCTGCCCTAGCGTGGGTTTTTGTCCGTTGGACTAGCACACAGACGAGCGGATTTCGGGGTCCGTCGTAGTTATGACGTAAAGATTTGAAGCATGTTTCAAATCTAAAGTCCGTCGGATTTGAGGCTGAAAAAGTCAGCTGAAAGTCCGGGGAAGCCCACACACGATCGGATTACCAGCCAGCTTTAGTCCGTCGGGGTCCGTTGGACTTTTGTAGACGAAAAGTCTGACTGTGTGTATGCCCCATTAGTGTAGTGCACAGTGTTCAGCTAAGGCTACAAGTTAGTGTAGTGCGTCCTCCTCACAGTGTTCAGCTAAAGCTACAAGTTAGTGTAGTGCATCCTCCTCACAGTGTTCAGCTAAAGCTACAAGTTAGTGTAGTGCGTCCTCCTCACAGTGTTCAGCTAAAGCTACAAGTTAGTGTAGTGTGACCTCTGCACAGTGTTCAGCTAAAGCTACAAGTTAGTGTTGTGCGTCCTCCTCACAGTGTTCAGCTAAAGCTACAAGTTAGTGTAGTGCGACCTCTGCACGGTGTTCAGCTAAAGCTACAAGTTAGTGTTGTGCGTCCTCCTCACAGTGTTCAGCTAAAGCTACAAGTTAGTGTAGTGCGACCTCTGCACGGTGTTCAGCTAAAGCTACAAGTTAGTGTTGTGCGACCTCTGCACAGTGTTCAGCTAAAGCTACAAGTTAGTGTTGTGCGACCTCTGCACATTGTTCAGCTAAAGCTACAAGTTAGTGTAGTGCGTCCTCCTCACAGTGTTCAGCTAAAGCTACAAGTTAGTGTAGTGTGACCTCTGCACAGTGTTCAGCTAAAGCTACCTGTAGAAGGTTGGTGGTGTTTTCCTGATCCTATCACTACTGTAGGGAGCTACATTATCTTAATGTTAGTGTAGTGCGTCCTCTTCACAGTGTTCAGCTAAAGCTATCTGTAGAAGGTTGGTGGTGTTTTCCTGATCCTATCACTACCCCAGGCAGCTACATTATTTACACGTTAGTCTAGTGCGACCTCTGCACAGTGTTCAGCTAAAGCTACCTCTAGAAGGTTGGTGGTGTTTTCCTGATCCTATCACTACCGCAGGCGGCCACATTATTTACATGTTAGTTTAGTGCGACCTCTGCACAGTGTTCAGCTAAAGCTACAAGTTAGTGTGGTTCGACCTCTGCATAGTGTTCATCTAAAGCTAGCTGTAGAAGATTGGTGGTGTTCTCATAATACAGGCAGGCAGTTGATTTTGCTAGCTGCAGTATCAGTATATAGATATATAAATATATATATATATCCCAGCTTAGTGCAGCTACATCTCACTGCAGGCCATTAGTATGTCTGGAAGGCCAACAAGGAGACGCAGACAATCACAAGCCAATAAAAGAGGACAAGCAGGCTCTGTGTCTAGAGGCAACAGTGCTGGTCGTGGACACGGTGCATCCTCATCAGCACATGGCCATGGGACACGCTTGGCCTTTTTTTCGGCAGCTGGCCGTGTTGAGCCGCAACATGCGGAAGACTTGGTGAATGACCAAGCCTTCCTCATCCTCCTCATCCTCTCTCACCCATGCTCAGGGTACTTTGTCTGGCAAAGCAGCTGCCAACGCGGCCTCTTCCCTCTGCTCAATGGTATCAGTCATTCCTTCCCTACCCCCACCATGTCCTCCTGAGGAGTCCCTCGAATTGTTTGACCACAGTGTTGGGTACATGCTCCAGGAGGATGCCCAGCGTTTAGAGGGCTCTGTTGATGATACTGAGCTAGATGAAGGCAGTAAAGTGAGCATGGACAGAGGGGGTGCCCAAGAAGGACAGCAATCTGTCAGTCATGCTCCCCCTGCTGCAGCATACTGCCAGGTTTGCACCAGTGATGAGGAGGGAGGGGATGATGGGGTCACTGACTCAACGTGGGTGCCTGATAGGAGAGAGGAGGAGGAGGAGGCACATCACCAACGAGGCAGGATGCCCTCCAGGGGCCGGCCTAAGGGCAGCACACTGACTGCATCACACCGCAAAGCTCTGCATGTGCAGGGCGCTGCTGTCTCTGCGCGTTATTCCAAAAGTTCTTTGGTGTGGGCCTGTTTTGAGATGAGTGCATCAGATCACACCGCTGCTATTTACAACATATGTCTCAAGCGTATCTCGCGTGGCCAAAACATCTCCTGCTTGGGCACCACATGCTTGACCAGACATATGTTGACCTGCCATGCAGTTCGTTGGCAAGCATATCTAAAAGACCCACACCAAAGAACAAAGAGGACCTCTTCATGCTCCTCATCAGCTGGGATCTCCAACCCCACTATACCTTCAGTCTTCTCTGAGTCCTGCACTTAAGGCAGGAATGGTGGTTTGCAACAATGGCACAAACCTCCTCTCCGCCCTCCGACAGGGACAAATGACCCATGTGCCCTGTTTGGCTCACGTGCTTAACTTGGTGGTGCAGCGGTTCTTGGGCAGGTACCCCGGCTTACAGGATGTCCTGAGGCAGGCCAGGAAAGTCTGTGTGCATTTCCGCCAGTCCTTTAATGCCAGTGCTCGGCTGGCACACCTCCAAAATGAATTTAGCCTGCCCAAGAACCGCCTAATCTGTGATATGCCCACCAGGTGGAACTCAACGTTGGCCATGCTGCAGTGGCTGCACATGCATCAGAGGGCCATCAATGAGTACCTGTGCGACTATGGTACCAGGACAGGGTCAGGGGAGCTTGTTTTTTTTCCCCACGCCAGTGGGCCATGATCAGGGATGCATGCACTTTCCTGTCACCATTTGAGGAGGCCACGAGGATGGTGAGCAGTGACAGTGCATGCATCAGTGACACTGCCCCACTTGTCCACCTGTTGGAGCACACGCTGCATGGAATAATGGAGAGGGCACTTGAGGCAGAACAGAGGCAGGAAGAGGAGGACTTCCTTAGCTCTCAAGGCCCCCTTTATCCAGACAGTGTTCCTGCATGCCCACTGATCACACAGGAAGAGGAGGAGGAGGAGGATTGTGTCAGTATGGAGGTGGAGCCTGGCACTCAGCATCAGCAGCAGTCTTTAAGGGATCATTTACAGTCCCAAGAAACACATGGACTTGTATGTGGCTGGGAGAAGGTAGCTGCAGACCATGTCATCCTTAGTGACCCAGAGGACTCCGGACCGAATGCCTCAGCAAACCTACGCTGCATGGCCTCCCTGATCCTGCAAAGCCTGTGGAAGGATCCTCGTATTCGTGGTATCAAGGAGAAGGAGCAATACTGGCTGGCAACCCTCCTTGATCCACGTTACAAGGGTAAGGTTGCGGACCTTATCTTGCGGTTGCAGAGGGAGCAGAGGATGAAACATCTTCGGGAGGCCTTGCAGAAAGGTCTGTGCAATGCGTTCCCAGAGACTGGGAGGTTACAAACTCCTGTTTCTGGACAATGTGTTACTGTGGCTTCAGTCAGTCGAAGAAGGAGCGGTGGAGAAGGTGGCCATCTGACCGATGCGTTCAGACAATTTTTTAGTCCGCAGCCCCAAGGTATGATCGGTTCCAGCAACCATCGCCAGCGTCTGTTTTACATGGTGCAGGAATACCTAGGGGCAAGATCTGACTTGGACACCTTTTCCACTGAAAATCCTCTGAGTTACTGGGTCTTGAGGATGGATCACTTGCCAGAGCTTGCACAGTATGAAATTGAGCTACTGGCCTGTCCTGCATCCAGCGTTCTTTCAGAACGCACATTCAGTGCACCTCGAGGCTTTGTAACCGATCACAGGGTGCGTCTGTCCACCGACTCGGTCGATCGACTGACCTTCATAAAAATTAATCAGTCTTGGATCACCACCAGCTACCAAGCACCTGATGCTGATGTAACCAAATATTTTTTTTTGAAATGTCAGATTCCTTCAAAGACTGCCTATGTTGAGTGACTATCCTGTTATGGTGAGTATTTATCCTCTTCCTCCTCAGTGATCACGCTGATAGCTTGTAAAAACATTTTTGGTTCTGGGCGCCGCCACCAGTGCCTAAGGCCCAATTTTTCAGCCCCTGTGGCGTGTAATTACAACTTTTGATGCAATTCTTTGCAGCAGGGCTAGTTCCCGCGCTCCAACCAGAGTATCTGTGAGCGGTTGCAGTGTTGTGGCACAAGCACCAGTGCCTAAGGCCCAATTTTTCAGCCCCGGTTTAACAAGGGCGTGTAATTACAGTTTTTGATGCAATACTTTACTCTAATATTTCACAGCAGGGCCCATTTCTGCGCCCACCAAGGGTATCTGTGAGGACTTAAAGTGTTGTGGCACCAGCACCACCACCACCACCCAATTTTTCTGCCCCTGTTCAACAGGGGCATGTAATTACAATTCTTGATCTAATATTTCACAGCAGGGCCCTGTGAGGGCTTACAGTGTTTTGGCCACAACAACACCTAAGGCCCAAATTTCTGCTGAGTATATAGGGCAGGCCCCTACTTTCAAACATCCAACTTACAAACGACTCCTACTTGCAAACGGAAGGAGACAACAGGAAGTGAGATGAAATCTACCCCTAGGAAGGGAAATTCTCTCCTGTAAGAGTTAATATGGGAAAAACTTTTCTCCTTTCCACTGATGCTTTATCCCCAATCCTTGTTTCACAAAAAACCCCACATTTTCACAAAAAGTGAGGTGAAATCTTCTGAAGAGGAGCACAGACAGCAAAACAAATGTCACAGGGGTGATAACCGTTCCTTAGGCTTTCCAAAAAGCTTAAAATAGATTTTTTGGCTGAAGCTAAACACTTTAAAAATTTACCCGTTCAAAATTACAAACAGATTCTACTTAACAACAAACCTACAGTCGCTGTCTTGTTTGCACCCCCTGTATACTGCTGTTCAGAGTATATAGGTCCTGGGGGCCCCACACCTTTCTTTTTTTAATTTGGGTATGGGGTTCCCCTTAATATCCATACAAGACCCAAAGGGCCTGGTAATGGACTGCGGGGTACCCATTGTTCAAGCATATGAGTTTGGTATTATATTATGCATTTTTAGAGTTTTTAATACTTTGATCATTGGTTCTACACAAATTCCTTTGTTTATATATATATATTTATTATTGTTGGTTATAATAGCACTTGCACTTTTATATGTGAAGTGTAGGGATGAGCTTCATGTTTGAGTCGAACCCATGTTCGATTCGAACATCCTCTGTTCGCCGAATCGCGGACGATATGGGCCGTTCGCGCCAAATTTGTGTGGCACGTCACGGCCCATTTTTCACTGCGGCTTCGCAGTGCATTGCTGGCTGATGATTGGCCAAGCATGCACTATGACCCGCATGCTTGGCCAATCACAGCGCCATCTGTAGAGAGAGCTGTAATTGGCCAAAGCCAGGGTGGCTTTGGCCAATCATGGCTCAGGGGTTTAGTAGACGCCCCACACTATATAAGGCCACCTGCACGGCGGCCCTGTGTAGTGCGTCCTCCTCATCTCACAGTGTTCAGCTATAGCTACAAGTTAGTTTAGTGTGACCTCTGCACAGTGTTCAGCTAAAGCTACAAGTTAGTGTAGTGTGTCCTCTGAACAGTGTTCAGCTAAAGCTACAAGTTAGTGTAGTGCACAGTGTTCAGCTAAGGCTACAAGTTAGTGTAGTGCATCCTCCTCACAGTGTTCAGCTAAAGCTACAAGTTAGTGTAGTGCATCCTCCTCACAGTGTTCAGCTAAAGCTACAAGTTAGTGTAGTGCGTCCTCCTCACAGTGTTCAGCTAAAGCTACAAGTTAGTGTAGTGTGACCTCTGCACAGTGTTCAGCTAAAGCTACAAGTTAGTGTAGTGCGTCCTCCTCACAGTGTTCAGCTAAAGCTACAAGTTGGTGTAGTGCGACCTCTGCACAGTGTTCAGCTAAAGCTACAAGTTAGTGTAGTGCGTCCTCCTCACAGTGTTCAGCTAAAGCTACAAGTTAGTGTTGTGCGACCTCTGCACATTGTTCAGCTAAAGCTACAAGTTAGTGTAGTGCGTCCTCCTCACAGTGTTCAGCTAAAGCTACAAGTTAGTGTAGTGTGACCTCTGCACAGTGTTCAGCTAAAGCTACCTGTAGAAGGTTGGTGGTGTTTTCCTGATCCTATCACTACTGTAGGCAGCTACATTATCTTAATGTTAGTGTAGTGCGTCCTCTTCACAGTGTTCAGCTAAAGCTATCTGTAGAAGGTTGGTGGTATTTTCCTGATCCTATCACTACCCCAGGCAGTTACATTATTTACACGTTAGTCTAGTGCGACCTCTGCACAGTGTTCAGCTAAAGCTACCTCTAGAAGGTTGGTGGTGTTTTCCTGATCCTATCACTACCGCAGGCAGCCACATTATTTACATGTTAGTTTAGTGCGACCTCTGCACAGTGTTCAGCTAAAGATACCTGTAGAGGGTTGGGGGTGTTTTCCTGATCCTATCACTACCGCAGGCAGCTACATTATTTACACGTTAGTCTAGTGCGACCTCTGCACAGCGTTCAGCTAAAGCTACCTGTAGAAGGTTGGTGGTGTTTTCCTGATCCTATCACTACCGCAGGCAGCTACATTATTTACACGTTAGTCTAGTGCGACCTCTGCACAGTGTTCAGCTAAAGCTACCTGTAGAAGGTTGGTGGTGTTTTCCTGATCCTATCACTACCGCAGGCAGCCACATTATTTACATGTTAGTTTAATGCGACCTCTGCACAGTGTTCAGCTAAAGCTACCTGTAGAAGTTTGGTGGTGTTTTTCTGATCCTATCACTACCGCAGGCAGCTACATTATTTACACATTAGTCTAGTGCGACCTCTGCACAGTGTTCAGCTAAAGCTACCTGTAGAAGGTTGGTGGTGTTTTCCTGATCCTATCACTACCGCAGCCAGCTACATTATTTACACGTTAGTCTAGTGCGACCTCTGCACAGTGTTCAGCTAAAGCTACCTGTAGAAGGTTGGTGGTGTTTTTCTGATCCTATCACTACCGCAGGCAGCTACATTATTTTAACATTGGTGTAGTGCATCCTCTGCACAGTGTTCAGCTAAAGCTACAAGTTAGTGTGATTCGACCTCTGCATAGTGTTCATCTAAAGCTACCTGTAGAAGATTGGTGATGTTCTCATACTACAGGCAGGCAGTTGATTTTGCTAGCTGCAGTATCAGTATATAGATATATAAATATATATATATATCCCAGCTTAGTGCAGCTACATCTCACTGCAGGCCATTAGTATGTCTGGAAGGCCAACAAGGAGACGCAGACAATCACAAGCCAATAAAAGAGGACAAGCAGGCTCTGTGTCTAGAGGCAACAGTGCTGGTCGTGGAGACGGTGCATCCTCATCAGCACGTGGCCGTGGGACACGCTTGGACTTTTTTTCGGCAGCTGGCCGTGTTGAGCCGCAACATGCGGAAGACTTGGTCTAGTGAATGACCAAGCCTTCCTCATCCTCCTCATCCTCTCTCACCCATGCTCAGGGTACTTTGTCTGGCAAAGCAGCTGCCAACCCGGCCTCTTCCCTCTGCTCAATGGTATCAGTCACTCCTTCCTTACCCCCACCATGTCCTCCTGAGGAGTCCCTCAAATTGTTTGACCACAGTGTTAGGTACAGGAGGATGCCCAGCATTTAGAGGGCTCTGTTGATGATACTGAGCTAGATGAAGGCAAAAACGTGAGCATGGACAGAGGGGGTGCCCAAGAAGGACAGCAATCTGTCAGTCATGCTCCCCCTGCTGCAGCATACTGCCAGGTTTGCACCAGTGATGAGGAGGGAGGGGATGATGGGGTCACTGACTCAACGTGGGTGCCTGATAGGAGAGAGGAGGAGGCACATCACCAACGAGGCAGGATGCCCTCCAGGGGCCCGCCTAACGGCAGCACACTGACTACATCACACCGCAAAGCTCCGCATGTGCAGGGCGCTGCTGTCTCTGCGCATTATTCCAAAAGTTCTTTGGTGTGGGCCTGTTTTGAGATGAGTGCATCAGATCGCACCGCTGCTATTTACAACATATGTCTCAAGCGTATCTCGCGTGGCCAAAACATCTCCCGCTTGGGCACCGCATGCTTGACCAGACATATGTTGACCTGCCATGCAGTTCGTTGGCAAGCATATCTAAAAGACCCACACCAAAGAACAAAGTGGACCTCTCCGTGCTCCTCATCAGCTGAGATCTCCAACCCCACTATACCTTCAGTCCTCTCTGAGTCCTGCACTTAAGGCAGGAATGGTGGTTTGCAACAATAGCACAAACCTCCTCTCCGCCCTCCGACAGGGACAAATGACCCATGTGCCCTGTTTGGCTCACGTGCTTAACTTGGTGGTGCAGCGGTTCTTGGGCAGGTACCCTGGCTTACAGGATGTCCTGAGGCAGGCCAGGAAAGTCTGTGTGCATTTCTGCCAGTCCTATAATGCCAGTGCTTGGCTGGCACACCTCCAAAATGAATTTAACCTGCCCAAGAACCGCCTAATCTGTGATATGCCCACCAGGTGGAACTCAATGTTGGCGATGCTGCAGTGGCTGCACATGCATCAGAGGGCCATCAATGAGTACCTGTGCGACTATGGCACCAGGACAGGGTCAGGGGAGCTGGTTTTTTTTCCCGAAGCCAGTGGGCCATGATCAGGGATGCATGCACTGTCCTGTCACCATTTGAGGAGGCCACGAGGATGGTGAGCAGTAACAGTGCATGCATCAGTGACACTGTCCCCCTTGTCCACCTGTTGGAGCACACGCTGCGTGGAATAATGGACAGGGCACTTGAGGCAGAACAGAGGCAGGAAGAGGAGGACTTCCTTAGCTCTCAAGGCCCCCTTTATCCAGACAGTGTTCCTGCATGCCCGCTGATCACACAGGAAGAGGAGGAGGAGGAGGAGGATTGTGTCAGTATGGAGGTGGAGCCTGGCACTCAGCATCAGCAGCAGTCTTTAAGGGATCATTTACAGTCCCAAGAAACACATGGACTTGTATGTGGCTGGGAGAAGGTAGCTGCAGACCATGTCGTCCTTAGTGACCCAGAGGACTCCGGACCGAATGCCTCAGCAAACCTACGCTGCATGGCCTCCCTGATCCTGCAAAGCCTGCGGGAGGATCCTCGTATTCGTGGTATCAAGGAGACGGAACAATACTGGCTGGCAACCTTCCTTGATCCACGTTACAAGGGTAAGGTTGCGGACCTTATCTTGCCGTCGCAGAGGGAGCAGAGGATGAAACATCTTCGGGAGGCCTTGCAGAAAGGTCTGTGCAACGCGTTCCCAGAAAACTGGGAGGTTACAAACTCCTGTTTCTGGACAACGTGTTGCTGAGACTTTGGTCAGTCAAAGAAGGAGCGGTGGAGAAGGTGGCTGTCTGACCGATGCGTTCAGACAATTTTTTAGTCCGCAGCCCCAAGGTATGATCGGTTCCAGCAACCAACGCCAGCGTCTGTTTTACATGGTGCAGGAATACCTAGGGGCAAGATCTGACTTGGACGCCTTTCCCACCGAAAATCGCAGTCCCTGCAGGGCTTGTCAGCAGGCCTTCAACATGCTTCCTTTTCCAGCAATGTAAAAGGGTTTCCCTGTGATTTGCATACAGCACCATACTTCACAAGCTAATTCCGCATCAGCAATTGAATGCAAAGTTCCTGGTTCCTGGTCTTTTCCTTACCATGTGACCGGTCATGTGATCACACAGTCTGCAGTGTCTACTATTGAGGAGAATGGTGTGCTGTGACTACACACTGAATGTTGCTCTGAACTGACTGTGAGCCGCTCCATGCCAAACAGCAAGACAGCAGAGTCTGAGGACATCCCCAGTAATTGAAAGAGGTGAGAGCCCAATGGGAAGTTTCTCTTTCCCTCCTTATCTGCTTATCAATAGTCTTTGCATCTGTTTGCCATTCACCCTCCTGCATGGATTGACACACTTGAAACTGATGAACTGTGAAAATATCATCCTGGTCTAGATTGGAAAATAGACTAAGCCCTTTCTTTGGAGTGGTTTGTCCTTTGCTCCTTTTATGCTGCATTGAGGAAATAGTGTTTGCGCACTGGACATACCTAGTAACAGGAACGCTGGTCTTTCCATTTCCAAAACAACTGGTGTAAACACACATTTAGTGCACTGAGGTTGGAAGCTGCTTGTGGAGGATTTCCTTCTAACAGAGGTTTTTTAAAAAAAACCCCACCTAATTCAGCTATGTAAGGTCTTGTCTATGTGGATATATGTAGTTTTTTTTTTTTTTCAGTACTGCTCAATCTGATGCACAGTTAATTCTAGACCACATAAGACTTGATATCCCATCAGTAGCTTACTCCATGTAATGTTTGGTGCTATACTTTTTTCTTTGGATTCAAATGGACACTGCATGCGTTTTTGGCCTGCAGGCACGCTCTGCAGTTTTATTCATCAATGTTGCAGCATGGTTTTTAATTTTGGTTTAGTGTAGTGAGACGGACTGTGTTATTTAGATACATAGTTTATCTTACATATATTTGGAATTTTTTGTATATGTAAATACCCCCACCCCCCCACCCTTAATAAAGCCTTTTTGCATTTTTGTACCATAAGCCGTAGTTGACCATTCCCCCTTTTTTGCTTTCTGGGGACTCCCTTGTCTCCTCTTTCTGTTGTTGATATAGTGCCATTGCTTTTAGGGCAGGTATCCCGTCACATATTGACAAATCGGCTGGTACTCTATTTGCTGTTTGCAACTTTGGTGAGTGTGGATTCAAGGACCTTTTACCCCCCATTTTTTGAAAATCCTCTGGGTTACTGGGTTTTGAGGATGGATCACTTGCCAGAGCTTGCACAGTATGCAATTTAGCTACTGGATTGTCCTGCATCCAGCGTTCTTTCGGAACGTACATTCAGTGCTGCTGGAGGCTTTGTAACCAATCACAGGGTGCGTCTGTCCACCGACTCAGTTGATCGACTGACCTTCATAGAAATGAATCAGTCTTGGATCACCACCAGCTATCAAGCACCTAAAGCTGATGTAACTGAATAAATTTTTTGAAATGTCAGATCCCTTCAAAGACTGGCTATGCTGATGCTGAGTGACTATCCGGTTATACTGAGTAATTATCCTCTTCCTCCTCAATGATCATGATGATAGCTTGTAAGAACATGTTTCGTTCTGGTTGCCGCCAGTCCCGCCACATGTGCCTAAGGCCCAATTTTTCAGCCCCTGTTTAACAGGGGCATGTAATTACAATTTTTCATGCAATTCTTTGCAGCAGGGCTAGTTCCTGCGCTCCAACTAGAGTGAGGGGTTGGAGTGTTGTGGCACCAGTGCCTAAAGGCTCAATTTTTCAGCCCCTATTTAACAGGGGCATGCAATTACAATTTTTGATGCAATACTTTGCAGCAGGGCTCGTTCCTGCGTTCCAACTAGAGTATCTGTGAGGGGTTGCAGTGTTGTGGCAACAGCACCAGTGCCTAAGGCCCAATTTTTCAGTCCCTGTTTAACAGGGGCGTGCAATTACAATTTTTGATGCAATACTTTGCAGCAGGGCTCGTTCCTGCGTTCCAACTAGAGTATCTGTGAGGGGTTGCAGTGTTGTGGCAACAGCACCAGTGCCTAAGGCCCAATTTTTCAGCCCCTGTTCAACAGAGACATGTAATTAGAATTCTTAATCTAATATTTCACAGCAGGGCCCGTTTCTGCCCCCACCAAGAGTATCTGTGAGGACTTACAGTGTTGTGGCACCAGCACCACCACCACCAAAGGCCCAATTTTTCTGCCCCTGTTCAACAGGGGCGTGTATTTACAATTCTTGATCTAATATTTCACAGCAGGGCCCGTTTCTGCACCCACCAAGAGTATCTGTGAGGACTTACAGTGTTGTGGCACCAGTATCACCACCAAAGGCCCAATTTTTCTGCCCCTGTTCAACAGGGGCATGTAATTACAATTCTTGATCTAATATTTCACAGCAGGGCCCTGTGAGGGCTTACAGTGTTTTGGCCACAACACCACCTAAGGCCCAAATTTCTGCTGAGTATATAGGGAAGGCCCCTACTTTCAAACATCCAACTTACAAACGACTTCTACTTGCAAACGGAAGGAGACAACAGGAAGTGAGATGAAATCTACCCCTAGGAAGGGAAATTCTCTCCTGTAAGAGTTAATATGGGAAAAACTTTTCTCCTTTCCACTGATGCTTTATCCCCAATCCTTGTTTCATAAATAACCCAAATTTTCACAAAAAGTGAGGTGAAATCTTCTGAAGAGGAGCACAGACAGCAAAACAAATGTCACAGGGGTGATAACCGTTCCCTAGGTTTTCCAAGAAGCTTAAAATAGATTTTTTGGCTGGAGCTAAACACGTTAAAAATGTTCCAGTTCAAAATTACAAACAGATTCTACTTAACAACAAACCTACAGTCCCTGTCTTGTTTGCACCGCCTGTATACTGCTGTTCAGAGTATATAGGGCCTGGGGGCCCCACACCTTTCCTTTTTTAATTTGGGTGCGGGGTTTCCCTTAATACCCATACAAGACCCAAAGGGCCTGGTAATGGACTTGGGGTACCCATGCTGTTTGTCTCACTAATTTTCATCCATATTGCCAGGACCTGACATTACATTAGAGCCGCAAGCAGTTTTAAATGACTTTTTTCCTTTAAAAATGACATTTTGTGCAGGGACTGTTCTAAGCACGGAAAACACGCGCCACTTTACAGGCATACTATAGACACCCCCCAGGTACGATATTTAAAGGAACATTTCACTTTTTTTTTACTTTAAGCATCATTAAAATCACTGCTCCTGAAAAAACGTCCGTTTTTAAAAGTTTTTTTTTTGCATTGATACATGTCCCCTGGGGCAGGACCCGGGTCCCCAAACCCTTTTTAGGACAATACCATGCAAATTAGCCTTTAAAATTAGCACTTTTGATTTCGAACGTTCGAGTCCCATAGACGTCAATGGGGTTCTAACGTTCGTGCAAATTTTTGGTCCGTTCGCAGGTTCTGGTGCAAACCGAACCGGGGGGTGTTCGGCTCATCCCTAGTGAAGTGTGATTCACCTTTAAAGGTTCACTCTTCAGGTAATGGGCAGTGCCACTTACCTCTTTCTACTATTTATAAACATTCACTCCATTGTTGGAGTTTCCTGGGGGAGACAGCAACCCAGCACATTCCTAAGCACAGAATCTTACAAATTATATAAGAAAAACAGTTAACCCCTTCTTAATCTGTGAACGATCTTGGATTAGTTTTTCATGCCCAAATATGTCAAGTGGTTTTTCAAAACTGCAAAGTTTGCAAAATTAAATTCTGTGTATGAAGAGTCATGGAGACAACATTTATGTCAGTGAGGGATTGCATTGTCCCCATTGGGACATTCCAGTGCTGACTTGGGCCAAGTGGCACATGGGGGCTTTTCAATTTGACTTCCTTAGTCAATGGGATGGGCTGCCTATGGATCAAAAGGTCTTTGTGTCTGCACAAATTAGCAAGAACGTATGTTTTGGACACCAGTGTGCCTCTTTTGTGGTGTGCCTCTCAGCCCAGGAGATGGAATAATTCTGCAGTCAGATGCCAGTCTGCCTCCAATCTGAGGAGACAAGTGGAAGGGCATTAAAGCCTAATGGAATGCAGATACTCTGACTGAAATAAATTAGGGCAGTTTTTTTCTAGCCTTGAAAGCCTTTCAGGATCTTTTCTCCAAGAGGCCTGAGTGAAGTTGATGATTGACACCAGGACAGTCTTTTCCTGTTACTTTTAATAACAAACTTTTCACTGGGTGGAGAGCCACTTACAGACAGTTAACGGCAGTCTTATTACTGGGAGAGCAGGATCCACCAACGAATCAGTTAGGCAAATTATTTTCCAATGGACAGAACAAATTTATGCCATACAGGTGCTTTCCATCTGTCGAGGAGGCCTTGGTTTTCATTGCTTCCCCAGATGTCATCAGCACCACCAATCCCGTTTCTGGTCAAGCAAGATCTTTTATGCCAACATCAATGGCAGCACCCCAATCCAGTGAGACTCTTAATAGCCTGGCTTTTGAATCAGCTGGGCTAGTAGTGCAGGGATTCTCATCCAAGGTGGTTCAGACCTTGGTGAAGACCACAAGACCAAGAACGCTACATATAAGAGGATATGAAGGAAGTTTGTGCTGTTTGCTTAGCAAAGTTTTCTCTCCTGTGTCTCCAGCTCTAGCCAATATCCTGGACATTTTTACAATCGACGCTTGAGGTTGGTCTGGCATTCAACTCCATTAAAGTACAGGTCTCTGCCTTTATCCTCTTTTTCAGGCTGCAGATGGGTGAAAGAGCCATTGAACAAATACTTCATGCAGGCCGTAATCCATATAGGACCACCAAGGAAATCCTTGTTTCCTTCATGGGACTTGGGCTTGGTTCTGAAAGCACTAGTACAGGCATCTTTTGCTCCAATAGCTTCATTTCCATTGCGGTTTCTAGTGGTAAAACTAGTTCCTCTGACAGCGGTTGCTTCAGACAGAAGGATGTTGGAGATTGCCTCACTTTTCTGCAAAGATCCCTTTTGTGTCTTTTTACCAGAAATAGTGATACTACGTCCATCTCCAAAGCTAAATTCTAAAGTGGTATGCAGTTTCCAGGAAAACTGGGGGCAGTCCCTCCAAGCATTCCCACGGGGTCACTGAGTACACAGCAGGAAGACTTCAAATGCTTACACAAGTTGGCCTTTCTGCCCAGGAACAGGTGCAAGATCCTTTGACCTGAGGGGTGGCAGCCTTTGGGGCAGTTATGCCAGGAATTCAGTGGATGATATATGTGAGACAGCTAGCCTTTCACTCAACTTTACAGGCATGCAGTCAGCAAGATCTGCAAGGTTTGAGATGAGACATATACATATTTTTTGTCTTTGGCAGCTTTTCTTTGATTGTCAGTGTTGCTTTTCATGTGTTCTCTCCCGCCCATTTATTCAGCTAGTTATATCCCATTGTCTGCTGATGTGAGGTATGGCCAGGAATGCATACAATTGCTTTCAAATACCGTAATTTTCCTTTCTTGGCCTGTCCTCATGTCAGCACAGGACTCCCTCCCAAGTGGCCTGTCACAGGCTAGGTTATTGAACACTTCAGTGTCTTTTATTCAGCTATGAAGAGCTGGTCCTATAGGGCTCCAGATGAGGCATTAACCCATTGTGTGCTGACGTGCAAACAGGCCAGGAAAGGAAAATATTACGGTACCGTATATACTCGAGTATAAGTCGTTCCGAGTATAAGTCGAGGCCCTAATTTACCACAAAAAAAATGGGAAAAACTTATTGACCCGAGTATAAGACGAGGGTGAGAAATGCACAGCTACTGTAAGTGGAAAAGAGGGTCAACAATGCCCATTTGCAGCATCACTGTGCCCATTTGCATGCCTCACTGTGCCCATTTGCAGCCATAGGTCCCCTGAACTTCAAACTCGGTAGTTAAGGGTTCCTAGATGCTCCCTAGCTGCAGCCAAAATTTGGGGTCTCTGAACCCAAAGGGTCCCAAAATGACATTGCTGCAGATGGACACAGTTGGCCGAATTTGGGGCCCTGTATCTTGGGGCCACTTAGTGCTAAGAACCCCAAATTTGGTGTGCAAACCCAGTGCAACTAGCCCCATAAAATTTCCAAAGCTGGGGTTACTAGCACTAAGTGGCCCCGAGATACAGGGCCCCAAAAATCAGTTCAGAAAATGTCAAGCACTGTTCTGCAGCAGAAAATGACATTTTCCGAACCGATTTTGGGGCCCCGTATCTCAGGGCCACTTAGTGCTAGGAACCCCAAATTTGGATATGTTGAGGTACCAGTTCCATTGGGTTTGCACACCAAATTTGGGGTACCTAGCACTAAGTGGCCCTGAGATATGGGGCCCCAAAGTCGGTTCAGCAAATGTCAAGCACTTTTTTGCAGCAGAGAATGACATTTTCTGAACCGATTTTGGGGCCCCGTATCTCAGGGCCACTTGGTGCTAGGAACCCCAAATTTGGATATGTTATGGTACCAGTTCTACTGGGTTTGCACACCAAATTTGGAGTTCCTAGCACCACGTGGCCCTGAGATACGGGGCCCCAAAATCGGTTCAGAAAATGAAATTTTTTGCTGCAGAAAAGCTTGACTCAAGTATAAGTCGAGGGGGGCACTTTCAGCACAAAAAAATGTGCTGAAAAATTCGACTTATACTCGAGTATATACGGTAAGTATTTGATAACAATTTTCCGTTTTCTCACCAGGGAATGGGACATAATTTGGGGAATGAATTGAAGTGACCCTGATCCTCGTCTTCTGGGGTCCCTCGGCGGCTGTCTTGGCTCCTCCCTGCTTCTGATAACCCCCTCTGGGAAGCGCTCTCCCGGGGGTTACCTTGCTGGCGCGATTCCGAGCCGCCCACTACAGGACTAAGCCCCGCCCCCAGCCCTTGCGTCATTGGAGTTGATTGACAGCAGCACAAGCCAATGGCTGTGCTGCTAACAATCTATCCAATGAAGAGCCAAGGATGCATTAAGGTGAAAAAACATGAACCTTTACAACCCCTTTAAGAATACACAGTTGAAAGATATAATAAAAGAAGAAAAGATCTGCCCATATCAGGAATTAAAACACATGGGTGATTGTATGACACTGAATGAATGGAGGTATTTACAGCTAAAACATTTTGTATCAACTCTACCACAGCCAATTAGAAAGGAAGATGATCCAAATTTAATGGAACATCTTGGAAATTCACAGGAGACTGTGAAAAACTCTGTAGCACAGATTTATAAAATTCTCACGGGCAGTGGAGGATTAGGGTGATCACGGGCCCCTAGACTAATTTTTGTGTGGCCCCCTCCCTCCTAAGCATGCTTTACCAGAAAATAAATTATTTAGTGCCATGTGTAAAAGGGTAGACCTATATTACACACCTCAAGTGCAACTCTCAGGTCTACAGCCCAAACACATTCAGACATGAGCCTACTATAAACAGCAATGCCACAGTTAAAAAGCATTCAAAATACACCTGCAAGCTGGTAACAGATTTTACCTTTCCAAACCAACAGTTAGGCCAAAAACGTCTGCAGCAGCTTCTGTTTAACTGAGGCAAAATCAGTTTTATTAAACTGCATGTTTTTGACTGCACTTAGAGTGGCGCCTTTGTTTCATTTTAGAGTGCATATAACACGCACCCTAGCATTAAGAGGGAAGTTTGAGGAAAAAAAACTTCCCACAGCCCCCTGCACAGTACACAGACCCCCTTCCCTGCACAGTACACAACCTTCTGCACAGTACACAAACCCCCTGCACATAACACAGCCCCCTTTCCCTGCACAGTACACAGACATCTGCATAGTACGCAGACCCCTTTGCCTGCATATCACACAGGCCTCTTTCACTATAAAGCCCCCCTGCACTCCCAGGAGACCCCCCCCCCCCTATCTCCTGGGAAAGAATACTCTAAAGTTGAGAAAACATCACTGCCAGCCCTTTCTCATACACCGCTCCTCCTGTATCACTCATTGTAAAACAAAGCTTCTAAATACCTCAATTAACGCCGTTCTTCGTGACCCGGTCATGTGACTGCTCTCCTCTGTTGTTTCATTGACGGTTACATGACCGCTCTCCTCCTGCAATCAAAGGCTACACTCGGGAAGGAGGTGGAGTGGGAGGAGGAGAGCGGCCAGACAGAGCGGCTTTATTTGAGGTATTAAGAGACTTCCATTTACATTGAGAGTGACACACGAGGAGCTGTGCATGAGAAAGGTCTAGCAGTAATATTTTCTCAACTTTAAAGTATGCTGGCAGCACTGTCCCAGGGCCAGAAGAGGCAGTACAGCTGGCCTGACACCCCCCCTAATGGGTGGCACCCGGGGCGGACTGCACGATCCCCGCCCCCTGTTGGTAAAAAACATTTATCTGCGTATTCATATAACATGCAGGCATGGTTTTTATTCTAAATATACATAAATATATATAAATTAATAAAAATATCATGGAGGCCCTTGCACACGTGGGGCCCTAGGCTGCAGCCTAGACCAGCCTGTGCATTAATCCACCCCTGCTCACGGGGTGCTCAGAGCTGGGAATCCCTCCATTCATTAGAAAATGGGAAAAGGAATGGGGAACATGATTAGAACGACAAAGAAGTAAAATACTAAAAGCAGTACATAACTCTGCAATAGACATAAATACAATTGAAATTAAAGTGGATGTTTGAAACAAACAAAAAAAGAAATTAAAGTGGATGTAAACCTAATGTCATCCTTTCTAAACTACTGCCATAGGGGTTATCTATAAGGATATACACGCCTCCTGCATGAATCTTTACCTGTCAAATGTCTCCCCTCTGTCTGTTATGAGACCCGAAAAACTGCATATTCTGTGGGTGGGTCTGTTGTCTGGAGCTCGGTGGGTGGAGTCGTGATGTCAGTAGACTCCCCGCCCACCTCTACACTCCCCTTGTCAATATGCATTTTCTCCTGTGTATTTCTTACACTGAACTTCTGCTATGATCTCTAACATCCAGTGAAAAGACAGGAAAGTAACCACATGACTACAGCATGCCAAATCATGCTGAGGTGTGGAACAGCCAATCCTTGCAGAGCTGCTGAAGAAAGGAGTGGGGGAGGGAATTAAAAAGTAATGCATGTCTTAGGCTAGTGCACGAGACATGTAAATCACCTGCCACTCACAGCAAGGGGGAGGATTTGACAAAGTTTTTCTCTGTTTGTCAAGATTTATCTCACTGAACAATAAAAGAGGATTGCTCAGAGCTGGATTAACTCTGTGTGGCAAGACTGAGCTCAAATGATAGGAAATCTTATACTCTACATTATGACATAAAAAAAATTGGGGTTTACATCCACTTTAACTATAAATATATGTCAAGATGGTATATAACACACGTGAAAGCACAAAAATATCAACCAGAGAAATCACCATTGTGTTGGAGAGGTTGTAATATGAAGGGCACTATAATTCATATATGGTGGGAATATCCTAAAATGCAAGAGTATTGGCAAGAGGTGGAGAAATGTATTGAAGAAGTTACAGGAATTGGAATACCAGACCACCCGTGGTTCCGTCTATTTCATAGTACAGATAAAACAATAAAGGAGTACAGTATTGCCACATTTGCTAAATTCAGCAAAGGGAGTTATCCCCAAAAAATGGCTAGACCCAGAAAGACCCTCAATAAGGGAATATTTTAAAAGAGTCAAGTACATACAGTATATAATATGGAGTACGTATGTAGTAGGGAAGAAGACAGGACAGAAAAATTTGCTGGAATTTGGGAAAAGTGGCCAGACTTTAGGAAAACCAACAAATACCCTGTTTCCCCGAAAATAAGACCTAGCGTGATTGTCGGTGATGGCTGAAATATAAGCAGTTCTGCTAGGGTCTGTTTCCAGGAGGAGGAGGACTGTCATTGGCCACTGATAAAGCCAATCACAGTCCTGCTAGCCCTGTCCACCATCTGGAGGAAGATGACTTGCTTGGTTGCCACTACTAATCTCAGAAAGAAGAGATTTCACTGTGATTAAGAAAACCCCAATCAGGTGACAGCTTGTGGAATTACTGTTGAGCTTCTGGGAACTTTGTTGAAATTATTCCTAAACCTTTGCGTCACTACTGAACCCCGGCACTCTGTGTCACTTACTACTGAACCCCTCTGCACCCTGTGTCCCTTTAAGCCACAGCCAGTATTCAGCGCAATGAAAATCAAACCCAACTTTTGCTGTGCTGCACTTTTTCTCAGCTGCGGGGGCCCATCTTATGATCCTGCACACAGGCCCACTGCTTTCAGAAAATCCCCCTGACCTGAGCTCATCATTGCGCATCCTATCCATATGCTTGTAAGTGACATCGCATACATCCCATACATCCCAATGGGATGTATGGGATGTATGTGATGTATGGGATGATCCCATACATCACATACATCCCATACATGCATGTGGGCTGGATGCAAGAGTTGGATCAGCAGGATGAGTGTGTCAGGACAGGTAGATGTGTCTCATCTCTGCTTCCGTTCACCAATCTGCATATCACGCATGTCATAGATGAGAAGAGGGTACAGCGGTGGAGCAGATGAGAAGGAGGGTACAGCAGTGGGAAAATGAGCAGAAGGGGTTCAGAGGTGGGACAGAAGAGCAGGAGGGTACATCGGTGGGGCAGATGTGCAGGAGGTACAGTGATGGAAGAGATGATACGAGACTTCAGCAATGGGACAGAAAAGCAAGGGGCTACAGTGATGCGACAGAGGAGCAGGGGGGCTCAGTGTTGGGCCAGATGTGAAGGGGGTTCAGTGGTGGGACAGAAAAGCAGGAGGGTAGAGCAGTGGGGCAATTGTGAAAGGAGGTGTAATGGTGGGACAGATGAGCAGGGGAAACAGAGGTGGGGCAGTAGAGCAGGGGGTACAGAGGTGAGACAGATGTGCAGAAGGTACATTGGTGGGGCAGATGAGAAAGCGGGTTACAGTGGTGGGGCAGATGAGCAGATGGGTTCAGTGTTAGGACAGATGAGAAGGTGATTCAGTAGTAAGACAGAAGAGCATGGGGATAAGTCAGTGGAGCAGATGTGCAGGGAGGTACAGTGGTGGGACAGATGAGAAAAGGGGTACTTTGATAAGGTAGATGAGCAGCGGGGTAACAGTGGTGGGACAGAAGAGCAAGGGGGTACAGAGGTGTGGCAGATGTGAAGGAGGTACAGTAGTGGGAAGCATGAGAAGGGGGTTTAGAGGTGGGACAGAAAAGCAGGGGGGTACAGTGATGGGGCAGATAATAAGGGGGTTCAGCAGTGGGAAAGATGAGCAGGGGGGTTCAGTGTTGGGGTAGATGAGAAGGGGGTTCAGCAGTGGGACAGAAGAGCAGGAGGGTAGCTCAGTGGGGCAGATGTGAAAGGAGGTGCATTGGTGGGACAGATGAGCAGGGGGTTACAGTGGTTGGGCAGAAGAGCAGGGGGTCCAGAGGTGGGGCAGAGGTACAGGGGGTACAGTGGTGGGGCAGAGGAGAAAGGAGGTGCATTGGTGGGACAGATAAGCAGGGGGAACAGAGGTGAGACAGATATGCAGGGTGTACATTGGTGGGGCAGATGAGAAAGCAGGTTACAGTGGTGGGGCAGATGAGCAGATGCGTTCAGTGTTAGGACAGATGAGAAGGTGATTCAGTAGTGAGACAGAAGAGCATGGGGATACGTCGGTGGAGCAGATGTGCAGGGAGGTACAGTGGTGGGACAGATGAGAAAAGGGGTAATTTAATGAGGCTGATGAGCAGTGGGGTAACAGTGATGGGACAAAAGAGCAAGCGGGTACAGTGGTGGGGCAGATGTGCAGGAGGTACAGTAGTGGGAAGGATGAGAAGGGGGTTTAGCGGTGGGACAGAAAAGCAGGGGGGTACAGTGATGAGGCAGATAATAAGGGGGTTCAGCGGTGGGACAGAAGAGCAGGGGGGTAGATCAGTGGGGCAGATGTGAAAGGAGGTGCATTGGTGGGACAGATGAGCAGGGGGTTACAGTGGTTGGGCAGAAGAGCAGGGGTACAGAGGTGGGGCAGATGTACAGGGGGTACAGTTGTGGGTCAGAGGAGAAAGGTGGTACATTGGTGGGACAGATGAGCAGGGGGAACAGAGGTGGGATAGATATGCAGGAGGTACAGTGTTGGGGTAGATGAGAAAGGGGGTTGCAGTGGTGGGGCAGATGAGCAGATAAGTTCAGTGTTACGACAGATGAGAAGATGGCTCAGCGGTGAGACAATAGAGCATGGGGTACAGCGGTGGAGCAGATGTGCAGGGAGGCACAGTGGTGGGGCAGATGAGAAAGGAGGAACATTGGTGGGGCAGATGAGCAGGGGGTTACAGTGGTGGGACAGAAGAGCAGGGTGGTACATGGGGCAGATGTACAGGGGGCTACAGTGGTGTGACAGGTGAGCAGGTGGGTAAAGCAGTGGGGCAGATGTGAAAGGAGGTGCATTGGTGGGACAGATGAGCAGGGGAACAGAGGTGGGACAGATGTGTTGGAGGTACAGTGATGGGGCAGATGAGAAAGGGGGTTACAGTGGTAGGACAGATATGCAGGGGGTTACAGTGGTGGGGCAGATGTGCAGGGGTTACAGTGGTGGGGCAGATGTGCAGGGGGTTACAGTGGTGGGGCAGATGTGCAGGGGGTTACAGTGGTGGGGCAGATGTTCAGGGGGTTACAGTGGTGGGGCAGATGTTCAGGGGGTTATAGTGGTGGGGCAGATTTGCAGGGGGGGACAGTGATCTGAGGTGTGAAGGTGCAAGAACTGGAGCTGATCTGAGGCGTGAGTGCAGGATGTTAACTTCTCACTACTATTCAAGTCATTTACAGCATTTACTTTATAAAAAATCCTTTTCGTGATTGAGTGTGTGAAGTCGGCACTCTCAATTTCTTTGAAAATATTTTTCGGCACATTGTGCTCAAAAGGATGCCTACCCCTGGTATAGAAAGATGGTGTACACAGATGGTGTACAGAACGCCTCCTGAAAATGTAATGTCCTGCTTGTGTGATTGGCTCACTAATTTTCCCAGAAGTCTGCACTAAGATACAAGTCAGATTTGGGCATCCCTGCAACAAAAATGTCATTTTTGGTGAGACACTGTCAAAGGGAAATCATGTCTAAAGAGATGCAGACCCTGCCACTTTCCTTATTAGAGCCCTGGAAGTGCAGCAGCAGATTGATAATTATAAAATCACTCCCATTCACATTCACTCTGCACATGGACAAACAGCAATTTCTTCAGAATAACAAAAGCTATGAATCTGCAACAAAGTTCGTTACAATCCCTGCAATGTACATAGATCAACCAGAGTGGAGGGTTTTTTCAAAGGGTCAAATGAAGGATCCAGGGAAGGCTCCAAAATCGCAGCTGTATCAAAATCAATGAGTGAAGGATGACCAGGGAGGAGAGATGAGGGTTAGAAAAACACTGATCCATCAAAGTGTATAGGAATGCTTCTTATCTATGCTGATGTGACATTTGTGAGATAACATAAAAGATAAGAGGGGCTGAATTCACACTGAAGTCCACCAGGAACCTTTTCCAAAATTGCACTGTGCTGAAATGATCAGAGGGGCATCATTGAATATAATGTGATTTCCCTTGTCATGCAATTTGTGAACCCAGGTTCGAGAACTCCTAAAGTAGCATTGAAGTTGCATCAAAGTCACATCAAATCTGCATGCAAGTAGCACTGCATAGTCACACTAGAAATTGTATTTGGATAGTGGGAAGTGATATGGGGAAAACACAACACAAACGTGGCAAAAACACATCATTTGTTATGTTAAATGTAACAATACAGGAAAACCACTGCAAAAATGCAGCAAAAACTCATATGCATTTTTTGTATGTTTTTGATACAGATCAGTGTGAAAGTAACCTAAAGCACACTGGTTTGTTCACATATATTCATTCACACCCACTTTTTAACATGCACTGCACTCACCCTGATCGGTTTTCTATCAATCAAAAGGTAAAAACCCAACTAGATTCATCTCTTTTTTCTAGGTAAGATTCAAAATTTCATAAGAAATTTATTTATCTTTTGGTTACAACGACCTACCACATGTTACCTCCAGAGGGCATTGTAGGCCCAAATTACAGTACATAGCTGTCAGCATTAGATGGAGAGGGTTGTTGGTGGTATTCCCACTCTTTAACCTTCCTTTGCTCTATCCAAAAATTAAAGGTTTTGCCTTTAGTTCTACTTTTGAAGTGGATGTAAACCCCATTCCTGAAAATTGACCTGGGCACATATATCTGTAGTGTTTACTTATCGCTCTTCAAAGCGCCGTGTCCAGTGTCTTTCTGCTGCTTTGTTCCTCTGTTATCAGCATGATAACTTCTGACAAGCTCTTTGACACAGGAGATAAAAGCAGCTGGAAATTCGTGTTGAGGCGAGTGCTATAAATAGGTTAGCAGAGAGCTTGTCTATTCACAGAACAGCTCTGCATGTTTCTTTCTTCCTCTGCCTATGTGGAGGGGGGTGTGCCTTTCCTCCAATCATCTCACACATAGTGTATGCCCAGACTCCACACCCAGTGCTGGAACAGGAAGAAAAAAATCCAACACAACGTTCACTTTCTAAACAGTGTATAAAGCTGAAGACAGCAGATAAACATGTACAACGCATGTAGGAGGATTTGTTTCATCTCTGTGTATCATCTGAGGCTGTTCCCTTCACTGGGTATATTTGAGGGTTTACATTCACTTTAAGTCTTATCTGATGTATTCAGATAAATAGATGTGTACAGTCTGTAACAGAAAACAAATCACACTGATAATTAGTCATTTCTCTGGAAAAAATACCAATTTATTACAGCAATGTGATTATTCAGATTAAATATTTACCTCAAATTCTTGATATTGTGTAGAGCCGGTATAAGTTTCCTCAATCCTTCACTGGAAATATTACATGAATCTAGATCTACTTCTGTCTCTCTGCAGGATTGAAGGATAAAAGACAGCACAGAGCAGTCCAGAGGGCTGAGGGGGACCTCAGAAAAGAAAACTTTGTTTGATCCAATACATTGTGCCACCAGAGCCTTATTCCTGCTCTCATAGAGATAGTAGAATACATTAAGAAGCTTTCTCTGGTCTTCTGTAGATTGATCAAATCTTTGTTTTCTGATCTTCTTCTGGATCCAGGTGATGACATGTCTGGCAGCCTGAGTAGACAATTCTCCTACATGAGACTTTAACATGGATCTAGTAGAAGAGTATGAGAGACCGCAGAGGAAACGGAGGAATATTTCAGCACGGCCGTCTTTGTAAGATTCAGCCTCATCAAGTGTTTCCTGTAATCTTTCAGGATTATTGTTCATAAAGTGGACTAAAGCAGCAAAAAACTCCTGAAGAGTGAGATGTAAGAAGGTGTAATCCACATCGGGAGGCTGACCAGATTCCATCATGAAAGATGAAAAGACATGATTATCATTTCTCACACTGAATGACTCCAGATGACGCTCATCAAATACAATCATGTGATTCATGACTCCGTGTTCTGCCATCCACCCAATAGATGTCAGCAGTTCCTGCGCAGTGTGACCACCATCTTTATTCTGGCTGTGATTGGCCAGAATATTGGAGACAAAAGTCACAAAGAGTTGTGTCACGGTTTTGGGTAATGATGTCATCAGCTGATCGGTGATTGTTGGTTGGGATCTGAAGCACATTGATAACACTGTACAGATGATCCAGCAGTATGATGGGATATAACAGAAAGTGTACAGAGTGTCATTCTCCTCCACATAATGAAAAGCCTTCCCTGATAATTCCTCATTTCCAAAGAAATTATTGAAGAAGATCCGTCTGTCTCCATGGAGAAATCCCATGATCTCAGCTATTCTCTGGAAAACACCGGTATCCACTGATGTCAGTCTGGTTGGACGGCTGGTTATCAGTACAGAACAACCCTTAAGAAGACTCTGCCTCACCAAACTGACCACAATCTCACCACATTCTGTCCTGTAAGCGAAGAGTTTACTTGATCTGAAATCTATTTGGTGAATACTTTCATCTAATCCATCAAATATAAACAGAAGTCTCTCTGGATCTTGTAAAATATCTCCAATATGTCTCTCCAGATATGGATATTGATGAAGAATCATCTCCTCCAAGCTGACCTCTCCCAGTCTATTAAGGTCCCGGAATCTGAAGAAGAAGAGAAAGGCAAATCTCCGGTAGTGTTTTCCGGTCACCCAGTCATAGACAAACTTCTGCATCAGTGTGGTCTTCCCTATTCCTGGCACTCCGCTCACCATTACTACATGTGGTGCACATTGTGACTGGTGGTTCCATCGGAACAGCTTGTTGAGGGAAATGTGCTCCAGTCTAGTTTGTGTTTCCTTCAAGCATTCCTCATGTTTTACCCCAGTCTGTATTATTTCATTCTGGGGACGTTCCCTGAACTGATCAGTGGAGACTACAATCAGATCCACATAACGCTCATTGATGAGGAATCTTTGTGGTTCCAGGGTAGTTCCTGGGGGTTTATGCTCCACCAGAGTCTCAGTCTTCTCCATTAGATATTGTTTGTGCTTTTCCTGAATATCTAGAAATATAATGGAAATATTTTATGGTTTAGGAGAAGACAAGAATGTTGGTATCATTTTCTTCTGTATTGATGATAATATTAGTATGGTTTTATCATTACTACATTTTCATGTAAAATGCTTACAGTACAGATTACTTTGTGTGGTCATCCATATTACTGGAGAACAGAAGATTTATTTTCTCAGCAATACAGGTAAAAGCCAGTAAATTAGAATATTTTGAAAAACTTGATTTATTTCAGTAATTGCATTCAAAGGGTGTAACTTGTACATTATATTTATTCATTGCACACAGACTGATGCATTCAAATGTTTATTTCATTTAATTTTGATGATTTGAAGTGGCAACAAATGAAAATCCAAAATTCCGTGTGTCACAAAATTAGAATATTACTTAAGGCTAATACAAAAAAGGGATTTTTTAGAAATGTTGGCCAACTGAAAAGTATGAAAATGAAAAATATGAGCATGTACAATACTCAATACTTGGTTGGAGCTCCTTTTGCCTCAATTACTGCATTAATGCGGCGTGGCATGGAGTCTATGAGTTTCTGGCACTGCTCAGGTGTTATGAGAGCCCAGGTTGCTCTGATAGTGGCCTTCAACTCTTCTGCGTTGTTGGGTCTGGCATTCTGCATCTTCCTTTTCACAATACCCCACAGATTTTCTATGGGGCTAAGGTCAGGGGAGTTGGCTGGCCAATTTAGAACAGAAATACCATGGTCCGTAAACCAGGCACGGGTAGATTTTGCGCTGTGTGCAGGCGCCAAGTCCTGTTGGAACCTGAAATCTCCATCTCCATAGAGCAGGTCAGCAGCAGGAAGCATGAAGTGCTCTAAAACTTGCTGGTAGACGGCAGCGTTGACCCTGGATCTCAGGAAACAGAGTGGACCGACACCAGCAGATGACATGGCACCCCAAACCATCACTGATGGTGGAAACTTTACACTAGACTTCAGGCACCGTGGATCCTGTGCCTCTCCTGTCTTCCTCCAGACTCTGGGACCTCGATTTCCAAAGGAAATGCAAAATTTGCTTTCGTCAGAAAACATGACTTTGGACCACTCAGCAGCAGTCCAGCTCTTTTTTTCCTTAGCCCAGGTGAGACGGTTTTCGCGCTGTTTCTTCGTCAACAGTGGCTTGACACGAGGTATGCGGCAGTTGAAACCCATGTCTTTCAAGCGTCTCTTGGTGGTGGATCTTGAAGCACTGACTCCAGCAGCTGTCCACTCCTTGTGAATCTCCCCCACATTTTTGAAGGGGTTTTTTTTCACAATCTTGACTAGGGCGCGGTGATCCCTATCGCTTGTACACTTTTTCTGACCACAGTTTTTCCTTCCCTTTGCCTCTCTATTAATGTGTTTGGACACAGAGCTCTGAGAACAGCCAGCCTCTTCAGCAATAACCTTTTGTGTCTTTCCCTCCTTGTGCAATGTGTCGATGGTCGCCTTTTGGACAGCTGTCAAATCTGAAGTCTTCCCCATGTTTGTGTAGGCTTCAGAACTGGACTGAGAGACCATTTAAAGCCCTTTGCAGGTGTTTTGAGTTAATCAGCTGATTAGTTTGTGGCACCAGGTGTCTTCAAAATTTAACCCTTACACAATATTCTAATTTTGTGACACACGGAATTTTGGATTTTCATTTGTTGCCACTTCAAATCATCAAAATTAAATGAAATAAACATTTGAATGCATCAGTCTGTGTGCAATGAATAAATATAATGTACAAGTTACACCTTTTGAATGCAATTACTGAAATAAATCAAGTTTTTCAAAATATTCTAATTTACTGGCTTTTACCTGTATATAAACACTTTTTATCCTTATAAAGACAAGACAAGTACAGAAAAATACAGGATATACTTGTCCCCTAAATACCTCTTATGACAGATAACACACAGCCCTAGACAGTTCAGGTTTTCTATACTCTATTACCTGAAAACCATGAAAGAAAGGAAATGGCGCTCACAGTGATAAATAAATATCTTGATATGGTTACAGATATAAAATGATGTCTTCAGTGGAAAAACATAATTATGGATTTCCAAAATCAGTAACAAAAAACAATACAAAGCAATACAGAAAGTCCAATGTGACAGTTCCAAACACCAAATAAGCGCTTCATTATAGAGATATCTTCTAGTTCTTCCCACCACTGGTGATCAAAAGGATACATGGCAGTTTTGATGGGGCAGTTTTGATGGGTCAATTTTATGAGAGCATTATGATGGGGCAATTTTGATGGGGCAATTTGATGTGGCAGTTTTGATGGGTCAATTTGATGAGGGCAGAATGATGGGGCAATTTTGATGGGGCAGTTTTGATGGGGCAGTTTTGATGGGGCAGTTTTGATGGGGCAGTTTTGATGGGGGCAATATGATGGGGCAGTTTTGATGGGGCAGTATGATGGGAGCAATTTGATGGGGCAATTTTGATAGGGCAGTTTTGATGGGGCAGTATGATGGGGCAATTCTGATGGGGCAATTTTGATAGGGGCATTTTGATGGGGCAATTTTGATAGGGGGCAATTTTGATATCGGCAATATGATGGGGCAGTATGATGGGGGCAGTTTTGATGGGGCAGTATGATTGGGCAATTTTGATTGGGTCAATATGATGGGGCAGTTTTGATGGGGCGTTATGATGGGGCACTATGATGGGGGCAATTTTGATGCTGGCAGTATGATGGGGCAATTTGATGGGGGCAGTTTTGATGATGGGTCAGTTTTGATGATGGGATAGTTTTGATGGGGAAATTTTGATGGGGCAGTATGATGGGGGCAATTTTGATGGGGCAGTATGATGGGGGCAGTAGGATGGGGCAATTTGATGGGGCAGTTTTGATGGGAGCAATATGATGGGGCAGTTTTGATGGGGCAGTGTGATGGGGCAATATGATGGGGCAGTTTTGATGGAGCAGTATGATGGGGCAATTTGATGGGGCAGTATAAGGGGGCAATTTTGATGGTGGCCGTATGATAGGGGCAGTTTTGATGGGGGTAGTTTTGATGGGGGCAGTATGATGGGGCAATTTGATAAGGACCAATTTGATGGGGCAGTTTTGATGGGGGCAATATGATGGGGCAGTGTTGATGGGGCAGTATGAGGGGGGAATTTGATGGGGCAGTATGATGGGGCAATTTTAATGGAGGCATATTGATGGGGGCAGTATGATGGGGCAGTTTTGATGGGGCTATTTTGATGGGGCAGTATGATGGGGGCAATTTTGATGGTGGCAGTATGATGGGGCAATTTGATGGGGCAGTATGATGGGGCAATTTTAATGGAGGCATATTGATGGGGGCAGTATGATGGGGCAGTTTTGATGGGGCAGTATGATGGGGCAGTATGATGGTGGCAATTTTGATGGTGGAAGTATGATGAGGCAATTTGATGAGGGCAAATTAATGGGGACAGTTTTGAAGATGGGGCAGTTTTGATGGGGCATTTTTGATGGGGGCAGTATGATGGGGCAATTTTGATGGGGCAGTATGATGGGGGCAGTTTGATGGGGGCCATTTTGATGGTTGCAGTTTTGATGGTGCAATTTTGATGGGGGCATTTTGATGGGGCAATTTTTATTGGGCAATTTTGATAGGGCAGTTTTGATGGGGCAGTTTTGATAGGGCAGTATGATGGGGCAGTGTTAATGGGGAAGTATGATGGTGCAATTTTTATGGTGGCAGTATTATGGGGCAATTTCGATGGGGCAGTATGATGGGGGCAATTTTGATGGGGCAGTATGATGGGGCAGTTTTGATGGGGGCAGTTATGATGGGGACAGTGTTGATGGGGCAATTTGTTTGGGGCAATTTGATTGGGGCATTTTTGATGGGGGCAATATGATGGGGCAGTTTTGATGGGGCAGTATGATGAGGCAATTGTGATGGTGGCAGTTTTGATGGGCCAATTTTGATGGGGCAGTTTTGATGGGGCAGAATGATGGGGGCAATTTTAATGGTGGCAGTATGATGGGGCAATTTGATGGGTCAATTTCGATGGGGCAATTTTGATGGTGGCAGTTTTGATGGGGGCAATATTGATAGGGCAGTATGATGGGGGCAGTTTTGATGGTGCAGTATGATGGGGCAATTTGATGGGCCGTTTTGATAGAGCAGTTTTGATGGGGCAGTATGATGGAGCAATTTTGATGGTGGCAGTATGATGGGGCAATTTGATGGGGGCAAATTGATGGGGACAATTTTGATGATAGGGCAGTTTTGATGGGGCAGTTTTGATGGGGGCATTATGATGGGGCAATTTTGATGGGGCGGTATGAGGGGGCAGTATGATGGGGGCTGTTTTGATGGGGCAGTTTGATGGGGCAATTTTGAGGGGGGCAGTATGATGGGGCAATTTTGATGGGGCAGTTTTGATGGGGCAGTATGATAGGGCAATTTTGATAGTGGCAGTATGATGAGGCAATTTGGGGGCAAATTGATGGGGACAGTTTTGATGATAGGGCAGTTTTGATGGGCGCAGTATGATGGGGCAGTATGAGGGGGACAGTTTTGATAGGGCAGTATGATGGTGGCAGTATGATGGGGCAATTTGATGGGGCAGTTTTGATGGGGCAGTATGATGGGGCAATATTGATGAGGGTAATTTTGTGGGGCAGTATGATAGGGGCAGTTTTGATGGGGGCAGTATGATGGGGGCAATTTTGATGGTGGCAGTATGATGGGGCAATTTTGATGGTGGCAATTGTATGGGGCAGTTTTGATGGGGGCAATTTTGATGGGGGCAGTATGATGGGGGCAATTTGATGGCGCAGTTTTGATGGGGGCAATATGATGGGGCAATTCTGATGGTGGCAGTATGATGGGGCAATTTCGATGGTGGCAGTATGATGGGGGCAATTTGATGGGGCAATTTTGATGGGGCAGTTTTGATGGTGGCAGTATGATGGGGCATTTTGATGGGGGCAATTTTTATGGGGGAAGTTTTGATGGGGGCAGTATGATGGGGCAGTTTTGATGGGGCAGTTTTAATGGGAGCAATATGATGGGGCCGTTTTCATGGGGCAGTATGATGGGGCAATTTTGATGGTGGCAGTATGATAGGGGCAATTTGATGGGGGCAATTTGATGATGGGGCAGTTTTGATGGGACAATTTTGATGGGGCAGTATGATGGGGCAATTTTGATGGGGGGTAATTTTGATGGTGGCAGTATGATGGGGACAATTTTGATGGTGGCAATATGATGGGGCAATTTTGAGTGGGGGCAATTTGATGGGGGCAGTATGATTGTGCTGTTTTGATGGGGACAATTTTGATGGTGGCAGTATGATGGGGCAATTTTGATGGTAGCAATTGTGATGGGGCAGTATGATGTGGCAATTTTGATGGGGGACATTTTGATATATACATACACACATAACAAGAGATTTTATCTATCTATCTACATCTATGCCTGAACAGACACAAGGGATATCATTTACAATTAGCATCTTTTAAAAAGTAATTACCTTTTGCAGGAGCCTTATTGTATTTCTAGATTTATAATCTTTATAAATGTAGATAAACTTTCTGTTTCCTGGAGGGGGAGGGGAGGTTTCCATAGCTAAGGGGCGGCAACTTCCTCTGACACTACTGTTGCTATGGAAACCGGACCTACAACCTATTACACTGCTTGTCCTGCTCTGAGCATGTGCGAGATCTGGAGGTACATGCTGGGTAACCAGTATGCATGGAATATAGGAAGAGATACAGTCTGGCTTCAGATGCCCACACATGAGATGGCGGTGGCCTGCTGGGACTTACAAAAGTAAGAAATCAATGGTGCAAAACTACAAAATGGCCTTAGTTTACAGCATACCTTTACTAGAATACATTAAGCATGAGGATTATAGGGGGATTTATATCTAAAAAGTACAATTTTGTCCATAACACCTTTTTAAGTTCAGTATTATGTACACTTTAACCCTTTCACTGCCAAGTCCGTCTGCCGTACGGACCTACAAAAGGGCCTGCAGGTGTCCATGTCAGTATGGGGTACAGACCTCTTTTCTCCCTCTCCTATAATCTTATAGTCACTTCAATGACATAATCTTATATCAGAATTGTTCAGAAGACTCTGGTGAACAATTCTATAACTCTGATCAGTGGATTACAACCCGCTGATCAGAGTTATGTGACCCCTAATGTGACCCCCCTCCATGCTGCCGCTTCCCTGTCCCCAGCCTCTCTACCTCCTGCACCTCCCTTCCACCTAAAACTACTCCCCCCACTCTCCTCTCCCCATCAACCCCCTTCTCCCCTCCCCAGCACTGACCCCCCCACACCCGATCTGATGCCCCCAAATTTAATCCCCTGCAGCCACCATCATAATCCGGCATCCCTCCTCTGCCGCTCCTGCCAGATTCGGGCACTGCTGGGGGCTTGGGGGTCCAGATGTGTCCCCCCCATCACTCAGCCCCCCAATACCGTCCCCACACACCTGATCCATCCCTACTCTGAGGGCATCTCTCCCTCCCCTCCCCCAGCTTCTGCTCCAGTAAGCTGACAGGCTGAGGATCACGGCGGGGTAGGGGGGAGCGGTAGGGGTGATGTTTGAAAAAATGAAAAAGTGTTGGCACCAGCCATAAAATAATCTCACTTGTGAAATAATAAATTGTCTGGGTGTTAAAACTAATAGGGTCTAGAGGTAAGAATAGATAACCCAGCATGGATGAATAAAAATATAATTACAAAGCAATTCATATCTGTAACCATGTGCATATATGGAGAAACATATGTGTAAACACTCATCAAATTAATAGTGTATCAAAAAGCAGTGTTCGTATCTCCGACGAGCGGCGAGCTCGTATCTCTATCACAGCATGTAAAGCCTGTCGGGGGGCATTACATGCTGTGATAGAGATATGAGCTCGCCGCTCGTCGGAGATACGAACACTGCTTTTTATGTATATGTGAGTACCCTTGTTTTTACTTAATAAAGCTGCTGGTTAAAACGACATTACACTATTGGGTAAGGTGACCAGATTTTCAAAATGAAATCCGGGGACATTTTTTTTTTTGGCAAATGGTAAACGATTTTATAAGCATATATTCCTCAAATTATATATGCAGTGTATGTGGTATATGTTTATGGAAGGATTATACGATATATACGTTATTTCTCACATTTCATCCATGAGATTAAAAAAAAAAAATTCTTAGAATTTTTTGGGATACGACTACCAAATGTTAAGAAGATAAGATGGAGATAAAACTTTTCAATGCATATTTTGTATTTTATTCTTGCCAAAGAATTTTGGTTCAACAATAACAATGAACAATAAATTAACAATTCAGAACAGTAAAAGAATACATGGTAACAACATGTAGGATATCTTCGAACATAAATAATAAAATATTAATAGCTAACTGTTATAAGACTACAAATCTACGGTAAAGTGCCGCTAAAAATAGCGGCGCTTTACCGCCGACCCCGCCCCAGCGTGAAAGCAGCCTTACAGCAGATGTCATTTGTGGACTGAGCTCCTGTATGTTTCATTGGATTCACGAATACAGTTTTTTTTGGACTGTTTTGATATACACAGCTCTAATTGGACTATAATTGTATGGTTTTTGCACGATTGACTATCACATATACAAAAACATATTTGGGGGGCACACCCTACAATGCGTTTAAATTCAAGATGGTGCTGCTATAAGACCTACAAACAGTACAAAACAGATTACAGCGCACACATTCAAGATTGACATTTCCTGCAGGGCTAGTTAAACACCTGAACATATATAAAAAAAATACGGGGGTTTGGTCACACTATATGGTCATATAGTGCTAAGCCCACTAAGACCCCTTTCACACCGAGGGCGTTTTGCAGGAGCTATAGCGTTAAAAATAGCGCCTGCAATCCGCCCTCAAACAGCTGCTCTATTGTTTCCAGTGTGAAAGCCCGAGGGCTTTCACACCGGAGCGGTGTGCTGGCAGGACATCAGGAAAAGTCCTGTCAGCAGCTTCTTTGGAGCGGTGAAGGAGCGGTGTGTTTACCGCTCCTTCACCGCTGCTCCCCATTGAAATCAATGGGGCAGTGCTGGGATACCGCCGGCAAAACCCCGCTATTGCGGCGCATTGCGGGCGGTTTTAACCCTTTCTCGGCCGCTAGCGGGGGTAAAAGCGCCCCGCTAGCGGCCGAAATGCGCCGCAAATCCGACGGTAAAACTCCGCTAAAAATAGTGGTGTTTTACCGCCGACGCTATAGGCGGCTCGGTGTGAAAGGGGTCTTACTGCGACAAAGTACCCTGAATTAGTGGAGAAACATATTACAGCGCACACATTCAAGAATGACATTTCCTGCAATGCTAGTTAAAGAAAACTATCACATATATTTGATTTTTTTTTATATAATCAATTGCACATTTGATAGATAGATAGATAGATAGATAGATAGATAGATATATCTATATCTATCTATCTATCTATCTATCTATATATATATCTATATATATATATATATATATAGTGCCACATGAGTGCTGCCTGTCAGTGCCCACCAGTGAAGGAGAAAAACTTTATCATGTTAGCTGCTAGCATAAAAACTCACCTGCTTGTGGCCATTCACTCTATACTACTTCTTGCCTACAATTCCCATAGTGCCTTGCAGGACCAGAGGGAAGGGGAGGAACGCTGTACTCTGTCCTCTCCTCTATGCTGCCAGGAGCGCGATTGGAGGAGGGAGCAGAGGTAGGAGGAGAGGGACGGGATGCTGGAAGAGTCACCTGATGGATTTTTCAGCTGAGGAGGAGTGGCAGCTACTAACTACACTAGCACAGCATAGGTAGGCTGGAGCCGCTCCAGCTCCTCCTCTACAGTCACTCTACATAGCTCTGCATGTGCTATCTCTTGGGGCAATGCCCCCGTCCACTGGGAAACGCCCCCGTCTATCGGGAAACGCCCCCATACATCGGGAAATTGCCGCTGCCTAAATGACCGGCAAAACCGGGGACAAAAGCGGGGACAAACGGGGTCCGGGGATCATAGTCGGAAAACGGGGACTGTCCCCGGAAAACGGGGACGTCTGGTCACCTTACTATTGGGGTTCCCCGTGTTTTTTATTTCCCTATACCACCAAGGGAATTATCCCCTGAAACTACTACCGTGAGGATAGTTTGCTACATCCATAGGAGGACCCCCTCAAAGCTGCTTGGTCAGAAGTGCTTACCCTATTTTCCTTAAGGAGGACCCTTTGAAAGATCTGTGGTTATATGCGCTTGCCTTATTGCCTTAAGGTAAGGGGCCATTCCCACATGAGTGTTGAAACACGAAGATGAGCACCGTATTATTTACTTTAAACACCGCAAAGCGTGTTGTTGCATGTTGAAATGCTATTGCACTTTTAATGAATAAGGACTTCCCTTCATTGCCACACCTGGTGCATGCCAATATATCTAAGTCACATTATCTACTATAGAGTGCATGTCATAGAATCTGACAATCCCTGGCTATTTCACCTATTGACTTTTTAATAATTTTCTGTCAATATTGCACCATGTCACTTTATTTGCTCGTTTCATTTTGAGTCACTTGGATTTTATGATACACTATTATTTGATGAGTGTTTACACATATGTTTCTCCATATATGCACATGGTTACAGATATGAATTGCTTTGTAATTATATTTTTATTTTTATTCATCCATGCTGGGTTATCTATTCTTACCTCTAGACCCTATTAGTTTTAACACCCAGACGATTTATTATTTCACAAGTGAGATTATTTTATGGCTGGTGCCAACACTTTTTCATTTTTTTATATATCACTTTGTATGTAGTTACTATCACTCTCAGTTACTCTTTTAGGAGGCCCAGGATTAGCGCAGCACCACCTATTATTATATTGATGTTCATTTAAGGTCTGGTTTGCACCTGTTTCGGTGCATGCAGCTTTTCCTAGTACTGTTTATTGGATTTGATACCTGTTAGCGCGGGAATAATTCTTTTAATTTAGGGGTGATGTTTGGGCTTAGGGGGGCTTGGTAAACATGTGTTTACCATCCCCTAAGTGTGGCCACCCTGGGCGCATGCAGCGATCACTGTAATCACTCCAATATGGCCACTGACATCTGATAATAGTAACTTCAAAAAATATGCCTCTTTACACACGATCGGATTTTCCGATCGAAAATGTTCGATGGGATCTTGTTGTCGGAAATTCCAACCGTGTATAGGCTCCATCAGACATTTTCCATCGGAATTGCCATCGCACAAAATTTGAGATCTGGATCTCAAATTTTCCGACAACAAAATCGGTTGTCGTAAATTCCAATCGTGTGTACACAATTCTGATGCACAAAGTGCCACGCATGCTCAGAATCAAGCAGAAGAGCCGCACTGGCTATTAAACTTCATTTTTCTCGGCTCGTCGCACGTCTTGTACGTCACCGCAATGTTGACATTCGGAATTTCCAACAACATTTGTGTGACCGTGTGTATGCAAGACAAGTTTGAGCCAAGATCCGTCGGAAAAAGTCAGATGGATTTTGTTGTCGGAATGTGCGATCAATGTTCGATCGTGTGTACAGGGCATAAGTCTTCTTAATGTTTTTTAAAGAAGATCTCTCTAGGTTGAGGACCCAACCTAGGTATTCCAGGTAGTTGATTGTGTTAGGGAAATTTGTCTGTAAGATCTGCACACAGCCATATCTCCTGTGCTAATAAGCACCCATCTCCGTCTTAATGATATAACGTACCTTTTGATCGTATGTCTCCCCTCTGGTTCCCCATTCCCCAGTAAACAGACATCACCACATTCTTTCGTTCTCATCTCCGCATCTCTGCCTCTCTTTGCAGTCTGCCTTGCTTTTATTTCCAACATCACAAAAGCTATGACAAACAGGAAGTGATGGCTACAACAGCCAATCACTCCCTCAATAAATAATAAATTGAGAAATAAATCCATGGATTTTGTTGTCGGAATGTCCGATTGTGTGTACGGGGCATTACTATGTATCAGACTGTCAGTTTATGAATGAATGGAATCTCTATACAAAACACACACATACAGCGCTGGCAAAAAATATATAACTACACCAAAAATATGATACTATGTAGAAAGTGCTCTGGGCAATATTCCTATAATCATGAATCCATAAATACCATGAATAAAGTGCTAAATAAGTGGGATGTAAATAAATATACAATTAGTGCTAAACACAAGCCAATTACTGATTAGTAGATTACCACTTACTAATTTTAACACATGCATAAAGTGCCAAATAAGTAAGATGCAAATGGATATGCAATTGGTGCTAGACCCAAACCAATTACTATTGAAATGGTGGAAAACAATAAAAAAAAATAAAAATTATCTGCTAATTATTAATAGAATGATGGTAAATAGTCCCAAATAAATGCCATCAGCTGGACTGCTACACAGGGCTCTAGATGGTGGCCTCATCAAAGACATAACATCCAGCTCACGGATGTTGGGATATATAAGGTGTGTGGACTCCTCCCAACAAGGAAATGAAAAAGTGACAGCCAATCAAGGCTAGTGGAAGTATATCACCACCATTTGTCCTGACTCATCATATCCTGTTGCAACACCAAAAAACTTTATTGTTAAAAATATATAGATACAACATTCAATTGATATATATAAAAACTTAAAATACATAGACAACTAGGTCTCGCATGGGTAAAATAGGTCTCACATCGTTAACATAATTTGTCTAGTCAAACATACAATAAGCGTATTATTTTGATTTGTCTAGTCAAACATAGGCATATTATTTTGATAGGAATAAGGGAAATTGAAAGAAAATAAAGAAATAAAATAAAAAATGAAATAAAATTAACAAAAATAATGAAAAAATAATAATGGAAAAAAAAAAATAAATAAAAAAAAATATATATAAAATATATATATACCGGTAATAGGAAAAATAATAATAAATAAATAATAAAATAAAAAAAAACAAAAAACAAAAAACATAAAAATAAAAATGAAAATAAAAATTAAAAATATATATAAAATAAGTAATAAAATAAATAAAAATAAAAAGTGCATAATAAAAATAAAAATAAATATAAAAATAAAAGTAAAAATAATAAACTCCTAACCTGAACAAAATTTTTTTAAATACCGTATATACTCGAGTATAAGTCGAATTTTTCAGCACATTATTTAGTGCTGAAAGTGCCCCCCTCGACTTATACTCGAGTCAAGCACTTTTCTGCAGCAAAAAATTTCATTTTCCGAACCGAGTTTGGGGCCCCGTATCTCAGGGCCACTTGGTGCTAGGAACTCCAAATTTGGTGTGCAAACCCAGTGGACCTGGTACCATAACATATCCAAAGCTGAAGTTCCTAGCACTAAGTGGCCCTGAGATACAGGGCCCCCAAACCGGTTCAGAAAATGTCATTCTCTGCTGTAGAAAAGTGCTTGACATTTTCTGAACTGATTTTTGGGGCCCTGTATCTCGGGGCCACTTGGTGCTAGAAACCCCAGCTTTGGAAATTTTATGGTGCTAGTTCCACTTGGTTTGCACACCAAATTTGGGGTTCTTAGCACTAAGTGGCCCTAAGATACAGGGCCCCAAATTTGGTCAACTGTGTCCATCTGCTGCATTGTCATTTCGGGACCCTTTGGGTTCAGAGACCCCAAATTTTGGCTGCAGCTAGGGGGCATCTAGGAACCCTTAACTACCAAGTTTGAAGTTCAGGGGACCTATGGCTGCAAATGGGCACAGTGAGGCTGCAAATGGGCATTGTTGACCCTCTTTTCCACTTACAGTAGCTGTGCATTTCTCACCCTCGTCTTATACTCGGGTCAATAAGTTTTTCCCATTTTTTTGTGGTAAATTAGGGCCTCGACTTATACTCGGAACGACTTATACTCGAGTATATACGGTATAACTCCTATAATGCATATAAATGCAACAATACATTTAAAAAACCTGTTTGTTCAGGTTAGGAGTAGAAGGGATTTAGTCAATCTTCATGTTTTTTCAGATTGGCGTCCTTCTGATATTTGCATATGTGTATCTTGGGAAAATTTTATTTTACATTTTTTATTTTATTTAATTTTTATTTTTACTTTTAATTTTACTTTTAATTTTATTTTTACTTTTATTTTTATATTTATTTTTATGGAATTTAGGGGGACCCCCACGTAATTTTTTATTTAAATTTTGGCCGGGGTTCCCCTTAATATCCATACCAGACCTGAAGGGCCTGGTATGGAATTTAGGGGGACCCCCACATCATTTTTTTTTAAATTTTGGTTCGGGGTTCCCCTGTGGGGAATTCCCATGCCGTTTTTATCAATTAACTTTTATGTGTATTGTCAGACCGGCAATGCAATAGCCGCGAGTAGTTTTAAATGACTTTTTACTTTGAAATGTAATTTTGCTGTCAGACTGTTCTAAACACGGGAAACATGCGCCCCTTTACAGGCATACTATAGACACCCCCCAGGTACGAAATTTAAAGGGATATTACACTTTTATTGCTTGACTTTAAGCATTATTAAAATCACTGCTCCTGAAAAAACGGCCGTTTTTAAAACTTTTTTTGCATTGATCCATGTCCCCTGGGGCAGGACCCAGGTCCCCAAACACTTTTTATGACAATAACTTGCATATAAGCCTTTAAAATTAGCACTTTTGATTATTCATGTTCGTGTCCCATAGACTTTAACGGTGTTCGCGTGTTCGAACAAACTTTTTTCCTGTTCGCATGTTCTGGTGCGAACCGAACAGGGGGGTGTTCAGCTCATCCCTACTGACCACTATACTACACTGACCACTACACTACACTGTCCACTATACTACACTGACCACTACACTACACTGTCCACTATACTACACTGTCCACTATACTACACTAAACTGTCCACCATACTACACTATACTGACCACCATACTACACTACACTACACTATACTACACTGTCCACTATACTACACTGTCCACTATACTACACTGTCCACCATACTACACTATATTGACCACCATACTACACTACACTGTACACTATACTACACTGTCCACTATACTACACTGTCCACCATACTACGCTATACTGACCACCATACTACACTACACTGACCACTATACTAAACTGTCCACTATACTACACTACACTGTACACCATATTACACTATACTGACCACCACACTATACTACACTGACCACTATACTACACTGTCCACTACAATATACTGTCCATTACACTACACTGACCACTATACTACACTACACTGACCTCCATACTAAACTACACTATACTGACCACTATACTAACCACTATACTATACTACACTAACCACTATACTGTCCATTATACTACACTATACTAACCACCATACTACACTACACTGACCACTACACTGTCCACTATATTACACTGACCACTATACTACACTACACTATACTGACCACCATACTACACTACACGACACTGACCACTATACTACACTGTCCACTATACTGTACTGACCACTATACTACACAACACTATACTGACCACCATACTACACTACACTGTCAACTATACTACACTGTCCACTATACTACACTACACTGTCCACCATACTACACTATACTGACCACCATACTACACTACACTGACCACTATACTACATTGACCACTACACTGTCCACTATACTATACTGACCACTATACTACACTACACTGACCTCCATACTAAACTACACTATACTGACCACTATACTAACCACTATACTATACTACACTAACCACTATACTGTCCATTATACTACACTATACTAACCACCATACTACACTACACTGACCACTACACTGTCCACTATATTACACTGACCACTATACTACACTACACTATACTGTCCACCATACTACACTATACTGACCACCATACTACACTACACTGTACACTATACTACACTGTCCACTATACTACACTGTCCACCATACTACGCTATACTGACCACCATACTACACTACACTGACCACTATACTAAACTGTCCACTATACTACACTACACTGTACACCATATTACACTATACTGACCACCACACTATACTACACTGACCACTATACTGCACTGTCCACTACAATATACTGTCCATTACACTACACTGACCACTATACTACACTACACTGACCTCCATACTAAACTACACTATACTGACCACTATACTAACCACTATACTATACTACACTAACCACTATACTGTCCATTATACTACACTATACTAACCACCATACTACACTACACTGACCACTACACTGTCCACTATATTACACTGACCACTATACTACACTACACTATACTGACCACCATACTACACTACACGACACTGACCACTATACTACACTGTCCACTATACTGCACTGACCACTATACTACACAACACTATACTGACCACCATACTACACTACACTGTCAACTATACTACACTGTCCACTATACTACACTACACTGTCCACCATACTACACTATACTGACCACCATACTACACTACACTGACCACTATACTACATTGACCACTACACTGTCCACTATACTATACTGACCACTATACTACACTACACTGACCTCCATACTAAACTACACTATACTGACCACTATACTAACCACTATACTATACTACACTAACCACTATACTGTCCATTATACTACACTATACTAACCACCATACTACACTACACTGACCACTACACTGTCCACTATATTACACTGACCACTATACTACACTACACTATACTGACCACCATACTACACTACACGACACTGACCACTATACTACACTGTCCACTATACTGCACTGACCACTATACTACACAACACTATACTGACCACCATACTACACTACACTGTCAACTATACTACACTGTCCACTATACTACACTACACTGTCCACCATACTACACTATACTGACCACCATACTACACTACACTGACCACTATACTACATTGACCACTACACTGTCCACTATACTATACTGACCACTATACTACACTACACTGACCACTATACTGACCACCACACTATACTACACTGTCCACTACACTATACTGTCCACTATATTGTCCACTACACTACACTGACCACCATATTGACCACTATACTGACCTCCATACTAAACTACACTATACTAACCACTATACTATACTACACTAACCACTATACTGTCCACTATACTATACTGACCACAGCACTATACTACACTGACCACTACACTACACTGTCCACTACACTACACTGTGCACTACACTACACTACACTGACCTCCATACTAAACTACACTATACTGACCACTATACTGACCACCATACTACACTACACTGACCACTATACTATATTGACCACTCTACTACACTGTCCATTATACTACATGACACTATACTGATCACCATACTACACTACACTGTCCACTATACTACACTATACTGACCACCACACTACACTACACTACACTGACCACTACACTATACTGTCCACTACACTACACTGACCACTACACTACACTGACCTCCATACTAAACTACACTATACTGACCACTATACTACACTACACTGTCCACTCTACTGACCACTATACTAACTACTATACTACACTACACTGTCCACTATACTACACTACACTGTCCACTATACTACACTACACTGTCCACTATACTGACCACTATACTACACAGCCTACACTATACTGTCCCGCCTACAATCTCTCTCTCGTCCAACCCCCCTGGGACAGTAACACGACTCTCACGAGGGAGTCTCACTCACCTTCTTGTCCTGGCCTACATCGGTCTGGAGGAGGAGGAGAAGACAGCAGCAGCTCACATTGTTGCTTCTCTCCCCCACGCTCTGGCTGCTGCCATGTTCAGTGTCCAGCGAACTGTGATTGGGCATATGGGGGTCATGTGCGGAGGCGGGACTTCAGGAGCGATCGAGGACAGGCCAGCCCTACACCTCACATGACCCCCATACGCCCAATCACAGGGTGCCGGACAGTTAACATGGTGGCCGGAGCACAGGGGACACAGGAATTTGAAATTAGGAGGAGGCAGCCAGTAGTGACACATACTGATGCCCCCCTAAATGTCGCGCCTGGGGCCACGGCACCCACTGCACCCCCCACCCTATGCCACTGCCCCCGCACTCATCCCTCCATGGTGACAGTCCCCCCCGCACTCATCCCTTCATGGTGACGCTCCCCCCGCACTCATCCCTTCATGGTGACGCTCCCCCCGCACTCACCCCTCCATGGTGACACCCCCCACACTCACCCCTCCACGGTGACACCCCCCCGCACTCACCCCTCCACGGTGACACCCCCCCGCACTCACCCCTCCATAGTGACACCCCCCCGCACTCACCCCTCCATAGTGACACCCCCCCGCACTCACCCCTCCATGGTGATGCCCCCCGCACTCACCCCTCCATGGTGATGGTCCCCCCTGCACTCACCCCTCCATGGTGACGGTCCCCCCCTGTACTCACCCCTCCGCGGATACCTCAGCTTCTCCTCCTGGCCAACCCGATCCATCTTGATTGGCCAGGAGGAGAAGCCGGAAGACAAGGGGGTGGGTTTAGGGTGCAATGTTCTGTGCCCTGAGCCCAACCTTTCAAGCCAAGGTCAGGCTCTAATCATGTGGCTTGAAAAAAAAAACTCATACAAACATATGAGTGCGGCACCCTGCATGGGGTGGTGCCCCTAATGGACCAGCTGCTCTTGGTAAGACCCCTTTCATATGGAGCGGACTCTGTCAAGCAGATCTTCCTGCTCAGCGAGGGATCTGTCTGCTGATCTCCGGTGAGCAGGCGGATGACAGGTCCCCTCCGCTAATGCAGAGCAGACACGGACACTGCCTGCTGTTCTCTATGGGGTGGTCAGATGGAAACAGACCGCCTGTTCATTTCCATTGGATGCCATCCCATCTGATCTGCTAGATGGATGGGGAATGGAATCCCCATCTGTCAGTTTTTAGTGAACTGGATCAGATGCAGGTGGGTATTAACAGACACATGTCCAATTACATCAGTCTCTATAGAGAACAATGGGTGGTCTGATTTGGGCTGCCTGAAAAACGGACAGGCAGACCCAATCAGTGTGCTTGTGTGAAAGGGGCCTAAGGCCTTGTTCACACAGGGCATACACAGCGTACCTTTACAGGGATGAACAGGTTTTTCATGCCTCTCTGTGCAGGCCATCCCATTGATGTAATTTAGGATGTAGCAACTACACCAACAGAGCCATTGCTCCCAATTTTACATCCATGTAGGTCCGCATGCATGTCCCTGAGCTCACACTGCCTGCATTCGGGGTCATGTACCCACACGGATGTCAGATTGGGAACAGCAGCTATGTCTGTGCAGTCATTGCACCCCAATTGATATTAATGGGACTGCCTGTACGGGGGATGCATTTAACACCTGTGCATCCCTGTGCGGGTAAACATGGGCCCCCCCATGGGCGTACACTTTAGCATGCCACATGTGAACGATGCTTTAGTACTAATTTAGCAGGGATTTTGTAAGTTACGTTGTGTTTATGTGCAATATTAATGATTTTAGTGTATTTTTAGTGAAAATAGCGATATGACGAACATTTGCCCAATTATTGCGGGGCCCAAAAAATCTGTAGCACTTTTTTTATTCTACAGGTCATGTGCTTTTAGAAAATGTCTAGTTTGAGGGGTCTTTTCAAATTCTGAAAGCTGTAAGTGAAAAATGAAAACCTCCAGATTTCTTTCTCTTTTGGGTACGTTCAATTTTTACCATTTTGCAAACAGGCGCAATTTAAAATTTACAAAATATTATTTATTAACTCCATGCGGTTAAGCTTTTATATTTAGTAAGGATTTAGCAGGAATTTTGTAAAATGTGCTGTGTTTTTATCTGCTAATAAAGGTTTTAGTGTATTTATTGCAAATATATTGCTTTGATAAACATTTGCACAAATACCACGGGGTATAAAAAATCAGTAGCACCTTCTTTTTATTCTACTGATCATATGCTAAGTGAAAAATAAAAAAGCAAAGGAAAAGTGCAAAAATGGTCTGGCCACCTGAGTGTACAAAATGGAGCACAGGGCCTGGCAGCGAAAGGGTTAAAGTGACCTTGTGCTTAACTGAATCAGATAATGAATGTTTCCTGCAAAAAAGAGGATTTCTACCTTTCCACACTGTCAGATGGGTAAAGAGAAATTGCCCCTGTAGACTGCCGCAGGGGAGAACTGGGCAAGGGGCATTTCTGACCAATCCAGGGCTAATGAGATATGATGGGCTGGTGGACCAAAGACTTTTTATACAAATGATCACAAGTGGTTGACTTTGAACCAGACTGGCTCCTTGCCACATTGAATATATTTTCCTTATATACCTCAATACCTACTGAGTCAGGATCAAGGTGGTGGAACACTTTCTGCAGAAACAACCAGATCATCCATTACCCAGTGTATATATTCTGGAGGCCTGGGACTATCAATAATAAATACTTTCATTTTGAACACAGGCTGTTAAAACAAAGTAACCACTTCATGTCCTTAGGCCTTTTATACATGGCCTACATTGAAGTGGGTATACCGTGTTGCATCCCAGCATCATTTTTTTTCAACTGGCGTTTGTCTTTTTAGTAAAAGTAATTGGAATGGCTATACAGCTGCTGGATTACTTTTACAGGTGGTGGAAGGGGGTCCCCCTCCTGCCACCACCTTTACCGGGCTCTGATCAGGGAATCCGGTAAGGTTGCGACCAGCGGCATACAGCGGCATACAGCTCCGAGCACACAGAGAGAGGAGTGGGACATCAGAATCCAGAAGCAATGAGGATTTTGTCACTTCCAGTTTCAGTTCTGTTTTTACTGGTTGGTTGCCAGCCAGTGAAGCAGCCGATCAGACCAATCTTTGTCTGATTACCTGCATTGGAGGCCAGAGAAGACATATGGGGTCTAATAGATCTCTCCATAAAGAAAACCTGCCATGGCCCACGCTATCACAAGGTATGTTGTTCATCCCTTGTGAAAGCAATAAAGTTGATAAAAAAAGAATGTAAGTAGTGTTAAAAAAAAGAAATAAAATATTTAATCAAATATAAAAAATAGTTTTTAAAGAACCCTGTCCCCCTGTGCTCACATGCAAAGGCACACATGTGCACACATTCCGGCACACAAAAGTAAACATCAATTTCACCACACATGTGAGGTATTGCCACCAACGTCAGAGTGAGATCAATAATTCTAACACCAGACCTCCTATGTAACTCTAAACTGGTAACCTGTAAAGGCTTTTAAAGTGTCACCTATGGAGATTTTTAGGTATCGTAGTTTGGCAGCGTTCCACGGGTGTACGCAATTTTAAAGTGTGACATGTTTGGTATCTATTTACGAAGCGTATCATCTTTTATACTTTACCAAGCAATTGGGTATTATATTTTGTTTTTTCACATTAAAATTCATTAAAATGTATTTTATCCAAATAAATACAATTTAAATACTGCTGCGCAAATATTGTGTGACATAGAATCATTCTTGCCAAACCAATCTACTAACCTTCAATTAGGAGGTGAGTTGCCATCTAGATAAAGGAAGGCCCGTAGACATGGTGTATCTGGATTTTGCAAAAGCATTTGACACAGTTCCCCATAAATGTTTACTGTACAAAATAAGGTCCATTGGCATGGACCATAGGGTGAGTACATGGATTGAAAACTGGCTACAAAGGTGAGTTCAGAGGGTGGTGATAAATGGGGAGTACTCAGAATGGTCAGGGGTGGGTAGTGGGGTTCCCCAGGGTTCTGTGCTGGGACCAATCCTGTTTAATTTGTTCATAAACGACCTGTAGGATGGGATAAACAGTTCAATCTCTGTATTTGCAGACGATACTAAGCTAAGCAGGGCAATAACTTCTCCGCAGGATGTGGAAACCTTGCAAAAAGATCTGAACAAATTAATGGGGTGGGCAACTACATTAAGGTTCAATGTAGAAAAATGTAAAATAATGCATTTGGGTGGCAAAAATATGAATGCAATCTATAGACTGGGGGGAGAACCTCTGGGGGAATCTAGGATGGAAAAGGACCTGGGGGTCCTAGTAGATGATAGGCTCAGCAATGGCATGCAATGCCAAGCTGCTGCTAACAAAGCAAACAGAATATTGGCATTAAAAAGGGGATCAACTCCAGAGATAAAACGATAATTCTCCCACTCTACAAGGCTCTGGTCCAGCCGCACCTGGAGTATGCTGTCCAGTTCTGGGCACCAGTCCTCAGGAGGGATGTACTGGAAATGGAGCGAGTACAAAGAAGGGCAACAAAGCTAATAAAGGGTCTGGAGGATCTTAGTTATGAGGAAAGGTTGCGAGCACTGAACTTATTCTCTCTGGAGAAGAGACGCTTGAGAGGGGATATGATTTCAATATACAAATACCGTACTGGTGACCCTACAATAGGGATAAAACTTTTTCGCAGAAGAGAGTTTAACAAGACTCGTGGCCACTCATTAAAATTAGAAGAAAAGAGGTTTAACCTTAAACTACGTAGAGGGTTCTTTACTGTAAGAGCGGCAAGGATGTGGAATTCTCTTCCACAGGCTGTGGTCTCAGCGGGGAGCATCGATAGCTTCAAGAAACTATTAGATAAGCACCTGAATGACCACAACATACAGGGATATACAATGTAATACTGACACATAATCACACATAGTTTGGACTTGATGGACTTTTGTCTTTTTTCAACCTCGCCTACTATGTAAATATGCAACACCCACCATTTTGTTCTTTAGGGCCTCTGCTTAAAAATATATAATGTTTGGATGTTCTAAGTAATTTTTTAGCAAAAATGTATGATTTTTTTTCATGTAGGAGAGAAATATAATTGGCCAGGACTGGAAATGGTTAAAGGCACAGCTATGGGCGTGCTGCTGTATCAGCATTTATTCATTTATTTGTGGGGTTTTTATAAGAACATTTAATCTGTTCTTCTGCTCTATTTCCATCATTGTCTATATGTGGGTACACTATATATATAGATTATGTGTTTGTCATTGCTCTCTGAATGTGTAAACTTTTTGAATGGTATTTTCAATGACGCCGTATTCAGCCCTGACATTTCACACGCAGTATTACCTTTCTTGGAGTAAATGATCAAAAACTGAACAGCTGACTTTACACAAATCCTAATGACAGAAACACTATAATTCACTATAAAAGTGCTTATCCTGAATACCTCATCCAAGGTCTCCCTGTCTCACAGTTCCTTAAGCCTCGTACACACGGTTCCATTGTTGGAAGGGGATTGTCTGTTGACAGACTGTTGTCCTAAATTCTTACCGTTAGTATGCTCCTTTAGACAATTGTTTTCCAATTTTCGGTCAACAAATGTTGGATGACAGGCTAGTAAATTTTTGGCGGACAAAATTAGCAGAAGGGGCCCAAAGGGTGGTGCTCAAGACCTGAAATTCCTCGTAGTACGTCAATACGTTCGTGTTTGTGGCACGACAATGGCAGGCAGGGGTATGTGCGGGAGTGAATGGCACTTATTGGGGTGTGTGGAAATTATTGGGAAGCCACACAGTCATCAGATCACTTCCATCTGACCAATAACAGCTGGATTGTCAGATTTACACACACTCCCGGGGGCTGCAGCCACTGAAGTTTGTGTAAATTCCCCACTGCCATGGCTCAGTGGCATTGCTGGAGGGTGTGGGGGTGCAGTCCACACCCGGTTGACACCCGCTAGAGGGGTGACACTATCCTGACTCTCCAGAGGGTGAGTAAAGTCTTGTTTTTTGGGTTTTTTTCAACTGTCCCGGCCGGAACATCTCTAGTGCTGCAGCTGCGCTGCTCTGGTCTGTGTCCTTATTCCTCCTTCTACTTCCCTGCTGCTTAGCCTGTCACATGTGTCACTATCTGCCTGGGTGGTGTGGCTGCACACTGTTCTCTCCACTCCAGCTGCCGCCCGGATGGGTGTACTACAGTTTACCTAGCTGCCCGCCTTGCCCCTGAGCTGGTGCTGTAATGGGTGGGAGGGTGTCAGCTTTCATTGAGAGGGTGACCACCACTGGCCCGAGGTGAGGTGGAGGGTTGCCATGGTGTTGGCACTCCACCCAGTTACACCTGAGAGCTAGTGTGGGACTGGGAGGAGTGTCTATGTCTAGCGCCCTGTGCTGGTCTGATAACTGAGGGGGGTGCCCCCTCTGACAGCACAGGGAAAGCCACAGGGAACTCCCGGGAATTCCCCATGCGTCAGAAGAGGGCGGGGTAACCGGGTGGTTCCGCCCTCTGTTATATAAGAAATGTCAGAAGAAGCAAAGCGTCACACGGCTGAAGACTCCCACTTAGATGGATCGTGCGGACAGAGCAGAAGAAGCTGGAGGAAGATGCGGGACTAGAAGAGCGGAGGAAGAAGAAGATGGAGAAGAAGAAGAACACCGAAAGAACACCAGAAGAAAGAAGATCGAAGAAGAAGCCGAAAGAAGAAGAAATTAATAAAGGACTTGTCAAAAACCGTCTCTTGAGTTTTTTACCTTTTTGACAGTTTTTTTGTGCAATGGTAGGGGTACATTTGTACCCCATTACCAATTTACACAATTGAGCCGGGATCTGGGGGTCCCCTTGTTAAAGGGGGCTTCCAGATTCCGATAAGCCCCCCGCCCGCAGACCCCTACAACCACCGGGCAAGGGTTGTGGGGATGAGGCCCTTCTCCCCATCAACATGGGGACAAGGTGCTTTTGACTACCTCAAAGCACCCTCCCAATGTTGAGGGCATGTGACCTGGTATGGTTCAGGAGGGAGGGCGCTCTCTCGTCCCCCCTCTTTTCCTGCGGCCTGCCAGGTTGCGTGCTCGGATAATGGTCTGGTATGGATTTTTGGGGGGACCCCACACCATTTCTTTTTTAATTTTGGCGCAGGGTTCCCCTTAAAATCCATACCAGACCCGAAGGGTATGGAATTTAGAGGTCCCCCATGCCATTTTTTTTTTAATTTTTGTGCGGGGTTCCCCTTAATATCCACACCAGACCTGAAGGGCCTGGTATGGAATTTAGAGGGACCCCCACGCATTTTTTTTATTTTGGTTCGGGGTTCCCCTGTGGGGAAATCCCATGCAGTTTTTATCAATGAACTTTTATGTGTATTGTCGGAACGACAATTCTTTAATAGCCGCGAGTAGTTTTAAATGGCTTTTTTTCCTTTGAAATGTAATTTTGAAGTCAGACTGTTCTAAATACGGGAAACATGCGCCCCTTTACAGGCATACTATAGACACCCCCCAGGTACAAAATTTAAAGGAATATTACACTTTTATTGTTTCACTTTAAGCATTATTAAAATCACTGCTCCTGAAAAAACGTCAGTTTTTAAAACTTCTTTTTGCATTGATCCATGTCCCCTGGGGCAGGACCCAGCTCCCCAAACACTTTTTTATGACAATAACTTGCATATAAGCTTTTAAAAAATGGATTTTTAAAACAGCTTACCTGTAAAATCCATTTCTTGGAGTACATCACGGGACACAGAGCACTATAATAATGACTATGTGGGTTATACGCTTACCTTTAGGTGATTGGACACTGGCAACCAATAGTAAGACGGTTCCTCCCATATAACCCCTCCTACACAGGAAGTGCCACAGTTTTGTATCAAGCAATGATGATCCCAGAAAAAGAGGGGAGGGACCTCTGTGTCCCATGATGTACTCCAAGAAAAGGATTTTACGGGTAAGCTGTTTTAAAAATCCATTTTTCTTTATTGTACATCACAGGACACAGAGCACCATAATAATGACTATGTGGGATGTCCTAAAGCAATGCATCTGAGGGGGAAATAGATCATCCCTAGACCCAATGGATCTGAGATTATAAAGCAGCCTGCAGCACGCTGTGGCCAAAAACAATCTAATTTTGAGATTTCACATCCACCTGGTAAAAGCTGGTGAACGTATGAACTGAAGACCAAACGGCTGCTTTGCAAACCTGAGCCATCGACACCTGCTGGCGTACTGCCCATGATGCACTAACCCCTCTAGTGGAGTGTGCTCTTAAATCCCAGGGTGGAACCCTGCGCTTTAATCCATACAAATAAAGAAAAAAATACTGCGCTAGATGTTATATATAAAGCAGTAACTAAAAACCAAGTAATATCTCTCTGGTATGGATACAATCAAAAATACATAAAGTTGCGCTAAAAAATGGTAGTGAATGTACAAATACATATATAATCAAATATATTAAATAAATATTAAATAAATATATAGTGACAAACAATGACAAGGTGCAGTGAATGAAACATATGATAATGTCCACCATGTATGGCATAAAGGGTCAAATAAACTCCTGATATGTGATAAGTAGGGATGAGCTTCGTGTTCGAGTCGAACCCATGTTCGACTCGAACATCGTCTGTTCGCCCGTTCGCCGAATTCCGAACGTTATGGGCCGTTCGCGCCAAATTCGTGTGGCGCATCACGGCCCATAATTTACTGCGGCATCGCAGTGCATTGCTGGCTGATGATTGGCCAAGCATGCACTATGATCCGCATGCTTGGCCAATCACAGCGCCATCAGTAGAGAGAGCTGTAATTGGCCAAAGCCAGGGTGGCTTTGGCCAATTATGGCTCAGGGGGTTTAGAACACGCCCCACACTATATAAGGCCGCCTGCACGGTGGCCCTGTGTAGTGTGTGTTCTGGCGTTGAAAGAGATAGACAGAGAGACAGTGTCATTTGATTTGAGTTAGATAGATTAGGCAGGACAATCAGTGAGTTAGCTGCACTTACAGTGTATTGTGTGTATATATATGCATCCCAGGTGTTGCATATATATATATATACACTGTATTCAGTTTAGCTAGATCCGTTCCTGTTATCTTCTTACTGACAGGCAGGCTTGTCTTGTTACAGTATTTACAGCTACCTGAAGAAAATTGCTGGTGTTCTTTTGATCCTATTAGTACCACAGTCAGGCAGCTAGACTATTTACAGTTAGTGCAGTGCGTCCTGCTCACAATGTTCAGCTAAAACTACAAGTTAGTGTGGTGAGACCTCTGCACAGTGTTCATCTAAAGCTACAAGTTAGTGCAGTGCGTCCTGCTCACAGTGTTCAGCTAAAACTACAAGTTAGTGTAGTGCGACCTCTGCACAGTGTTCATCTAAAGCTACAAGTTAGTGCAGTGCGTCCTGCTCACAGTGTTAAGCTAAAACTACAAATTAGTGTGGTGCGTCCTCCTCACAGTGTTCAGCTAAACCTACAAGTTAGTGTAGTGAGACCTCTGCACAGTGTTCATCTAAAGCTACAAGTTAGTGCAGTGCGTCCTGCTCACAGTGTTCAGCTAAAACTACAAGTTAGTGTAGTGAGACCTCTGCACAGTGTTCATCTAAAGCTACAAGTTAGTGCAGTGCGTCCTGATCACAGTGTTCAGATAAAACTACAAGTTAGTGTAGTGAGACCTCTGCATAGTGTTCATCTAAAGCTACAAGTTAGTGCAGTGCGTCCTGCTCACAGTGTTCAGCTAAAACTACAAGTTAGTGTGGTGCGTCCTCAGAGTGTTCAGCTAAACCTACAAGTTAGTGTAGTGAGACCTCTGCACAGTGTTCATCTAAAGCTACAAGTTAGTGCAGTGCGTCCTGCTCACAATGTTCAGCTAAAACTACAAGTTAGTGTGGTGAGACCTCTGCACAGTGTTCATCTAAAGCTGCAAGTTAGTGCAGTGCGTCCTGCTCACAGTGTTCAGCCAAAACTACAAGTTAGTGTAGTGAGACCTCTGCACAGTGTTCATCTAAAGCTACAAGTTAGTGCAGTGCGTCCTGCTCACAGTGTTCAGCTAAAACTACAAGTTAGTGTAGTGAGACCTCTGCACAGTGTTCATCTAAAGCTACAAGTTAGTACCGTGCATCCTGCTCACAGTGTTCAGCTAAAACTACAAGTTAGTGTGGTGCGTCCTCCTCAGAGTGTTCAGCTAAACCTACAAGTTAGTGTAGTGGGACCTCTGCACAGTGTTCATCTAAAGCTACAAGTTAGTGCAGTGCGTCCTGCTCACAGTGTTCAACTAAAACTACAAGTTAGTGTAGTGAGACCTCTGCACAGTGTTCATCTAAAGCTACAAGTTAGTGCAGTGCGTCCTGCTCACAGTGTTCAGCTAAAACTACAAGTTAGTGTAGTGAGACCTCTGCACAGTGTTCATCTAAAGCTACAAGTTAGTGCCGTGCATCCTGCTCACAGTGTTCAGCTAAAACTACAAGTTAGTGTGGTGCGTCCTCCTCAGAGTGTTCAGCTAAACCTACAAGTTAGTGTAGTGGGACCTCTGCACAGTGTTCATCTAAAGCTACAAGTTAGTGCAGTGCGTCCTGCTCACAGTGTTCAACTAAAACTACAAGTTAGTGTAGTGAGACCTCTGCACAGTGTTCATCTAAAGCTACAAGTTAGTGCAGTGCGTCCTGCTCACAGTGTTCAGCTAAAACTACAAGTTAGTGTAGTGAGACCTCTGCACAGTGTTCATCTAAAGCTACAAGTTAGTGCCGTGCATCCTGCTCACAGTGTTCAGCTAAAACTACAAGTTAGTGTGGTGCGTCCTCCTCAGAGTGTTCAGTTAAACCTACAAGTTAGTGTAGTGGGACCTCTGCACAGTGTTCATCTAAAGCTACAAGTTAGTGCAGTGTGTCCTGCTCACAGTGTTCAGCTAAAACTACAAGTTAGTGTAGTGAGACCTCTGCACAGTGTTCATCTAAAGCTACAAGTTAGTGCAGTGCGTCCTGCTCACAGTGTTCAGCTAAAACTACAAGTTAGTGTAGTGAGACCTCTGCACAGTGTTCATCTAAAGCTACACGTTAGTGTAGTGCATCCTGCTCACAGTGTTCAGCTAAAACTACAAGTTAGTGTGGTGCGTCCTCCTCACAGTGTTCAGCTAAACCTACAAGTTATTTTTTTTGCGAGCTCTGCATAGTGGTCAGCTAAAGCTACCTGTAGAAGGTTGGTGGTGTTCTCATACTACAGGCAGGCAGTTGATTTTGCTAGCTGCAGTATCAGTACATATATATATATATATCCCAGCTTAGTGCAGCTACAGGCCATTAGTATGTCTGGAAGGCCAAGAAGGAGAGGCAGACAGTCACAAGCCAATAAAAGAGGGCAAGCAGGCTCTGTGTCTAGTGCTGGTCGAGGACGGTGCATCCTCATCAGCACGTGGCCGTGGGACACGCTTGGCCTTTTTTTCGGGAGCTGGCCGTGTTGAGCCACAACATGCGGAAGACTTGGTCGAGTGGATGACCAAGCCGTCCTCATCCTCCTCATCCTCTCTCACCCATGCTCAGGGTACTTTGTCTGGCAAAGCAGCGGCCTCTTTCCTCGGCTCAATGTCATCAGTGACTCCTTCCCTAGCCCCACCATGTCCTCCTGAGGAGTCCCTCGAACTGTTTGACCACAGTGTTGGGTACATGCTCCAGGAAGATGCCCAGCGTTTGGAAGGCTCTGATGATGATACTGAGCTTGATGAAGGCAGTACCATGACCACAGACAGAGGGGGTGCCCAAGAAGGACAGCAATCTGGCAGTCATGCTCCCCCTGCTGCAGCATACTGCCAGGTTTGCTCCAGTGATGAGGAGGGAGGAGATGATGAGGTCACTGACTCAATGTGTGTGCCTGATAGGAGAGAGGAGGAGGAGGAGGAGGTGGCACATCACCAACGAGGCAGGATGCCCTCCAGGGGCCAGCCTAAGGGCAGCACACTGACTGCATCACACCCCAAAGCTCCACATGTGCAGGGCGCTGCAGTCTCTGCGCGTTATTCAAAAAGTTCTTTGGTATGGGCCTTTTTTGAGACGAGTGCATCAGATCGCACCGCTGCTATTTGCTCAATATGTCTCAAGCGTATCTCGCGTGGCCAAAACATCTCCTGCTTGGGTACCACATGCTTGACCAGACATATGTTGACCTGCCATGCAGTTCGTTGGCAAGCGTATCTAAAAGACCCACACAAAAGAACAAAGAGGACCTCTCCTTGCTCCTCATCAGCTGAGATCTCCAACCCCACTATACCTTCAGTCCTCTCTGAGACCTGCACTGAGAGGAATGAAGGTGTAGAATTAGGTGTGTCACAGCCAAGTACTTGTGGGCAATCTGCTTTCGGTACACCAATGTCAGATTGTACCAGGCAAATTTCCATGCCCCAGCTGCTGCACCGCCGAAAGAAGTTTGCTCCCAGCCATCCACATGCCCAGCGGTTGAATGCTAGCTTGGCAAAATTGCTAGCACTTCAACTGCTGCCTTTTCAGTTCCGTGAGTTTGTGGAATGTGCGGTTCCTCAGTGGCAGGTACCCAAACGCCACTTTTTCTCACGGAAGGCGATTCCGGCTCTCTACCGGCATGTGGAAGGAAATGTCCATGCCTCGCTGGACAGGGCGGTCAGCGGTAAGGTGCATATTACTGCTGACTCATGGTCCAGCAGGCATGGACAGGGATGTTACCTAAGTTTCACGGCGCACTGGGTGACTCTGCTGGCAGCTGGGAAGGATGCAGGACAAGGTGCAGTAGTGTTGGAGGTTGTTCCACCACCACGCCTCCAAAATGGCACTACTAATGATTGTGACACACCTCTGTCCTCCACCCCCTCCTCTTCTTCTTCCTCCATGGCCTCTTCCTGTGCTTTTTCCTCTGAACCAGCGGTGCTCCATAGCCATTCAAGGGGCTACGCAGATACGCAGGCCAAAAGATGCCATGCAGTGCTTGAGCTGGTGTGCTTGGGGGACAGGAGCCACACTGGGGCAGAGGATCTGTCAGCTCTGCAGGGGCAGGTTCAGAGGTGGTTGACGCCACGGCAACTTAAGGCAGGAATGGTGGTTTGCGACAATGGCACCAACCTCCTCTCTGCCCCCCAACAGGTGGAACTCAACGTTGGCCATGCTGCAGCGGCTGCACACGCAGCAGAGGGCATCCAGGACAGGGTCAGGGGAGCTTGTTTTTTTTTTCCCATGCCAGTGGGCCATGATCAGGGATGCATGCACTGTCCTGTCACTATTTGAGGAGGCCACAAGGATGGTGAGCAGTGACAGTGCATGCATCAGTGACACTGTCCCCCTTGTCCACCTGTTGGAGCACACGCTGCGTGGAATAATGGACAGGGCACTTGAGGCAGAACAGAGGCAGGAAGAGGAGGACTTCCTTATCTCTTAAGGCCCCCTTTATCCAGACAGTGTTCCTGCGTGCCCGCCGATCACACAGGAAGAGGAGGAGGAGGAGGAGGAGGAAGATTGTGTCAGTATGGAGGTGGAGCCTGGCACTCAGCATCAGCAGCAGTCTTTAAGGGATCAGTCCCAAGAAACACATGGACTTGTACGTGGCTGGGAGGAGGTGGCTGCGGACCATGTCGTCCTTAGTGACCCAGAGGATTCCGGACCGAATGCCTCAGCAAACATACGCTGCATGGCCTCCCTGATCCTGCAAAGCCTGCGTAAGGATCCTCGCATTCTTGGTATCAAGGAGAAGGACCAATACTGGCTGGCAACCCTCCTTGATCCACGTTACAAGGGTAAGGTTGCAGACTTTATCTTGCCATCGCAGAGGGAGCAGAGGATGAAACATCTTCGGGAGGCCTTGCAGAAAGGTCTGTGCAACGCATTCCCAGAGACTGGGAAGTTACAAACTCCTGTTTCTGGACAACGTGTTGCTGAGGCTTCGGTCAGTCAAAGAAGGAGCGGTGGAGAAGGTGGCCGTCTGACCGATGCGTTCAGACAATTTTTTGGTCCGCAGCCCCAAGGTATGATCGGTTCCAGCAACCATCACCAGCATCTGTTTTACATGGTGCAGGAATACCTAGGGGCAAGATCTGACTTTGACACCTTTCCCACCGAAAATCCTCTGGGTTATTGGGTCTTGAGAATGGATCACTGGCCAGAGCTTGCACAGTATGCATTTGAGCTACTGGCCTGTCCTGCATCCAGCGTTCTTTCGGAACGCACATTCAGTGCTGCTGGAGGCTTTGTAACCGATCACAGGGTGCGTCTGTCCACCGACTCGGTCGATCGACTGACCTTCATAAAAATGAATCAGTCTTGGATCACCACCAGCTACCAAGCACCTGATGCTGATGTAACCGAATAATTTTTTTTGAAATGTCAGATCCCTTCAAAGACTGCCTATGCTGATGCTGAGTGACTATCCCTGAGTAATTATCCTCTTCCTCCTCAATGATCACGCTGATAGCTTGTAAGAACATTTTTGGTTCTGGGCGCCACCACCAGTGCCACCAGTGCCTAAGGGGTTGTAAATTTATATTAGGAACTAATATGCATATAGCACTTGGGGGGGTAATTAAGGGGAAAGGGGGGAGGGGGGATGTAGGACTAAGCACATGTGTGGTAAATGTAAACACTATGAAAAAGCAGATCTTTAGAATGATCACTGGAATGGAACATAATAGTAAAGAAGCCCTATGGGCCACAAAGTACAGGGGGTAATTAAGGGAACACTTCTGTTTCCCCTTTTCTCACCCTTTCTACACGTAGTGCACAATATGGTAGTAACAGAGGATTTTCCCTTTAGCTATTTTTTGGGTTCTTTGGGAGGTATAGTGGGTAAGAAGCTGTTATTCTCCGGCACAAAACAATGTACTAAGTTTAAGGCACCCTCCTTTTTTGGCTTCTTAGAGGCCAGCTCTTGCATGTGGCTTGTTTGATGCAGTCTAAGGTTCTCAAAATAGGTTCTTGGAACGTACGGGGGATGGGGAACCCAAACAAAAGGGATGCTATTTTTTCGCTACTGGAGTTAAGGGGGGTGGGTCTGATCTGCCTGCAGGAGACACACCTGACAAAGGATACGATGAAATGTCTCCCAAGTAGGAGGTTTCAGGCCCAATACCACTCGGTTCACTCCTCTTACTCTAGGGGAGTGAGCATATTGGTAACAAGAAGTATGATGTTTTCTTGTAGGCAGACCAGGATAGATAGTCTGGGTCGTTATGTTTTTTTATACTGCTCTATTGAAAATAGAATGTATGTCATTGCCAACATTTATATCCCCCCACCTTTTAAATTGGAAGTGTTATACAACTTAATGGAGTTTATGTTGGATAAGACAGACACCCCGGTGATAGTATTAGGGGACTTTAACGAGGTGCTGAATAGAGAGATGGACAGATACCCAGCGAAAGTCCAAGTAAATAGTGTAGCAGGGGGCCGGTTGGGTCAATTCCTAGAGGAAGTAGGCCTAGTGGATATATGGAGGGCCCGGAACCCCGGAACAAGGCAATACTCCTGCTTCTCTGCCTCCCACTCTACCTTTTCCAGGATTGATATGGCCCTGGGGAACGTGGAGGCAGTACCACTAATAAAGGATATAGTTTATTATCCAAGAGGGGTCTCGGATCACTCTCTGATGGTAGCCTCAGTGGACATAGGGGTCAGGGAGGCTAGAGGGTTTTGGAAGCTAAGCCCATATTGGTTGGAGTTAATGGGGGAACCAGAGAGGATAACAACGAAGTTAGAAGACTTCTTAAAATCTAATGAAGGCTCAACTACAGCGGGTGTACAATGGGACACGTTGAAGGCATTCCTTAGGGGCATTCTGATCCAGGGGGTGGCAGGTGTAAAAAAAAGGGCAAAGGAGTGGGAGGAAGGAATCAGGAGGGAACTGGAGTTGGCAGAGGAGCAATTTATAGCAGACCCTAGTCCAGAGAAGCAGAAACGGTGGGAGGGGAAACAGGAAGCCTATAGGGCAGCAGTCCTGAAGAGGGGTGAAAATAAGCAACTTTTCCAGAAACAACGGACCTTTGGGGAAGGTGAAAGTGTGGGACGTATGTTGGCCTACTTGGTAAAAACCAACTCCTCCTCCTCGATGATCCCGGCAATCAGGACTCCAAAGGGCGAGATATCCTCTCAGAGACTAGAAATTACAGGTATATTCGAGAAGTATTATAAAAATCTGTACAGGTCGCAAGGGATTGTCGAGGAGAAGGACATGGAAAACTTTTTTGGGGGTATAAGGATCCCGATGGTTACTGAAGAGGATAGAGAGGGTATGGATGCGCCAATTACACTAGCTGAAGTGCAACAAGCGGTAAATGGAATGGCAAATCAAAAATCTCCAGGACCGGATGGTCTTCCGGTAGAGACCTATAAGCGGTACGGGAAGATCCTTCTACCAGAATTACTGAAAACACTGAACTGGGCTCTTCGGGGAGGGTGTTTGCCTGTTTCGATGACCGAAACAGATATTATTCTGCTTCATAAAGAGGGGGGTGACTCACTGGACCCATCGGCATACAGGCCCATATCTCTGCTGTGCACAGGCGCCAAGATCCTGGCAAGGGTGCTGGCTGCCAGGCTTAATAAAATTATGCATAAACTTGTCCACGTGGATCAAACGGGATTCATTTCTCATAGAACAACGAGCATGAACATCAGGAGGGTCTATATGAACCTCCAGACCCCGACTGAGATTATGGGATCAAGAGCAGTACTATCACTGGACATAACTAAGACCTTCGACAGCTTGGAGTGGCCATATCTTTGGCGGGTGTTGGAGAAATTTGGCCTGGGCCCTGGTTTTAGAAGGTGGATAAAAATACTGTACAAGGCCCCAAGCGCAAGGGTTAGGGTTAATAAAGACCTCTCAGGAAAAATATGCTTAGAGAGGGGAACAAGACAGGGGTGCCCCCTGTCCCCCCTGCTTTTTGCCCTCGCCATGGAGCTACTAGCAATTCATATTAGGTCCATCTTAAAGATTGAGGGGTTTGTAAGAAGAATAGGAGAGGAGAGGGTTGCCCTGTATGCCGACGACGTCTTACTGTTTCTTGGAGATACGGGAGGCTCGCTCAGGCAGGTAATGGATATAATGGAGAAGTTTGGCAATGTATTGGGACTGGTGGTGAATTGGAGGAAGTCTGCACTTTTGCCACTAGATACACCCATTGGTCAGGACTTGCCGGGAATTCCACACTTAAAAATAGTTTCAACGATTCGTTATCTGGGCATAAATATGTCAAAAGATCCCAATCAGTTCATCGTAGATAACCTAGTTCCATTACTGGATAAATTTGAGCGTAAAATTGATATCTGGAACCGGCTGCCCCTTTCTGTAACAGGCAGGGGCAACTTAATTAAGATGGTCTGGTTGCCTCAATTGTTGTATTTGCTACACAACTCACCGGTGTGGGTGAATAAAAAGTGGTTTAAAAAGATAGATTAACTTTTTAGGGATTTGCTATGGAGGAGAGGGAAGGCCAGGATTAGCCTCCAGAGCCTACAGCTACCAGTTAAAGAAGGAGGAATAGCTCTCCCGCATCCGAGATGCTACTTTTTGGCGGCACAGCTGCAGCATGTAGGGGGTGGATGTGCTGATAATGGCTTGCTAACTCTGGAGGCACCCCACAAAACCGTAGCGGAGGCACTGGAAGCAGACTCACTACCTGGTAGTAATCCCACAACCAAATTAATAACAAAAGTTTGGAAAGCAACAAAGTCTTTAATGGGATATGCCGGGTTTACAGAATTTGCTCCCCTCTGGCATAACAGAAAGCTACAGGAGATCGTGGCTATGGGGGAATTCAAGGAATGGGCGAGGTGGGGTATAAATAGTCTATCCCAATTGTATAGAGGGAATATATTGAAAACTTTTGAGGATCTTCAAAAAGAATATAGTATGCCAAAGCAAACATTTTTTAGGTATCTACAAATGAGAGCGGCTCTGGAGGTGCAATTCAGGGTAGGTCCCCCTGCTTGGATAGATGCTGTATTACTACAGAGAGTGATCAGACCCGGGAAGATGAAGGGTTTTATTTCCGAAATATATACGCAACTATGCAAGGAAGCTGTCGTTAGATCAGAGCACCTTGGCTGTAGGGAGGGGTGGGAGAAGGATGTGGGAAAGTTAACTGATACACAATGGAGGGAAATCTTGGAGGTGGGCCAGGAGGTTTCAGTTTCACCTGCACAGAGACTCTCTCACCTAATGCTGCTACATAGAGCATATTACACCCCAAAGAAACTATTCTGTTTTGGTGTAAGCCCTGATGCCAAATGCCCTAGGTGTGGGGAGGAGGGTGACTTGATACACATGGTATGGAGGTGCCCCAAACTAGTACGGTACTGGTTGGGGGTTGTGGGCTCTATTGGAGATAAGTGGGGAATTTCTTTAGAGACAGATGTTAGACTCTGCATTCTTGGATATAGGGTATGGAGCATGGAGGAGGCAGCGGTTAAGATAGTGGTTCTGAGATGCCTATACCAGGCTCGGAAGCTTATTATGCAGAGATGGCAATCAGCCCTCCCCCCGGCAGTTGATGAGTGGGTTAAAACAATAAATGACGTAATATGGAAAGAGAGAGTCCTATATATCAGAAGAGGGAACCTTAAAAGATGTAAAAAGATGTGGAACCCCTGGTTGGCAAGCGTAGGGTGTCAGGAATAAAAGGAAGTTCTGGCTCAGGGTGGGACGAGAGCAAGGGGAAGGTGGGAGGGTTTGGGGGTAAATAGATACTTGTCGTCCTATTGTACCATATGAAACTATCTGCTGGATAAAATATGTAGATCTAGTGGGAGTGAGGGTGGACCGGCTGAAGGATACAAGGCCCCTTTCCCCGCAGAGTATGTCTACATGAAGTTGAGGATGTTTTTAATATGGTGTATGTAAAACTAAGAAATGTTAATAAAGATTATTTAAGAAAAAAAAAAAAAGAGTGTCTGTGAGGACTTACAGTGTTGTGGCACCAGCACCTCCACCACCACCAAAGGCCCAATTTTTCTGCCCTTGTTCAACAGGGGCATGTAATTACAATTCTTGATCTAATATTTCACAGCAGGCCCATTTCTGCACCCACCAAGAGCGAGTGAGGACCTACAGTGTTGTGGCACCAGCACAAACACCACCACCAAAGGCCCAATTTTTCTGCCCTTGTTCAACAGGGGCATGTAATTACAATTATTGATCTAATATTTCACAGCAGGGCCCATTTCTGCGCCCACCAAGAGTGAGTGAGGACTTACAGTGTTGTGGCACCAGCACCACCACCAAAGGCCCAATTTTTCTGCCCTTGTTCAACAGGGGCATGTAATTACAATTCTTGATCTAAAATTTCACGGCAGGGCCCATTTCTGCACCCACCAAGAGTGAGTGAGGACTTACAGTGTTGTGGCACCAGCACCACCACCAAAGGCCCAATTTTTCTGCCCTTGTTCAACAGGGGCATGTAATTAAAATTCTTGATCTAATATTTCACAGCAGGGCCCATTTCTGCGCCCACCAAGAGAGAGTGAGGACTTACAGTGTTGTGGCACCAGCACCACCACCACCAAAGGCCCAATTTTTCTGCCCCTGTTCAACAGGGGCATGTAATTACAATTCTTGATCTAATGTTTCACAGCAGGGCCCTGTGAGGGCTTACAGTGTTGTGGCCACAACAACACCTAAGGCCCAAATTTCTGCTGAGTATATAGGGCAGGCCCCTACTTTCAAACATCTAACTTACAAACGACTCCTACTTGCAAACGGAAGGAGACAACAGGAAGTGAGATGAAATCTACCCCTAGGAAGGGAAATTCTCTCCTGTAAGAGTTAATATGGGAAAAACATTTCTCCTTTCCACTGATGCTTTCCAATCCTTGTTCCACAAAAAATCCCAAATTTTCAAAAAACATTTGTCATTGGGACAAAAGGTGAGGTGAAATCTTCTGAAGAGGAGGACAGACAGCAAAACAAATGTCACAGGGGTGATAACCCTTCCCTATGTTTTCCAAAAAGCTTAAAAAAGATTTTTTGGCTGGAGCTAAACACGTTAAAAATGTACCTGTTCAAAATTACAAACTGATTCTACTTAACAACAAACCTACAGTCCCTGTTTTGTTTGCACCGCCTGTATACTGCTGTTCAGAGTATATAGGGCCTAGTGGCCCCACACCTTTCCTTATTTTAATTTGGGTGCGAGGTTCCCCTTAATATCCATACAAGACCCAAAGGGCCTGGTAATGGACTGGGGGGTACCCATGCCGTTTGTCTCACTGATTTTCATCCATATTGCCAGGACCCGACATTACATTAAACCCGCAAGCAGTTTTAAATGAGATTTTTCCTTTAAAAATGACATTTTGTGCAGGGACTGTTCTAAACACGGGAAACACACGCCACTTTACAGGCATACTATAGACACCCCCCAGGTAAGATATTTAAAGGAATATTTCACTTTTTTTTTACTTTAAGCATCATTAAAATCACTTCTCCCGAAATAACGGCAGTTTTTAAGTTTTTTTTTTCATTGATACATGTCCCCTGGGGCAGGACCCGGGTCCCCAAACCCTTTTTTGGACAATACCATGCAAATTAGCCTTTAAAATGAGCACTTTTGATTTTGAACGTTCGAGTCCCATAGACGTCAATGGGGTTCTAACGTTCGTGCAAATTTTTGGTCCGTTCGCAGGTTCTGGTGCAAACCAAACCAGCGGGTGTTCGGCTCATCCCTAGTGATAAGTTCCAGGGTAAGAAATTATGAATATAAAGGAACTCCCAGGGGCTTATGTGGTAGATGAATGAATCTTCAAAGACAGAGCGGTAATCTGTGTGTGCAGGCCCTTACCAGACAAGGTGGACCCCCTCCAGTGCAGGGTCATATAAGCAGACAGATTACTTTCTGTAAGGAGCTGCGGCTGTATGGATGTTCGCTGTCTCCAACGTCCGGTTCTCTCAGATGAAAGTAGATGTCAGACAGGGGAGGGAAAAATACCCGATATGCCGCTTCTCTGGCTCTGAAAAAGGACCCACTCGGGCTCCGAGTCCCGAGTGGATAACAGGAGAGAGAGGGGGACGCCAATTGTGTAGTAGAAAAGCGTGTTTATTAGGTAAAACGTGCGAATGCCTGCAAATGACAGTACAGGACAAACTGTAAAAACCGGGCTAAAGGAATAAAAACAAAACACCCCCGTGCCGAGGTCACATGTGGCGTGATGGCGTCAGCACAGTGCACCGCCCTACATGTTTCGCAATACTTTGCATCTTCCTGGGGCACGGGCGGTGTGCTGAGCCATCACTAAAATAACATCCAAACGTAACCACGCCTCGTTCTGAATCAGGCGCCATCTTGGACATGGAAAAGAGTGGAACGCAAAGGGGAGCCTGGCCTCTTTCTGAGTCAGGCACCGTGTTGGCCACACAGAGCAAAATAGGAAGCAGAGAGAAACCTGACCTCGACCAAGCCTCGCCCCGACTGAATTGTCATATTAGTCACAGGCAGTAAATAGGTGGAACGCGGAAGGAGAAAAACGAACCTCAATCTAATGCTAGCATTCTTCACATGAAATACGTCTTGATAGCCATGGTTACTAGCCCGAAAGGAATAATTTCAAATAAAACAATCAAAAAGGCTGGCAATAGAAAAAACATGTTAAGCTCCATGCCTTATATAAAGTGTTATGATGGTAATTGAATAAAAATGAAAAAAAAATTAATAAAAACATATAAAAGATATAATGAAAATAAAAAATATAATGAAAATACATTTTGAAAAAATCCAATTTGGAGGATTATCTTGAAAAAATTATAATAAAAAATAAATAAAAAAATAAAAAATATTTTTTGTAAAAATGAGGAAGAGAGACCAAAATAATTTTATTCATTCAAAACCAGGATATGATCGAGGTGAGGATCCCCTCAATACATGAATATAAACATCATAAGTTTTGAAAAACATAATATAAACAGCATAAATTAAAAAAATATATTAAAAATAATGAAAATGTGTAAACTAGAATCTGGGCAGGATCAAGAATTATCAATAAAAGCGTTAATTTCTATATCGACATTTAATCCCAGAGGTCTGAGACATTTAATTTTATAAATCCAATTAATTTCTAATTTGGAAATGGCCCTTCTTTTAGAGCCCCCTCTCCAGGATAATTTTAATCTATCTATGCCAATCATAGATGTACCCTGAGGGTTTTGTTGATGGACATCTAGGTAGTGTTTGGAGAGTGGGTGACCCTTAAACCCTCTTCTGATATTACCCAGATGTTCATTCAATCTGACCTGCAGAGAGCGTACCGTGCGGCCCACATAATGAAGGCCACATGGGCAGGTCAGAAGGTATACTACACATGAGGTAGAGCATGTTATAAAAGACTTAATTGGGAACGTGTGATTAGTAGTTCCTGAAGTAAATTCAGTAGTTTTTCTAGTTTTATTCGCATTGATAGAGCAAATTGCACAGTTGTTACACCTGAAAAAAACAACCAAATTCTGAAAGAACATGGGCTTATGTGTAGGTGGGCTACAAACATTGGGGGCCACTAATAATTTAATAGGAGGGGCTCCTCTGAATACCACCCGGGGTTTATCAGGGAGTGCATCACCAAGTACAGAATCATTTTTTATTATGTGCCAATGTTTTTGTATGTTTCCGCACAGAAAAATGCTGTTGAGAATATTGTGTGATGAAGGGACAAACCAAATTATCTGAATCACGTCCAGCCAGTGTGGGTTTGTCTATCAGGAGAGATTCTCGATCTAAATTGCGAACCTCTTCAATTTTATCATTCAGAATAAAAGGATCGTAACCCCTGTTGCTCAATCTATCTTTTAATCAGTTGGCTTATGCATCAAAGTCATCCATTCTAGTACAATTTCTTCTCATGCGGATGAATTGACTCTTAGGGACCGAATCTAACCATGGCCGATGATGGCAACTATCTCTGGGTATAAATGAATTGCGGTCCGTGGCTTTGAAATAAGTAGAGGTAACTAAAGTATCCCCCTCACTACGGATATTCAAATCCAGGAAATTGATGGTATTCTGGCTGGCCTCGTATTTAAATTCTATGCCTCGATCGTTATCATTTAAAAAGAGCATAAAGGACTGAAGGGACTCATGGGTGCCATCCCATAGGAGGAGGACATCATCTATATACCTGGCCCACAGGACCAACTCGGGTCTCCTGTTGGCATAGATGACGTCCTCCTCCCACTTGCCCATAAATAAGTTTGCCAGGCTGGGGGCAAACTTAGCCCCCATAGCCACACCCTTTTTCTGAAGGAAAAAATGGTTCTCATGCCAGAAAAAATTATGCGTGGTAGCATACTCCAAGAGCTCCATAAAAACTCTCTTTGCCTGGTGGGCAAGGTGGTATCCTTCCACTGAAAATAATTCACTGATCTCAGGCCCCAATTTTGTGGGATTATGGTCGACAGGGATGTCACATCCGCTGTAACCAGCCAAAGGCCTTCTTTGTATCCGCAACCTTTTAGAATGTTGATAGTGTGCTTCGTATCCTTAATATACGCTGGAAGCGATCTCACTAACGGTTGAAGAAATCCATCTATGTATTGCCCCACCCGAGCAGTAAGGGAATCAATCCCACTGATGATGGGTCTGCCGGGGGGGTGTACAGGGTCCTTATGAACCTTGGGAAAATAGTATATCATGGGAATTCTAGAAGCAATGGGTACAAGAAAGGATTTCTCCTTTTTATTTAGGATACCCGAATTGAAACCATATTTGACAATATTCTCAAGTTCCTTTTTATATTTAAAACGTGGATCAGAGGGGAGTGTAATATAGATTTCCCTATCGTCAACAATTTATTTAGGACAACTATTGCACCCCCTTTATCAGCGGGCCTAATGAGAAGGAGATCCAAATCTCTCAGAACTACACCCCTAAAAACTTTAATAGATGAGGAGAGGTCACATGGCAGATTAAAGATGGAAGCATTGGCAAGGCCAGAATGTCTAATGTTGGTAGGGTTAGACTTCCTGGTACTAATAGGGTTGGATAACATATATCTCTTAATATTAAGCTTCCTGGTATGTTTGTGAATATCCATATAGGTCTCAAATTTATTTAGGGCCCTAGGGGGCGTGAATTTAAGGCCTTTATCTAGGAGGGAAATTTCTTCTTCGGTGAGGATGACATTACTCAGATTAAAAATTCCTTGTCCTTTCACTCCCTCTTCCTTTTTGCATTTTGACCTCCACCCCCCTCAGACTCCTCTTCGCGTTCTATAGGTCTTTGTGTTTTTTGTTCTACCCTGGGAAAACCCCAAGGTTGTGATTGGTGGTACTCATCCCGTTGCGGATAGTGGGAAGGGCCCTGATTATGATCCCTATTTCTTGAGCGTGGTGGCTGATACCAAGAAGGTTGGTCAGATCTTCTACTCCTCACTGGGGTATTGGGCCTTCTACCATGGTTTGGTGTCTAGTGATGTCCATAATGGGTTTCCCTATGTGGGTAATATCCGCTATTATAATAGAGGTCACTATCCCTAAAAGGTTGAAATCTATTATACGGAGGTGGTGCATGGGCGGAGCCTAGCGGAGCAGACATACATTGTTAGAGCTCCGCACCGCTGAGGAGAGAAGAGAAGGACAAAGCGGAGCCTGCAGGCTCAAAAGGTATCCATTTGAACCTTTTTGCCCCAGGGAACAAACTGTGAAAGTTTGGGCAGGAAATATGGTACTGGGAGGAAGCCGTGGCAGAAATAAAAATCACCTCACAAAGAGCTCACAGGCACTCACTGCAACTAAAGCAGCTCCAGTCACCTCACAATATACAGCATCAGGGCGCTCTCACAGACAGAAAATGTCACAGCAAGACTCTTCATTTGAGTCAGATACAGAACAAATCCTCTCACAAACTTCTCCACAAGCCTCCTCAGCATCCCCAGTAATATTATTACAATTTGAAAAGATGCTTCATAAGGCTTTAAAACAAACCTCAGACCAAATAACAAACAGCCTAACCAAAGAAATAAGAGAGCTGGGAAACCGCACCGCAGCCTTAGAAATAAAAATGGATGAAATTGAAATTACAACCCAAGAAAATATAACAGAATTGGAACAATTAAAAGAAGAGAATTTAATACTTCAAACTAAGCTCGAAGATTACGAAAATAGAGCCAGACGTTCAAACTTGCGCATAAAGGGAATACCTGAAACTCTGACAGACCTGCAATCTACTATTACTGCTCTATTACAAGAACTAAAGCCAGATATCCCTATTGAACGTTTAGAACTGGACAGAGTACACAGAGCCCTCACAGCCAAAAAGAAAGATGGACCCCCACGTGATATAATCACAAAATTTCATTATTACAGAACGAAAGAACAAATACTAATTGCTGCAAGAGAAAAAAAGGAACTTATTTTTCAAGGGCACAATTATCAAATTTTTGCTGACCTATCCCAACTTACTATTACTAAAAGACGATCCATGAAACCCCAACTAATGGAACTGCAACGCCACAACATTATGTATCAATGGGGCTTCCAGTTTTCAGTCAGATTTAACTACCAAGGTACAATTTACAGAAGCAGATCAGCAGATGAACTACAACAAACCCTTTTAAAATTAAATCTGACAGAACCCACAAGCAGCAACTCTCCCACACGCAGAAGAATGGCATCATCTTCACCTTCAGGCAGCACCCAGAAAATTTCAGAACAAAATGGGAATCATCATTCTCACAAAAGAGGCCGTTATGCCACATCATCCATGGACCAAGAAGATTCAATGGACTGACATCCTAATTTCTGATATCTCTTCATTTATTATACTAAGAGATGGTTCTCTATAAAAAACCTGTATTTATAACTGAATGTAACTGCATTCTGATAGTCACACACTGTGTGGGATCATGTTACATTCCAGTTATATTTCTTATTACTTCTGATTCATATAGCCTTAGAATATATAAGTGAAACAAGGAAATTCTTGTTCAGTTATATATTTTCAGGTAATAACAATAGATTTATTACTTTTTAGGACAAATATGTTCAATAATCCAGAAGTAATGGAAGCTTTTTCTTTCTTTTCTTAAAACAAATATATTATTACCTAACTAGTTCCTAGAACTATGTTTTTGTTTATTCTAATCTGAAGCAATACAACCTCTATTTTATAAGTTAACATATCTAAACAGTTACATATGAATAAAATATGTAATTGTTTACTCTAAAAGGGTTAAAATCCCAAAATAATTCAAACTATCTTCATCAATACCAAAGTTATTAACAGTACCTTTCTAACTGAATTATTTAGCCTAGGGCAAGACTAACCATATACAACCACCCTGGAATAAATAATTTCAACAAAAACTATATTCTGCACTCCAATTAATGAATCATCATTTTGATGTCTTTTGACATAGCTCTTCTCTCCTGTAAGCGGAAGATCCGTGTACCCCCATTAGCCCTCCTCATTCTCCCAACCATATTATGTGGGAGTGTGACGAAGGCACTTATTCCCCTGAGAGAGATATTTATTCTCTTTCACGGGTAAATTGTGATTACTTGCAAAAAATAATTTATACAATGTATCATCTAATCTCATATGTTTTTTGTTTACTCTTTACTCCAGAATTCACTGGTTTCTTTTCTATCTTTTCATCTCTTCAGTCCACACCGGTTGATCTGCGCAGTCAGCTCTGCATAACAAAAAGTAAGTCAAAACTATTTGATCTGTTGCCATGGCACCACTGAATATACTTTCCCTGAATGTTCAGGGAATAAATGTCCCTCAAAAAAGGACCAAAGCCTTCCGTACTTTCCATAACAAGAAGGCTCACATAGTATGCCTCCAAGAAACACACTTCACCAAAGATTCTACTCCAAAATATATTTCTCCTTTTTATCAACAAATTTACACGGCTTCTGCCTGTACCAAACAAAGGGGAACTCTAATTGCATTTCACTGATCCACACCATTCACCTTATCATCAGAAATTAAAGACCCAGAAGGTAGATACCTGATACTCATGGGTTATATAATGGATACAGCAATCATGGTGATTTCCTACTACGCTCCTAACAAACAACCTACACCATTCCTCTCACATATATTACAAGTGATTAATACACACAAAATAGGAACAGTGATAATGTGCGGGGATTCGAACCAGGTCCTCCTCCCATTTCTAGATAAATCACCTTTTACACCATCCAAAATAACCTCTAGATTACCTTTTTCTCAACTTCTTTCCAAATACAATCTGGTAGGTTCGTGGAGAGAAAGTAACCCAATGAAAAAGAAATTCACTTATTTCTCGCACCCTCATCAAACCTTCACCAGAATAGATCATATTTTTCTAACAATAGGAATGATACCAGAAATTATTGCATCAGATATAATTCCGATTCCGTGGTCTAACCATAATGCAGTATACACTACTATAGCCTCAGCCATACCAAAAGCGCATGACCCAACGTGGTACTTACCGGACATAATGCTCAAACACCCACTACATCAGATGGCCATTGAACAAGCTTTAAAGGAATACATATCAATTAATAATACAACAGACATTTCCCCAATAACACTGTGGGAAGCTCATAAGCCTGTCTTGCGTGGTACAATACAAAGACAAATGGCACTATTTAAACGGGAACGCAAAAATCTAGCAAAAAACTAGAACTCAATTTTAATGCAGCCTACATATAATTCCAAGATAATCCATCTCAGAGTACAAAATCTCATCTGGAAAAATCTAGATTGGAATACGATCTATTTCTCACTGAGTCAGTTGATAAATCCCTCAAACGCTCCAAACACAATTTCTACATGAATACAAACAAACCAGGTACATATTTGGCTCGGGCATTAAATTCAACTAACAAATCTTTCAAACCAATACGTTTGAAATTATCAAAAAATGTTTATACTTGTAATCCAGTTAAAATAGTCCATAAATTTCACTCACATCTCGCAACTTTATACAAGACAAACAATGAATTGAATCCTACAGAGGCTGAATCCTTCTTCTCAAAAATAGCCTTACCTGAGTTGTCTCAGAATCAAAAAAGCAGTTTGGATGAGCCTATAACTATAGATGAAGTTACTAACGCCATAAAAGACCTAAAACTTAACAAAAGACCAGGCCCAGACGGCTACTCGGCTTTATACTATAAAACATTCTCAGAAATACTCTCTCCCATTCTCACTGAAACTTTTAACAAACTTCTAGAAGGACATTCTTTTCGGCAAGAAACACTAATGGCAATTGTTTGTATGATCCCAAAACCCCTTTCTGATGATACTTCCTGTGTGAATTATCGGCCTATCTCTCTGTTAAACCTTGATATTAAATTATTAGCAAAAATAATAGCAAAACGCCTCAATAGCATTATAGGAAAATTAATACATAGAGATCAAGTAGGCTTCATGCCAAATAGACAGGCAGGCGATAATATACGCAGGGCAGTGTTATTGGCACATATTGCTAAAAAACGGAAAATCCCCTTATGTTTTCTATCTCTCGATATTAAAAGGGCATTTGACACAGTATCCTGGCAATATATGCAATATTCATTACAAAAATGAGGTTTTGGACCCCACTTTTTAACATGGATCAAAGCATTATATAATAAACCCAAAGCCTATATAAAATATGCTGGATACAAATCTGATGCCTTTAATATCGAAAGAGGTACCCGACAGGGTTGCCCATTATCTCCCTTATTATTTGCCCTTATACTCAAACCCATGGCCCAATACATCTGAACAAACCAAACTATAACTGGCATTGAAGTAGGAGGTATTACACACAAATTATGTATATTTGCAGACGATATATTACTTTTTCTATCATCACCACAGGTCTTTGGTCCTAACTTAATACCAGCTCTTGATGGATTTGCAGCCCTATCCGGCCTTATGATTAATCCTAAGAAATGCCTAGTGCTTAATATTTCGCTCACAAACATGGAATTGATCCCGGCTAGGGCTGCACTCCCATTCACATGGGCAGAAAAATCAATCCCATATCTTGGAATTCATTTAACAGCATCTCATTCTGACTTATTCTCAACCAAGTATCCTCCTGTATTAAGACAGATCACAAATCTAATAAAACAATGGTCACAACTTCCTTTATCCTGGATAGGGAGGATTAATGCAATCAAAATGACTATTCTACCCAAATTGCTTTATCTATTCAGAGTCCTCCCTATTCCAATTCCTTCCTATTTTTTGAGAATAGTACAAAAAAGAGAAACTTCGTTTATATGGGGCTCTTCTAAACCACGTATACCTATACACACACTACATCTTCCCAAAAATAAAGGAGGCCTGGGATACCCTAATTTTACTAACTACTACAGAGCAGCACATTTGGCCAGTCTGTCCAAATACCATACAAAACAGGAAATCCCATTATGGGTATTTATAGAGGCTTCAGAAAATGACACTCTATTAATATCAAACTTGTTATGGCTTGATCCTAAAGACCGCTTTAAAATTCATAATCCCATAACTAAACACTTCTTATCTCTCTGGGATAGACTAAAAACCAAATATCAGTTACAATCTCCACACAATCCTCTCCTTTCTTTTATCAGAAATCCGGCCTTTTATCCGGCATGGATCTACCCAAATTCTTTTAAAGCTTGGACAACATCAGGCATTCAGACACTAAATGACTTCATAGCATCTAAATCATTCCTTTCATTCCCATCGCTTAGAGAAAAATATGATCTACCAAACTCTGAGATATTTAGATATCTCCAAATCAAAAATTTCTATACACCATTCCTAAAGGGGGATACACCATTATCCCAATTATCCATTTTTGAATCAATCTGTACAAAAGATCCATTTGCTAAAGGTACAATTTCATCACTTTATAATCAATTATATGGAGTATTAAATCTTAATAGACCCTCTTACGTTCAGAGGTGGGAGGAGGACCTGAGACGAACTTTAGAAGACACGGACTGGTCTAACATATGGCTCACATCTAAGTCATCTTCACCCAACATCTTAGCACTGGAGACAAATTATAAAGTCCTAACTCGCTGGTACCTTGTACCTGCTGGAGTGGCAAAATATTCACCTAATACCTCAGCTCTTTGTTTTCGAGGATGCCCAGAAATAGGCACACATTTACACATATGGTGGACGTGCCCAGTAATCCAAACCTTCTGGAAGGAAGTCTTCGTGATTGCATCTAAAATATTTAAAAAAATAATACAACCAGATCCATATATAACGTTACTTAATCTAAAACCGGAATGGTTAACACTCTCTCAATTCAAACTTATGATCCAACTAATAACGGCTGCAAAACAAACAGTGGCCAAGGCATGGAAATCTCCTACATTGGTACTAGCAGAAACAATTTACAGAATGAATAATACAATGTCCCATGCTAAGATGGTAGCCATCGATCAAAATCAAATTCCAAAATTTGAAAAACTTTGGCATCCTTGGATAAAACAACAGTACCTGTCAAATTTCAATGACTCTGTCCTGTTGCCATGGTAACAGATTAAATGACTTACAGAGACACCCATTCTAAGGCTTCAAAGAGAACTAAAAAGAATAATAAACTGACGAGCGGGACAACCTTGTGGACCATACCTCTTCCTTTCTACCCTTTTTCTTCTTTCTTTTTCCTTTTCTCCACCTTACCATTAAAGCTCATTATCAGAATTTATTTGACCTATATACACTCTACCTGTAAACATTATGTATAGTAGGTATAAATCATTTAAATACCTACAAAAGTAACTAAGGAAATGATATATATCTTTAATTTAGGTTTACGTGAACCCAAGGTTTAATACTTGAAATTTCATGATATTTACCTATATAAACCCTACTGTAAAACAATGAGCTTACTTTATAGATCCTTGTAAACTTACTTTATGTATCTTTATAATATTGTATACTCAATAAACTTCTTTTGACAAGGAAATCTATTATACGTGGGGACAGTATACTGATCTTCCAAATATGGTAATCTTGCTGGATTTTGGCCATATTGTTCTTTCTCATAGAAACCCTCATTATATTCTTTATTTTGTTTGCAATAAGAGGGTTTCTTGTTCTCTTTGGCTTTAATCCATACGCCTGGACAATAGTCTGCTGAATCCACCTGGATATAGTTGAACTTGTTGCCGGCTGTCCTCTTTTAGGACCCTCAGGCAAGAAAAAAAAACAGTCAGTTTTCTGAAAGGGAGCTGACATTTCTAAGTAAGCTTTTATCGCCCTCACCACATCCAGTGAGTGAAGCTACCTTTCCTCCCTAGTCTTAGGGTTTGGAAAAAAGGAAGGAAAAATGATATCCTGATTCAAATGAAATTTGGAAACCACTTTTGGTAGAAAATCCAGACAAGGTCGCATGACTACTCTGTCCTTATGAAGAACCATAAAAGGTTCTTTGCACGAAAGGGCGGCCAATTCTGACACCCTTCTAGCTGATGTTATAGTCATTAGAAAAACAAATTTCCTGGTCAATAGGACAAAAGGGATATGCCTAATAGGTTCAAAGGGCTGACTCTGTAAGGCTGAGAGTACCAAATTTAGGTCCCAAGGACATAAAGGTGGTTTAAGCGGTGGCCTCAGGTGTGTTACTCCCTTGACAAAGGTTCGCACCAAGGAATGGGATGCAATTGGTCTTTGGAAAAAAAACGATAAGGCCGAAATCTGTCCCTTGATTGTCCCTAAAGCAAGCTGCAAGTCTACTCCTGTTTGGAGAAAGGCGAGCACCCTTCCAATCGTATACCTACGAGGGTTCGCATATGAACTGATAATAACGCAAAACGAGACATCTGTTGAATTGAGTCCTTTAAAGCGTCTACCGCAAAACACAAGGCATGAGGGATCTCTGATAGCTCTTCAGCAGATTCCCCCTGGCAAGGAATGCTTTTTATTATCCTCTTAAAGCGATCCTTTAAGGATTGACAAATCCCAATAGCTGCAATAGCAGGCTGAACTGCTGCACTGTCAACCGAGAAGGAGGCTTTTAATAAGGACTCTAGATTTTTATCAGCCAGATCCTTGAACACCTTATTTTATTAACGGAAGATATGGCAGCATCTACCAAAGGTGTGCTCCATTTCTTCCTAAACTTCTCCTCCATAGGGTACAAAACAGCAAACCTTTTGGGAGGTAAGTATATCCTGTCAGGATGCTCCCAGTCCGCATAAATCACCTGCTCCAGTAACAGATGCAAGGAAAAGGCTTGGGAAATTTGCTTATGTCGCAAAGATCCCAGAGTGGAACAAGCGAGTGCAGACTCCTGAACCGGGGGTAACTTAAACCCAATTCGTACCATCTCCATTAGAGATTGGATAAGCAATTGCTGGCAATGGGAGGCTGAAATTGGCTCCTCAGAGCCAGAATCCTCCGCCGAGGAATCTTCAGCCTCTCCTACCTCCTGGTCCTTCATGACCACCTCCTCTGCATCCTCTGCCCATTCTGGTTCCAGGTTACCTGGACCCATATGGCTATAAGAATCCTGGGGCTCTAGTGACTCACCACTTGGCCCGGGCCCGGGGGAGGGAGATCTATTACGCTTCCTTCCGCCCTGTGTTACAGAGGCAATCATGCCAGCTATCTTGCCTTCAAGACCCGCTAAGGCAGATGCCAAATCATCCTTTGTAACATAACCGAGGCAGGTACATTGGCAGTGGCTACTATGCCTGACAAGTGCAATGGCTCAGCCAGATCAGAAGCCGCAGGTCCTTCAGAAGAAACTGAGGCTGCCTCAGCATGGGGTTGGTCTCCTGTTATTTGTGGAGGGACTCTTACCCCTGTGCTTGCCTTGTTGCCTGCTCCTCGTTTTTTTGGAAGACATTGCTTACACACGAGGAAACTAAACAGGAGTACTCCCCACAAACTATAACTAGTTTAAATCTGTCACCGCTGTGTCCAAGACCACCAGGCTCACGTGCCCATCATTCGCTCTGCCTCCTCCATGCGCACGCCAGAGCTCCCTGCTTTAAAGCACTAGTATGAGAGCGAGCGCACGCATCAGCGATAGGCGACCCGCCTACCGCATGGCGCATGCGCCATCCTGATGCGCACCTGTGACATGGATAGCGGCGGCGCACGCCGGTGGTGCGCACGCTGTGTGCATGCAGCGCGCATGCGCACTCGTACGCAAAAAATGTAAAAAATGCGCGTCAAACCAGCCTCTGTAATCCTAGCACAGGCCAAAAGTTACACTAGCAGTTTTACAAGGGGAAATACATATATTCACATGTATATACAAAAAAGCCCCAAAGGGAGTGGTCACCATCCCAAACAGCAGGGCCTGTCTTGCCAGGCCCAATCTTCCCCCATCACGGCAGGTAGCACCTCTAGGGACCTTCAGGGACCGGGTCCCCCATATTGGGGTCCACACCCCTGGACCTGTAAAGCACCCTATATGGTTTCCTTGGGCAAGATTGACCAGGAATACCAATTTTAACAAGGGTCCAGCGCCTAAAAGGACACATTACAAGCAACACCTCGTTCTTGAGCCGAGGTTCGGGTACCATCCACTTTAGCTTAGTAAACCATCCGAATGAATCCAATTATAACGTCCTCAGTGGGACATTTCTTTGAAGAAACTGAAGAGCTTCAACAGCCATGACCATCACCTTCAAGACACTGGCGAAAAAACTGAGGCACTTCCTGTGTAGGAGGGGTTATATGGGAGGAACCGTCTTACCATTGGTTGCCAGTGTCCAATCACCTAAAGGTAAGCGTATAACCCATGTAGTCATTATTTTGGTGCTCTGTGTCCCGTGATGTACAATAAAGAAATGAGCACTTTTTATTATTCATGTTCGTGTCCCATAGACTTTAACGGTTTTCGCATGAATTTTTTGCCTATTTGCATGTTCTGATGCGAACCGAACCGGGGGTGAGTGGCTCATCCCTAGGAGGGAGCCAGGACCGCATGAAGCTGCAAGCACAGAGGTGCTGAACGTCAGGTCTGGGGAAGAAAGACCAAGGCCTAAGGTGTAAGGCCTAAGCTAGAGTGCTGTGTTTTTAGCCAGGAAGACTAAATGCTGGTTGTTCTGAAGCAGGACTGTAATGCTGAATACAAGGGAATCTGATGTGTATTTTTGAACTTTGTTTCGTTTGAATAAAAATGGACTGCCATGCCCTTGAAAATGCAGTCAGGACTGACATGATTTCTTCAACACGGACACACCACTAGAGATTAATCACTCCAAATCGTCACAGTTGGTGGAGAAATTGGCGGTGGGCACGGATGGTGCTGGTCCAGATCCTTGCATGCCAGAAACTGAGTGTCAGAGACTGTGTGTATTGCTGTTGCTGTGTCAAGCAAAGTGATGGTTGCTGTGTCTCAGGTGTAAGGAGACAGTATTCCAAAAAATCTTCTGAAGGAACTCTGTATCTGTTGCTGCAAAGATGTATGTTGTTGCCTGTAGCAACAAAGGCAAGGTCGGCCGTGAGACCTATGGTGGATGATGGAATGATCCTGATGAGAGTCCTGGCTGGTGGGCTCAAGAGAAACTGTTACAGCCAGTTGGAGAGGGCTGGAGAAGCTCTGCAGGGAGAGTGCGGTCTCCCATGGTAACCAGAGATAAAGTGTCATCTGGATGGTGGGGCTGCTATGAGGAGGTTGCTCACTGTTCCCACAGGGGGCTTGGATGCCCGAGAAAAGTCATCGGGATGATGGGGCTCCTATGAAGAGTTGGCTCACTATTGCCACAAAGAGGGCTGGGAAGCCGGAGAGTCTTTCATTTCACCCGGTAACCATATAGGGAAATACAGCAGGAGAGAGTAACAGGCTGACTATGACTGTGCACATGGGAGTGGAAGTGACCCCAAATGGGAGATCCCCTGTTTGTGCTAAAAAAGACTTGCCTTGCTGCAGTGCTCTGTTCAGTGGGGAGGCAAATGTTAAAATAAAAAATTACATGTGTGATAATGCAAAACTTGATGTCTGGAATGTAACTCCATCTGCTCACGGTGGTGAGGGTGGGGTACTGCAACATGGTGTGGCTAAAAATGTTTTGCCACAATGCAGGGTAAAACAAAGTGATGTGTTTAATGTTGAGCAGTGTAAAACTGACCAGAGCAGTGTTTCAGATGCTGTTGAGCCTCTTGGTCTGCCTATGCCTCCTTGGGCGGATGCAGTGCTGAGGAGCATAAACTATTGTGAGCAACTATTGGGATGACTGAGCCAAGAGACTAATAGCAATGAAGGCCTCTTGAGCCCCCTAGGGAAAGAGAGCCTTGACTGATGGGGGCATGGCTAGGTGTGTAACAAGTGGAACGATTGGTTGGGACATTGGGATGGGATGGGCCTGAGCTCAGGAAATCGTGTGCCCCAGGGAATTCTGGGTCTTTCGGAAGAGTCGTTGGAAGAGCTGCTGTGGACCCTGCACCTCTGCCATGGACACTGACATTCTGCTGGCCAGGGTCCATGAGCTGGCTCTCCAAGGTCAGGCAGATAGGATTTTCTCCCTCCTTACCCTAGAAATGTCCCCCCCCTCCACAAGCTGGGGCCCCGGCTGCTAGGGCCAGGAGACGCACTCGTCCTCCTTCCTGCCTGTGCCCCAGTCCTTCAAAGCTTTCTTATCCCCCTTCCAATCCCCCCCTCTCCTCCTGGGAGCTGCTGTGGCTAATGTATGCCGGCTCCCCCCCTCCCTCCCTCCCTCCCGCTGTCCGCCGGAGCCTTCCCCGGCGGTTTCTCCCGCCATCTGAAACTGATCGAGCCGGGTCTCATCTCGCCCGGCCGGCTCCCGGAACCCCAGAGTCCCCCGGCAGTATGTTCGGGCTCCTCAGACTGTCCACCCCCCCCCTGCGGGCGCCCGCTCAGCTGCACGGGCGGGAACAGCGGCGCTCCCCGCCGCTGATCGCCGCCTGCAGGGAACTTTACAGCTGTCCCGTCCCGTCCCCCCAGCGCCGGCGGAATGGGGGTCATCGGGAGATCGTCCCACAGCACCAGACGCCGGGCACGCCAGCCCGGGGTTGCTGCACGGGCCGCACGTCCTCCTTCCTTTGGATCTGCTGGCGTGTCACTGCCAGCGTCCCTCCCTGCGCCCTGCAGGGCGGGAGATTCAAGTGTAGATATGCTACACTCTTCTTCTGCCAGGTCCACTGAACATCCACATCCCCTTGCACCTGGCTGGGTGGGGGATGTCAGTGATGGACATACCCCTCAACCCCTGAAGTTAACCCCTGCCTTACCACGTCCCCCTGCACCCGGCTGGGTGGGGGATGGTAGGGAGGAACATACCCCTCATCCTCTGCAGTTAACCCCCGCCTTACCACATCCCCTTGCACCCGGCTGGGTGGGGGATGTCAGGGATGCACATACCCCTCACCCCTGCATTTAACCCCCGCCTTACCACGTCCCCCTGCACCCGGCTGGGTGGGGGATGTCAGGGATGCACATACCCCTCACCCCCTGCAGTTAACCCCCGCCTTACCGCATCCCCCTGCACCCGGCCGGGTGGGGGACGGTAGAGATATGCATGCCGCTGACCCCCACCTTACCGCATCCCCCCGCACCCGGCCGGGTGGGGGACGGTAGACATATGCATGATGCTGGCCCCCACCTTACTGCATCCCCCTGCACCCGGCTGGGTGGGGGGGATGTTAGAGCTGCGCATGCCGCTCACTCACTGCCACATCCCCCTGCGCCCGGCCGGGCGAGAGATGACCGACGGTCACCTGCTCGCATCCCCTCATCACTGTTATCTGACCATCAGCAGCTCCCTGCGCCCAGCTGGGCTGGAGCTTCCTTCCGGACGCCCGCTGCCACAGCCTCACCCCAACATCTCCCCGCGCCCGGCAGGGCGGGAGATTCCCATTGGGGGCCGGCCGATGCGACCTTGCACCTGCCCGCTGCGCGGCACCATCTTCCTGCGCCCGGCAGGGCGGGAGATGCACGCACGCCACGCCGGGGATGTGGGCTGTGCCCGCTGCAAGCCCTCCATCCGGGGTCTCCGGCTGCTCCAGATGCTGCTCGGCTGCCATCCTTGGCTCTCAGGGTCGGGGGCCGGACCGCCCCCTCTGGACCTATCCTTCCGCCAGCATCCTTTAACTTCACGAGTCGTCGGCTTCCTTCGAGGCGATGACGTCCTGCTCCTCCCACGGATGACCCTGTACCGGGTGTTCCTCCTGGACCTGCAGTTGGTCACCCTTCTTCTTCAGCTGCATACCCGCGACTCAGTGAGTATGATCGTGATCTGATTTGGGGTAGGTCAGGGGACGCTGCCGTATCGGGTCCACCGGACGAACACATCGTCACGGTCATAAAATCAGTCCTGCCTCGCATTGGGTGTGTCGGGTCCGTCCTGTAGATCGGCCTCTTCCACGTGGCACTTTGTGGGCACTTTCGCCTACTGGCACGTACCTTTCATAAAGCTCATTTGTTTAACAGCGGGTGCCGTGAATTGGTATAACCGGCGTCCAGCTGACATTAATCACTCACGCAATTATATGTTCACGTGGGTCTCCAACATTAGCTTTATATATGTTTTTTATTTCCATGTATGCCAGCTATGAGTAAGCACTCGTCATGAGTGCAAAAGGCGTCAGCTGATCTATACACTTCTGTGGTAGTGCTTTGTATGCTTCTGTGATCCAGCTTTTTATTAATAAAAGCACTTATCATCAGACCGGTGTGCGGCTTCCAGATTTCCTCGTTCTTCTTTTCGGAAGACGTCAAGGATCAAATCTGGCATTGTAAATTTATGGGTTTCTCCGTGAGACGATCGACAAATCCCGTCAGGTTGACGTGGCGACCAATGCATACAATTCAAGCAGCTTCCTCGGACATCCGGGAACTGGCTGCAAGGGTTCTGTTCTTATGCCGGAGTGCTTTACGAGCGTTTTCCGGAGTTCGCTGCATCACTTTCTTGCTATCTTGATCTCATTTGGGGTACCTACAATGTGTACGGGGGGCCAGTGTTGGTTCCATTACGACACCCAGTTTCGCAAAAAAAAAAAAAATGGCATCAAGGAAGGAGTTCCGCTTGATTGCCAGGACGGTAGCCTGTGGTTATGGCTTATTTGCCCCCACAGGCCTTTGTCCGTTCAGCCTCCAGCCGGTGTTCCCTCTGGAGCGCCGGATGCCTCCAAAAAGGCCTCTGCTGGGCTTTTTACCGAGAGCCACTGCAAGTGGTACACCGCGTGTCGTTTTAAGCACGAGTGCTCATTTTGCCGGGGCGCTCACCCAGCCAGCCGGTGCTTCCACAAGGGAAAACAACCTCTTTCCCAGCCGGGGGGCCAAGCCTGACATTTCTAAACCAGAGGACCCCAGTGATCATCTCAGAGATGCTTCCCTGGCTAGACCGGTACCCCCCCCTTCATAGTGAAGCCTTGATCTTGAGGGACGGTTTAGATCGTGGCTTTTGGATCCCCTTTTACTCCTTCGAATGTGCCGGCATGGCACCTAATTCCATGGGCTGAGCTATTTCTTGTTACTTCCATCTGTTGGGATGCTACTTTCAGGGAAGATATTTTTGACATGGCCCCCCCTATGGGCTGTGCAATACAACTTCAATCTTTGCTGGGTCAATTGGTCTTTACCTTTCCGTGTCACCCGCATGGGACTGGCTTTCTGTAGACGTCTGGCATGGGCCACAAAGGGGGTGGCTGTCCCCCACCATTATATCAGTATCACCAAGCCCATGACTTAGGGGACGTGGCTGTCCTTCCTCCAGTCCTACAATGGCCAGTCATGTCGGTTGCTGGAGGAGGTAATGAACACACAGCTGGAGCTATATACCGATGCAGCAGGTTTCTGTGGTTTTGGTGTTTTTTCCAAGGGTAGTGGTCTGCTGATTGTTGGCCGGCCTCATGGGCCCGCATGGATCTTTTGCGCAACCTTACACGACTGCAGCATTTTCTGATTATTGTCGCCATTGAGCTGTGGGGTGAGCGGTTGCACAATCGATAGGTGGGTTTTTTTTTTTTCTGGTCCGATAATATGAGCGTGGTGCAAGTGGTCAATCAACAGTCTGCCAGATCCCCTCTGGTCATGTCGTTGCTGCGTTTTTGGGTTTTAAAGTGCCTGCAGTTTAACGTTTTCTTAGAGCTAGGCATGTCCCTGGAACTGCTAATGATATTGCCGATGCTCCCTCTCTTTCACAGCTCCATCATTTCCGCGCCCTCGCCCCGTCGCTTCCCCGGAGGGCCTCACTTTCCGGCCTACTTGCGGAACCTCGTTTTTGAGGTTTGCCAGTCCTCTTGGTGTCGCCTTCCCGTTGGACGTGGGCGTCATACTGCCGGGTGTGGGACAAAATGGGTTCAGGCTTCGGGTGGTCAGTTTTCCATCTCGTCTTCACAGGTAATATGCGTGGTTTTATTTCTTACCTTGTTTATTTACTGCAAGAGGTTCTTCAGGTTGCCACGGTTTTGTTGGCCATGCCTTCTTTGTCCTTCTTGGTTTTCAGCTCCTTGGGTGAGAAGACATCACAAAAGCGTTTTTGACCCGTCGGATCCTGCGGGGTTGGAGGTGTGCGACTTACTCCCCCGATTCCTGGTGTCCGGTTTCCCTCCCTATTCTCTCCAGTATCCTTTCCCTGTTGCTGTCTTTTTGTTTCCCCGTTTGAGACGCTTCTCTTCTGGATCATGGAAGATTCCTTCATTTATTGGGCCGCGCGTCGGTTCGGAGCTACGGGAAGAACTGGGGGTTTTTACTTATGATCTCGACCGGATCCGCTGGCTTGGGCTTCATGGTTTACGCTGGCCTCGGGTCCTTCCAGAGTGTTTACGCATTCGGTCCCATGTGACTGGCCCCATCATCTTGATTCTTCACGCTGGGGGAATTAGGTGGGTTATACACGTTCTATGTCTTGATCTCTGCCATCAAGTGGGACATTGCTCAATGCTATGCAGTTTACACCAATTTGGTGCCCATCTGGTCGGAAATTGTGCCTCGCCTGCTGTGGGCAAGGGAATTACCTGCCCCCCCCCCACCCGGCCAGAACGCTTCCGTCCGAAAGTGAACGCTCAGGTCGCTAAGTTTGTTTGGCAAATAGGGGGGGTTCGTCATCAGTCACAAGGATCTGGAGGGTAATAATGATGATCTGTTGAGACCGGATGGCGTTCACCTTAATGGCATTGGGTTGGATATATTCAATCTTGGCCTGTAGCGAGGTGTGGAACAGGTGCTGGCTGCGGTGGGGCGCACGTCAGTTATTAACTGACGGGCGTTTGGCGGTTTTCTTGACCTTGCCAGCAGTTAAAGTTGCTGTAATGGGCTATGCCCTTGATGGAAAATTGGAAATAGGCTGTCTGTCCAGCACTTATGGTAAGGACAGGCCCCACTTCCCTAATTTGGTTAAGTGCTCACAGTACGACTGTGACTGGTACTGGTTAAATATGTTCACCACTTCCCTCTTTTGGTTAAGTGCTCACAGTACGACTGTGACTGGTACTGGTTAAATATGTTCACATGTTATGTGTTGGAATTTAATAAAGCTGTGGCCTTGCCCTTTCCAACCTAATGGTTGTAAGTGTCTTATTTAATGGAGTGAAGGGCAAGGGTGGTGGGGGATTTTATCCCTTGGTGTTAAGTTAAGTGGGACCTAAGCCCATTGCACCTCAGCAGTCATGAAGGCCTCTTGAGCCCCCTAGGGAAAGAGAGCCTTGACTGATGGGGGCATGGCTAGGTGTGTAACAAGTGGAACGATTGGTTGGGACATTGGGATGGGGTGGGCCTGAGCTCAGGAAATCGTGTGCCCCAGGGAATTCTGGGTCTTTCGGAAGAGTCGTTGGAAGAGCTGCCCACCCTCCCGCCCCCTTTTTTCCTATGTTTGGTATGTCACAGCTTGCTGCGGTTTTCTTGACCTTGCCAGCAGTTAAAGTTGCTGTAATGGGCTATGCCCTTGATGGAAAATTGGAAATAGGCTGTCTGTCCAGCACTTATGGTAAGGACAGGCCCCACTTCCCTAATTTGGTTAAGTGCTCACAGTACGACTGTGACTGGTACTGGTTAAATATGTTCACCACTTCCCTCTTTTGGTTAAGTGCTCACAGTACGACTGTGACTGGTACTGGTTAAATATGTTCACATGTTATGTGTTGGAATTTAATAAAGCTGTGGCCTTGCCCTTTCCAACCTAATGGTTGTAAGTGTCTTATTTAATGGAGTGAAGGGCAAGGGTGGTGGGGGATTTTATCCCTTGGTGTTAAGTTAAGTGGGACCTAAGCCCATTGCGCCTCAGCAGTCATGCTGGAAGAAAATTCTGTGGCTAAAAGAGTAGTTGACGCTATGGCTGCAAGGCCAGGAGAGGCATCTGCAGAACAGCCTATAGCCCAAGGTGCACTAATCCTCTCATGACTGAAGGTCCAAGTGAGTGTAAACACACAGCAGAAAGTTTGTCCACAATGCATAAAGGGAAAAATGTGTATTTTGTGACAGTCATGCTTAAGGATATGTTAAAATCATGGAGTGTACAGCCAGTGTATGTCCTGCCATCCTCTCCTGTGCTTGGAGAACTGGTACCATGGGGTACAGCTGATTGGAGCTGGATATTGCAGTCTGTACGGTGTAGAAATCGCAAATGGTGGAATAGTTTAATGCAATGTTTTGTACTACTGTGGAAAGTGGTCTCACAGTGTGCTGGATTGCTTTATACAAAGGTTGTGTATGAGAGGCACTCTGGAGCCCTGTTGGACAAGGCAGAGGTATCGGAAATACCAGCGGTAACAGAAATGGTAAAAAACAGGTGTGGGGGGACCTTGCTACGCGGGGCATGCAGTAGGACGTGCCTGTGAGAGCTCCACTGAGTATCTTGCTTAATCCTGTTCTAAGCACCGCCATCCGACACAACAACCCAGGATTGCCTACACTAGGTACCGCGGCTGATTTACAACACCCGGCTGGGTTTATCTTGGAGCAGACATGTCCAGGAGAGGAACGGGAGCTATAGCACTGCTGGATGCCCCAGGCCATGATGGTGGCCTCCCGCCTCATTCGGCGAAAGAGGCCGCACAGCGGCTGTTCGGCAAGAACCTGGCCACAAAAGACCTGGCACTCTCCCAGCAACTGGACCCGTGGGATGAGCAGAACAATCCGGAGATGGGATCCATGGATGGCGTCCCCAGGCTCCTGGATGCAAACCAGGCCTCACAGTAGGTAAGTGATAGGCCACAGGCCTCCAACATGGCGGCAGCATCACACATGAGTGCAACTGACCCAGAGCCCACATTGCGGGACATTTTTACTGCTGTCACCACTTGTACCTCATCCATAGCTGATCTGACAGGGGAAGTAAAGGGCATTAAAGTGGAGATATCCCTAGTGAGGCATGACATGCAGAAGCTGCGGGAGCTCACGTCTGCCCTGGAGGGTCGTTTGGGTACATTGGAAGATGAATGGCAGCCCTGCAAACAGATGTTAGTCATGTACAATCAGTGGCCAAGCGGCCATTTGGAGGACATGGAGAACCGCTTAGGTAGAAATAACATACGTGCGGTGGGAATACCAGAGGGGGTGGAGGGCAAAAATACAGTGGCTTTTATTGAAGCATGGCTTACAGACACTTTTGGCTGTGAGGCTTTTTCACCCATGTTTGCTGTGGAGCGGGCGCACCAGGTCCCTGCAAGACCCCCACCACCGGGCGCACCACCAGACCCCTTCCTGTTCCGCCTCCTGAACTACAAAGACAGAGATGCCATCCTGAATAAGGCCAGGAAGGCTGGCACACTCAAAGTTGATAATGCAAAAGTATCCCTGTTTCCTGACTTTTCTGCAGAAGTACAGAGGCAACGCTCCAAGTTCATGCATATTAAGCGGAGGCTATGTGATTTAAATGTCAAGTACTTCATGCTCTATCCTGCAAAATTGAAGGTCATCGCCAATGGCAACTCCCATTTCTTTGATAATCCTAAGGCTGCAATGCACTGGCTTGACAGAGAGGAGAGGCAGCTGGCACAGCATCCTAATAAAATAGTGTAATTTACAGATTTCTACAACTCCCTTCAAAGGTGCTTTTGAGGATTCTTAGATGATCAGCGGGGAGGATCAGAGCAGTCTGATACTTATGCCACATAGAGCCTTATTTTGGTTACGTTCACTGTGCTCTGAGTTAGCTGGCATGAGAAGACTAATTGCCTCACAGCTGCTATTGAACCCCCACAAGTTGGTCCTGTGAGGACTGTTCCCCTCATCAGTGTTGATGTTTTTTTTGTTCTCATCTGGGCCCTGTTGGCAATGGAAAGTGTTGACCTATTCCCGGTCGCGTTGCTCTTATCTCTCCCCCTGCACATGCCGCATTTATTTCTGCAGGAAATATATCTGAGGATCCAGATTTTGCTGTCCAAACTTCACATGGCCACTAGGTGGTGCAAGAACGCTGTCTTTAACTACTTGGTAATATGGTTGAACTCAGACTTACTCTACATACATACTTACCTCAAACTGGCATTAATAGCCATGAAGGGTATATTAATAGAATGGGGTAGGATGAATAGGTCCTTCTTATTTTTACTAACCTATGTGCATTTAATCATTTTTTCTCCCCAATGGCTGATGTAACTAATAAGGGTATGGTATTCATGTCATGGAATGTTAGAGGCTTAGGGGATAAGGTCAAAAGAAATGCAATGTTTAAGTACTTTGGTAGACTGCAGCCACAGATAATATGTCTCCAGGAAATGCACATGCAGCCTGATTCTGTCCACCTGAAGAGCTCCCGTAAATATCCAACGCAATTTCATTCCACAAATCCTCCTATTCCAGGGGAGTCAGTGTGTTTTGATCTCTGCTACTATTTCTTTTGAGTGTATTCAGCAGAGGGTGGACAGTGAGGGCAAATTTGTTTTCTTGCTGTGTAAGCTCAACGAGTTAATGTGTATCATTGCTGCAATGTACATTCTTCCGCCATTTTCGGCAGCTCCCCTTAGAAGTCTGGCACAATTTATGGCTCTGTTTCCAAATATCCCGGTGCTAGCCCTGGGTGATTTTAATAATGCCCTGGAATCTCGCTTGGACAGAAAGATTTGGCTCCCAGAACGGTGAGATTGTCAGAGGGGAAGACGGCTTTTGCCTCTTTGCTCTCTAAAATGGGGCTCCATGATATGTGGTGCGAGAGGCATGCTGACAACAGGTGCTATTCGTGTCATTCTGCTACACATGATGGACTCTCCCATATTGATTTGGGGCTGGGTAATGAAGCACTAATGCAGCGGGTGAGGGACTCGGCTTATGAGCCGCGTCTATTATCCGATCACTCTCCATTCTGGGTAAGACTAGATATCACAGCAGTGACGGGCCGTCCACTATGAAAAGTGAATCCTTTTTGGCTAACCCTGTTCCCGTCTCCCGACGGGGTCACAGGTGCACTACGGGAGTTCCTGCAAAATAATAGGGAATCTGCTAGTGCGACTGTGGTGTGTGTTAAGTCGCCCCTATTTCTCCTTTGAACCCGGGTTGGACCTATGGGTGTATGGATAGAACTCTCTGATCGATCGGGTAATCAAGATACACACATGGGATGGTGAATCAAAATTACAATGGTTTACTGGGTTTGCATATATCATATACACTTACAGAGAGAGAAAAACCTCCTTCTTATTATCAGCCAATGAGATTGAAGCATAGACTTTATGAAAAAATAAGCATAAACGTCACAAACTGCATATTCTGCCTACCTGATAGCATGCAGGAGGCAAAAATTATAGTACTCCCCAAGCCGGGTAAGGATAAGCTTCTGCCAAACTCTTATCACCCAATTTCGTTATTAAATGCTAATGTCAAGCTTCTGGCTAGAGTTTTGGCCACAAGACTCTCTCAGGTAATAGGCGGGCTGGTCCATCGTGACCAGTCAGGCTTTATCCCCACTCGCTCTACGGCCCATAACATTCGGCGGCTGTATATGAACCTACAGGTGCCGGTGGATAATCCTGGGGGGTAGGGCCATTCTATCGCTGGATGCCGCAAAGGCTTTTGATAGTGTGGAGTGGCCCTACCTCCTGGAAATCCTGGCAAGGTTCGGACTGGGGAATCAGTCTATCATATGGGTGAAGGTGCTGTATTTTAGACCTAGAGCCAGGCTCTGCATAAGCAATAATCTTTCGTTTCCATTTGAGTTGCACTGAGGCACTCAGCAAGGGTGCTCTTTGTCCCCATTAGTGTTCGCTTTGGCAGTGGAGCCTTTGGCCATCTTGATACGTGCTGCGACAGAGGTGGTCGGGTTCTGCAGAGGTCAGCTGGAGGACAAAATTTCTTTATATGCGGATGACGCACTCATTTATCTGGGTGACTCCCCTGCCTCTCTGCGAGCAGTGATGAGGATAATAACAGAATTCGGGGGCTTCTCTGGCTTCACCCTAAACTGGTCCAAATCAACCATAATGCCTATTGACCCGCTGATGGAGCCTCTGCCGACGGGAGCAGAGCAGATTGCCATAGTAAACAGCTTTAGATAACTGGGAGTGATGGTCTCCCCAGATCTGGCCGAATACCTTTGGATGAACCTGGGTCCACTCTTAGATAGGCAGAAAGTAAAATGCTCCAGTTGGTGTAAGCTTCCTCTATCAGTGGTGGGACGGGTGAACTTAATAAAAATGGTATTGGGCCCGCAGCTTTTGTACATTTTTCATAATTCACCAATGTGGATTTCGAACAAATGGTTTAAAAGAATTGACTCCATGATGCGAGATTTGATCTGGAAGAAGAAGGTGGCCAGGGTCAGTTTAACCACTCTGCAATATGGAAAGGACAGGGGGGACTAGCAGTACCTCACACTAAAATGTATTTCCTAGCCTCACAGCTTCAGCAGCTGGCAGGGTGGGGACAGGAGGTGGGGGATGACCCGGTGATCAATTCGGTGACTGTGTCTGACCCTTTGCTGAAGGCGGCCTCCCATATGGATATGGACCTACCAAGCTTTCTGCATTCCGCCCCCACTAGTGTCCTCCTTAGGAAGGTATGGAGGGAATGTCAGAAGATTTTGAAGATAGAGGGTCCACTGCCCTTCACCTCAGTGTGGAATAACCCTAAATGTCTAGAGCTTAGAGATCTGCAGGAGTTTACCCCCTGGAAGGAGAGAGGGATCTGGTTCTTTCCACAGTTATATGAGGGGGGGGTGTTAAAAACATATGAAAAATTGTGTCAGGAATACCAATTAACCCCTAGGGGCTTCTATAAATATCTCCAACTCCGACATGCCCTTTGGGCACAACAGCAAATCTGCTCCTTGACAATATCATCATCTCCATTGTTGACAGAAGTCCTCTGGGCAGTGGCCCGGAGTGGACTGATATCCAGGATCTACACAATTATGTTGTCCTTGGTCCAAGACCATGCCTCCTTCAAAAGTAGAAGTAAGTGGGTGGAAGATTTAGGGGATATAGACAGGGACCAATGGGACATGGCTTTGGAATCTATACTGGTGGTATCTGTATCTGCATCCCATAAACTGTTACAACTATTTATCCTACATAGAGCCTATAGAACGCCAGTACAATTACATAGGTGGGGAAGAAGAGACTCCCCCTTATGCCCGAAATGCAAAATACACCAGGGGGACTTTATTAATGTAAATACATATATTTAATTTTATAATACAGTTCTGAATTACATGTCTTTTATTACAACAGTGCTGAATTTCCCCTCACTGTATGAGATTGGTATATGGGGGGGTTAGCAGCATTAAACCCCCAATGAGTCCTACAAAACACTTAAATGACATGTGTGACTGGTAACCTAACTCCTGCAGATCTCTCTACCCTACAGTGTACATGGCAGCTCCCTAAGATTCATGTACAAACTGAGAAGGCTTTCTGCTGTCACCATTTTGGGCAATCATGGTTTCATCACTATTAGTTATTACATGTAGTGTATTTAATATATACATTGAAAGTTTAAACTGCCAAAAAGAATATGTCATGGTTATGCAATAGAGGTTGTTTGTTAGCTTACCTGTTTCCATGTGTTCATCTCCAAAGACCAGCTGTCTCTCACCTGACTGCTTTTATTAACTCTCCTTTAGCATGGCTCCACCCCATCTCCTATCAGAGAACTCTATATTAACCTCTGCACTGCAGGTCAGCCCTGCTGATCAACCTTTGTGTGTTTGGCTTCCTATTCCTGCCTGCCGTGTGCTCTACATTTATTTCTGTTACCGACCTTGGCGTGTTCTATACTATTCCTGTCTGCTCATGACCCTGACCTTTTGGCGTGTCCCCGACTATCCCTATTTGCCTGTGACCCTGAACATTGGCGTGTACTCTGTTGTCCTTGTCTGCTTGTGGCCCTGACCTTGGCTTATTCCTTGACTATCCTTATCCTTCTGTTGCCTACTGTGGGTGTGAGCTGGGGGACCTGGAGCCAGTTGCAGCCCAGTCCATCCTCACCATCAGAGGCTCTGGTGAAAACCTGCTGGCTCTTAGACTCTGCGCCCCGGGGAATCCTACGCTCTAACCCCGGTGGGATCCGTGTTGGTGTTCCAGTGACCCTGCCTTCCTTATACCCGGACTCCCATCCGCAGCAGTCAGCCGTAGTGTCCACTGCCTTGCGGTGCACTCCTGATCCCAACGGTGTGCATCTGTCACCTAGCCTCAAGGTGACCTGGCAGAAAAAAGCATTAGGGAGAGAGGAACTAGTGCTGCCAAATGCAGTCAGGCAGCATTGATTAGTGTGATGACAGTGCTGGGCTGTAGTTATAATGTCAGCCTCTAGGGGGTAGCGAGGCTACTACAATGAATCACATTTATCAAAGTTGAGGAACTTATAACTGTACGTGGTGCCCATTCACAAACCAATCAAATTCAGATTTGCAAATGACAGCTGAAACAGCTGGAATCTGCTCTTGTCCCATTTGACTTTACAAGCTAGGCTCAATTCACAATAACATAAATCACTTGCTGCTTTCACTTTTTTTTAATCGAACCGTTAAAAAAAAAAAAAAAAAATAGGGATGACTGCACAGATCAGCTGAATACATTGTGCACACCCTATTTTGTCTATTATTTTTCTACATTTAAAACTCCCTGACCTCTGTAGCTGCAGGCCCATGACACAGTATAAGCTGTAAAACACTGCTAGAAGGAGAAGCAGCTAAAAAAAGTAAATAAAACCAAAAAAAGTAAAACAAATGTGCTTCTACTGTAATTTGAGGTTTACAAAGTGAAACCAAAACTGGCCATAGATGGTTCAAATCTCGGCCAGTCCATGCTAAACTGACCAAGATTCACACCATCTATGAGCAGGCTGATTGTATCCAAGTAGATTCATCAGTTGACTTGGGTACAACCAGTATGTCGTATTTGTACAGGCAATTATTGCCAGCTGATATAGCTGTTAGCAAAATTCACTGTATTCTCTCAGCAGGAACGGCTCCCTCCCCACCGGGAGAACACAATGGCTCAGTAGGAGGGATTCCCAGATCAACACTAACTGTGTTGATGGGGAGATCAAGCAATTTTGCAAACCCTGGTTGCAGAAAAGAAAATTGCATCATCTATGGCCTGCCTTCATCAGAGGGACACAGAGAAGAAAGCATTGGCGTTAACATGTGTGGATATGCTACACTTTGTGAGCATTGGAGGGGGAAACAAACTTTTTTTCTGGTATTCCTGATGTAGCACCCTGCTCCTTTTTGATTAGGTGATTGTAGGTAAATTTAGTTTTTGGTTGAGCTGTAACCAGCTCAGATTTAATGTATATAGTTTACTGGATCTGTTCTGGAATTTACTTGGTTGTGCAGTTTCCAACTGTTGCCAGTAGGTGTCACTGGTACCATGGAACAGTGTGTGAATAACAATATTCTTCTTTCAGAAACAGCCCAGTGGGAGGTTCTTGCTGCTGTGCATTCTGGGGGAGAGTATTCATGGGACAGATGCCATGTGCTAGGGATCAGTTCTTACCTCGTGGCCCTCCAGGCTGGAGGGCTGCGTTACTGCAGCTGTGCAAGTAGACCCAGAAGCCTGTCTGGGGCCTACTACCGCAGAGGTGGTCCTTAGGCTGCCTTGCCTGGGTGGAGGAAGCAGAGCCAAGCTGAGGAGATCCAGGGGAGGACCCTTGCTGGAGAGAGCCAGGATGAAGGCTGGTGACTTACTTGGAGGACGCACCTATCTCTAATTTACTCTCATAGTACTGCCGGGATGGCTTAAAAGTTCTGGTACTGTGAAGAAGCTGTTCTATATTCAAACTTCCCCTACAGTACTGCCGGGATGGCTTAAAGGTTCTGGTACTGTGAAGAAGCTGTTCTATCTCTAACCTACCCTTACAGTATCGCCAGATGGCTTAAATGTTCTGGTACTGTGACGCTGTTCTACAATTCAATCAAGGTAATACATTCCTGGCTGCTAAGTTTGTGAGAGAGACTTATCCAGGTATCCGCTGTCCTGTGAGAGAGGCTTATCCAGACATTGTACGGATTGTTAGGTCTGTGGCAGAGACCTACTCAGCAATACAAGATTTACAGAGAGAAAACTGTGTTTTGTCCTCTATTCTGAAGAGTCTGTAAGTGATCTGCTACAAAAAGGTATCTGCAACCTCCCCTCAACTTTTTTACTACTACTTCTTTCAAGTTTTTCATTAAAGCATTGAAAAATACTAAAGTGACTGGCGCCCGTATTTGTTCTCACTTCCCATTATTGCCATGGACTCAGCCCTGGGGTGAATGTAAGCCCGCTCCCGGTATCTGGAGGTGTCTCTTTGTTCCCAGTATACTCAGGGGGGGCGCTACACTGAGAAAAGAACAAATGAGAAGGGATGGAGAAGGGACAGTTGTAGTGCTACCGTAATGCAGATGGTACATATGCATGCAGGACATGTAAGGTGCGAGGCAGTCTGTGATGTTATATTTACAGCAAATAGACTGCACAGATATAAGAGGTGCTTTTCTGATCACTAAGGGCTGGTACACCATACAGCTCTCCATCTTCTGGCTTTCATCTAGCCTTTATATCCAGCAGTACAACTCTTGGACCTGGCTCTTGTACCCTTGTTTTAGCAATAGTCTGTTTTTAGCATACAAGGCAGGCTGTAAAAAGCTTTGCTATGTTTCACTGCTCAAAGCTTAAAGTCAGCAGCCAGGCTGCAAGGATGCCCCTATAGAAAACTGGAAGGTGCGCCTTAATGAATTACAGGACAAGGCACAACAGGGAAGTGTTTCAGTTTAGCAGTGGGGTCAGGCAATGGAAGATCATCCAGAACCACCTCCCAAGGTCAGGGTCCTTCATCTTACTGTAAAGATTCAACAAAAGCATCAAACTCTTCCATGTTCTTTTCATGCATAGCCAACTTCTCTGGCAAGGAATCCAGATCTTCTGCCATTGACTGCACAGCGATGTCTATGGAGAGGCTACTCAGTTGCAGGTCATATTTGGAGAAGGCTGGTCGAAAGTCCACCATCACAAAGTCATCCTGAGGAACCTCACTGCTGGAGCAGGAACTCTGCAAGCTTCGAGCATCTGGTGATACCTCCTTGGGACTGTCAGGACACGTCACCATGGGGGTCATGCTCCTCAAGTTCAGCAAGCTTGGGTGCAAACACAGCAAAAGGAATATCAGTGCTGGCATAGGTGACCTGCGGGGCGGACTTGTCCACAAAGGCCCCTTCTTTGCGGGTGAAGAGGATGTGAGGGGTCTTGTTTGGTGAGCCGCTTCATTCAGCAGTGTTGCTTCCTGATGGTGTGTCATCTTCTTCGCTGCTGGGAGTGGTGCCTGTTACATTAGATGGTGAGGTCAGGAGAACCCGATCACGTTCAGCTTGAGTACCATGCGCAGGCTGGGCAGTGATGTTGGGTGATCGCCCTCTTTTCCTGGTACCATCATCTGCGATGGTGGGGACGTAGAAAAAGACGTGGCACAGACATCCTGGGAATCCTCCACAGATGGGTATATGGTACCCTGCTCCTCAGACACCCTGTAGTTGCAGGAATGCATGTGTGAGGTGCTGGGGAAAGGTCGGTCAACAAAGTGATTAATAATAATCCCCATGATGGGCTGAGTCCTCTCAAACTGCCGAGTAGACATAAAAGCCAGATTAGTTCTGTAGGCACAGGTCAGGGTAAGCGTCCCTATAGGGGTCCCCACTGTTCCAACACGTACCGCCTGGAAACCTTCTTTAAGACCCAAAAGCTGAACATCTCCAAAATATATCCTGTAGAGAATGACATATTCATGCCCCTGCTTCCTGAACAGCCTGTAGGCCGGCGTTACCCTAGTGACTGCCAGTAAGGATTTCAGTAGCAGCGACAGCCGGTTATACACAGTATAGGAGACCTTTATCTCCCGGTCACATTTTTCATTCATTTCCAGATACCACACTTCAAGTTCCATGGAATCACCCTCTAAGGTCTTTAAAGAAATTTCGACACATATGGAGCGTCCAACTGCAGGCAGCTGACCAGATAGGGTTTCTTGGCTTCCTCTGTAACCTCAGGGATGTCCTTGATTGCCAAGTTAAACTTCAAGGCAAAAGATTTGACAAACTTGTCCAAGTCCTTCCGGTCTTGTGGGCTGAGGTCTGAGTCCATGGTGTCTGTAGGCCTCTTCTCATTCCACACCACCTCCTACTCCTTCTGCTCTCTATGGTAATGGAGGTCCGGCCTGGGCCTCGGCTACTCCAATTCTCTGTACCCAGCTGTCCCTCAGCGGATGTCCCCTCCCGGCCCGGCACTGCTCGGCTCCACAGGATCACATCCCCCCTACAGACCTTGGGGTCGCTATTATTGGGGGACTTTATTCATCTACTCTGGAGATGCCTGAAACTCCATCGGTATTGGGCCAAGGTATCCCAGTGTATCACTCGATTAGCTCAGACACCAATTCCATTGACTCCCCTGGTGTATTTACTAGGGGCCATTGATGTAGAAATGTATTAGAAAGGAATGTATTACATGATTATTAATTTGCTGTATCTGGCTAGAAAACTTATTGCAAGATATTGGATGGCCTCTACGGTCCCCACAGGGAAACAATGGATTAGCTATGTTAACTCTTTATTTCTTAGAGAACGCCTGGCATATAGTCGCAGGAAGGCAGTGGGTAAGTTTGACCTTATCTGACAACCATGGCTGGAAGATCCCAGCCTGGCGCCACCACAGCTGGTGATGGACAGACTGCTTATGTTGGGATCTGCGAGGTGTGGGAGGGGGGGAGAGAGGACTGGGAGACATTGATTTGGTTATGCTTACTGTTATGCACTGGACCGAAGAGAATCCGTTGGTTGAAGAAGTGTTTAATTCGGATACGTTATCATGGGTCATAAGTGCTGATTAGTGTTCGGGGTTAGGGGAGGGTTAGAAATCTTATATTTGCATTGTATCCTGTTATAGCTCAAATAATACAGATCCCTGATGTGTTACTGTCTATACATGTAATCAATTCAATCTCATCTACTGATATAATTGTATGTATCACGTGAGCAATGAATAAACAAGTTCTGTTTAAAAAAAAAAAAAACTGGTGTGGAAAAAAGTGTTGTGCAAGAACAGTCGCTGATGGAGTGTTGGACAACAGGGGGCGATGTGAAACTGTGGGAAGGTCCAATAGAGTAACTGCTTCCCTTTGTGGGGTCCCTCCTCAGACACTGTCCTAGCAAGCGATGGGACCAGAGTTCCTGGTGGTTTTGAACTGGGTAATTTTAAGAAAGTGGTTGCCAGGGGTAACCAAACAGGTATCAGTGAACCTGGACCCCAAAAAGTGCTGGGTAAATTTGAGACGGATGTCAAAGTAGGACCCCTACAGTCTTGGGAGAGTAGATCTGGGGGATGTGAGAAGAAATGTAAGCACTCAAAAATTGTGAAGAAGTGCGCATGGAAACACACTCGGAAAAAGAGGTGGGTGGAGTGCCCCTTTAGGAAGAAGGGTGTTGTATTTCTCCCTCCATTGCGAAACGGGGGGAGGATATGTGGAGATGCGACCCAATGTCACAGGTGCATATGAGCAGTGTATGCCTGATTTTGGTAGGCTTGCTAATTGCACACCTGTGAACCGGCTTCATAATCATCTCAGAAATAGAGGTCAGTGCTCATTAGGGATGAGCCAAACACCCCCCGGTTTGGTTCGCAGCAGAACTTGCAAACAGGAAAAAAATTTGTTCGAACACGCGAACACCGTTAAAGGGACACGAACATGAATAATCAAAAGTGCTCATTTTAAAGGCTTATATGCAAGTTATTGTCCTTTGAAATGTAATTTTGCTGTCAGACTGTTCTAAACACAGGAAACATGCACCCCTTTACAGGCATACTATAGACACCCCCTAGGTACAAAATTTAAAGGAATATTACACTTTTATTGTTTCACTTTAAGCTTTATTAAAATCACTGCTCCCGAAAAAACAGACGTTTTTAAAAATTCTTATTGCATTGATACATGTCCCCTGGGGCAGGACCCAGGTCCCCAAACACTTTTTATGACAATACCATGCATATAAGCCTTTAAAATTAGCACTTTTGATTTCTCCCATAGACTTTTAAAGGGTGTTCCGCGGCTTTCGAATTGGCCGCGAACACCCCAAATTGTTCGCTGTTCGGTGAACTAGCGAACAGCCGATGTTCGAGTCGAACATGAGTTTAATTTGAAGCTCATCCCTAGTGCTCATCTATGGAGACAGCTCCGCCTGGCAGACAGGAGTTCTGGCCTAGGAGTCAGGATGGAGCCAGTGCAGCACGAAGCTGAAAAAAATGTCAGGTCTGGGGAAGACAGACCAAGGACTAAGGTGTAAGGCCTGAGCAGGAGTGCTACATTTTAAGCCAGGAAGGCTGAATGCTGGTTGTTCTGAAGCAGGACTGTAATGCTGAATAGCACTGCAAGGGAATCTGATGTTTATTTTTGAACAAAAATTGGCTGCCATGCCTTTGAAAATGCAGTCGGGACTGACACGATTTCTTCAATTCGGATGCACTACTAGAGCTTAATCACCCCGGATCATCACAGAGTGTATGGTCTATGCTTATGGAGTGGGGGTCTGCACTGAGGGGGGGTCAATGCTTATGGAGGGCGGGGTCTGCACTGAGTGGCGTCTCTGGTGATGGAGGGGGGTCTGCACTGAGGGGAATCTATGCTTATGGAGGGGGGTCTGCATTGAGGGGGATCTATGCTTATGGAGGGGGGGTCTGCACTGAGGGGGGTTTATGCTGATGGGGGAGTCTGCACAGAGGGGGGTATAAGCTGATGGGGGGTCCACACAGAAGGAGTGTCTATACTTAATGGGTGGTTATACTGAGGAAAGGGAGTCCGTACTTAGTGGGGGGTTATACTGAGGAAAGGGAGTCTGTATTAGTGGGGGGTTATACTGAGGAAAGGGAGTCTGTACTTAGTGAGGGGTTATACTGAGGAAAGGGGGTCTGTACTTAGTGGGGGGGTCTGAACTGAGGGAGGGTGGTCTGTACTGAAGGGGGACTATAGTTGGCGGGCGGGGGTGACACCAACCCTAGTAACACCACTGCCATGGCTATAATATATATGGTGGTGATTGTAAAAGGTTAGAGTCTGATTGTTTGTCTTGAACCTTGGACCTGATTTTCCTTGTTTGTTTAAAAGAGAAGTATGGGTTTCCTTTTTTCTGCTTAATCCTAATCCTTATGAGCTGCTAGTATCTACAAATCTTTCCTGCCCTCTGAGAAGTGCACCGTTTCTGTTAAAATAGAGTTAATTACCTGTGGGAGGGTCTACAGACTTTCTTGCAATGTTATACTGACAATGGGGAGTCTGGATCCACCCTCTACCTGTCACCTGTGTGATGACATCAGCTCTGGGCTCTCTGCTCATTCCCGAGACTAAACACAACAGACAGAGCTGTTCTCCTCCTCCCCTCCTCCCTGTTGCAGACAGAACGATCTCTGCACACATTCAGGAAAGCAGCAGGCATTAGTGAGTGGAGAAGTCAGTGATAGTCAGGGCCGCTGATAAGCCAATACAACTGGCTCTGTTGTACCGGGCCCGGCCAGCGGGGGGGGGGGGGGGGGTCAGGCAATATAAACAGTGAATGAAAGAATGCAAAGTAATTAAAAAAAGATTTTCCCTCCACTCCAGCCACTCACATTTGACTGTAAACAGTGCTGGAGTGGGGCTGAATGGGGGAGCAAGAAGGGAGACACACGGAGGTGGATGGACTGGTGTCTTTATTCAACCTTACTAACTATGTAACTATGTAACTATGTAATACAGCTTCTGCGGGACACACAGCTGTGGCTGAATGGAAACAGGATTGTTGGGAGCACAGTAACATGTTGCTGGCCGACTGCAGTGTCTTCCAAATATCTATGTGATCAGGCAGTATACAGGTTACCGATCAGCCTCCCTTCCCTCTTGTCTTGATGGTTACTGCCTAACCTGACCTGCACATTGCCTGATCACACTGGTATGATCTCTGGAAGACTCTGCAGCAGCTGTAAACCATTTCAGCTTATAATCTGCTATTTAGCCAGAGCTCTGTGTGTGCTGCACAGATTGTTTGATTTTTTTTTTTTGAGGATTTACTGCTGGAAACTTCACAGCCCCATTAACTGGTTACTGTCCTCCACTAATCCTGACTAGTTCACTGTTTGTAAGAAAATTTAGTATTTTGGAAATTGGATGTGATGCTGTCTTCTGTCACTTGGTTGTGCTTTCAAAGGAAAATCACTGACTTGATCTTGCAGAGATGGTTTAAACCATCTCCTGTACCATGTCTGCAGTCTGAAACCATCTCCTGTACCATGTCTGCAGTCTCTGACCATCTCCTGTACCATGTCTGCAGTCTCTGACCATCTCCTGTACTATGTCTGTAGTCTCTGACCATCTCCTGTACCATGTCTACAGTCTCTGACCATCTCCTGTACCATGTCTGCAGTCTCTGACCAACTCCTGTACCATGTCTGCAGTCTCTGACCATCTCCTGTACTATGTCTGTAGTCTCTGACCATCTCCTGTACCATGTCTGCAGTCTCTGACCATCTCCTGTACCATGTCTGCAGTCTCTGACCATCTCCTGTACCATGTCTGCAGTCTCTGACCATCTCCTGTACCATGTCTGCAGTCTCTGACCATCACTGTACCATGTCTGCAGTCTCTGACCGTCTCATGTACTATGTCTGCAGTTTCTGACTGTCTACTGTACTATGTCTGCAGTCTCTGACCTTCTGGGGAGGGGCCAGGGGTGGGGCTGAAGGAGGGACCATGGGCATGACCAGGGGCAGGGCCAGGGTGGGGCTGGAGGAGGGGCCAGGGGTGGGGCCAGGGTGGGGCTGAAGGGGGCCCCGTCAGGTAGGCTGTACGGGGCCCCATGATTTCTATCAGCGGCCCTGGTGATAGTGCTCTGTACAGTGTATTATATTCTACCTTCCTGCTAAAATTATAATTCAAATAATACATTTTTAAAGTAAAATACAACATTGGCTTTTGTCAGCATTGCCTACATTTACTGTAAAGCAATTAGAGCCAATATTGTGATTTTATTGGCTATTCAGATTGTTCTATGTGATTGAGGTCATGGAGCCTTCCATGTATAGATGCTTAGGCCGGTTTTACACTGCTAGGAGTACAGGGGATGGGGATGATGGGATTGTATAAGAGTACAAGGGATGGGGATGATGGGACTGTATAGGTGTACAATGAATGGGGATGATGGGACTGTATATGAATTCAGGGGATGGGGATGAAGGGACTGTATAGGAGTACAGGGATGGGGATGACTCAGTGACACTCTTCCCCCATTGGCTGGAGGAGACACTGACACAGACTTTGAACTACCCAGAGTGAGGGAAGGGGGGAGGGAATTTGTAGGACACAGAAACGACAGAGCCCACTGAAGGAGATGTTGGAGGCTTGCTGCTGGGAGGTGAGAACACTTCATTGCTTGTGTCACGCTGCCTCTGCTTCCGGGTTTTAGCTGGGGACACGCTGCCATGGAAACAGAGTCATGTGAAGAACGTGCTCGCTCTAGATAGCAGCTTGGGTGTGCATCTCTTCACCAAGCACACCCACATATCCAAGAGAATGAGGCAATGAAGGAGGGGCTGGATTGAGGGGCAGTATCCACACCCTGGAAACTTTTGAACTGAGAGAGAATGTTAGAGGCTGATTCTGGACTCTTCAAAAGACTATGCAGCAAAAACTAAAGGACTGGGGAAAGAAATGCAGTTCAGGTATGAGGGTAACATGTACTACCTTTTTTTGCATTCCCATACTTCTCCTTTAAGCAATATATTTTTGTTTATTTAGTAGATTCTACTTAAGTCTCTCTCTCTGAGTCATATAACACACCTTTATAACATAAATATAAGTTTAAAGTGGTTGTAAACTCTAATGCCCCGTACACATGGTCGGACATTGATCGGACATTCCGACAACAAAATCCTAGGATTTCTTCCGACGGATGTTGGCTCAAACTTGTTTTGCGTACACACGGTCGCAAGTTGTCGGAATTTCCGATCGCCAAGAACGCGGTGACGTACACCACGTACGACGAGACTAGAAAAGGCCAGTTCAGAACCAAGCGCGGCACCCTTTGGGCTCCTTTTGCTAATCTCGTGTTAGTAAAAGTTTGGTGAGAGACGATTCGCGCTTTTTTACACTCGTGGTTTTCAGATCATTTTCTGCTATTCAGTTTGTGCTTGTGGGTTTGTATCTGCTCTTCAGTGCGTGCAGTGAGTTCGTATTTGATTCTTAATTGCGTTCTTGCCCACTCGTTGCTGTTTTTCAGGTCGCTCTTCACAGGCCTTGCTGTTCTTCAGTGCGTTCTGTTATTTCGTTCTGAGCAGCCAACCGTTTTCTAGCCATGTTGCGTATACGTACTCCTCGTAGAGTTTGTGCTGTGCGGGGCCTTGGTGTTGGGGTCCTGACCTTGACACAAGTCCAGTCCATGAACAGGGTGGGAAGGAGTTCATGGACCAAGAATTGGTTGCTTCAGCATGACCAGTTCTGTCACATGCCTTTGCTCCGTGAGATCCGTGAGAATAATCCTGATGATTTCAGGAACTTTCTCCGGATGACGGACCCCGTTTTTCACCGTTTGTTGGCTTTGCTGACCCCCTATATCGGCAGGCAGGATACATGCATGAGGCAAGCCATCACTCCGGAGCAGAGGCTCGTCGCCACCCTGCGGTACTTGGCGACGGGGAGAAGCTTGCAGGACTTGAAGTTCTCGACAGGCATCTCCCCCCAGGCTCTGGGGATCATTATCCCCGAGACCTGTTCTGCCATCATCCAGGTCCTGCAGAAGGAGTATATGAAGGTAAGATTTTTATCCTTTAATATCACATTTTATTGTATTTAATGTTTGCTAATATATTGTATTTCTTTCCTCATTCCCTAATTACCATGATTGTAATATGCTGTGAATGTCCCCTTTGTCCACATGCATGCTGGATTTTTATGTAATTTTTTTTGTTGTCCTTCATACATATTTGCCTTCACTTACCTCCCCAGCATGCTCTCCTGCCCCTATATTCACCTCATGTAGTCACTTAACAATGTATTTTATCAGCTCCATAGTTGTGCTTTACCCCAAACACCCCCTAAAATGTGTTGAAATGTGATTTGTGCTTTAAATTCAGGCAGAGTGCCAGAGGCTTTTTTTGGGTGTCCCCAAATCATTTGGAACCCTCCCTCCCCCCAACTGCTAAGTCAGCTAATACCAATTCTCTATCTATCCTCAATCATCTATCTGCTGACTTTGCCAAACCCATACACACTATACCCATCTCTTTTGTGGTCAGATTTATGGATGAATTCCCCAAAGCATGTAGTGCAAGGGCCTGCCTGTATACTTTCAAATGGTACTGTTTCAAGTTTTTGTATACTATTATTATCTTGATAGGTAATAGCAGAATGTCCAAATGTGCTCAAATGTGTACAGTGTGTATTTATATCTTTGTATTATGACACTTCTTTCCTGTCCAGTGGGCTGCCAATAGTGTAACTAAGGAGGGGCTGTTCAAAGTAATACCCATTATTTAGGCATTTATTTAGGCATTCATATCTCAATGAAGTGGAGAGGGTTACCTGTCCCAGAGTTCCCCCCCTATAATGTTAGAAATGGCCTAGGAGGGGGGGGGGGATCTGATAGGTGTACCTTATACTTTGGTCTTAACAAATTCCCTCATAAAAATGTTAGCTTGATGTTGGGCAAGAATGTTTGTGTCTAATCTGCTTTCCATGTTTATGTGCAAAATGACTAATTTTTGATTTTGTTTTGACTCCACAGTTTCCTTCCACGCCACAGGAATGGCAGACTGTGGCCTCCCACTTTGCCCAGTGGTGGGACTTTCCTAACTACAGAGGGGCAATTGATGGGAAACACGTCCACATTGTCCCACCACCCAACTCGTGGTCATACTATTACAACTACAAGGGGTTCAATAGTATTGTGATGTTGGTGGTGGTGTCGGCTAATTATGAGTTCCTGTATGTGGACGTGGGGAAAAATGGCCGGATGTCCAATGGTGGAGTCATCGCCCAGACAGAGTTTTACAGGCGTCTCCAGAATGGCAGCTTGGACTTGCCACCTCCAGAAGATAATGTGGAAGGACTCCCATTCGTCTTCGTTGCTGATGAAGCATTTGCGCTGGGGGACCATCTTATGCGGCCATTCCCGATGAGGGCCCTCACCCCGGACCAGAGGGTTTTTAATTACCAGCTGGCCAGAGCCAGAACAGTGGTGGAGAACACGTTTGGAATCATGGCCAGCCGGTTCCGCCTATTTCTTACACCCATACATATGGCGGAGTACAAACTGAATCACATTATCCTGGCGTGCTGTGTTCTACACAACTTTTTACGGAAACATTCTGCCAACTATGCTGGCTCAGTTGGGCCTGAGGCCGGAATTCCTAATGAACCAACCCTGACGGTGCTTGAAAGTGGCCGTCTTTTCATTTCTTCCTTTATATATGAACAGTCTTACTTGTATATAGAAGATGTCACTGGAAAACTTCCTTATGCCGATCTCCGCATCAGTCACACTGTCTCCCGGCTTTGTTCTGCCTGGGCCGCACCTGGTTATGTAACTTTATCCAGACACTGGGCCCATAACCTGTTGCAGAGTAAGATTGCTGGGTGCAGTGGAGTCAATTCAGATTTCACAGACAGGAAAAATAAACCAACAAGTACAACACTATGTATAGGAAATACAACACATCATGGAAAAATGCATAGCATAGCATATCACTGAGCATTAGCAACATCTAGTGTCCTGTTTGTGAACTGCAGTCAATAGGCTAAGCTGAAAGTTGTTGTATCTCCAACAAGTTGTACCTGTTTATCTTCTGCCCAATCTTCTCTACAGCCTTCTAAAACACACAGAACAAATTATTTTTCTCAGTTCCAGCAGGAAAGTGGTAGGAATCTGATGTCACTGCATGACACAGCATAGAAAGAATAGCTGACTGCAATTTTAGACCTGAGTGGATGGAGTAAGCACACCTCTCCACAAACACATAGAGACACATAAATAGCTGTGTTATGGGGGGTGGGGTCATCTCCTGGGATTCTGTGGTATCAAGTTAGAGACTGTCAGAAGTGATTGATGCAGATAAAAGAGGAATGAGGCTCAGTTTACACCATTGCAAATTGGATGTGGAAATTCACATTAGCAGGAGATTGTGACTGGATCTCTTTAGAGCGGGTTCACATATCTCCACAGTGGGTCTGGTGCGATTTGCAAAAGAAGGATGTGCGTCTTTTGGTCTGTTTCAGGTCTGAATTCAGCCCAAAGTTCAGGCTGAAATCAGACCTGAAACAGTGAACCAGGATGCACCGGACTCCTGTTGTGAGCCGCAGGCGGCTCATATGTGAACCCAGCCTGAGACAGCAGACAGAAATCCAGTTAAGTGCTTTGGACTGAAGCAAGTACACACTATAGAGGGATATACTTTGTTAATTTTTCATTTCAGAGGTTTACAACCACTTTAAAGTGCACCTGTACCTAGACTATGAACGCTGGGGCTCATTCACATAATAACAGGTGAGCTGTGTTTAACTGCTTTAATCAATGCAGGTTCAATGCATAGATACATAAAAAAAACAAATCAGTTACTATTTGATGCACAAATATCATGAAGTATGCAAAAATCTAGATTTTTTTTTGTTACTCACCGTAAAATCCTTTTCTCTGAGTTTATTGATGGACACAGCGTCTTCTTCATTATCCATAACCATACAGGGTTTTATAGCACCTCCTATGGACAGTCCTCTCTGGGTATAAAACTCCCTCTCTGCTATAGGCCTCCAGTCAGTCACAAGCAGTGTCAAGGAGAAAACTCCATAGAGGGGTGGGTGCTGTGTCCATTAATGAACTCAGAGAAAGGGATTTTACAGTAATTTATAAAAAAAAAACTTGAGAAACAATGCCTGATGTTGGAATGCTTAGGAGCCACTAACCACCCTGGTGGAGAGTACCATAACAGGGAAGGGAGGTTCCCCCCATGCTATCACGGGCACTGTAGCAACATCAGTATTCTTAGAGCCAGGGCTGTATGAGAGGCCTCCCTCTACATGTCAGGCTCTGACACAAGGTATGCAACAGCCACATCCACAAGTGAGATTATCCATTAGCACGTCTACAGGAACAGGACTGCCACCTTCAGGAGGGGGTCCAGGGGGTAGCAAGCCCCTGAGACTCCATAGGGACAGCACTACCCGACAGGTGCTGCTGCAACTAGGGACCCCAAAGTAAAGGAAAGAGACCACCCCCAGGCTGCCCAGCAGAGAGGGAGATAGAGGGATACCAGGGGAGGACTCACCACAGGCTGCCATATGCTACCAGAAGTCAGCAACGTGTCTCTGCCACTGTGTACAACTCAGGACTGCACCACCAGGTGCTAGGGACCACTCCCACATCTTCTGACCCTCAGAAGCCAAGGGAAGGCCACTGCTGTGAGCTACAAGAAAATGGTGATTCATGACCACCCTGAACCAGCTCTCTCAGCCCATACTGGCACTTGGTCTTAGGGAAAATGTTCACTGAGTATGGCAAATGCAGGATGTCTCCAAAAAAGAGAAGGTAAAATGGTGGCTGTGGCTCTGGGAAAATAGCTGCCGGCTAAAAATAGCCACGTGGCAGCCATATGAACCTATGCTGGACCCAGAGATCCTCCTCTCCACTAAAGTGGGGGGTTGTCAGCCAGTCATATGTGTCCACATGAGACTATTACCTCACTGGCCACCCCAGACCAGGATGGGGCATAGTCGCTGTTGACTGAGAGCAGAGCTAGCGGTCTGTGTGCTCTCACTGGTCAAACTGGGGTGACCTGACTGTTGATCTCCACATGAAAAAATCCCAGGAAAAGAAAATGAAAAAATTAGAAAGCTATAAGACCACAAGTGCCAGCATAAAACAATACATCCATACTCCTGGCACTAGGCACAATGACTGGAGGCTTATAGTAGAGAAGGGGTTTTAAGTCTAGGGAAGACTGTCCATAGGAGGTGCCAACATTTTTTCTACCTAGTGTTCTACTCCTGTAGGTGTTGCTATAAAACCCTGTTTGGTCATGGATAAAGAAGAGGCCGTCAATGAACATAAGAGATATCTTCCTTTATCTTTATAGAATGCAAGAAGGTAAACAAAATCTTCAGCCTTCAGAACCACTTTAAGTGATATTACAAATGAGAACTAGGAATGTACATGTTTGTATGTTTCTAATTATTAACCACTTGCCAACTGGCTCACGCCGACATACGTCGGCAGAAGGGCACATACAGGCATATTAATGTACCTACACGTTGCCCTTTAAGAAGTGGTTTGCGGGCGCTAATTGCGGTGGTCAGTGTCGTGTCACACATAGCCCCTCCCCCCACAGTTAGAATCACTCCCTAGGACACACTTAACCCCTGCAGCGCCCCCTAGTGGCTAATCCCTTTACTGACAGTCACATTTACACAGTAATCAATGCATTTTTAATCGCACCGATCGCTGTATAAATGTGAATGGTCCCAAAATAGCACCAAAAGTGTCCGATCTGTCCGCCATAATGTTGCAGTCATGATAAAAATCGCTGATCGCCGCCATTACTAGTAAAAAAAAATTATTAATAAAAATGCCATAAAACTATCCCCTATTTTGTAGATGCTATAACTTTTGCGCAAACCAATCAAAAAATGCTTATTGCGATTTTTTTTACCAAAAATATGTAGAATACGTATCGGCCTAAACTGAGGAAAAAAAAATGTTTTTTATATATTTTTTGGGGATATTTATTATAGCAAAAAGTAAAAAAATAATGCGTTTTTTCAAAATTTCGCTAATTTTTGTTTTTAGCGCAAAAAATAAAAACGCATAGGTGATCAAATACCACCAAAAGAAAACTCTATTTGTCGGGGGAAAAAGGACATCAATTTTGTTTGGGAGCCACGTCGCATGACCGCGCAATTGTCAGTTAAAATGATGCAGTGCCGAATAACAAAAAGTGCTCTGGTTTTTGGCCAGCCAAATGGTCCGGGGCTGAAGTGGTTAAGTGACGTCCAAATCTCCTCTATCATTCAGGAACAAATCATCATGATTCCCAGTCCTGTGATCACTATGAAATCTCTGACACAGTGATCATATAGTATTATTCACAAACACATCTGTTGGGTTATGATGTCACAATACCTCACACAGATAGAAGCATTTTGACATCTGAAGTTGGCAGGCTACAGTTTTTAAAGGGCAATACAGTTGTCCATTGGTGAGAACAAGTTTTATAGATTCATTTCCTGCAATGAGCTTCTGGCCGTAGAATAAAATGGAATACAATTTAGTGTTCAAGAACTACGAACTTGGTAACAGAAGACAGACCCCAGATCCAGTATAATCGGTGTACATAGATCATCATTAGAATTTCTAAAGATTCAGATCTAGAAGCCCTCAGTGGAGTAGATGGTGCAAATGAAGTGTAATTATTCCAACACCATCTCTATCATGGAACAAGAGTCCCTAGTTTGTTTGCCCTCTCTTTTAACATGTTTACTTTTCTTCTTTTTTTTTTGTTTCACAAAGGTTTTTATTGAAAGAACAAGTAATCACAAAACATCGTTATAATGGTACATTTGCAAAAAAAGTGGTACATATGACATTTGGGTTGAATACATTTTAGGACAGTATATGGAGATAGTATGATTTTATACAGTATCAATATTTTTATGCTAATACATATACTCAAGTAACATCGAGGTATTCATGTATTGAAGTAGTAATCGTTAACTAGCTTAAACTGTGTCTAAATGGAAAAGGGAGAGAGGGGGAGAGGGGGAAGGGAGATAGAAGAGAAAAAAAAAAGGGGGCGGAGATGAGAGTGGGCAAACAACTTATATATTCCGTGTGTTTTTCTTGAACCTTCTTATAAATCTTGTTTCTGGACAGTGGTTTTTGTCATTAAATATTGATTGCTTTGTAGGACTGAGAGTTTTTGAATTCTATCCATTTATGCCATGCTGAAGCAAAGTTAATTATTTTTTCTTGAGAAATGCTTATGAGTTCTTCTATACTTTCTATCTTGTTTATTCTACGAAACCATTCTTTTTTTGATGGGATAGAATTAGAGCGCCAGTGGCAGGCGATACAATGTCTTGCAGCATTTATCATAAACATAGTTAGAGACTTTAGGTATTGTCTTTTGGGTATTGAATTATAGTGTAGCAGGTATTGTGCTGGGTTAAAACTTAAGTTTTCTGAGGTGATTGACATAATGGTTTCGTGAACCATTTTCCAAAAATTTTGGATAAGCGGGCAAGTCCACCAAATGTGAATCATCGAGCCCTCCTCAATTTTGCATCTCCAACACATGTCAGAGGTCTGGGGAGAGAACTTGTGCAATAAGGTGGGGGTTCTATACCATCTAGTGATGATTTTAAAGCAGCATTCTTGAGTGCCGACATTTAGTGAACCTTTATGTGCGTACATGAAAATTTTCTCCCAGTTTTCCTCTGACAGGTTTAAGTTGAGGTCCTGTTCCCAAGCTTGGCGTGACGAACTGGAGAATTCTGAATTGTTCACAACAAGTGAGTTGTAGAGAATGGAAATGATATGTCTCTGTGGGGTTGTCCTTGTACATAGGTCTTCTAGTGTCGTAAGAGGTCTAGTCCAGTGCTGAGTTGTCTCGTTGCTGGTTAGGTAGTGTCTAATTTGTATGTATTTCCATTGTGAGATCTGGGGAGGGTCGCTATCTTTGTTTATTTCATCTCTTGATAAAAGATTTCCATTTTTAAAAAAGTGTTTGACCAGAATTTCACCATGTGGCCATGAATTAGTGAGGAAATTTTTTTCTAAACCTGGGACAAAATCTGGATTGTTCCTCAGTGGTGTTAAATGGCTCATCCAAGGAAATGGATTGTTTTTTTATAGGTGTTAAGAAATATTTCTAGTGTGGGACCTATAAGGGGGTGGGTTTTAATGTTTTTTGAGTGGTGCGCTGGACGAATCCACGGAAGATAGTTTATTTGGTGGGAGAAAAGTGTTTGCTCTAGAGACACCCAGTCTTTTACTGTATGGTGGATGTTCCAGTCTACTATTCGTGTCAAAAGAGCAGCTTGGTGGTATTTTTGGAGGTCTGGAAGAGCTATGCCCCCTTTATTTTTGGGTAAGTTTAGTCTGGTAAATTTGATTCTGGGAGGTTTGCTCCTCCAGATAACGGAAGAACATGCTTTGCTGAAGGAATTAAAGAATGATAATGGCAGTCTAATGGGGATTGTTTGCATAATGTACAGAAATCTAGGTAGGATTGTCATCTTAATCAGAGAGGCTCTACCAAACCAAGATATATTGAGAGAGTTCCATCTTTTTAAATCATCCTGTGTGTCTTTTAGAATGGGTAAGAAGTTGAGTTTAAAAGAGATCACTTAAATTAGTAGGTATTTCTGTTCCTAGATATGTTATACTTTGTTTGGCCCACGAGAAGGGGAAGTTATTTTTACATAGTTCTACTGAATTTGAGGGTAGAGTAACATTAAGGGCGCTAGATTTTGAGTGATTGATTTTTAAGTTTGACAATAGTTGGAAGTGTTCTAGGTCTTGGATGACATTGGGTAATGAAATATGGGGTTCAGAGAGGAATAGAAGCATGTCGTCTGCAAAAGCTGCTACTTTATATGTGTGTTTGTGAATTTCTATACCCTTAATGTCTGGATTGGATCGAATTTTATTCAATAGTGGCTCTAATGTGATGACGAACAACAGTGGTGAGAGGGGGCATCCTTGTCTTGTGCCATTGCGAAGATTGAAGGCGTCCGACAGGTGGCCATTGACTCGAACTCTAGCTGTTGGGTTGGAGTATAACACTTTGATGTATGATCTCATTTGGGGCAGGATCCCTATGTGTTTTAGTACTGCGTCCATAAAGTCCCAGGCCACTCTGTCAAACTCCTTCTCAGCATCAAGAGATAGGAAGGATCCCTGTTTCTTTTGGGATGATAACCAGTGATTTATGTTTATTGCTTTGATTGTATTGTCGCATCCTTCTCTTCCCGGGATAAAGCCTACTTGATCTAAGGAAATAAGGGAAGATAGCAGGGGTAGGAGTCTGTTTGCTAGTATTTTGGCATAAATCTTGATGTCAACATTAATTAGGGAAATTGGTCTATAATTAGTTACCTGAGTCAAATCTTTTCCTTCTTTTTGGTATTACCGTTATATGGGCTTCCAACAGTTGTTTAGGGGGATGTTGTTCAGAGTATAGTGATTGAAAGGTTTTCAGAAATCTTGGTTTCAGTATGTTGGTAAACGTTTTGTAATATTGAAGAGGTAATCCATCTGGACCTGGTGCCTTGCCTATTTTCATATCTTTTAAGGCTTTATCAAATTCCAGGCCAGATATAGGTGTCTCGAGTTCTAGGGCTGTATTTTTTGATATTTGGGGTGGGCAATATTTCTCTAGGAAATTTTGAATAAGCTTTGTTCTTTTGTCTGAATTATGTGGGCATTTAAGATTAGATGGGATGTTATATAAGGAATGGTAGTAGAGTTCGAACTGTTTGGCAATCTCCTCATTCGAAGAGTATGGTGTTCCTTGTTTGTCTCTTATTTGATGAATTGTTGATGCAGCCTTCTTGCTTTGGACTGCCTTTGTGAGCATTCTTCCGCTTTTGTTACCTTGCTTATAATATATCTTATGTCTTAAGATATATTGTCTTTTAGTTTTCATGTTCAACTCTTCTGATAGTAGAGTTCTTGCTTTAGTTAAGTCTTCAAATTTGGAGAGTGCAACAGTTCTTTTTTGAGTTGTTTCTAGTTTATGAATTTGGTCTAGCAGCGATCTAATTTTGGATTGTTTTTCTTTCTTTATTTTAGCTAGTTTTTTTATAAATTCACCTCTCATTACGCATTTGTGCGCTTCCCATTGTGTAATCAAAGCTGTCTCGTCATTTTCATTTAGTGAAAAATATTCGTTTAGTTTGTCATTGAAATGTAACACGTCTATGGGGTCTTTCAAGACAGAACTGTTAAGTCTCCACGTTTTGGTTATGGTAGTTTTTTCTGGGAAAGTTAATGTTAAGGTAATTCGATGGTGATCGGATATAGTCATGGTTTCGATTGTCGAATCTTTCAGTAATTCTAGGTCTGGTTGTGAGATAAAGAAGTAGTCAATTCTGGAGTATTTTTGATGTACAGTAGAGAAATATGTAAAGTCTTTAGTTTGAGGATTTAGGGTTCTCCAGGCATCATGTAGCATTAGTTCCTGTAGTTGGAGTTTGATTTGCTTTAATGCTTTATAAGGAAGGCTCGATGAACCATTTAAGGTATCTATGAGCGGATTTAAAGGAGTGTTAAAGTCACCTCCTAAGACAAGTATGCCCGCAGTGAAGTTTGTTAATAGGTCCTTAATCTTACGGAAAAAAGTTACCTGCTTTGAATTAGGGGTGTAAATGTTAGCAATTGTGATGGGATGAGGTCCCAACTTTCCTTTCAAGAATATGTATCTTCCCCCTGGATCAAGCATTGTGTCTTGAATTTGAAGAGGAGTCTCTTTGGAAATCAGAATTGAGACTCCTTTGGTTTTCCCTTCAGGATTGGTGGCGTGGATTGCCGTTGGAAATCTTTTATCTTGCATTTTGGGAACTTTATTAGCTTTAAAGTGAGTCTCTTGTATGCAAATGATATTTGCTTTGAGTTTATGAAATTCATTAAGGAACTTGGTTCTTTTTTCAGGGATGTTAAGTCCTTTAGCATTTACTGAGACTAGCTTTAATGATGTTGAAGTGGTCTGCTGTTTATGAATAGGCATTTTGGAGTTCTTCCTGTAACTAAAATAAGAAGTGTTCGGATATAAGAGTGTGGTGAGATTTTACTTATTTGTATGTCTTGTTCTAGGTTTGATAAAGGTGCTCGGGATATCAAGGGGGGTGGGAATGAGGGGGGGAAGAGAAAAAAAAAAAAGAAGAGGGGAAGAGAGGAGGGGGAGGGTTTTTTCCTTCCTAAAGAAGGAGATAAGGTAGTGTTCCGGAGGTAAGTTTAGACCAGCTAGACTACCCTAATGAAAAGGTCCGGTAAGTTCAAAGAGTGAAAGGTATTCCACTCTTTGTGTGGGAGCAAGGTCCAAGTAGGATCAGATGGAATACAATTGGTTTATTACGGTTTTCTTCTTTTTCTTTTTTCTTTTGTTTACAAAACTCTTAGCACTCTGGAGCAGCTAGCTAATTATATTGTTCAGATGTTACAGGGTATAAGAAAAGACCTTGGTCATGGTAGATTTTAAATTATTAGTTGCAATTTATGAGTGAGATGTAGATATGGGGACTGTAAATGACTGTATGTTTTTTATATTGAACCCTGTTTTATATAGACATTTCTTAATCTCTGATTTGTGTTAAGTTTCACAGGTGCAGGCAAAATATAACAACTCTAGTAAATATACTTATTAGCCACAGGGGGGAGCTCTTATCTTAGGGAATTAGAGCTTCTTGTAAATTAGGGGATTATTCTGCATATCTTATGGAGATTTAAGTGCAAATTAGGAAGTACCGTATTGTTTATGTAGTCTATGGAACTTAAATGTATCAAACAAAGTTGCACAAAAAAAAGGAAACTTTTGCATCAGAAATTACTTAAACAATAGATAGTGTAAGTATAAGGCATTATGGTGGTCGAAGACTCATATATTTATTATTTTGCTTCTTTTTTTTTTTGCGTTTTTTTTGCATTGTCGGAGCCCGACTGTTGTTGAGGATGATATTTAGCAGTGCTAATTACCTCCTGTTTAGTTAATTTTGGAAAAAGGATTGTGTAACGGGAGGGCCCGTGGAACTCAGAATACATCTTATGTCTAAGTCACCCTGTGCCATCCTGGCACAGGGTAAGGGAGAAAATATATCTTGGACTACTTAAAATGGGACAGTAATATTTGTCCACAATATCTCCCAGGATGTATGTAGAGACTATTATTGGTTTGGTTGATTCTGAACGCAACCTGTTAATTGAATGAGCTGATCACATTGTCCTCTATACAATGTAGGAGATGGGACGACTCCTATTGGAGCTCATGTTAATTAGGTTAATTAGGTTATGTTTGTATTGTTAATTGTAATTATCTGCAGCTATTGTGTTTATATTACTGTGTGAAGCTCGGTGCCCACAAGTCTGGGCGAAAGGTCATGTCTCAGTCACCTAGGCTGTATAAAGGTTTAGATAATTAGCTCATGTTAATTAGGTTACAGTTGTATTGTTAGAGGAGGTTTCAATGGCATATAAAGTCTTGTAATTTTGATTCTAAATAAAGTTAGTCCTGATGTACTCCAAGACTGGTGTTGTCTAGTTCTTGGGGGTTCCTATAGCCAGATCCATTGGACTTGTGTTCCAGAACTTAGGAAGCGGTATACAGACGGAAGCACTCAAGCGGAGTGTGGGATGTTCCGTGACATTGGTGGCAAGCAGCGGGAAAGCTTCCTGCAGTCTGGGAAATCTAAACCTCCAACTGGATCCAAGATCAGGATAGCAGACTTCAGTCACCCCAGCGGAGATATGGACCTGGCATCAGAATTACAGGGGCTGCTGCGGATCATCCTTTCAACATACACCAGGACTGTGTCTGAGGATGAATACCTGGAGCTTAGGCAGCAAATTCAGGTGGAGCTCTGGATTGCAGCCCTCCGTCTCCCTGGTATAAAACAGGGCAAGTGCTTTCCAACCCAAGAGCAACGGGCATTGCGGATGGCATTCCTGGGAGAGCGGCCCCAGGAGCAATGGGTGACTGAGTTGGACAGGTTGGTCCAGCGGGAGATAGAGCTGGACAATCGTTATCAGGCTCTGCAATGGCACGCAGAGGAGGGATATTTAGGGGAGACAACAGAATGCTCTCCGGAGGGATATGACTTTGGCGGCCCTGGATTGCTGTGGGAGAGCCTTACAGATCTTTTTATGTTTGGCGATGAAGGGGAACCTGACCTTGAGGACCTGAGAGAATATAGAGAGTCTATGCTCGGTCTTGCAGGGGTCTCAGAGCTCAAACCTGATCTGGACCATTTGCTAAGGAAGGAACAGCATCTGGAAAGGGCATACAGGAAACTGCTAGAACAAGTTCAGCAGCATGCCAGAGAATCGGCAGTGGAAAATCCAGAGATTGCCGTCCCCAAACCTGAAGCGCTGACAACAGGGCAGAGCTCTGCTAACCTCTGCCCAGAAATGATAGCATCTTCTGGGTTCCATGGACAGGAGATGGTGAACCTCTATCCCCAGACATCAGTTGCAGAGACATGGGATTTGATAGACTTTTCTGCTGACGAAGAACAACCCGATGAGCCTCCAGCAGAAGAGCTGCTATCAGGGCCAAAGTTCACTGTGTTCTGCCCAGCACCAACAGTGGCTTCGGCCTTCTTGAGAGAAGAGGTAGTCGGCCTTTCTCCCACAGCACTGACAGGGACATGTGATTTTCTGCCAGCAGCATCTATGGAGTTAAAACAAACTTCTCCAGCTGAAGATATGGTAACTGAACAGAGGGTCCAAGACCTCTGTCCACACTTTTACCAATTCCAGAGACTGGGGATTTAATAGACGTTTCTGTAGAGGAGGAACCACCTGGCAAACCCCCAGCAGAAGTGCTGGCAACCGGACAGAGGGTCCAAGACCTCTGCCCCATACCTGCAGCAATTGTGGAGGCTCAGGGTGAGAAGATGGCAATCACTTCCCAGCAGCAGATACAGGGGGAGAAGGGAGAGGAGGTGTGTGTTGTCCCTCCCCAACAGTTGGCCAGGGTGGAGGAAGCAGGCTTTCCTCCCCAGCAAAGATCAGTGCTCCTGGGAGACAGTACCATCAACATGTCGTCCCAGCAGCCAGATGAGGGAATAGAAAAGGAAGCAGCCGGCTCACCTCCCCAATGGCAGCTACACAGTTTGGGAGTGGAGGAGGCCAGCCTCCTGCCCCAAAGGTTAGCCGGAGCAGAGGATGCGGAGTCCCCAGCAGAAGTGCTGGCAACAGGGCAGAGTGTTACCAACCTCTGCCCAGCACCGGCAACAACTACAGAGTTCCAGGGAGGCGGGGCAGTCGGCCTCCCTCTCCTACAGTTAGCCGGAACAGATGGTGTGGGGTTTCCAGCAGAAGGGCTGGCAACAGGGCCGAGGACTGCTGGACTCTGCCCTCAACTAACAGAGGATGGATTTCCTGTGAAGGTGGATGGGACTTCAGTCTCCACCTGTATACTCCAGGGATGCTGGGCAGTGGGCCCCGATCGCCAACAGCATGACAGAGTGAGCCCAGACACCCTGTCTTCTCTCCAGCGGCAGAAAGGATTCCAGGGAGAAGGGCCAGTCCAGGCCTCTCCCCAGCGGCAGATATGTTCTCTGAGAGAGGCAGAGGTTGGCTGGGTGAGTAATACTCTGTTTGGAACAATTTGTTTGGGGTACTGTGTGGGTACAGGCAGTAGAGGACTGGAACTACTGACTAACTTCGGAGTCAACCCGTCTGGGGTCTCCTCCTGTGTTAGTCTCCTGCCGAAAGGGGAGAGATGTAACGGGAGGGCCCGTGGAACTCAGAATACATCTTATGTCTAAGTCACCCTGTGCCATCCTGGCACAGGGTGAGGGAGAAAATATATCTTGGACTACTTAAAATGGGACAGTAATATTTGTCCACAATATCTCCCAGGATGTATGTAGAGACTATTATTGGTTTGGTTGATTCTGAATGCAACCTGTTAATTGAATGAGCTGATCACATTGTCCTCTATACAATGTAGGAGACGGGACGACTCCTATTGGAGCTCATGTTAATTAGGTTAATTAGGTTATGTTTGTATTGTTAATTGTAATTAGCTCCAGCTATTGTGTTTATATTACTGTGTGAAACTCAGTGCCCACAAGTCTGGGCGAAAGGTCATGTCTCAGTCACCTAGGCTGTATAAAGGATTAGATAATTAGCTCATGTTAATTAGGTTACAGTTGTATTGTTAGAGGAGGTTCCAACGGCATATAAAGTCTTGTAATTTTGATTCTAAATAAAGTTAGTCCTGATGTACTCCAAGACTGGTGTTGTCTAGTTCTTGGGGGTTCCTATAGCCAGATCCATTGGACTTGTATTCCAGAACTTAGGAAGCGGTATACAGACAGAAGCACTCAAGCGGAGTGTGGGACGTACCATGACAGATTGTAATTCTGTAAAGGAGATTTAACTTATGCAAGTTGAATTAAGGTAATTCCAATGTAGTCCACCATCATGCCTTATTGAAAAATAACATCTTCTATATTAACTGTGATATTAAATTGCTGTTATTCAGCTCATTTTAATTATATCAAAGTATTATTGAAACAGTTTAAACCTTGATGAATGTAAAATATTCATAACCATAGAAACTTTTGCTCATTCTGCTATGTTGAAGAATGTTTATATTACTACTTGTGATATGTTCAGAAATACATATCTATATATTTTTTATTATTTTTTTTCCCCCTTTTTTCCCTCCCCCCTTAAACTTCTCTATGAGAATTTCTATATGTTCAATATATGAGCCATATATTCTGAAGAAAATTATCTCAAAAATATGTGTGCACTAAAGATATTGTAACTCCTGAACATTTCAGTATGGTTAATGGTCGATAGTTAAAGTAATAGACATTATAGTTATATCTTAATATACCCCTGAGTATCAGAAACAAAAATAATTTAGAAAGCGTACTTACAATCGGACGTTTTTTAGCTACGACATATCTATCATACCCTTATGTTCTTATTTAACATCAGCTGTAAAGAAAAAGAGAAAAAAAACAAAAAGAAAAAAAAAAAAAAAAGGAAACAAGGGGGAGGGATAAAAACATGTAGATAGTTAGCTCTTGAGCTCAATCTTTTATCTTGTGGTTAGTCATTTCTTTAATGGTTGGTTTGAAAGTGTTTCATCTGGAGAAATAAAGGACGTCTTGAAGTTTAAACGTTGATTGTAGATATGCGTACACAGAACGACAACTGTGTATGTTGTGGATGTTTGAAATTCAGGTGTTCATTTGGTCTTGTCTATCCATGCGATCTCTGCGTCTAGGAGAAGAGAGTCCTGGACTTCCTTGGTTTGCTCCTCTTCTATTCTGTTGAGACGAAGGTGATCTGCGGCGTCTATCTCTGTTTCTCTGGGCTCTGAGCATGTAGTTGTTTGTTACTTCGATCCACGTTTCATTCAGCATGAATGAATTATACCAATCTGGTACTTCAGTTGGGGGAATGTTTAATGTTTCACAGAAAGATTGCAAGTCCTCTGGTGTGTGTAGCAGTGCTGTGTGACCTCTCCAGGTGGCTGAGAGACAGAAAGGAAACTTCCACCTGTAAGGGATACCTCTGGTGCGTAATTGGTCAAGAATCGGACGCAGAGCCCTGCGTTGCTGTAATGTTATGTTTGATAAGTCTTGGTATAGCTTTATCTTGCTTCCGTTAAACAGCACTCTATTTTTCTCTCTCGCCTTTTTTAAAATGGCTTCTTTCAGAGGGAAGTTTACCAAACAGCATATTATGTCCCTGGGAGGATCAGTATCCCTTCCCCTCACTCTGAGGGCTCTGTGAATACTTTCAAAGTCAATGGGGGAGTCTGGGGGTCTGTCCAATAAGTATTTAAATATGGTTGTAGCAGGGTGTTCTACGGGATTTTGGTCTGCTGATTCTGGGACCCCTCTTATTCTTATATTATGCCTTCTTCCTCTATTATCGAGGTCTTCTAAGTGGCGATGAATTTCAATTAAATTATTTAAGTGTATATCAGAAGATTTTTGTACCTGTTTTATGGCCTCTGCATGTCGCGCTGTAGTCTGCTCCACTGATCCCATCCTTGCTGCAATGCTCTTGATGTCTGACTTGAGGTCTGTAATGGCTGCAGATAGCGTGGCTTTAATGTCCAGGGCTACTGCCTGTAGATCTGACAGGCAGAGTGCTTGTGATGCTGGAGGGTTATGGGGCAAAGGGGGTACAGCTTGTGGAGTGGAGCTGTGGCTGTGAGCACCGTGGGCGCCGATCGCGCTGTCCATTGTAGGGCCGGAGCCGCCGGCCGGGACGGGTGGCTTAGGCGAGGCCGCGGCTTTGAGGCCTTCTCCCTGTGATGTCCGGAACATCGCGGGGATGTTGCTTTGCTGGTGCTGGGTTAGCTCCGGGGGTTCACAGGTTGATGAGGAGCTCCGATCCCCTTTTACCATGATTGGAGCTGGTGGATTTGTCCCTGTGAGCCTTTTTAGCTGCTCCTTTGTGCTGGAGAGAGCGGCTTAGGCATCCATTCTGGTCCGGAGTTAGGCCACGCCCCCCTACTTTTCTGATCAACTAGAGTCTGGTTGCCATAATAACCTCGCATATGACACTGGGGTTGCAGAATAGTAAATAACAGATTGCTGTGCTTTGAAAAACAGCACAGAAAGCACCAGCTTCACACAGTGCTTATGCTAGGAACAAGAAACAGTGACAGTGCTCTCTGACAAAGGGACTGCACGCAACCTTACAACAATTCTGTCTTTCCGGAATCCTCTCTCAGCATAGTGTAATGCCCTGTACACACGGTCAGATTTTCCGATGGAAAAAGTGCGATTGGATTGTGTTGTCTAAAAATTTTTTTTTTTTTTTTAACAGTGAATTTTTATTTTATTAAACATATAAGACAGTACGTACACTTTCAGCATTATACTAGGATCTAACAGCAGTCGATAGACTACAATATGCAATCATACATATAAAAGGGTTCTTCCATTCCACTCCAACTTGTGGCGACGGACGAAATATATACAGTACATGAAGTGTGACATCTTACTGGAGTGATACAGTATTGGTAAATAAGTCTCTAGGGAAATATCAGACGTTACTTCAAGGTGTAAAATACCCAATCTACCATACCCCCTCCCAAACGAGGGGGAAGAGAGGGGAGGGTGAACACCTGGGGCCACCCCATCTCAGGGGCGGCCACATGCATCCACCCAACTCGACCACACTTTATGGAATTTTTGAGGACAGTTCCTGCTCTCATAGGTCAGGCGATATAGTGGCAGAACATTATTTACCGCCGCCTCCCAAGCCTCCACGGTGGGTGCCTCTTTTTTCTTCCAATTAAGGAGTATTTCTCTCCTTGCATAAAATAAGGAAAATGTTAGGCATTGTTTGGTATAGCGGTCTCCCTCTATCTCTCCTAAGTAGCTGAGTAAAAAAATTAAAGGATCCATTGGAATCTCTGTACCACATACCACCTCCAGTTTGTTTGCTACCGCATTCCAAAACGGACCTAGTTTGGGACAGGACCAGACCATATGAAAGAAGGAGCGCACCTCTGCCCCCCATCTAGTGCAGTCAGAAGTCTTTTCGGGGTAAATTTTTGCTAGACGTTGGGGCGTGTAGTAAGCTCTGTGGATAAATTTTAGCTGAATAAATCTATCCTTGGCAGCAATCATGGACGGGATAAACGTAGTCAGACACTCCTCCCACTCTTCCTCCCCCAGCGAGGAGATATCCGCCTGCCACTTGGCCCTAGTGCTATCAGTTTTAATGTCATGAGCGACTGTTAAATATAAATAAAGGGAGGATAGGGGTTTCTCCAGCAGCCCAGAGATCAAGAGGCGCTCGATTGAATCTGGTTCGAGCGTCACCTGGTGGGGAAACTGGGCCCTGAGGGCGTGCCTTAGCTGCCAGTATTTGAAAAGAAAGGAGTTTGGTAGGTTATGGGCTTGTTGTAATTCTCTAAAAGATTGTACTACTCCCCTTGACATCACCTGTTTTAATTTAGTGATACCTCGACTGGCCCATGCCGCCGGGTCCGGCAAACTAAGGAGGTGTGGGAGCATCGGATTTGCCCACAACGGGGTGTGTGGGGACATCGTGAGTGGTTGTAAGAGCGCTGCTCTAGAGGCTTTCCACACTTGGATTGTGGTCTTCATGGGGCCTGTGACCGCAGGAGTAGCCTTCATTCCCCTATACGGAAGGTTGGACAGCACTGCATAAGAACCCATGACTGCCGCCTCCAAGGTGACCGCTGGGTTCTGGCGAGGCTGCGAAAACCACCACCTCACCGTCACCAAGACGGCCGCCCAATAGTAAATTAAGAAGTTCGGCAGCGCAAGGCCACCCCCGGACAGCGGAAGATATAAAATAGCTTTAGCCACTCGTGGGGATTTCCCTGCCCAGAGAAAAGCTATCACCACACCCTCCAGCCTACGAAAGAAGGATTTTGGTGTGGGGACCGGGGTGTGTCTGAAGTAATACAAAAATTTAGGTAGATATATCATTTTTAGCAGGTTCCCTCTGCCTACCGGGGACAGGGGGAGGGATTTCCAGGTGGAACATTTTTGTTGAAGCTGAGAAAGTAGTGGATAGACATTTCTGTCTAGGTATCCCTTCAAGTCGCCTCCTACCCTAACTCCCAGATACGTGAACTCGTCTACCCACTTCAAGGGGGTGTTTGTATCCGTAGGAGGCACTGAACTGCAGAGGGGAAAGAGCACCGATTTGTTCCAATTTATACGAATACCCGAGACATGACCGAATAAATCAAAAAGGGCTAAGGCTGCTCGCAGGGAGTCCGAGGCATCCGCCAAGTATAATAATGAGTCGTCGGCGTATAGGGAGATTTTTTCCGTGATCGCACCGACCCGTATACCTCTGACCGCCTCATCTGCTCTAAGTGAAATGGCGAGCGGTTCCAGTGCCATAGCGAACAGGGCCGGGGAAAGCGGGCATCCCTGTCTCGTGCCCCTCTCCAGGGAAAATCTATCCGACAGGGTACCATTAGTACGAATACGGGCTGTAGGTTTGGCGTATAAAAGTTTGATCCAGGTCAAAAGTCCAGGCCCAAACCCAAACCTGGTAAGAACCTCCCACAGGTAGCCCCACTCGACCGAATCAAACGCTTTTTCCGCGTCGAGTGAGGCCACCACCCCCGGACTCCCACCCGAGGCCAGTGCAATGTGCGTATGTAGCCGTCGAAGGTTGATGTCTGTTCCCCTTTCAGGCATAAAGCCCGTCTGATCTGGATGTATTAGGGCCGTGATCACCGTATTTATTCTATTGGCCAAAATTTTTGAAAGGATCTTAGTGTCTATGTTGAGTAGGGAAATGGGGCGATAGGACGAGCATAGCATCGGATCTTTTCCTGTCTTGGGGATGACCACAATCACCGCATACATAGAGTCAGGAATGGATCCCTCATCCATGGACCTAGCCAAAAAGATTGAAGTTTAGGGGCCAACTGTTCAGCATACATCTTATAAAATTCGATCGGAATACCATCCGGGCCTGGTGTCTTGCCCGTCTGCATAATTTTTAGTGCTTTTAGAATTTCCTCAATGCTGATAGGGGCATCCAATTTATTAGCGTAGGAAGGAGTAAGGGTCGGTATGTCTATTTTGTCTAAGTAAGACTTCAGCTCTGCAGGGTCATAATCTACTCTAGAACGATATAGATTCTGATAGTAAGAGGCAAACTCCCTATTGATGTCTATCGGGGAGTTAAGAGTGGACCCCCCATCCCCACGAATTTGCCCTATCGACATCCCCCCCGGCTGCTCCCTAGCTAACCACGCCAGCAGGCGATCCGTCCTCTCCCCCTGTTCAAATATTCTTTGTTTTTGGTGCAATAATTTCTTTTGGGTCAGTGAGGTCCGTAGCATGAGGACTTCGCGTTGCACCGTTTGTAGTCTCTCGTATAACTGGGGGTCGGGGGAGCTAACGTACCTAGCTTCCTGTCTCTCAGACTCAGCCTCCAGGTCCGTAAGTTTCCTTCTCCTGTCCCTACGGGTCTCTGAGATAATGGTCTGGTACTGTCCCCTGGTGCATGCCTTAAAAGCGTCCCAGACAGAGGCCGCCGAAGCAGACCCTTCATTGGTTTCCCAATATGTTTCCAGCTCTTGTCTGTACCTCGGCTCCACCTCCACGTCCGAGATCCAGTACCTGGACAACCGCCAGAGTCTATCCGATGCAGCGGTTGAGGCATCTAGATCAAGGAGAAGTGGGGCATGGTCCGAAATTCCCCGGGGGAGAATTGTAATGTCCCGGACTCTAGGCAGGACAGACCCCCCCCGCATAGACCAGGTCTATACGTGAGAAGGTTCTGTGCGACGCAGAGTGGCAGGTATATGCCCTCTCCCGTGGATGTTTCCACCTCCAGAGGTCAATCATTCCATAAATGTCCGCCCAATCCGCAAGCCCCTGGGAAGACACACCAGTGGAAGTTAGTCTGTCTAAACTTGCATCCGGTACTAGATTAAAATCTCCCATGATTACTACGTTTTCAGTAGAGAATTCCGCTATTTTTGCAGTTATCTGGTTTAATATCTGAAGGGAGGCTGGGGGTGGCAAATAGAGGCCCACAATAACCCACGGTATATTATGGAGCAGAGCATGTATTATCACATATCTGCCGCCCGGGTCCAGAGCCAGGTCAAGGAGTTTAAATGGTAGTGTCTTAAGGACTAGTATACTCACTCCCCTTGAAAAGGTGGAATGTGTTGAGTGGTAGTGATACCCTACCCACGTTTTTTTGAGACTGAGAGTCTTTTTTCCCACTAAATGCGTCTCCTGGAACACACACAGATGGGGCTGGTATGATTTGATAAACTGAAATACCAGCGAGCGTTTCACCGGGGAGTTTAGACCCCTCGTGTTCCAGGAGAGCAGTCTAAGGGAGGTCATCTAGAAGGTCCGAAATTGCAGTAGGATCTATGAGAGGTGTAGGCTCCTTGCCTGGAGGTCTGGGCCCGGGTAGGCTATTCGTCACAATAAGCGGCATGGATATTCAGGCAGTCGGCCTGCTGTACTGTCATAACTAAAAAACATAAGAGCAGAAAAGAACAAAAAAAAAAAACGGGTCTGCAACCGCAGGCCAGATAAACCAAACATCCGCCCCCCCCCTCCAACACGGTAAGAGGGGCCTCATTCCCAGCCAACAAAAGGAAGACTCAAGGCCTAATGTGAGGGCAGTGTGCGTTCGGCGCTCAGCCTTCACTTACGCTAATGCATTTTGCTATCCGGCATGGATAATTAGTGTGGATCACCCGGGTCCCCGGGGGCGCAAACTTAAACTTTTTTGAGGGCAAACCCCTGTACAACTACCTTAACATCAATAAGATGCTCCTCAGATTTGAGCTATGCACAACTACTATATCAAAAACTAACATAGGAAGTCCAGGACAGGTGTCTCCAATAGGAGATTCCTAGCAGCTCTGTCTCCATCGTTTCACTTTGATCTAGGGGGCGGGTTTCAAAAAGAAAAATGGGGGTGGGGGGGAGAGGGGGGGAGGAGAAGGAAGGGAGGGGGGGGAATGGGTGGGGGGGGAGGGAAGGGATGGGGGAGGTAGGGAAGGGATGGGGGGGGGGAAGGGATGGGGATCGGGAGTTAATCCCGGTTCAGTTACCGCATCCCCCACGCGGTGCATACGGTGTGGCCATAAAGGAGATGGTATGGACAGTCAACATCAGGGTCTCTCAGGCAGTCCTCCGGTTCACAGTTCAAGGAAGAAAAACCACACCTCCTCACCTCAGCCCGGGGTCAGTAGTGCATTCAGGAGGGAAACTAGAGAGTCGCCTCTTAGGGTGGCAGACTGTGTCTCATGTTCTTCTCCAGGTGAAATCGAGACCCAGCGGCGGTCGCCTTGGTTACTGGAAAGAGCTGCTGCAAAAAGTTTTTTGCTTCCTCCAACTTAAATTATGCATGGGCAGAGTCACGCAAAAACTCAGTAGGGACAGTAGGTCCTGGGATTCATGGAGCACTTGGGTCATAAGATTTAAGGCTGATCAGAGAAAGAGTATATACCTGGCTCTATCTTGGGTTCAATTGTGGAGTGTTTCAGCCCAGGCTGTAGCTTCTCTGGGAGAGGTAAAAAACTGCACTCTCTCCCCGTCTTGAACACGCAGCCTGGCAGGGAAGAGCATACTATATCTCACCCCCTTTTGTCTCAGCATGGCTCTGACCTGATCAAAGGACTTGCGGCGACGCTGTGTCTCCACCGAATAGTCCGGGAATATCAGGAGGGTTGCATTGTCGAATTTCAGTTCTCCCTGGAGAAGCTTCTCTTAGGATAGTGTCCCGATCTCTGTAATGCAGTAGTTTGAATATAAAAGTACGTGGCGGTGTGCCTGGAGGCAGGCCCGGATTTACTCCCTTTGCCGCCCCAAGGCCGGGTCCTTCAATGCCGCCCCCCCCCCCCCCCACACACACACACACACCACCAGAAAGAGCCCCCAGACATGATACGGTCAAAGACTGCAGACATGATACAAGAGATGGTCAGAGACTGCAATCATAGTACAGGAGATGGTCAGAGACTGCAGTTCCTATGGACATTAGTAGATAATGGCTGATAGGCCCTCTCACCTGACCCAGCGATACAGCAACAGTTCCCTCTGATCAGGAGTCAGCTCACTCTGAATTGCCCGTGGCGAGTCTGTTGGGTAGCACCCAGATCTGTATTCCTGCAATGACTCAATTCCTTTCTCCGCCAGGGATGGCGCCAGGCTGTGTGGCTTTCCCTCTGGTGGCGCAGGGCAGTGGGGTTCTCTCTCTAATGGTTTTCCCTCAGCAGTGTCCTCTCCCTCTGGAGTCCTGGGTGTAGACCCCCCAAGGACAAACCACCCCCCTCCATTAGTACAGACCCCCCCCCGGACAAACCCCCATCCATTAGTACAGACCCCCACCAGGACAAACCCCCCTCCCTTCATTGGTACAGATCCCCCCAGGACAAACCCCCCTCCCTTCATTAGTACAGACCCCCCAGGACAAACCCCCCTCCCTTTATTAGTACAGACCCCCCAGGACAAACCCCCCTCCCTTCATTAGTACAGACCCCCCCCCAGGACAAACCCCCCTCCCTTTATTAGTACAGACCCCCCCAGGACAAACCCCCCTCCCTTCATTAGTACAGACCCCCCCCAGGACAAACCCCCCTCCCTTCATTAGTACAGACCCCCCCCAGGACAAACCCCCCTCCCTTCATTAGTACAGACCCCCCAGGACAAACGCCCCTCCATTAGTACAAACCCCCCAGGACGACCCCCCTGCATTAGTACATACCCCCAGGACAACCCCCCTCCATTAGTACAACCCCCCCCAGGTCAACCCCCCCTCCATTAGTACAACCCCCCCAGGTCAACCCCCCTCCATTCGTACAAACCCCCCCAGGACAACCCCCTCTCCATTAGTACAAATAACCCCCGGGTCAACCCCCACCCCCTCCATTAGTACAGACCCCCCCAGGACAAACCCCCCTCCCTTCATTAGTACAGACCCCCAGGACAAACGCCCCTCCATTAGTACAAACCCCCCAGGACAAACCCCCCTCCATCAGTACAAACCCCCCCAGGTCAACCCCCCTCCATTAGTACAAACCCCCCCCCAGGTCAACCCCCACCCCCTCCATTAGCACAGACCCCCCCAGGACAAACCACCCCCCCTTCATTAGTACAACTTCCCCCAGACAAACCCCCCCTTCACTAGTACAGAGCCCCAGGACAACCCCCCCTCCCAGGACAACTCCCCCTCCATAAGTGAACAGATGGAGACAGGCAGGCTTGGGAGTGAGAGACACAAGAGAACACGCGCCCCCCCGCCCCCGCACAGAGACCAGCCGCTCCGATCTCCGGCGGCTGCTCTCCTTCTCTGACAGGAGGAGGGAGGGGGGACAGGCTGAAGCCTCGAAAAGAACAGCAGCGGCGGCGGTGGGAGCCGCGTCTGGACACAGAGAGTAGAAGGAGGGAGAGGAGCACTCTAGCGCTTCAGCGCCCCCACCTCTCTGGTGCCAGGGTGCGCTGCATGCTGCTAGGTTAGTGTGGGGGGCGGCCGAGAAGTCATTGCAGGAGCGGCGCCGGGCCGCCCCTGTCCCACTGCCGCCCCGAGGCCTGGCCTCGGTGGCCTTGTGGGAAATCCGGCCCTGCCTGGAGGGCCTCTAGATGCTGGCATCCGGTGAGCTCTCTCTATGGAGAAGTGAGGAGAGAAGGTGGCTCTGGGCAGCAGTTTAGGCAAAAGCCCCTCCATGAATGACACCGGGTCTGCCCCCTCCGCACCTTCCAGAAGGCCAAGAACCCGCAGATTGCTTCTCCGATTGCGGTTCTCGGCGTCCTCGGCCCAGCCTTCCAGGTGTTTAACTTTCAACTTCAGGGCCTGAATGTCCGCATGGTGTTCCCTCTGTATATCTTCCGCCTCAGAGATTCGGCGCTCTGCTTCAGATACAAGGTCTCTGAATTTGTCCATATCTCTCCGGATAAGGGCTGTTTCTGTCTGCACATGGTCGATTTTTGTAGTCAATGTGGCCTGGCATGTGGTTATGGCCAGCATTAGGGCATCGAACGCCGCCGAGCCCGCTTATATCGCTCCGTCCGGAGGGAGGTCTGCCTGCGACGCCATCTTGGACGCCTCGTGTGCCGCTGAGTTCGGCCCAGAGCGGGTTCTGATCGGAGTGTTGCTGTACCTGCCCTGGTTCGATTTTTTGCCTGCGGGCATCGCCCAGTCCTCCCTCAGATGGTCCGGGGGTTAATAACGTTTGTAATTCGATCATCCACACTAGGATCATGAGAGGATTACTGGCCGGAGACGGGAGCTCAGCTAGCACACGTCTGCTCCCAGCGCCATCCCGGACACGCCCCCATTGTCTAAAAATTTTGGTCGTGTGTGGGCTCCATCTGACTTTTTCCATCGGAATTTCCAACACACAAAGTTTGAGAGCAGGCTATAAAATTTTCCGACAACAAAATCCGATCAGTTAAATTCCGATCATGTGTACACAAATCCGACGCACAAAGTGCCACGAATGCTCAGAATAAATTAAGAGACAAAAGCTATTGGCTACTGCCCTGTTTATAGTCCTGACGTACTTGTTTTATGTCACCATGTTCAGAACGATCGGATTTGTGTGACTGTGTGTATGCAAGACAAGTGTAGCGCTTACCCCCGAAGGAGCGGCTGAATATTGTTATATACGTAATTCACGTTTACTGCTCAACCCTCGCAGCCCATAGATTTAAAAGTCACAGTCTTTAGTGCTTTTTCTCAATGCTTTATTCATCAACATAAACTGGAATGGGAGAAGGACTTTCTTTGAGATGCTCTTCTGTTACATTGTCACTTTTCCATGAGTCATACAAGAGAAACTGTGCATAATTGCGGACAATCAAGAAATCATTTCTCAATGATTTCTTCAATCAGGGACGATGGAAGTAGATTTAATAGAGAATGAGTTGATAAAGAGTCACTCTGAATAACTTCTTCATCAGGATAACTTTTAAAGAACGATCCATATCTCTACATGTGTGCTTGCAGCTTCACCGCTACCCTTTTACCACTACTTCCCACCGACATGGTACTTCCAGGTTTAGCTAAAGGACAGCAAATCTGAATAACTCCTCCCGCTTGACTGATTGGAATCCTGGGGCAATGCTGAACTCAAAGTCATAGGCCATCACTGTCCATCTCACTGACTTGTGCACCAACAACCCTCAATCTCTGGCAGTACCTTTCCCTTGGGCTTTCACTCACGTGATCGATAGTCCATGTGCCACTCGAAATCGCCCAGTTTCCTTCCGCTTTGTTGCTACTTCATCCGCAATGTTTCTCAGTTCCCTTTATCTCTTTGTGGTCCGTTCCCCTCCCCACAGGGGTGGCGTACGACATCCACGACTACACACGGCAAGATGTCATCTGTTCCTCCATGAGGACCGGATCTCCACCCTTCTCCCTAGGGTGAAGCTTCGCCGGCTCCCCAGAGGGGGAAACCCTCCAACTCCCCTCCGGGAGCCAGGCTGGCTCTCCCGCTCCTCAGAGCTGGACTGGACTCGGACTCAGGCTCAGACTCCCGGGCACCACGTGACCCCCTTTTTATATGAGAGTCCCGGGATTACCAAACAAATTAATGATTGGCTGGACCAATACATAAACACCTGTCACTCAAATAGAGAAATCAAACAATACAGGCCTGTTGCAAATAGCATCAGCCTGTCTAAATTTACCTAATATAGAAAGCTAACAAGAAAGGTCACCTACCTAAAAGTAGGTGCCCGCTACATAAGTACTTCTTGAACAACTTGAGATCCCACTCCCCTACTCGCCAACATCTCTTACCGCTGTACACAGCAAAGAACTTTGTGTATTCTCGGATGCCTCAACCAAGGCAATAGCAGCGGTGGCCTACTTAAGAACTAAAGATGCAAGTGGTAAACACCATACCAGGTTCATCCTAGGCAAAGCTAAACTGGCACCACAACCCAACCATACCACACCCAGACTTGAGTTATGTGGCACAGTATTGGCAGTAGAGTTGGTGGAACTCATTTAAAATTAAATAGACTGTAAATTAGATGCTATAAGGTTCTACACAGACAGTAAAGTGGTGTTAGGTTACATATGCAATACGAAGAGAAGATTCTGTGTATATGTGGCAAATCGGTTGGAAAGGATCAGGAAGTCTACCCAATCAAAACAATGGCACTACGTGTCCACAGACCAGAACCCCGCAGATATTGCAGCCAGATCAGTGCCTGCAGCACATCTACAGGATACGTCATGGTTCACAGGACCAACATTCCAAACACAGGTAGATGGTAAACCATCAACTCTAATTAATGACTTTGATCTCGTATATCCCGAAAAGAGACCTTGAAGTAAGGCCCCAAGTGTCTGCCCTACTTGCCAACGTATTTGGTTCTCATCGCTTCTCAAAGTGGACAGCTCTCCTGCTAGCAATAGAGCACCTTAGACACATAGCCATCTCCTTCTGACAAACGCTTGGTGAGAAAACAACCAAATGCCACAGTTGGCATATCAGAAGATTCTTTGCAATCAGGGGACCAGTCAAACAAATATGTTCTGACCGTGGAACCAATTTTATTGGAGACACTGAAGACATTGAAGATTCCAGCATCCAAAAGTATCTGTGTGATCAATGGTGCATGTGGATATTCAACTACCCTCATTCCTCTCACATGGGTGGAGCATGGGAATGCATGATTGGAGTGACTCAACACATTTTAGACTCTATGATGATGACTACTAGCTTAGCTCGACTCACCCATGAAGTGCTAACCACATTTATGGCCGAAGTGTTAGCCATTGTCAATGCAAGGGCTTTGATTCCAGTATCAACAGATCCAGAATCACCAAGCATTCTGACCCCAGCAATGCTCCTCACTAGGGATGAGCCGAACACCCCCCTGTTCGGTTCGCACCAGAACATGCGAACAGGAAAAAAGTTTGCTCGAACACGCGAACACCGTTAAAGTCTATGGGACACGAACATGAATAATCAAAAGTGCTAATTTTAAAGGCTTATATGCAAGTTATTGTCATAAAAAGTGTTTGGGGACCCCAGGGGACATGGATCAATGCAAAAAAAAGTTTTAAAAACGGCTGTTTTTTCAGGAGCAGTGATTTTAATAATGCTTAAAGTCCAACAATAGAAGTGTAATATCCCTTTAAATTTCGTACCTGGGGGGTGTCTATAGTATGCCTGTAAAGGGGCGCATGTTTCCTGTGTTTAGAACAGTCTGACAGCAAAATGACATTTCGAAGGAAAAATTCCATTCAAAACTACCCGCGGCTATTGCATTGCCGACAATACACATAAAAGTTCATTGATAAAAACGGCATGGGAATTCAACACAGGGAAACCCCGAACCAAAATTAAAAAAAAAAAAATGACGTGGGAGTCCCCCTAAATTCCATACCAGGCCCTTCGGGTCTGGTATGGATATTAAGGGGAACCCCGGCCAAAATTTAAAAAAAAAATGACGTGGGGTTCCCCCTAAATTCCATACCAGACCCTTCAGGTCTGGTATGGATTTTAAGGGGAACCCCACGCCAAAAAAAAAAAAAAACGTCGTGGGGTCCCCCCAAATATCCATACCAGACCCTTATCCGAGCACGCAACCTGGCAGGCCGCAGGAAAAGAGGGGGGGACGAGAGTGCGCCCCCCTCCTGAACCGTACCAGGCCACATGCCCTCAACATTGGGAGGGTGCTTTGGGGTAGCCCCCCAAAACACCTTGTCCCCATGTTGATGAGGACAAGGGCCTCATCCCCACAACCCTGGCCGGTGGTTGTGGGGGTCTGTGGACAGGGGGCTTACCGGAATCTGGAAGCCCCCTTTAACAAGGGGACCCCCTGATCCCGCCCCCCCCTGTGTGAAATGGTAAGGGGGTACTTACCCCTACCATTTCACTAAAAAACTGTCAAAAATTTTAAAAATGACAAGAGACAGTTTTTGACAAATCCTTTATTTAAATGCTTCTTCTTTCTTCTATCTTCCTTCATCTTCTTCTTCTTCTGGTTCTTCTGGCTCTTCTGGTTCTTCCTCCGGCGTTCTCGTCCAGCATCTCCTCCGCGGCATCTTCTATCTTCTTCTCCTCGGGCCGCTCCGCACCCATGGCATGGGGGGAGGCTCCCGCTCTTCTCTTCATCTTCTTCTTCATCCTCTTTTCTTCTTCCTTCTTCTCTTCTTCATTTTCTTCTCCGGGCCGCTCCGCACCCATGCTGGCATGGAGGGAGGCTCCCGCTGTGTGACGGAGTCTCCTCATCTGACGGTTCTTAAATAACGGGGGGGCGGGGCCACCCAGTGACCCCGCCCCCCTCTGACGCACGGTGACTTGACGGGACTTCCCTGTGACGTCACGGGGAATGTCACAGGGAAGTCCCGTCATGTCCCGTGCGTCAGAGGGGGCGGGGTCACCGGGTGGCCCCGCCCCCCATTATTTAAGAACCGTCAGACGAGGAGACGCTGTCACACAGCGGGAGCCTCCCTCCATGCCAGCATGGATGCGGAGTGGCCCGGAGAAGAAAATGAAGAAGAGAAGAGGATGAAGAAGAAGATGAAGAGAAGAGCGGGAGCCTCCCCCATGCCATGGGTGCGGAGCGGCCCGAGGAGAAGAAGATAGAAGACGCCGCGGAGGAGATGCTGGACGAGAACGCCAGAGGAAGAACCAGAAGAGCCAAAAGAACCAGAAGAAGATGAAGGAAGATAGAAGAAAGAAGAAGCATTTAAATAAAGGAATTGTCAAAAACTGTCTCTTGTCATTTTTAACATTTTTGACAGTTTTTTAGTGAAATGGTAGGGGTAAGTACCCCCTTACCATTTCACACAGGGGGGGCAGGATCTGGGGGTTCCCTTGTTAAAGGGGGCTTCCAGATTCCGATAAGCCCCCCGCCCGCAGACCCCCACAACCACCGGCCAGGGTTGTGGGGATGAGGCCGTTGTCTTCATCAACATGGGGACAAGGTGTTTTGGGGGGCTACCTCCCAATGTTGAGGGCATGTGGCCTGGTACGGTTCAGGAGGGGGGGCGCACTCTCGTCCCCCCCCTCTTTTCCTGCGGCCTGCCAGGTTGCGTGCTTGGGTAAGGGTCTGGTATGGATTTTTGGGGGGACCCCACGCCGTTTTATTTTTTTTGGCGCGGGGTTCCCCTTAAAATCCATACCAGACCTGAAGGGTCTGGTATGGAATTTAGGGGGAACCCCACATCATTTTTTTAAAAAATTTTGGCCGGGGTTCCCCTTAATATCCATACCAGACCTGAAGGGCCTGGTATGGAATTTAGGGGGACTCTCATGTCATTTTTTTTTTTTAATTTTGGTTCGGGGTTTCCCTGTGTTGAATTCCCATGCCGTTTTTATCAATAAACTTCTATGTGTATTGTCGGCAATGCAACAGCCGCGGGTAGTTTTGATTGGAATTTTTCCTTCAAAATGTCATTTTGCTGTCAGACTGTTCTAAACACGGGAAACATGCGCCCCTTTACAGGCATACTATAGACACCCCCCAGGTACGAAATTTAAAGGGATATTACACTTTTTTATTGTTTAACTTTAAGCATTATTAAAATCACTGCTCCTGAAAAAACGGCCGTTTTTAAAACTTTTTTATGCATTGATCCATGTCCCCTGGGGCAGGACCCGGGTCCCCAAACACTTTTTATGACAATAACTTGCATATTAAAATTGCACTTTTGATTTCTCCCATAGACTTTTAAAGGGTGTTCTGCGGCATTCGAATTTGCCGCGAACACCCCAAATTGTTCACTGTTCGGCGAACTTGCGAACAGACAAGAGTTCGACTCGAACTCGAAGCTCATCCCTACTCCTCACACAGAAAATAGGAGACATTCCCACTCCAGTCGGGGACTTCAATTAAAAAAACCTGTATAAACGCCAATGGAGACAGGTGCAGTGCCCCGCTAGCACCTTTTGGGACCGTTGGAAGCGTGAATATCTTGACACACTTCAGGAACGTCGCAAATGGCAAGCTGTAAAACAGAACATTCAAGAAGTAGATGTCCTTCTGTTAAGAGACAAGCAGGTGCTGCGAAACGAGTGGCCTATAGGTCTCATCATTAAATCCATCCCTAGTGCAGATGGGAAGGTCCGCAAAGTCGAAGTAAAAATTGTCAGACAAGGGACTGTGAAAATCTTTACAAGGCCCATTACAGAAACCATCCTTTTAATGGCCAAAGCGAACTATAACAAAAGGACTGAACACCCATTCTGGGAATCTTCAAAGGCATTGTGGTGCACTCAAGTATCCCGAACAGTGCACCCCGCTGGCCTCAATTGCTGGAAGGGACTTTGTTTTGTTTTCACATATGTACATAGTTAGTAATAGTGGTATCTCCAGATACCAGATGGGGAGTATCATGGAACAAGAGTCCCTAGTTTTTTGTTTTTTTTTTGTTTACAAAAGTTTATTTGAAAGACATATAATAAAACGGTTGCAGAGTACAACAATATGGTTTAACGTGAGTAGTACATGAAAGTAGAATATACAAAGTTGGGCAATTAGTGAATAAAATATAATGAAGACATTGTATAAAGAAGTAAGGGACATATAAAACAAAGCTGATATAGAAGGATGGTTAATAATATTTAATCGTTAGAGTGTAGGTGATACGTTATCATGAAAACCAACAATATATAGGAATGAGTTCTAGAATGGAGTGAAGAATTATAAGCGCTGAGGGTTTGATAAGGGCCAGAACTTCCATTTTTCGTTATAAATATGCATAGTGTCAAATAGGGTATGATGGATTCTTTCGGAAAGTCTAAGTGATTCCATTCTAGATTCCACCTGGGGCCATGGTAGGTTTTGTGATTTCCAATTGAGAGCTATCATCCAGTGTATTGAACTGATTAGAGAGTGGATTAATCCACTGCAGGGAGTTGGAACATCTGGAACTGTAGCGTATAATAAGCATATTTGGGGGGAAAGGGAAATTTTTTTCTTAAGAGGATTTTCTAGTATATTGATTAACTTATCCCATATTGGTTTCAAGAAATCACAGCTCCAAAAGATGTGCATATAACTGCCCTCCAAAGGACAACCTCTGAAACAGTTCGGGGAGGTTGAGGGGTAGAAGGAATGTATCCTAGATGGAGTCACGTACCACCTGATGTGAAGTTTTAATGGAGATTCTCTAAATGCAGCAGCGCAATTACTTTTGCGGAGGTTTTTGATCATCTTGGTCCACGAGTCCGTTGAGAATGAGCTACCAATCTCTGCTTCCCATCTAATCATGGGGCCTGTTTTTTCGGGTTGGAGAAAGTTATTGAGATTACTATATAGGAAGGATATTAGTCTCTTGTCTCTAGGTGAAGAGATACAGATGTGTTCGAATAAAGTACTAGGGGGATTGACAGATAGTGAGTAGTATGTAGAGTAGAACTCGCGGACCAAGGTGTAGTGGTAGTACTCCGAAGGGGGGAAATTGCATCTGGATTGTAATGAGGCAAAAGATGGAAATTTAGAGCTGAGTGTGATAGACTTTAATGTGGTAAGATTGTTTTTGATCCAGTTGTGAAAGGGTGTGTGGTCAAGGAAAGCGAGCGGAAATCTGGGGTCCCCCAAGAATGAGGCCAATGGAGGAGTTGCAGAGAGGAGTTTAAAGTTATCTTTGATTTTATTCCAAAGAAGTATAAGATGGGCAATTAAAGTGTTTTTTTTACTAAGAATATGGTGTAGTTTAGTGTTGGACCACAAAATTCCTCTGATGTTCAATGGATGAATAGAGGTGGATTCAAAGGTCAACCAGGGGATATTTGCATTAGGGGAAGACCACTGAGCCATTTGTACTAGTTTGGTTGCTAAGAAATAAAGCCAAAGGTTGGGAAGTCCCAGCCCACCTCTATCTTGTGGTCTATGCATGAGATTGTAACTACACCTGGGTTTTTTGTTGTTCCAGATAAATTTATTAATTTCACGTTGTATAGATTCCAGTTTGGTTTTGGGTACATTAATGGGAAGTGCTCTAAAATAGTATAATAATTTTGGAAGGATAGTCATTTTAAAAGCACAAATCCTTCCGAGAAAGGAAATATGGTAAGAGGACCAGATTTTTAACAGTGAGTTGATTCGTGAGAAGAGGGGAAGGTAATTACTTTTATATAATAGATTATGGGATATTGTAATATTAACTCCTAAGTATTTAAAGGAGTGTGAAGACCAAAGGAAGTTGAAGTTTTTTTTCAGAAGTGAGGTTAGAACTGGGGGGCTGTTTATAGGTAAAATGGAGCATTTGTTGGTGTTAATAAAAAGACCAGAGAGTTTATGGAATGAATGGAGATCAGAGAGAAGGTTGGGTATTGAGATTAGTGGGTCTGTTAAAAATAAAAGTGCGTCATCTGCATAAAGACTGAGTTTAAAGTCATATGGAACTTTTTGATAGCCTTTGATGTTAGGGTTATTTCTGATGGCAACTGCGAGGGGCTCTATGGCCAAGGCGAAAAGGAGAGGAGAGAGAGGGCAGCCCTGTCTGGTTCCTCTGCTTAGGGGAAAGAAATCAGAGTTGATCCCTGGAATTTTAATTCTGGTTTGGGGTAAATGATAGAGAGCATTAAATCCATGTATAAATTTTTCTGATATGCCGAATTTAGGTAGGAGGTGATTAAGATATGACCAATTAACGCTATCGAAGGCCTTGTGGATGTCAAGGCTAAGCAGATATAGGGGGCGAGAATGGAGGTTGGCATCTTGAACAATGTTTGTGACAAGTCTAATATTATCGACTATTTGTCTGCCTGGGATAAATCCCGTTTGATCCGTATGGATCAGAGATGTGATAACTGTAGCAAGCCTGTTTGCCAGTAATCTGCCAAATAGTTTAAGGTCATTGTTGAGGACTGAAATAGGGCGAAAATTTTGGGGAAGGGAGTGGTCTTTTTCAGGTTTAGGGATTAATGATAAGTTGGCCAGTAACATATCTTCTGGGAAGTGACCACCTGATAGGATATAATTGAACATTTTTGTAAGGCTGGGAGTCAGTAAAGAGGCAAATTTTTTATAGTATGATGTGGTGAAGCCGTCTGGGCCTGGTGCTGTCGATGTTTTGAGGTTCTTTATTATATTGAGAATTTCGCTATCTGTACAAGGATCATTCAATGAAGAAGCTTGGAGTTGGGTAAGTTTAGGGAGTTGAAGGGAGTTTAACCAGTCTAATGTGGTGAGAGGTGGGTGTGTTTGGGGGCCAGAAAGGAGGTTTTTATAGAATGAGGTGAAGATGTTTAGGACATCTTGGGGGTGCGTTACGATATTGCCTTTTTGGTTTCGCAGTTTATATACGTGTGGGGGTTTAGTGTCTTGATTTAGTTTCCTGGCAAACATTGATAAGGAAGAGTTGCCATGTAGTAGGAATTTGGCTTTGGAAAATCTGAGGGATTTCTCTGTGTCTTCAGAAAGTAAAGTGTTTAGGGATTTACGTTTTATCTGAATAAGATTTACTATATCTGGAGTGGTATTGTGGTTTAGTTTAATATATAAGTCATGTAGTTCTTTTGTAAGACATTTAATTTCTGTCAGTTTAGATTTATTTCTGGCTGCGGCAATATTAATCAAATGACCCCGCAAGACCGCTTTGTGGGCTGCCCAGACTGAGGTAGGGAGGACATCTTCTGAAGTGTTTATGTGGAAGTATTCTTCAATGTGGGTATTTATTTGTTGGACGGTAGAAGGGTTAGATAAGAGAGAATCATTAAGGCGCCAATTAAAAGGGGTAGGAGTCATGCCAATATGGGAGGTATCAAATTCTACTATATTGTGATCTGACCATGGGCATGGGTGTATATCAGTATTTGAAGAGTTTGCCAAGAGGATTGGTGTGCAGAAAATATAGTCTAATCTGACAAAACAATTGTGGGGGTGAGAATAGTGAGTATATGCTCTGATACCAATATTATGGGCCCTCCAGGAGTCAATGAGCTGCAGTTTGCTAAGAGAGCGGTTTATAGTTTTACTAAAAGCTTTGGAGGAGGGGGCCATTTTACTCCTATCAAGAGCAGGGTGTGCAGAGAGGTTGAAGTCGCCTCCAATTATCAAATGAGGTGAAATATATTGCTCTAATACGTTGAAGAATTTGGTGAAGAATGTTGTCTGGGCCTCGTTTGGGGCGTATATAGAGGCTATAGTGATATTTTTCCTATTTATACAGCCTTTCAGTATGATAAATCTACTGTCCACATCTCTGTAGATAGAATGGGGTTCAAAAATTATGGAATTTTTAATAAAAATAGCGACACCACGGGATTTGTTGGAGAATGTAGTATAATGGGATTGGTTGAATGATTTATCAAAATATTGTGGGTGATTGGAAGTAGAAAAGTGGGTTTCTTGCATTAGTATTATATCTGCACCCAATCTTTTGTATTGTTTGAATGCTTTTTTACGTTTATTGGGGGAATTAAAGCCTTGGACATTATGGGAGAATACTTTAAGACCCATAGTAGTTGAGGAAAATAATTCTAGTTATATAAATAAGGAACGGTATATACCAAAATAGGGGAAGGAATACTAGTTGGATGATAGTGAAGTAATAGGTTATATGTGATTTCATAAATCGAAATGAGATCAATAGCTTTGTGTTAAGGTTTGAATTCAGTGTGTTATTACAATGAGTAATGATTGTTATACAGTTGAAATTACCCAAAATTAAATGAACTGTAATAAAAAGTCTTCCATAAAATATAATATTTGCATAAATTGCCATAAGGGCAAAAAAAACAACTATTAAAATAACAAGAAAAAGGGGACTGAAGGACAAAAGGTCGTTCAGCCTTTTAAATTTTTTCAAAGGACGAGAACGTCCAAATTCCACCAGCGGGGGTCGCAGCAACCCACTGGGGGAAGAAAGGGCCGCAGGCCCCTCTGGTAGAATGGGGGACAAACTAGCGACGGCGGATAGGCCAGGCATTAGTAAAGTAAAGTCTAGGTATGAAACCAAGAAAAAGATTGGTGCATGGTAAACACATAATATAAATAACATTAGTGTATCACAAAAAATGGTATAAGTCCTCAAAAAATAAACGTGGAGAACATTTTTATAATATTTTATGTCTCTCTACCATTACCCTGCTATATCTGGGTTAGAGTGACACAGCAATAATATCTAAACTTAGGTAGAGATAATGAATATTAGATTAGGATACCTGAATAAGTGGGAGGAAGAAAAAAAAAAAAAAAAAAACAAAAAAAAAAAAAAACGGAAAAAACCAGAACATTATATATAGAAAATAATGGGAACATGGGAACATGGGGGTTACCCTTCTTGATCCCACCACCCCCATTGCGAACCCTTACAAACTCTTTCCTCCCAGAAATAAAAGGACCATGAAAAATTAGGACGAAAAAACAAAAATAGTATTGTTCGTCTGGGTAGGAGATTGAACAGGTGATTTGCTCTAAAGTTTTGAGCTAGAGTTGATTGTAGAATCAGGGGCATTTACAGTAAGCAAGAGGGTATATACTCCACTGGGGAGTTAGATAGGGGAGAAAGGTCGAAGCTGGAGATAGAAGAACATCACATGCAAGTGGTCATAAAGTCGCAGGCTTGATTGTTGTGTAAACAGATCAGGCGACACGATCTTGGGGGGAGTGTTGTTGCCATCTTCTTTGGTCTCTTGAGATGCGTCTGGTCGAAGGTGTGGACCATATAGGAGAAGATCTGGGAGTGGCGGGCAAACGCTGTGATGGTTGTGGGTCTAGTAGACCTAGTTTAATGAGTAGATCTTTTCCTTCAATGACGTTATAGACCGTATAGGAATTGCCATTATGGGTTAATGATAATTTATATGGGAATCCCCATCTGTACTTGATTCTGGCTGATTGAAGAACATTTGTGACTTCTTTCATTCTGCGTCTTCGGTCTAAAGTCGCAGGGGAGATATCAGGGAAAATCTGCAGCCTTGTTCCATCTAACTCTATGGATGGGGAATTTCTGGCGGCACGCATTACTTCTTCTTTGGTAAGAAAGTCTTTCATGCACATTATAATATCTCTTGGAGGTTTATCTGCAGTAGGTTTTGGGCGCAGTGCCCTGTGCATTCTATCACAAGCAAAAGCAGAGAGGGGTTTGTCTGGTACGAGATCATGGAAAAGCTTTGTAATAACCTTATTTATGTCAGTGACTGACTCTGGGACACCACGCACTCTTATATTGTTCCTCCTGTTTCTATTATCGAGGTCTTCGATATGAGCTTGCATGAAAGAAAAACTGTCTGCCAATGTTTCATAGTCCTTTCTGAGGTCATTGTGTGCAATGGCTAGTTCATCATGCTTGGCTTCTAATAGGTCAGTGCAGCCTCCTATGCTAGCAATCTCCTGTGAGAGAGCAGTGGTAGACTTGTGAATCTCTCTTTCTAGTTTGTCCACAAATCTGTCATAGATTGCTGAGAGGCTTGCATCAAGGTCAGCTTTAGAAAGGGGTTGAGGGTACTCACTGTCTTTAGCTGTGTGTTCCGGACCGCTGGAGGCCGCATGATGGCCGGCGCCATTTTGGGTCTTCCTCTCCATAGTAATGAGGTAGTTTGTGAGGGTATGTTGGGAGCGGTACTGTCGCTCTTTTTTGCTGGATGGCATGCACAAGTTGATCCCGCAGGGGTGATCGGTCGGATGGTGCTATTTTAAGCTGGGAATAGCCCCGGGTATCGTGCCTGGCCTGCCTCGTCGGACGGAGCTCAGCTCAGCAGCTTCCGTTCCGCATCGCGCCGCGCATGCGCCCCCCTAGTTTGTTTTTTTAACAGTGTTTACTTTTCTGATCAACTAGAGTCTGGTTGCCATAGTAACCTTTCAATTCTCTGGTAGAGAGAAAGGATTAGCCCATTCTCCCTGTCTAAATTTATTAGTTGGTTTCTCCCTGTTCCTTTTCCTGTTTAGCCAGATCTCTGGTCATTTTCACTCATGGAAGGCTCTGTAAGTACAAGCTGGCAAACCTTGCAATAAGCATTCTGCTTTTTTACCTTCTTCCCTGGATAAGCACTCCACATAGAGAAGCTCTCTCTTAACACCCTGCAACATCTACAAACTCATCTACAAACTCTCTGCTATTATTTCACAAATAAAGTTAACCACTTGAGCCCCGGACCATTATGCTGCCTAAGGACCAGAGGTCTTTTTCCAATTTGGCACTGCGTCGCTTTAACTGCTAATTGCGCGGTCATGCAATGCTGTACCCAAACGAAATTTGCGTCCTTTTCTTCCCACAAATAGAGCTTTCTTTTGATGGTATTTGATCACCTCTGCGGTTTTTATTTTTTGCGCTATAAACGGAAAAAGACCGAAAATTTTGAAAAAAAATGATATTTTCTACTTTTTGTTATAAAAAAAATCCAATAAACTAAATTTTAGTCATACATTTAGGCCAAAATGTATTCGGCCACATGTCTTTGGTAAAAAAAATGTCAATAAGCGTATATTTATTGGTTTGCGCAAAAGTTATAGCGTCTACAAACTAGGGTACATTTTCTGGAATTTACACAGTTTTTAGTTTATGACTGCCTATGTCATTTCTTGAGGTGCTAAAATGGCAGGGCAGTACAAAACCCCCCCAAATTACCCCATTTTGGAAAGTAGACACCCCAAGGAAATTGCTGAGAGGCATGTTGAACCCATTGAATATTTATTTTTTTTGTCCCAAGTGATTGAAAAATGACAAAAAAAAAAAATATTTACAAAAAGTCGTCACTAAATGATATATTGCTCACACAGGCCATGGGCCTATGTGGAATTGCACCCCAAAATACATTTAGCTGCTTCTCCTGAGTATGGGGATACCACATGTGTGGGACTTTTTGGGAGCCTAGCCGCGTACGGGGCCCCGAAAACCAATCACCGCCTTCAGGATTTCTAAGGGTGTAAATTTTTGCTTTCACTCTTCACTGCCTATCACAGTTTCGGAGGCCATGGAATGCCCAGGTGGCACAAAACCCCCCAAAATGACCCCATTTTGGAAAGTAGACACCCCAAGCTATTTGCTGAGAGGCATATTGAGTCCATGGAATATTTTATATTTTGACACAAGTTGCGGGAAAGTGACACTTTTTTTTTTTTTTTTTCCATAAAGTTGTCACTAAATGATATATTGCTCACACAGGCCATGGGCATATGTGGAATTGCACCCCAAAATACATTTAGCTGCTTCTCCTGAGTATGGGGATACCACATGTGTGGGACTTTTTGGGAGCCTAGCCGCGTACTGGACCCCGAAAACCAATCACTGCCTTCAGGATTTCTAAGGGTGAAAATTTTTGATTTCACTCTTTACTGCCTATCACAGTTTCGGAGGCCATGGAATGCCCAGGTGGCACAAAACCCCCCCAAATGACCCCATTTTGGAAAGTAGACACCCCAAGCTATTTGCTGAAAGGCATGGTGAGTATTTTGCAGCTCTCATTTGTTTTTGAAAATGAAGAAAGACAAGAAAAAACATTTTTTTTTTTCTTTTTTCAATTTTCAAAACTTTGTGACAAAAAGTGAGGTCTGCAAAATACTCACTATACCTCTCAGCAAATAGCTTGGGGTGTCTACTTTCCAAAATGGGGTCATTTGGGGGGGTTTTGTGCCACCTGGGCATTCCATGGCCTCCGAAACTGTGATAGGCAGTGAAGAGTGAAATCAAAAATTCACGCCCTTAGAAAGCCTGAAGGCGGTGCTTGGTTTTCGGGGTCCCGTACGCGGCTAGGCTCCCAAAAAGTCTCACACATGTGGTATCCCCGTACTCAGGAGAAGCAGCAGAATGTATTTTGGGGTGTAATTTCACATATTTCCATGGCATGTTTGAGCAATATATCATTTAGTGACAACTTTGTGCAAAAAAAAAAAAAAAAAATTTGTCTCTTTCCCGCAACTTGTGTCGCAATATAAAATATTCCATGGACTCGACATGCCTCTCAGCAAATAGCTTGGGGTGTCTACTTTCCAAAATGGGGTCATTTGGGGGGGTTTTGAACTGTCCTGGCATTTTATGCACAACATTTAGAAGCTTATGTCACACATCACCCACTCTTCTAACCACTTGAAGACAAAGCCCTTTCTGACACTTATTGTTTACATGAAAAAGTTTTTTTTTTTGCAAAAAAATTACTTTGAACCCCCAAACATTATATATTTTTTTAAAGCAAATGCCCTACAGATTAAAATGGTGGGTGTTTCATTTTTTTTTTTCACACAGTAATTGCGCAGCGATTTTTCAAACGCATTTTTTGGGGAAAAAACACACTTTTTTTAATTTTAATGCACTAAAACACGCTATATTGCCAAATGTTTGATGAAATAAAAAAGATGATCTTAGGCCGAGTACATGGATACCAAACATGACATGTTTTAAAATTGCGCAAAAACGTGCAGTGGCAACAAAATAAATACATGTTTAAAAGCCTTCAAAAGCCTTTACAGGTTACCACTTTAGATTTACAGAGGAGGTCTACTGGAAAAATTACTGCACTCGATCTGGCCTTCGCGGTGATACCTCACATGCATGGTGCAATTGCTGTTTACGTTTGACGACAGACCGCCGCTTGCGTTCGCCTTAGCGCGAGAGCAGGGGGCGACAGGGGTGTTTTTTTTTTTCTTTATTATTTTTTTGCTTTTTTAATCTTACTTTTAAACTGTTCCTTTCATATTTTTTTTTTTAATCATTTTTATTGTTATCTCGGGGAATGTAAATATCCCCTATGATAGCAATAGGTAGCGACAGGTACTCTTTTTTGAAAAAATTGTGGTCTATTAGACCCTAGATCTCTCCTCTGCCCTCAAAGCATCTGACCACACCAAGATCGGTGTGATAAAATGCTTCCCCAATTTCCCAATGGCGCTATTTACATCCGGCGAAATCTAAGTCATGAAATACTCGTAGCTTCCGGTTTCTTAGGCCATAGAGATGTTTGGAGCCACTCTGGTCTCTGATCAGCTCTATGGTCAGCTGGCTGAATCACCGGCTGCATTCTCAGGTTCCCTGTTGAGACAGGAGAGCCAGAGAAAAACACGGAAGACGGTGGGGGGGGGGGGCATTCCCTCCCACGGCTTGTAAAAGCAGTCTAGAGGCTAATTAGCCGCTAGGATTGCTTTTACATGAAAGCAGACCGCTGGCTGAAAAGAATGATACCAAGATGATACCTAAACCTGCAGGCATCATTCTGGTATAACCACTCAAAGTCGTGAATGGCGTACCTGAAGACAAAAAAATGGTTAACAATGGTTAACAATAAAGCACAGTAAAGTGTAAATAATTACACACCTGAAAAACAAACATGATAAAACATAATAACAATAACAATAACAATAAAACATTGCAGAATAGAATACAGTAAAAAAGAGCAGAACAATAGAGAGAGGGAATAGAGAGAGAGAGAACAATAAAACAACAACTATTTTTTTTTATTTCATATTTTTTTTTTTTTTTACACTTTTTTTGTAACTAACTTTTATAACGGTAACCGGTTCCAGGTTCGGGTCTCTCAAAATGCGATGGCATCTTGGGAGACCCTGTGAAATGGCACCTAGTCTGTGCAATGCTGTACCCTACGCTAATACTCAACTAGTGAATGGTAGCGTTCAAAACATTCACCAATGCAAAGACCAGGATTGTCAGGACAGGAGGGACAATAATAGCGGGCGTCACGCCTATATCCGCGCCTTGCTGCAGACACGACATCTTTTTTGGGGGGTTCGTTGGGTAGGGGTACTCGGGAGGACATAAAAATGCCTCTCATGCAGCCGACTGCATTTGGTTGGGGATGTGAATGGGGGAAGTACGGGCGCTGCAGAAGCGGTGGGTTCCCAATTAGGATTGGCGAATGCAGCAGGAAGGGCACTATGGGCACGACGGGCCTGTGTTTGTCTTTTTGGTGGCGGCGGGACACTACTTGTGCTTGCCACCTCACCAGCTTGAACTGCACTTATGGGACTCGCCACGTCACCACGTGTTACTGCAGTGCTGGTTTGACTACGACCGGGGTGTACTAGGCCGCTGGCGCTTGCCAGTTCACCAAAACGCTACCAAAAAACTGTTAGCGATTGCAGGGATCAGGCCTGACTCTGCGAACGCTGCAGTTATGCGTTTAGTGTTTTGTAAGTGACAGTGATCGATCGATACTGTACTTGGGTGGGCTGGGCCGGGCCGGGCGGAGGGGCAAAACGCAGGTGCTAGCAGGTATCTGGGCTGATCCCGCTAACACTGCGTTTTTGGGAACCCTAAACTGCTGGTGACGCTAGTATAGATCTGATCGGATCAGATATTGATGCGATCAGATACTATACCACGAAGGGAGGTGTACGGTGCGTGCGTGGGTGTTAGCGGTACTGGCGCTAATCTGACGCTGCCTGGGGCTGGTGCTTGCCAGTTCACCAAAATACTACCAAAAAAACTGTTAGCGATCGCAGGGATCAGGCCTGACTCTGCGAACGCTGCAGTTATGCGTTTAGTGTTTTGTAAGTGTCAGTGATCGATCGATACTGCACTTGGGTGGGCTGGGCTCGCCTGGGCGGAGGGGCAAAACGCAGGTGCTAGCAGGTATCTGAGCTGATCCCGCTAACACTGCGTTTTTGGGAACCCTAAACTGCTGGGGACGCTAGTATAGATCTGATCGGATCAGATATTGATCCGTTCAGATACTATACCACTAAGGGAGGCGTATGCTGCGTGCGTGGGTGTTAGCGGTACTGGCGCTAACCTGACGCTGCTTGGGGCTGGTGCTTGCCAGTTCACCAAAATGCTACCAAAAAAACTGTTAGCGATCGCAGGGATCAGGCCTGACTCTGCGAACGCTGCAGTTATGCGTTTAGTGTTTTGTAAGTGACAGTGATCGATCGATACTGCACTTGGGTGGGCTGGGCTGGGCCGGGCGGAGGCACAAAACGCAGGTGCTAGTGGGTATCTGGGCTGATCCCGCTAACACTGCGTTTTCGGGAACCCTAAACTGCTGGGGACGCTAGTATAGATATGATCGGATCAGATATTGATCCGATCAGATACTATACCACTAAGGGAGGCGCATGCTGCGTGCGTGGGTGTTAGCGGTACTGGCGCTAATCTGACGCTTCCTGGGGCGACGCATATCACCGCCGGGCGATCGGGGGGCTAAACCTTTATTCGGTAATAAACGGCGGGTGCCCTGACACTATAAAAAATAAACAAACTAACCAGCGTCAACCGTAACGGTTATACGGTGATCAGTGGTGAAAGGGTTAACTAGGGGGCAATCAAGGGGTTAAAACATTTATTAGGTAGTATATGGGGGTCCCTGACGCTATAAAACGCTGACGGCGAACCTAAATATTTACCTCACTAACTAGCGTCACCAGCGACACTAATACAGCGATCAGAAAAATGATCGCTTAGCGACACTGGTGACAGGGGGTGATCAAGGGGTTAAAACTTTATTAGGGGGGGTTAGGGGGGTATCCTAGACCGAAAGGGGGGTAATACTCACTGTCCCAACACTGTCACTGTCACAAACTGACACTATGCAGTAATCAGAAAAAAAAAAAAAAAAAAACTGCTGGTGTCAGTTTGTGACAGGGGGGGGGGGGGGTGATTGGGGGGGGATCGGGGGGCGATCGGGGGGGGGCGGATCGGGGTGATTTGTGTGCCTGGCATGTTCTACTGTGTGTGTAGTGTTTGGTGCACTCACAGTGAAGTCTTCTCTCCTCGGGCCGGAACGGAAATTACCGAGCCGAGGAGAGATGACATCATTTCCTTTGCTGCTGTTTAGCATACAGCAGCAAAGGAATGATTCCATTGGCCGGCGGCGATCGCGAGGGGGGGGCCACGAACGGATGGTCTCCCCCTCATCACCGATCGCCGCTGGACAAACGACGACCGCCTCGGGCACCGGGGGGGGTCCGATCGGACCCCCCACCCGCGGAAGGCAAATCACGTACCCTGTACGTGATTTTGCCTGTCCGTGCCACTTTGCCGACGTACATCGACGTGAGGCGGTCGTCAAGTGGTTAAAGTGGATGTAAACCCGAAAAAAAATAAATTATATCATACTCATAGTTGCCAACAGTCCCGATTTTCCTGGGACAATCCCGATTTTGGGACCCTCGTCCCGGATGGAGGGTGTCCCGAATCGGGATTTTCCATAAGGAAAATCAGGAATGTTTTTTTTTTGTTTTGGAGCAGCTGGCTCCAGCAAAATGGCGGCCGGCGCCGCTGCTCGATCTTCCCCCTAGTGACTGTCTTGTGTAGTGGAGAGAGAAAGGGGGCTCGATCCGTGCAGCCAATGAAGCGGCTGCACGGCCCCTCCCCTTTCCACTGAAGGAGAAGACAACTGCGACGGCGCGGCGCGGCGTGTCTTGCCGAAACTAAGTTCCCCTGCCCCGTACTGCGCAAGCGCTGCGCCTGCGCAGTACAGGGGGTCAATACTTGCCGAGGGGAACTTTCTCGGCAGGCAGAACACCGGTCGGCCACACCTGCACTGAAGAGGGGTGAGCGGGGGGTGAGGGGGGCTGCACTAATTGAGGGGGGGCTGCATTAAGGGGGGTCTGCACTTATAGAGGGGGGGCTGCATTGAGGGGGGGTGGCTGCATTGAGGGGGGGTGGCTGCACTAATTGAGGGGGGCTGCATTATAGAGGGGGGGCTGCATTATAGAGGGGGGGCTGCATTGAGGGGGGGTCTGCACTTATAGAGGGGGGCTGCATTGAGGGGGGGTCTGCACTTATGGAGGGGGGGCTGCATTGAGGGGGAGTCTGCACTTATAGAGGGGGGGCTGCACTAATTGAGGGGGGCTGCACTAATAGAGGGGGGGCTGCACTAATTGAGGGGGGGCTGCACTAATGGAGGGGGTCTGCACTAATAGAGGTGGGGTCTGCACTGATGGAGGGGATCTGCACTGATGGAGGGGATCTGCACTGATGGAGGGGGTCTGCACTGATGGAGGGGGTCTGCACTGATGGAGGGGGTCTGCACTGATGGAGGGGATCTGCACTAATGGAGGGGTCTGCACTGATGGAGGGGGTCTGCACTGATGGAGGGGGTCTATACAGACTCTGCCGGGGGCACCTGATGCAAGGACAGACTCTGCTGGGGGCACCTGATGCAAGGATAGACTCTGCTGGTGGCAGGCGACGTGGCGGCATTATGGTGAGTTGAATGATTTAATTTTATATTACAATGTAATAATAGAAATAATGCGCTTCGAACATCCTGACACCATAACAACCATGGTGCCGGGATGATTGAAACGTTAACAGCAGGTGTTTGGAGTATCTTTATCTGCTGATTGTTAAACTTTCTAGAATACACATATTTCTATTGTGTAGGATCTGGGGCTGCTGTCCCGTCATTCCCCCTCTCCCTCATTTATCTCAGACTCTAACCACACCCTCTTGAGCCACGCCCATTTTTACACGTAAGCCACGCCCATTTTTCACCACGATGCATAGTTTTTTTGCTAGCCCATGCCTACAAACGAATGCCCCGCCCCCTAATTATTGCACCGCTCCGCCTACAGCCAAAAAAGTGTCCCACATATTTTTTTTGCAATGTTGGCAACTATGCATACTGTAGAGTATAAGATTTCCTATCTTTTGAGCCCAGACTTGCCATACAGAGTTAATCCATCTCTGAGCAATCCTCTTTTATCGTTCAGTGAGATAAATCTTGACAAAGTGAGAAAAACTTTGTCAAATACTCCCCCTTGCTATGAGTGACAGCCTAAGACACATGCCGTATTTTTTAATTCCCTCCCCCACTCCTTTCTTCAGCAGCTCTGCAAGGATTGGCTGTTCCACACCTCAGCATGATTTGGCATGCTGAAGTCATGTGGTTACTTTCCTGTCTTTTCACTGGATGATAGAGATCATAGCAGAAGTTCAGTGTAATAGGGCGTACACACGGTCGGACTTTGTTCGGACATTCCGACAACAAAATCCTAGGATTTTTCCCGACGGATGTTGGCTCAAACTTGTTTTGTCTACACACGGTCGCACAAAGTTGTCGGAAAATCCGATCGTTCTAAACGCGGTGACGTAAAACATGTACGTCGGGACTATAAACGGGGCAGTGGCCAATAGCTTTCATCTCTTTATTTATTCTGAGCATGCGTGGCACTTTGTCCGTCGGATTTGTGTACACACGATCGGAATTTCCGACAACGGATTTTGTTGTCGGAAAATTTTATCTCCTGCTCTCCAACTTTGTGTGTCGGAAAATCCGATGGAAAATGTCCGATGGAGCCCACACACGGTTGGAATTTCCGACAACACGCTCCGATCGGACATTTTCCATCGGAAAATCCGACAGTGTGTACGGGGCATTAGAAATACACAGGGGAGTGTAGAGGTGGGCGGGGAGTCTACTGACATCACGACTCCACCCGCCGAGCTCCAGACAACAGACCCACCCACAGAATCTGCAGTTTTTGGGTTCTCATAACAGACAGAGGGGAGACATTTGACAGGTAAAGATACATGCAGGAGGCATGTATATCCTTATAGATAACCCCTATGGCAGTAGTTTAGAAAGGATGACATTGGGTTTACATCCACTTTAAGAAAGTTAAAGGACTTTGTTGTGCTTTGATAGGAAGGCGAGTTAAGCTATCTGGCCTTATTCATATCCTCGCATATGACACTGGGGTTGCAGAATAATCTCCGCACCTTACACAAAGTGATTCCTGTGATAGATACACTACGGGTTTTATTTACCTTTCAGCTCCGGAGTCAGGGAATGTCCGAGTTCATCCAGCAGAATCTGATCCGGCAGACCCTCACCTATAGAGAGGAATATAAGATGATGGCTCTGAGTCATGTATGATTGAAGCTGACCTTTCACATACACCAAGCTACACATTACAATTATGTCCAAGCAGCAGAATATAATGAATCCTATGTTACATGTAACATGTCAGAGTAAAGTTCTCCATATTCTGACCATATATAAATATACAGAAGCAATCTGATTAAGATTGTGTTCTGAATAAGTGTAAGGAATAGAGTTAGAGTGGAGAGAGATATAAAAGGGCTCTGTTCATTGCTACTAGCAAGTTAGTGTGCTATTGTGTGCTACAGTGTAGAGTGATAATAGTGATAGTGCAGTGTGAGTTTCGTGCGACCATTCATTTTTATAGTTTAGTGTTTCAGGGCGTGTTTACTGCAGCATATTAAGGTGCATTAGTGCACGTTTACTGCAGTATATTAAGGTGCATTAGTGCACGTTTACTGCAGTATATTGAGGTGCGTTTGTGTATGTTCATTGCAATATATTACATAAGTCCATGCAGTTTAAAAAAAAAAACATACAATCCCATGTACACAATCCTACACCCACAGTTGATGCAGAGGAAGGCAAAAAAAACAGCAAAGCATGATCCAATTTGCTCCAGCAGGGGAAAAAATTCCTTCCTGATCCCTTGAGAGGCAAATTGGATTTTGCCTGGATCAACTTTACCTATAAATGTCAGTATCCAGTTACGGTATATTATGTACATTTAGGAAAGAATCCAGGCCTTTTTTAAAGCAATCTACTGAGCTGGCCAGAACCACCTCTGGAGGGAGTCTATTCCACATTTCTACAGCTCTTATGTCCCGTACACACGATCGGACATTGATCGGACATTCCGACAACAAAATCCATGGATTTTTTCTGACGGATGTTGGCTCAAACTTGTTTTGCATACACACGATTGCACAAAGTTGTCGGAATTTCCAAACGCCAATAACGCGGTGACGTACACCACATACGACGAGACTATAAAAGGGCAGTTCAGAACCAAGCGCAGCACCCTTTGGGCTCCTTTTGCTAATCTCGTGTTAGTAAAAGTTTGTTGAAAGACGATTCGCGCTTTTTCAGACTTGTGGTTTTCAGATCGTATTTCTGCTGTTCAGTTTGTGCTTGTGGGTTTGTATCTGATTTTCAGTGCGTGCAGCGAGTTACCCTTGACTTGTCATTGTGTTCTTGTTTGTTCGTTACTGATTTTCGGGTCGCTCTTCACAGGCCTTGCTGTTCTTCAGTGCGTTCTGTTACTTCGTTCTGAGCAGCCGACCATTTTCTAGCCATGTTTCGTATGCGTACTCCTCGTAGAGTTCGTGCTGTGCGGGGGCTTGGTGTTGGGGTCCTGACCTTGACTCAAGCCCAGTCCATGAACAGGGTGGGGAGGAGTTCATGGACCAAGAATTGGTTGCTCCAGCATGACCAGTTCTGTCACATGCCTTTGCTCCGTGAGATCCGTGAGAATAATCCTGATGATTTCAGGAACTTTCTCCGGATGACGGACCCCGTATTTCACTGTTTGTTGGCTTTGTTGACCCCCTATATCAGCAGGCAGGATACCTGCATGAGGCAATCCATCACTTCGGAGCAGAAGCTAGTCGCCACCCTGCGGTACTTGGCGATGGGGAGAAGTCTGCAGGACCTCAAGTTCTCGACAGGCATCTCCCCCCAGGCTTTGAGAATCATTATCCCAGAGACCTGTTCTGCCATCATCCAGGTCCTGCAGAAGGAGTATATTAAGCTAAGATTTTTATCCTTTAACATCACATTTTATTGTATTTATTGTTTGATAATGTAATGTATTTCTTTCCTCATTCCCTAATTACCATGATTGTAATATGCTGTGAATGTCCCCTTTGTCCTCATGCATGCTGGATTTTTATGTAATTTTTTTGTCCTTCATACATATTTGCCTTCACTTACCTCCCCAGCATGCTCTCCTGGCCCTATATTCACATTGTGTAGTCACTTACCAATGTATTTTGTCAGCTCCATAGTAGTGCTTTACCCTAAATACCCCCTAAAATGTTGAAAATTGTGATGTGTGCTTGAAATTCAGACAGAGTGCCAGAGGCTTTTTTTGGGGGTTCACAAAATCATTTGGAACCCTCCCTCCCCCAAACTGCTAACTCAGCTAATAATAATCCTCTATCTGCTGACTTTGCCAAACCCATACACACTGTACCCACCTCTTTTGTGGTCAGATTTATGGATGAATTCCCCAAAGCATGTAGTGCAAGGGCCTGCCTGAATACTTTCAAATGGTACTGTTTAAAGTTTTTGTATCCTATTATTATCTTGATAGGTAATAGCAGAATGTAAAAATGTGCTAAAATGTGTACAGTGTGTATTTATATCTTTGTATTATGACACTTCTTACCTGTCCAGTGGGCTGCCAATAGTGTAAGTAAGGAGGGGCTGGCCAAAGTAATACACATTATTTAGGCATTCATCTCTCAATGAAGTGGAGAGGGTTACCTGTCCAAAACATCTCCCCCCATAACATTTTTCAAATGGCCAATAAGAGGGGGGAGAAATGTGATAGGTGAACCTTATACCTTTGTCTTTAAATACTCCCTAAAATAAATGTTATACTGATGTTGGCCAAGAATGTTTGTGTCTAATCTGCTTTCCATGTTTATGTGCAAAATTACTAATTTATTTTTCTTGTTTGACTCCACAGTTTCCTTCCAGCCCACAGGAATGGCAGACTGTGGCCTCCCACTTTTCCTAACTGCGGAGGGGCAATTGATGGGAAACACGTCCACATCGTCTCACCACCCAACTCGGGGTCATACTATTACAACTACAAGGGGTTAAATAGTATTGTGATGTTGGCGGTGGTGTCGGCTCCTTACGAGTCCCTGTATGTGGATGTGGGGAAGAATGGCCAGATGTCAGATGGTGGAGTCATCGCCCAGACGGAGTTCTACAGGCGTCTCCAGAATGGTAGCTTGGACTTGCCACCTTCAATGTGGAAGGACTCCCATTCGTCTTTGTTGCGGATGAAGCATTTGCGCTGGGGGACCATCTTATGCGGCCATTCCCGATGAGGACCCTCACCCCGGACCAGAGGGTTTTTAATTACCGGCTGGCCAGAGCCAGAAGAGTGGTGGAGAACACGTTTGGAATCATGGCCAGCCGGTTCCGCCTATTTATTACACCCATACACATGGCAGAGTATAAACTGAATCATATCATCCTGGTGTGCTGTGTTCTCCACAACTTTTTAAGGCGAAATTCTGCCAACTATGCTGCCTCAGTGGGGCCTGAGGCTGGAATTTATGTAAATGAATCAAACCTATTGGCGCTTGAAGCTGGCCATCCTGGCTTGCCCCCCCTGAGTGCCCACGAGGTCTGTCTAAGATACCTTGAATACTTTGCGGGTAGGGGGGCCATCAATATGCCAGACAATGTCTGAGCCTTTTTTTAAATAAAAAAACTAGTTTAGCTACTAAAATATTTGCTGAGATTTACTGCTTGTGTTTCTTTTAGCTGACCCTGATTAAAATGTGGGTAGTCCTGAAAATGGCATGATTGTGTAACATTAGAAAGCACTGTTGTGTGTTATTTACTAAAGGCAAATACACTTTGCACTACAAGTGCACTTGAGACTGCACTGAAACTGCACTTGTAGTGCAAAGTGGATTTGCCCTTAGGAAATAACCCCCATTGTTACAGAAACCACCAATTTTAACACAAAAAAGTTTTGTAGCATTGAAAGAAGAATCCACACATTCTTTTTTTTTATAATTAAGTTTTTATTCATTTTTCACAGTAATACAAAAATGTATAACATATAATATCAATACAGAGTTGGTGCAATACTGATTGTCAATTTTCATAGTACAACATTTGATTCGTTCATTTAACTGCAAATATAACAACTAGGCATGTCAGCTGTCAGGTCCGACCCACCGACCAGGTCACCCCTTTGGGAACTAACTGTGACCAGGTCAGGGTGCCATCCAAAAAAAGAAGGAATTAATTCCTTACTGCGTTAGTTATCACCAACAGTACTGCTATTTTGGGTGTACATGTAAAGTAGTAGTAGTATTTCCAACTTCTTTCTTTTATGTTAAAAGAGAATAATGGGAGAATAAACCTGGAGGTGGGGTAGAAATAAAAGAAAAAAATAAAAAGGATAGGAGAGAAGGGAAAGAACTTAAGGAACTATAGTTCTGTAATTTTTTTCATTGTAGATTATTTTATAAGATTTGTCTGAGTAGATTATGAGCTTATTTCTATCTGGTTATGCCCGCTGTAGTAGTTGTCCTCTTGTGTGTGCAGTGTAGGATGTGTACCATGCTATCCATGTATCCCAGTGACTAAGAAATTCTGTATATTTCCCCGCTATGTTAGCTAGCATACCTTCATAAGTGTAGTGAATTGTCAGTGTGTGTATAAAGTCTTCAATGTCAGGAAGAACAGGGGACCTCCACAGCCTCAAAATTACCAATTTAGCGGTGAGGAATAGATGGGTAGTAAATTTCCTATGAAGTGGTGGTATGTTTTCTATTCCTAGATTTAGTATAGCCAATAAGGGTGAACATTGTATTGCAACTCCTGTGACCTGTTGAAAAATTGCACACACCTTGGGCCAGAATTTTGCTAGTCTTCCATAGGTCCACAGTATGTGGAACAGGGTTCCTGTTTGTGTGCAATTTCTCCAACATGACGAGGGTGTAGAGGGGTCAAATTTGGCTATTCTGTATGACGTTAAATACCACCTCTGCGTGATTTTATGGGATAATTCCCAAAGATTAGTACTTTTAGTTGCTGAGTAGATGTATTGTAGTGCTTTATGCCACTGTTCTTCTGTATACGATATGTCTAGGTCTCTTTCCCATGCAAGCATGGGAGTTGTTTTCTCGAGAATAGATTTCCGATCGAGAAAATTATAGAAAAGCGAAATTCCTCCTGTGCGATTTTCTTTAGAGGTAAGGTAAACATGTATTTTCCAAAAGAGATTACATTGTAGTGGTTGTCTCCTTTTGAGATATGAGGACACCCTGATGTAGTTTAATTGTTCAGAAGATGGAAAAGCATATTCTGATTGTAATTGTGTAAAGGTTTTCAGTTTGTTATTTATGTATAAGTCTGAAGTCCATTGTATGCCTCCATCTATCCATTTGGATAAACCTAAGTTAGGTATTAACAGTGCTATTACAGCAGTGGGTATGGCTAGATTGATATTGGGCGTTGAGGGAGATTTGGATAGTATTAATTTTTTCCAATAGTCCAGAGTGACTAGGACTGTGGGGGATGCATTTTTAATCTTTTCGTTATTGTAGGGGAAAGCTAAGATGAAATTGTTAAGATTCCTGCCTGGTATTTGGATTTGTTCTAGGAAACCCCAAAGTGGTGTTGTTTGATTAAATAGCCATCCTTTGGCCTGGGTCAGTACTGCAGCTTTATGATAATCATGGAATACTGGCGCTCCTACCCCTCCTGCTTTTTTTAATTTGCTGAGTTTAGAAAACGCGCTTCTTGCTTTTTTACCCTCCCAAAGAAAGTTGGAGAGTATGCTTTGTAAATGTTTAAAGAAGATTTTGGGGCTGGTATTGGGACAGTTCTAAATACATACAATACTTGAGGCAATATTTGCATTTTAAATGCTGCCAGTCTTCCTGACCATGATAGTTATTGTTTACTTAAATTCTGCATTCCATCCTTTACTTTGCCTTCAAGCAGGAGATAATTGGCTTTAAACAACTGATCGGGATGGGAAGTGAGGTTAATCCCCAAGTAATTAATCATATGGGTATTCCAGATGAATGGGAAATTAGCTTGTAGATTTGTTTTGTTCTGTTGTGACATATCCAAATCTAGTATATATGACTTTGTTTCATTCACTTTATAATATGACACTTTGCCGTATTCTTGAAGAACAGAAGACACTTTACCTAGGGAAGACACCGGATCTGTAAGCATTAGGATTAAGTCATCAGCAAAAAGACTAATGACGTGTTTTCTTTTGTTGACCATGAAGCCCATGATGTCGGGTGATTGCCTAATATAGGCCGTGAGAGGTTCCATCAAAAGGTTAAAGATAAGAGGGGACAAAGGGCAGCCCTGCCTTGTGCCATTCGTGATTTTGAAGGATTTAGAGAGCATCCCGATGTGTACACTTTAGCTGATGGTGAGGTGTATAGAGCTAAGATCGCAGACAGTATATGGCCCGTAAAGCCGAATTTCTTCAGGGTTTGCGAAAGATAGATCCAATGTACCCCGTCAAACGCCTTCTCTGCGTCCAGAGATAGGAGCAGAGAAGGTGTATGAGTTCTTTTGGCTATGTGAATTATGTTGATTAGGCGTCGTGTTGCATCAGAGGCTTGTCTACCCTTTGTAAAGCCTGATTGATCAGGCTCGATCAAGGTGGGGAGAATATCTACTATTCGGAGTGCTATCATTTTGGAGATTTTTAAATCATTATTTAATAATGATATAGGTCTAAAGTTTTGGGGTTGGTCCGGCGTCTTCCCAGGTTTAGGCAGTGTCACAATGAGTGCCTCAAGCATCTCAGGAGGAAAAGAGGTAGAGGCAGCTGCACCGTTGAATACTTTGAGGAGGTGCGATCCTAAAATTGACTGGAAGCTATGATAGTAGTCTCCTATGAGTCCATCTGGACCTGGGGATTTGTTGCTTGGGAGCGTTTTAATTGCTTGCAATAATTCAGTTAGGGAAAAAGGTGAGTTGAGTATTTGGAGTTGAGTAGATGTGAGTGTAGGTAATTTGATGTTAGACACAAATTTGTTTATAGTTGCTGGTGTAGGTTGCGGTGTAAGGTCATCTTGGTTCAAGTTGTAGAGAGCTGTAATAGTCGCTAAATGCATCAGCGATGCCTTGTGAGTCATATATTTTTTTTTGCTTTGTGGGTGGGTGAGGTGAGTTAATTTAGTCTTAAAACGTTGTCCCTGTATTCTCCTAGCGAACTCTTTCCCAGCTTTGTTACCAATAGAGTAAAAGGACATTTTTGATTTCTTTTCTGTATATTCAAACTTTTGTAGTAGGATGATTCTAAGATCATGTCTCAGAGAGGTAAGTTTTGCGCTATTAGAAGGGAATCCACACATTCTTGATTATCAATGTTTTTTTCTAATACAAGCACAATCACATGTGCATTTATAAAAGGTTTTTTAAACAAACCAACATGTTTGTTGTATAACAATTTTTTGGGTCACATTAATAAAAGTAAAAATGTCCATTTAAGGTAAAACAGACATGTTTAAAACCAACAAGAAATACACAAATCTGGAACTTACAAAGTTCAACTTTGGTAGAAATTGAAGGCAATATCAGACATGAGTATTTAGAAACTGTGTTTGATATTGCGTTCAGATGGGGTGAAGTCACCCCTGGAAAAGCCAAATTTTGAAGATGCACACAAATTGCCGAATGTCAACATGTGCTAGCTGCCATCATGGGGGATCAAGGGACGTGTTTTGTGGGTGCAACCCCTTCCTCTCAGCTACTTTATTATTGAGGAAGGGGTTGCACCCACAAAACGCATCCATTGATCTCCCCTGATGGCAGATAGCACATGTTGACACACTGTGTGCATCTTCAAAATTTGGCTTTTCGAGAATATGTCAAAAAAGGTGCCAAAAAATTTTCGATTCAAAAAACAAAAAAAAAGTAAGGGATTTGGAAGTGTTTTAACATCAATGATGTTCTTCATTTTGTTTTGAACATCATTGATGTTTTTCTGTATGTTTTCCAAGTCCCTATTACACCCCATGATCTCTCTGATCAGGATCTGGGCACTCTCACTGGTGAAATGACCTGGATCCACAACATCATGATCACCTAAAAATACAAAAACAAAATACACCATGTATGATAAATATGCCAGCATCCATCTCTTACCTGAGCCTATGGTCGCAGACACTCACCTGATGTGATGACTATTTCAATTATGTCTCCTTCCTCCTCCTGTTGACTTTGGGGGATTTCTCCTTCCTCATGAGGTGGGGGGTCTGTTGTCTCCTCTGATGAGTGGTGTCCGAGACTTTTATCCCCTATGTCAAAAAAATAGGTATACTTAGCACAGATATTTAAGGCCAGAAATAGGAATATGAAACATTGCTTGGAAGTGGGGTACAATTGCCTGTCTTGGCAGAGTTCCAAGATGAAGAATTATTTTTTACCTTTGTCAAGCTTGAATACTAACCTGTTTTGTACAAGCTTCACAGATGGAGTCACCCCTATAGTATACACTGGAGCACCTGTATGGGCCCACTAATAAAAAGGGTGTCCTGGTGTCCCACACTAGTGCTCCAGTGTTCAGATGTGTAAACAGCTGTTGAGTGTCTTCTCCTTACACAGAATCTAGTTTGCATTTCATTCTAGTTACCAACCAATCTACACACCCAAATTATTTTAAGAGAAGTAGGCTAGCAAAAATGTATTCAAATGCATATGGTCAAAACATGGTGTTTTCTATGCCGAACGAACAATGTTTCCAACGAACGAACAATGTGCCCATGAACATGAAAATTGCCATTTTAAACTGTACAACAGTAAAGAAAAGCACATGGAGCAGCACGAATGTAATACAAATAAAAAATAGTAACACAGGACAACTACTTACTTTTTTGCAGCACTCTCCTGATCCTTTTATACTGATTGTGCTCCCTTAATTTGAAGTCCGACCACCGCTTCCTCAGTTGATCTTTCGATCGTCGTACCCCGAAATTCCGGTGCAGACTCCTGACCACTTTCACCATGATCTTGGCATTTCTGACATTGGGGTTGGGGTAAGGTCCATACTTCCCGTCATAGTCGGCCCTCTTCAAGATGTCCACCATCTCCAACTTCTCCTCAAAGGACATATTTGAGGCCTTAAATCGTCTCCTCTGGGATCGGGATGTTTCTGGCTCCGGGCTTTCCTCCTCCTCATTGCTGTAATTAGCACGCACCTGCTGTGTCTCCACCATGTGCTCTTCCCCCACTGCGCCGAATGAGAAGGGACGTGGAATAGACTAGAAAGAATGTCAGGGGCGGGCGGAGTTTCACACATGCGCAGTATATATAAAGCGTAACACGTGTGCGTACTACGTACGATCTGTGAGCGGAGGAAGGAGTATTGGAGGCGCCGATCCTGATAACGAAGGTAAGATTTCAAACTGGGCCTATACTGCTCCTAGATTGAGGCCTGTATTTGGACAAGTTTAGAAAACTTTAGGCTGACATTAGGGTTTGTATTGTGTTGTGTCTTGCAGAGAAAATTGATCTAGTCAATGATCAGGACTTTATGCCAATTTTCATAGATATGTTCAAGGAGCTGCCCTGCCTGTGGCAGGTAAACCACCCCGAATATAAGAACCAAACAAAGAGGAAGGCAGCGCTGGATAATTTGCTGCAATTTGTGAAGCCGGTGATCCCCACGGCAGACATCCCCTATTTGAAGACCCTAATTGGTGGCATGAGGAGCACTTATCTAAGGGAGCACAAGAAGGTCCAGGATTCCCAGAGATCAGGAGCTTCAGATGACATTTATGTCTCCAGGCTGTGGTACTATGACAGGCTGCATTTTCTGGCAGGTCAGACTGAACCCAGGCCAGCACTCTCCAGTCTTCCTTCCACGCTTCCTTCCCCCCCAGCTGAGGCTTCTGACGTCCAACCTGGGCCTTCCAGGCAGCAACATGTGGAGGAGCCCAGCTTGAGCCAGGTATAGCATTCTTCTAAATATTTCTGGTTGTCCAATCAATGATGTTAAATCTATGTTAGTTTGGAGTACTAATTTCTGATTGTGATTGATGAACCAAAAACTAAAACCATGTCCCTTTTTTATACACAGGGAAGTCTCAGCCAGGAGGTGGCCGGGCCAAGCAGGCTGCCCAATACCCAGGTCCCTACCCCCCGCCTTCAAAGACAAAGTGGCAGGAAGAGGAGTAACCTAGAGGAGGCTGCAATTGGCCTATTTTGGAAGGCTACTGAGGCCCTTAGAACACCCCACAGTGTGGAAGAGGATTTTGCTGAGCTAACTGCATGCAAAATGATGCAAATGGAGGAGGGACAACGCCTCTTATGCGAGTTTGTAATTTTAGAAGCTCTAAATAAGGGGTTGAGGGGCCAACTCACATGTGAAACCCACATTTGTCAGCTCACCTATGGTCCTCCTCCTCCAGGTCCTCCTCCTCCTCCAGGTCCTACTCCTCCTCCTGCCACACCTCCAACACCAGAGCCACAGCCGGGAAGGAAGCATGGAAGGAAGACCAGAGAGTGATGGCCCTGGGTTCAGTCTGGTCTGGCCAAAGATGCAGGCTCTTGTATGACCACAGCCTGGGGACATACATGTCATCTGCAGCTGTTCGTGTTTCTCTTGGACTTCTGGATCAGACTGCACTCCCTTAGATATGGACTCCTCAGGCCACCAATTTTGCAGTAAAATAATTGATGTCTGCCCTGGGGGCCAAAGGCTTCGCCAATTTCTGATGTTTATCCAGCATTGCCTCCCTCTTTGTTTGGTTCTGAGCCCTTAATAAAGGTAATTTTGTTTCAATTATATACGCCTATGTGTGTTTTCCTTCAAAAAGGACAGTTTGTTTGTGAGGAGGGAGGTACATTTCAAAAATACAATGTGAAATTAACAAGGGACACCAACACCAAGCAACCTCCTTGAGATTAAATAATACAAGATAATAATGGTGTTGTGATAACTTGACACACAAAACACCCAAAAATATTCAAGAGTAAAAACAAAAACAAAAAAAATTAGGCTTGAAAAAAATACAAACCAAAAAAAATAAAATATATATCTTTTTTGTCAGATGTGACAAATCAAAATACAGTATATTGATGAAATCATGCTAAATAATAAAGAAAGAAGTTTGTGAGAAGTCTGTGTGAATATGAGCAGCAAAACTACTTCGAAAGTGCTATATCCATTCCGAACGCTAAGTTTACCAGACTGAGCAGTTCCGTCTTGGAATTTCTTCTGAGCATGCGTGGCACTTTGTGCATTGGAATTGTCCACACATGGTCGGAATTGACGCAATCGGATTTTGTTGTCGGAAAATTTTATAGCCTGCTCTCAAACTTAACTGGTTTGTTTGGACCAAGTTGGACCAAATTAACTTTCTCCTACACTAGCAGCTACATCCGCTGGGCATGCTGTATAAACTGTACACAGGCTGTGGGACAAGAACATCATCCACCCACCTCTCCACTTTAGCCAATCAAAGTAAGTTGTGTATTCATTCAAAGAATACAAAGTTGCTTATGAATGGCTGAGCACTCCTTAGCACTCATTCTGACTCAATTGTGTCCAATATGTGAAACATGGTGTCCATATCTCACAGACAGAATGAACTGCTGTTTATTGTATGTACCTTGTTTATACAGTGCTTCCAGCGGGTGCATCTGTTAGTGTATGAAATGGTTTGATTGGACCAGCTTGGCCCAAATCAACTAGTTAAGGTGAAAGAAAAGCTAGAGATCAGCTTTAAAAGGTTAAAGCGGAGTTCCACCCAAAAGTGGAACTTCCACTCATTGTACTCCTCCCCCCTCCGGTGCCACATTTGGCACCTTTCGGGGGGAGGGGGGACAGCATACCTATCTTTCACAGGTATGGTTTCCCCACTTCCAGGACCCTTATGCCCCATACACACGGTTGGATTTTCCGATGGAAAATGTGTGATAGGACCTTGTTGTCGGAAATTCCGACCGTGTGTAGGCTCCATCACACATTTTCCATCGGATTTTCCGACACACAAATTTTGAGAGCAGGATATAAAATTTTCCGACAACAAAATCCACTGTCGGAAATTCCGATCGTGTGTACACAACTCCGACGCACAAAGTGCCACGCATGCTCAGAGTAAATAAAGAGATGAAAGCTATTGACTACTGCCCCATTTATAGTCCCGACATACGTGTTTTACGTCACTGCGTTCAGAATGATCGGATTTTCCGACAACTTTGTGTGACCGTGTGTATGCAAGACAAGTTTGAGCCAACATCCGTCGGAAAAAATCCTAGGATTTTGTTGTCGGAATGTCTGATCAATGTCCGACCGTGTGTATGGGGCATTAGCGTGGATATTGATGTCACGGCTGGGGCTCCCTCCTCCTCCTCCCACGGCCCCAGTAGGGGAAAGGAGCGGAGCCTCGAGCATGCGCAGTAGGGTTCCCAGCGTGAAGCCAAAAGACTACACTGCCGGGTTCCCTAACTCGCAATAGAGGCAGATTTCACCCGACAGCTGATGGAAACATCAGCTGTGGTGCCGACATCGCTGGACTCCAGGACAGGTAAGTGTCCGATTATTAAAAGTCAGCAGCTGCAGTATGTGTGTAGTATGTGTGCAGTATGTGTGTTGTATGTGTGCAGTATGTGTGTAGTATGTGTGCAGTATGTGTGTTGTATGTGTGCAGTATGTGTGCAGTATGTGTGCAGCATGTGTGTAGCATGTGTGTAGTATGTAGTATGTGTGCAGAATGTGTACAGTATGTGTGTAGTATGTGTGCAGTATGTGTGTAGTATGTGTGTAGTATGTGTGCAGTATGTGTGTAGTATGTGTGCAGTATGTGTGCAGCATGTGTGTAGTATGTAGTATGTGTGCAGTATGTGTGTAGTATGTGTGCAGTATGTGTAGTATGTGTACAGTATGTGTGCAGTATGTGTGTAGTATGTGTGAAGTATGTGTGAAGTATGTGTGAAGTATGTGTGTAGTATGTGTGCAGTATGTGTGCAGTATGTGTGCAGTATGTGTGCAGTATGTGTGTAGTATGTGTGTAGTATGTGTGCAGTATGTGTGTAGTATATGTGTAGTATGTGTGTAGTATGTGCGCAGTATGTGCGTAGTATGTGTGCAGTATGTGTGCAGTATGTGTGCAGTATGTGTGTAGTATGTGTGTAGTATGTGTGCAGTATGTGTGTAGTATGTGAGTAGTATGTGTGCAGTATGTGTGCAGTATGTGTGCAGTATGTGTGTAGTATGTGAGTAGTATGTGTGCAGTATGTGTGTAGTATCTGTGCAGTATGTGTGCAGTATGTGTGTAGTATGTGAGTAGTATGTGTGTAGTATGTGTGCAGTATGTGTGTAGTATGTGTGCAGTATGTGTGTAGTATGTGTGCAGTATGTGTGTAGTATGTGTGCAGTATGTGTGTAGTATGTAGTATGTGTGCAGTATGTATGTAGTATGTGCAGCTGCTGGCTTTTAATTTTTGCAGCCAAAAAAGCAAGCCAAGCAGGCTTGTAAAGAGGCTTCAATATGGAACTCAGAGCGGCATAGATACAAAGTTTATTCATAGAAAGGAGACACAATTCCAATAATGTATGGCTATTAGCCACAATAACACTTTTATTGTGACAACGTTGTCATGATTTTTTAATATTGGTGAATGTTTTACTGTTATTGTGGCTAATAGCCATACATTATTGGAATTGTGTCTCTTCTCTATTAATAAACTTTGTATCTATGCCGCTCTGAGTTCCATATTGAAGCCCCTTTACAAGCCTGCTTGACTTGTTTTCTTTTCTTTGCATATTCTATTTGGCTTTGGGAACCCCAACCTACTAAGTTGAGTCGGTAAAATAAATCCCATCTAAACTCTCAGTGTTGATATTTTCTCTATTTTATCATGTCATTTTAAAGGTTAAGTTCACCTTTTCCAGAGAATATTCTATGCTGCCACGGGCTCCAGTACATATTAAAAGGCCTTGCAGCTTTGTAAAACATTTATTATAATTATTGTCCTTCCTGTAGGCCATTTGGATCCCTCCAGAAACCGGGCTTAATACCTTCCAGTTAGCAAACCCCACGCCCTGGCTTGTTGCTGGGATGCAAAAACTGTTGGATTTGCTCCTGTAATGCTATTATGTTAATCATTTTCATATCCTAACATAGCAGGATGTGGGGGTTACTAACTGGGAGTTTTCAGTGAAACCTCTGGGGAGACCACAATGGCTTATAGACATGACAATAAAGCTCATGAACATTTTATAAAGCTGCAGAGTTTTATAATAACTACTGGGATCCCATGACTGCATAGATTATTTTCTGGAAAGGGGAACTTAGCCTGCTACAGAGAAATGGGGGGGGGAGAGGGTAATGTGGTCACATGGTTTACAGTCCACAAAAAAGACATTAGTATAAATGACACATTCCAAACTGATAGGGAGGATTTGTATAGAAGAGCAAATCTACCAAAGAGAAAGAGAGATCAATAATAGTGGAGAGGAGTGCTATAAATATGTACTGTGTTTATCAATGATAATGGAGTTACATTTGGGATAATTAGTATCAATCATTATTTTATCACATTGTTCTCTGAAAACACAAAGTCCTGTTACCTGTCTGTGTGATCTCATCCAGAACCGCCAATAAATTAGGATGAGGATGATCTTCCTGTAGTGCATAGAGACATTTCCAGAGTCCAATCACAGCTTCTCTTCCCCGATCCCGAATATCTTGTAACAAGGTGTGAGAGAAGGAAGACGGGTCTTTTTCCATTGATGGGTATTTCTGGAAAATAGATCTTATTATTGTTCCATATCTGCAGGTAAAATGTAACTTTATTTTTTTTAGTTAAATACATAAAAATCATTCTAGGTGCTTTGAACACTCCATTCAGAAAAGAAAACATTTTCACCAGCAGGGGTCTGCAAAAGATCTGGGGCTAGAGCCCATAGCAGCGGTCACCAACCTTTTTGCAGGGGGGGAACCAGTGATAAGCAATATTTCACAGGCGATGGCTGGTGCTGGTGCTTCAATCATCAAGGCATGATGTTTGATATGGTGTCAGGGTGATTTAAGTGCTTTATTGCTATTTTTACATTCTAATATATAATGAAGTGGTTCAACTTGCCATACTGCAGAATTAGTGGAGCCCTGGGCATGTCACTTGCCACATCTCCTGCCACCAGATGTAGCGTGTTACTTGCCACTGTCACCTGCCACTAGATGTGGATTGTCACTTGCCACTTTTACTTGGCAGCAGATGTGGATTGTCACTTGCCACATCTCCTACCACCATTTGCAGATTGTCACTTGCCACATCTCTTGCCACTATTTGCAGATTGTCACTTGCCACATCTCTTGCCACCGTCTGCAGATTGTGTCTTGCCACGTCACCTGCCACCATTTGCAGATTGTCACTTGCCATGTCTCCTGGCACCATTTGCAGATCGCCACATCTCCTGCCACCATTTGCAGATTGTCACTTGCCACGTCACCGGCCACCAGATGTGGGTTGTCACTTGCCAACTGATGTGGATTGTCACTTGCCATGCCAGCCAGTGCCACCAAATGTGCATTGATGCTGCATTGGTGGCAGGCCGACAGCACTGGTCCATTTAGTAAGAGCAGGAGAGCGGGGATGCGGGGTGGGCAGTGAGAGATGATGTCATCTCACTGCTCCCCGCAGCACCTCCTACATTGAAGCAAGGGGGTCTGGCTGTAAAGTGGAGCTTCATGATGACAGGAAGCACTTGACCTCCACTCCACCGTGCTGTGAGGGCGGAAGAGGGCTGATTTGTAGCAGGCAGTGAGAGATTATTCATCTCTCTGCTGCCCGCCGCACCTCGCTCCCACACTGAAGAGGCCCAGCTGTGAAGAGAACTGATGTGGAGCGGGCGGAGAGAGATGTCATCTCTGCTCATCCACCCCCTCGCTTCTTTCCTCTTCTCAGCCTCTCTCATGCAGCCAGCCCGCCTGCCGCAGTAGCCGCAACCCACTAGTTAGGCAGGGACCCTGCGGCAAGAGACTCGGGGCTATGGGCCCCAGATTTGGGGCTATAGCCCCATTAGCCACCCCCTAGCAACGCCCCTGGTCACCAGGAAGTTATACTGAGTGCTGCTGACACATACCTGAACTCTGCCTGACATTTGTGTGCTTTTGCTTTTAGTAATAGGACACTACAAGAGCTGCAGGCAAGAGAAAGACAACAGATCTGATTTGTAGAACTAAATGTGTACCTCCAAAATGGGATTTTAAGGGCAATGCAAACATTGGCAAAAACAGATCTGATTTGTACTATTAACCATGGCTTCAATCTTTACAACTTTGACATCCAGAGCAGACACTCCCACTGTCAGCCTGATCTAAAATATCAGTCGGTGTGCAAGGGATGATAGTAGGAATTTAAAATAAAAGAGATTTATGTATAATTTCACTCACAAAATTTAAAAAAAAATAATTTGATTGTTTTTCAATAAGTGGTCTAATGAGAACTTTTATGGTTTATCTGTTTAGTGCTCTTCTTGAAGAATATTACTCTGAAGTACAGACTATGAAACTAGGGTGACCACATTTCCAAACTGCCATTCAGGGACACCCCCCCCCCCCCCCCCCCCCGCGCGCCAGCCCAAAAAAGATGGTTTTTGGTACTTTTTTTGCCAATTTTGGGGAAAAAAAGCAAACAGTAGTAACCAGTGGTTATGCAATGTGCGGGGCACAGCAGCAGAACTGAGGGGGAGTGTGGGGGACAGCAGCAGATCTGAGGGGGGTGGGGGACAGCAGAAAAAAGGAGGGGGAGTGTGGGGGACAGCAGCAGAACTGAGGGGGGTGGGGGACAGCAGCAAAATGGAGGGGGGTGGGGGACAGCAGCAGAACGGAGTGGGAGTGTGGGGGACAGCAGCAGATCTGAGGGGGAGTGTGAGGGACAGCAGCAAAATGGAGCGGGAGTGTGGGGGACTGCAGCAGATCTGAGGGGGAGTGTGGGGGACAGCAGCAGATCTGAGGGGGAGTGTGGGGGACAGCAGCAGATCTGAGGGGGATTGGGGGGGACAGCAGCAGATCTGAGGGGGAGTGTGGGGGACAGCAGCAAATCTGAGGGGGAATGTGGGGGACAGCAGCAGATCTGAGGGGGATTGGGGGGGACAGCAGCAGATCTGAGGGGGAGTGTGGGGGACAGCAGCAGAACTGAGGGGGGTGGGGGGACAGCAGCAGAAAGGAGGGGGAGTGTGGGGGACAGCAGCAGAATGGAGGGGGGTGGGGGACAGCAGCAGAAAGGAGGGGAAGTGTGGGGGACAGCAGCAGAACTGAGGGGGGTGGGGGACAGCAGCAAAATGGAGGGGGGTGGGGGACAGCAGCAGAACGGAGGGGGAGTGTGGGGGACAGCAGCAGATCTGAGGGGGGTGGGGGACAGCAGCAGAAAGGAGGGGAAGTGTGGGGGACAGCAGCAGATCTGAGGGGGGTGGGGGACAGCAGCAAAACTGAGGGGGAGTGTGGGGGACAGCAGCAGAACGGAGGGGGAGTGTGGGGGACAGCAGCAGAAAGGAGGCGGAGTGTGGGGGACAGCAGCAGAACTGAAGGGGGTGGGGGGACAGCAGCAAAACTGAGGGGGAGTGTGGGGGACAGCAGCAGAACGGAGGGGGAGTGTGGGGGACAGCAGCAGAACTGAGGGGGGTGGGGAGACAGCAGCAGATCTGAGGGGGATTGGGGGGGACAGCAGCAGAACTGAGGGGGGTGGAGGGACAGCAGCAGATCTGAGGGGGATTGGGGGGGACAGCAGCAGAACTGAGGGGGGTGGAGGACAGCAGCAGAATGGAGGGGGGTGGGGGACAGCAGCAGAATGGAGAAGGGTGGGGGACAGCAGCAGAATGGAGGGGGAGTGTGGGGAACAGCAGCAGATCTGAGGGGGAGTGTGGGGGACAGCAGCAGAACTGAGGGGGGTGGGGGGACAGCAGCAGAACGGAGGGGGAGTGTGGGGGACAGCAGCAGAATGGAGGGGGAGGGTGGGGGACAGCAGCAGAATGGAGGGGGAGGGTGGGGGACAGCAGCAGAATGGAGGGGGAGGGTGGGGGACAGTGTGGGGGACAGCAGCAGAACTGAGGGGGTGGGGGAAAGCAGCAGAACGGAGGGGGAGTGTGGGGACAGCAGCAGAACGGAGGGGGATTGGGGGGGACAGCAGCAGATCTGAGGGGGATTGGGGGGACAGCAGCAGAACGGAGGGGGTGGGGGGACAGCAGCAGGTCTGAGGGGGAGTGTGGGGACAGCAGCAGAACTGAGGAGGGTGGGGGACAGCAGCAGAATGGATGGGGAGTGTGTGGGGGACAGCAGCAGAACTGAGGGGGGTGGGGGACAGCAGCAGAATGGAGGGGAGTGTGGGGGACAGCAGCAGAACTGAGGGGGAGTGTGGGGGACAGCAGCAAGAACTGAGGGGGAGTGTGGGGGACAGCAGCAGAACTGAGGGGGAGTGTGGGGGACAGCAGCAGATCTGAGGGGGAGTGTGGGGGACAGCAGCAGATCTGAGGGGGAGTGTGGGGGACAGCAGCAGATCTGAGGGGGATTGGGGGGACAGCAGCAGAACTGGGGGGGTGGGGGACAGCAGCAGATCTGAGGGGGAGTGTGGGGGGACAGCAGCAGATCTGAGGGGGATTGGGGGGGACAGCAGCAGAACTGAGGGGAGTGTGGGGACAGCAGCAGATCTGAGGGGGAGTGTGGGGGACAGCAGCAGATCTGAGGGGGATTGGGGGGACAGCAGCAGAACTGGGGGGGTGGGGGACAGCAGCAGATCTGAGGGGGAGTGTGGGGGGACAGCAGCAGATCTGAGGGGGATTGGGGGGGACAGCAGCAGAACGGAGGGGGGGGGTGGGGGACAGCAGCAGATCTGAGGGGGAGTGTGGGGGACAGCAGCAGATCTGAGGGGGATTGGGGGGACAGCAGCAGAACTGGGGGGGGGTGGGGGACAGCAGCAGAATGGAGGGGGAGGGTGGGGGACAGCAGCAGAACGGAGGGGGAGGGTGGGGGACAGTAGCAGAACAGAGGGGGAGTGTGGGGGACAGCAGCAGAACGGAGGGGGAGGGTGGGGGACAGCAGCAGATCTGAGGGGGATTGGGGGGGACAGCAGCAGGTCTGAGGGGGAGTGTGGGGGACAGCAGCAGGTCTGAGGGGAGTGGGGGGGGACAGCAGCAGGTCTGAGGGGGAGTGTGGGGGACAGCAGCAGATCTGAGGGGGAGTGTGGGGACAGCAGCAGAATGGAGGGGGGTGGGGGACAGCAGCAGAACGGAGGGGGAGTGTGGGGGACAGCAGCAGAACTGAGGGGGGTGGGGGACAGCAGCAGAACGGAGGGGGAGTGTGGGGGACAGCAGCAGAACTGAGGGGGAGTGTGGGGGACAGCAGCAGATCTGAGGGGGAGTGTGGGGGACAGCAGCAGAACTGAGGGGGGTGGGGGACAGCAGCAAAAATGGAGGGGGGTGGGGGACAGCAGCAGAACGGAGTGGGAGTGTG